>CM053791.1:112166629-113366629 GCA_028749045.1 Cupressus sempervirens | reverse complement strand
TGATTGTTGTGGTGTGTTAGCCCTATGTACATGGATATTTAATTTGAACTTTAGCATTGTATTTTTTGGTGTAAATAAGTATTTACTATTTACACTTTATTTAATTTTACTTAGGTTAATGAATTTTTATATTAGTTATCATGTAGATACCTAGGAGTTAGTATATTCATATGAGTTTTCATGTAGATAACATAGTAGTTTGCACTTCAATTGAGCATTGATTGTCTACTACATCTCTTTATGAGATATAACTTTATATTCTTATCCTCTTATTATTGTACATATATTCATGTAAAATGAAAGATAATACACTCTTGGTGGACATGTGCTTAGTTCTTATGTTTTACTCTAACATGACTCCTAGTCATCTTGATTGTCTTTATCTACAAGGCACTACCATGATGTATTCATCCAATTGTCTGATTAATGCATTCTCATTTTATCATCTCTTGTCTCTCTTGTGCTATCTTTTTTCCTTCTTGATCTTGGGATTTTATTCTTGCCTTTGGAAAATTCTTACATTGTATATTAGAGTTGAAGCAAAGTTCATCATATAGCCACTAGAGATTTTTTTTTTGCAGGTCAAGATTGGAGCTTGCTGGTGCAAATCAGATGTTGGCATCACATTTAGAAGGTATAACCCCTAAATTAAATTTTGTTTCATCAAAATCAAACATTTGAGGAAAAATCTAGAGTTATATGATTTTTAGAGGTGTGGCAGGAGCGATTCAAGAAAAATAATTATAGAGGTGATTTTCAAACAACAATATCTCACTCATTTGTGTTAAGTTTTGAGCCCAGAAATAAACAAATATAAAAAACAATAAGGAGTCAAAACTAAAACAATAAACACCAGAAATATCCTAGGAAAACCCTTCTAGAATGAAGGTAAAAACCCAACCACACAACAAAAATATCATTTATTGATCATAAAAGTTCAAGTGTACAATTCCTGTCGCTTGATGCAATATAGATAACTAAAGGAGAGACTCTTCACATGTAATTACATTAACATTAAAAATTAAACATAAGTACCCTTTTCAGTTGAAGGTGATAATAATAGTAATAACATCCATGTTTCTAGTGATAAAGATCTCTATCATAGCTACCATCTTCAACACTCCCTCTTAGCTAGAGAGATCATTAGCTGAACAATCACACAAGACTACAACTAAAATGGCAATGACAAAATCTAATCACATAGATCCTATAAAATTCATGAAAACCTATAACAATTACTCAGTTTCATGGAATCACTCAACATGAAAACCTATAACAATTACCCATATTGATTGAATCACTCAACATGAGAAGATTTGTAAGACTCATAGCTAAGCCTTTAATCACAGACTCTCTCAATGTGAACTATCATGGAATCTTTCAACATGACATCCAACTTCCATCACAGAATCTCTCAACATGATGACATCATGGACTCTCTCAACATGATGTTCACTATCACATAGTGAAAGAGTTATCATAGTTGATCTTACAATCTCATTTATTTGCACAAGAATAAAATAAGGAATAACAAAACAAGACTTGGTTCCATTTAAGTCTCAAATTTCACAAATACCATAATCATCAAAAACATATATGGGAATAAAGATGATTCCATAAGCACTCCCTCTTAATTATGAAGCCTCCCTCTAAAGCTAAAATATCCTTCTAAAGCTCAATATCTCCCTATAAGGGTCACTATTTTACAACATCCTTGTCTAAATTATAGTCTCATTGCATCCTTTGAATATGTAATAGAAACATTCATCTTAATTCTTAGTTCTATACCAAAATAGATCATCATTAATGTTACAACATAAACTATTCTCATTGATCTAATTCATCATCTAATCCTAGTATATTAACATCTAATATCTACATAATATCTCCAACTCGAGTGCCAAATAGATTTTCTTCTCAACACATTCTACAGCATAGAAAACTACCACAAATCCATGAGAGATATGCATTACTTTCTATTGTCTACCCATAATTTACCATTATATTATTTAATGCCATCTCAAGAATTATATTGCACTCAATTTGAATACTTTTCCTTAGATGTTTCTCCAAGATGTGTAAAAATATAACTATATACAAAAGATGCACATCTTAATTATATATAGAAGAAGAGATTACGTACCTCAATTGTTTCAAAAATGTAACCTTTTATGAAATTATTTTGATTACCAAAAGGTGGAGATGCAATGAATTCCAAGCTTTACAATATAGTGTCCAGCAAAGGACATCCAAATTGTCATGGGCTATGATTTCTAAACCAGAGATAAAGTCTATAAAGTAGACACCCAATTTCAGCAAAGCTACATAGCCATGAATATGTGACTGGGAAGATTGGATGGGCCCTCAAAGTATGGAGAAAAATGGTGAGGCAAGAAGATCTTACACACCCAAATCATTACATCTTTGACATGTACAAACACATGAATGAGTGCATAACCTCCCACAACAACTGAATCAATGATATGAGCAGGAAGTACATCCAAAATGATAGCTTTATTTCCTATTCACCAACAATGGTTGTTGTCTCACAACATTTAGGATTCTTCTTACTTCATCTAAAGTAGGTACCAAAAGAAAAAAAATATTATAACATTTCTTGAAAGGCTCAAAAAATTATTAAGAACCCCTTCATTGAGCATTACACTTTTCATGAATTACCATAATTCTAAGACTAGTTGATAAATCAAGTGCATCAGTTACAAGACAAGTGAAGATTCAAAGACAGTCCTTTGGCAAAGATGACCACTTTTAGAAAAAAATTGGCTAGTGTGAAAAGTTTTTGTTTCATCGTAATCACCTAACAAAGAGCAATAGAAATAAATTCCCATTGGTTATTAAGTAATAACAAGAGGTTTCAAAAAAATATGAATCTCATATATTGCAAAAAAAAAAAACACTTATCTATTGATAACAGGTTGCCAAATATAATTGGTTGTTGTGCATGATTCTATAGATGCCTGCTCATCTTGTACGAAATGTTGGAATGGATAGAGATACACACATGATGCTAGAAAAACAATCAATGCCAATCACAATATAAAAGTAACCATTCAACTATGCAAAGCACCAAATGAAGACTTCATTATTTCCATGAAGCTATAAATTTGATGAGTATTTTGATGTCATTTTGGTGTCAAATTCTTCATGAAGTTGTAGACATGATACTTTGTGCACTTGGATCATTTTTTAAAAAACTAGAATGGGGGCACAAAGACTCTTCAATGTCAATCTTGAAACCATTTTCCATATTTCCCTTGCCTTCAATGTGCATCATTCTTAAAAAACATAGAGGCAATCCCCTAATGAAATATATTCATATATTTCCATATCTTTAGAGCTAAAGTGGAGGTATTTTGATATATTCATGAAAGTTACACAAAATATTTTTTTAAAATATGTAGGGGAAGTTACAGATAGAAAATTAAAAAATGATGTTTAGTAGAGAGTGCACACAAAATAAAGAGGTCAGACAACAAACTGAACCCAACACTATATATAGATTGTAGGATTCAAAGACTAGAAGACATGAATAACTCAAGGCAACAATGAAATGAACCCCCCACCACATCAAAAACCAAGACATGCTCAATAATCAACGTCTAATACAATGTTAAGTTTTTAGCCCAAAAATAAATGAAGATAAAAAAAAATAAGGAGTCAAAACTAAAGCAATAAACACCAAAAATATCTTGGGAAAACCCTTCTAGAATGAAAAGAAAAACCCAGCCACACAACAAAAATATCATTTATTGATCATAAAAGTTCAAGTGTACAATTCCAATCACTTGATGTGATATATATAACTTAAGGAGAGACTCTTCACATCCCAATTGAAGGTCTCTCCAAATTCCCAAAATGTGACTCTTTATTACAAATTATAATTACAACTCTTTGAATTCCCATACCTCAATGCATGTTAAATGCCACATGTAATTACACTAATATTTACAAATTAAATATAAGTATCCTTTTCAGCTGAAGGTGATAATAACAATAATAACATCCATGTTTCTAGAGATAAAGATCTCTATCACAGCTACTGTCTTTAACAATCTAGACTCCTATTTTTGAGAAATTTTGTTTTGTTCTGGGGTGGAATTTTGTGATCTACACATTGCTATAGGTTGTTTGTAATCTTTGTTCCTAATTTTTTCTAAAAATCACAAATCCCAATTTTTGCAACTTCAAAGGCTTCATTCAAGCTCATATGAATACATATTCAAGTGTTATTTTTTTTATAGTGCATAATTTTTTGTCTACTTTCTAAATCTGGTATCAGTTTGGAATAATTTTTAGTAAACATAGTACTTTCAACATTTGGTGGGGAGGGTGTGTCTTGAGTGTTTGTGCTTCTCTTTCTCTCATATTTTTCCATTATGCATCATGGGTTCTATTAGATTTCTAGTTTTAACTCCACATAATTATGTTAAATGGAAAATTAGAGCATTGAATAAAATGATGGAAAAGGGTTTAATTGATTATATTGATGAAACCATGGTTGCACCATTTGATCTTGATAAACTAAATGAATGGAATGATAATAATAAGGTTTATATTGGTACTTTCAGGAAGTATGTACATGATGAGCTTATCATTCATATTGATAATTGTAAAAATATAAAATAAGTGTAGGATAAGTTTACTAGCTTGTATGTAAAAGTAGACAAAGTTAGGGGTTTTGAACTTGATCAAAATCTCATGTCATTAGATCTTGAGGAGTTTGCAAAATTCAAGACTATATCACCAAGGAAAATAAGCTTATGTCAATGGTTAAGGATTATGGAATTACCATAGAGGATGAAAATTTGATCCATAATTTGATAAGAAAACTTCCTCTAGAGTATGCACCATTTGTTTCTAGCTTCAACACTCATAAGTTGACCTTAGGTTCTTCCTACACCATGCCTTCATTTGTTACCTTCCTAGAGATGTAGATGGTAGAACAATAAAACTTGATGAGCATAGGGATTATCAAGTCTTCAAAGTCTAAAGCATTGGTGGCTAGTAAAGGGAATCAAGGAAAAGGGTCTAGCAAGAAGCAAAAATCATGGCAACAAAATTCACAACAAGAGAAAGAACACTTAACCTCCTCACCACAAGACAACTCTAATAATAAGGAGAAATCATTCAAGAAGGAGTTTCGTACTTGTACATATTGCAAGAAGAATGGACACCAAGAACATCATTGTTGCAAGAAGGAAATTGATGAACTAAAGAATATTCTTAAGAAGAATCAAATTAGTCTACCTTCAAGAATGACTAATTCATCCTCTTCACATTTAGATTTCGATAAATGAAAGCAACACATGGGAAAAGGTTAGGCATTAGTTTCTACTTCAACTCAATATTCAAGGAGATGGTGATAGTTTGATTTTTCACACTGCAAAGAAGTTTCAAAATATATGTGAAAAATCATATAATCCCTATGTCCTGCAAATTAGGGTTTCTCTTTTTAATTTTTCAAATTTTTAGTGCTACCCTAGTCACACCTTGATCTCTATGTGGTTTGAATTTTATTAAATTCTCAAGGTTTGTCATCAAAAAAATATTAAAATGCCCTAAGCATGTTAAAACCCTAGGTTATCTTCAATTTTTCAAAAGGGTTTGCAAAATTCTTAAGTCCGCTCCTTTACGATGTTACAGTGTTAGGGTCTCCTATAGGAGCATTAAGCTCTCTTTCCTTTATTTCCATGGTCACACTTCACTAAATGGCATAAAGGCATAAAGTTTTTTTGATCTAGAATCATATGATTATGTGACCCATAACAATAAAGCGATGGATTATGAGGCTTTCTGAGCATACGATTCATCTTTGGCTGAAGAGGCATAAAGGGTTTTCATGGATTGTACGTTTTGACTTATGGTTCAATGGTGATAACCTAAGCTGTATTAGCAAAAGCAATTCATTCAGGTATTTCTAGTCATACATTTTAATTTTGAGCGTGTGAGTGTAATATGTTTTAAAAGTGACCATGTCTGTTGTTTTATGGGGAGACGAGTAATGTGTTGAGCAGACGAGTGGAAGGGTGGATCACTTTGGTTCACACACTTAAGTTTCATTGAGTGTCATAAGAGTGTAAAGGCCCATGATGGCATAAAGGATGTTTCATGAGAAGACATAGTGGTTTTTACAGTTCTACATGTAAGGGAGACTCATAAGAGTGAAATAAGTTTTGATTTCTTCTACGAGCCTTCATTGTTCTTGCTTTGGAGCAACCATAAAGCAATGACATAAGGAGGAATGTGTCATGTGGAACCTGAAAGATTGCAACTTGGCCCCTAAGAAGAACAAATCAAGTTGTGACACTTTGCAATTATCAGATGGCCACGATCCTCATGGAGATTAACTTAAATCTTTCTTTTTGTAGAAAAAAAAGATAGAAGAGTTGGAGGGAAAAATATAGAGCTTAGAAGCAAAAGTGGCATCCCTAAAAGACTAACTCAAGACTTCAACAGAGGTAGAACATGCACAAAGGAATGTGGACGAAATGAGGCACACTATGGAAATAGAGGCCCAAATAGAAGATATACCCATAGGGGTGAAAGTGCCTATGCTTGAGGTGAGTGTGGAAGCAGAGGTTCCCCAATCTAATAATACAACAAAGAAGGGTGTGATGATAAATGTGCTAAATCACAGGGTAAGCATATTGAAGAAGATCACTCAAGATGCATATATAACTTGCAAGCTACAAAAAAAATGTGCAAAGAAGCAGTAGGTTGGCTTGATCCGATTTTTTAGCAATGGGGACCTTATATGCAATTTTTTGAAAAATTGATACCATTGCTAGCTAAGAAGCTAGACCCTCCTAATAAGGTCATTTCTATTAAAGAAGGCATGGAAAAAGTTACAATTCTTTACAGGAAAGTAGACAATTATTCAAAATAAGATGAAAGTGTTGGCAAATGGCTTTTATTCTTTAATTCTTGCAATCCTTAATTCTGATGGCCAATTGAAAGATTGGAATGAGTGATCTAGTTCTTTTGACCATATTACAAGTTTTCCATAGGTGACATCCATTTTTGAAGGTGACCTTGATGAGTTTACTTTCAATGAACTCATTGATACTCTTTTCAAAATTAAAACTGAAATGAATAAATTCACAACAGAAGGAAAAGCAATTAGAGATGCCAAACGGTAGAAGTCTATTGGTGAGTTGGAAACAACTAAGACATGTAAGTGGCCAACCAAAAGAGAGGTCATTGTGTGGGAGGAAATTGCAAAGATAAAAGCTTTACCAGCAGGGGGCAATTAAAGAAAAGGACAAAATTGAAGATTTAATTCTCGAGCTATCCTGTGAAACTGATTTCACCTTGTTTATGTTATGATTCATAGATATTTTGAAAAAGTCTATTGTATTTCTTGATTGTAAAAGGACACCTATCAATCACATTTTCCCTTTACTTGTTGCAACTCATGCATATATAAATGAGTTTTCAAGGCATTGTGATGGGTTTGAATGGCTTGTAAAAAAAATTGTTTCTCTCAAGAAAAGTATAATCGGTCCAGTAGTATGTAGTTGTTCTGAGTTTACTTTCAATTGTGTACTTTCTAATAATATATAGAAATGACAAAATCAACAAGATATTATGGGCTCTTCATTAATTTTCTATTGGTCATCGTATTAGTCATCTAAAAGGATAATACAAAAGGGTATTTGCATCATATCTGTGTCACCAATTTCTATCTCCATTTTATGAGTTTGTTTACTTTGAAATCATTTGAATAAGGTGTAATTGATTGAATGTAGTCTGGATGGGTTGTATACTGGTTTTGTTGTTGCTTTTAATTCAAGGAATTAAGTAAATGCTTCAGTAGATTAGTAGATTTTATAAGTTTGTGAAATGGATAGTTCATAAGAATGGAAATGGGTGATTACAATTGATAAATTCATTTACAAGTTATTTGAATTAGATTTCCCACCAATAATCAATCTTTTGCCCAATGGATAAGGCACTAGTCACATAAGTCGGAAGTGAAAGAGAGTAAATTCTACCATTGCATATCAAATCAATTATATAATCAAAATCATTTTCATTCCATTTTGTTCAAAGTTATAAATGCTTTTCACCACTCATTTACATCTAGTTTCTGAGTCTTAGGTAGCTGATATTTCCAAAAGCATTTGTAAACCCTAGGTGAATTATGACTAGATCTGCTCATGAGGGATGTATATAAACCTAAAAATATTAAAGAATGGGATAAACTGTGTATGTGATTGAAGATAGAAGATGAGAATCAAAATGAAACTAAGATAATTTTCATACATCAGTTAGCACTTGAATCATCCCTTAGGTATACCCACCTTGGTTTTGTGAGCCTAAAGAGTAGAAAATCATTCTTGGTTTTGTTGAAGTTGGGTCCAACTATTTTGCACATGTAATTGTTAATAGGAAGTAGCTAATCCTTAGGTTATGTGAGTATTATCACTTTGATATTGAGAATTTTGTTATTCAGTAGTTTTAAACACCAATAGATGGTTTCTAGATTTCGGGGTTTCACATCATATGGTATCTTCATAGTCTGTGTTTTCACCATTTGATCCTTTTTATATATTGCCTATTTTGATGGGAAATCATAATTATATGATTGTGATTGGGAAATGAACTATTGATAAGGGAGAGGGATACTTCAAAGATATGTTGTGCATACCTAACCTAGGTTATAATCCATTGACCTAATGGTCAAATTATTTCTTAGTTAGTGTCAAAACACTTACTTATTTGGTTGGTCATATTGTTACTGAGCTTTATAGTGTTAACCAAGCTATTGCAGTGTTAACCAAGCCCAACATTGTAAACCAAGATGGTGTAGTATCAACCAAGTAGAAATTAAGTGTTAGCCAAGAATGATAGAAAGACACTATAAGCTGAGCTAGCCATGTAGAGAAAATTATAGTGTTGACCAAGCTTCAATGTCAACTGAGCTCTATAGTGTCAACTAAGTTCGCCAATGTTTGTCGAGTCATCAGTGCTAACCAAGTTCATGTCTACTCTAAGTGATCAATATGGACTAAGCACCAATGTCAACCAAGTGCCAAAGCTTGTTGAGTTGATAGTGTTTCCAAGTGTTAGAATATCACCCGAGTGGTCTTCAGAACCTGAGTTACAGCATTAAGCCGACTTAGTGAAGATTGTTGAATTAGGTATTGTAGTTGACTTTAGAAGGTAATTATTTAGATTGTTATATATGTAAGATATATTGTCACATCCAAATGAGAGAAGAAAATGGATAAGTATGAAGTATGAAAGAGAATTTAAGAGTAAAGGCTATAAGTAGTATAAGGAAAAGCAGAGTCTTGTCTATCACAGTAAGGTTATCATTTATACATCAAAGGAATCTCAATTAGTGAACTAAGTTGTAGAGAAGAGATCAGCCATTGGTTCATCCTAATAGGTGCATCTATCAAATCCTCTAACAAGGTGGACTTAATAGTCTTATGCTAAATTTCCTAACTAAGTGCATACTTCATTGTATTGTATAAATCCTTTTATAAGGTGGACCTAACAGTCCTTATTGCTCCTAACAAGGAAGCTCACAAGAAGTGATCATTTGTAAGCCTTTACTAGCCAAATTTATACTATGATACTAAAGCTTTTGGGTATCATCCCCACCCTAGTTTTACTTTCTATTTGGAAGGTTTTTGGGTTACCAAACATTATGTCAACTCTTATGAATGTTTTATTGCTTTCAGTCTTTCATGCATGCAATTAGATCAAATTAGCTTAAAGAGGATTAATTGGTGAATTGAAGTTAAATTTTTATTGGTTCCTAATTCACCGCCGCCCCCCCCCCCCCCCCCCCCCCCCCCCCCCTCCTGCCCCTCTCTTAGTCACCTAGCCCACCATACATTTCCAATAATTGGTATTAGAGCATTTGGTTCTCACATCAAAATTATAGCAACTTGAGAAAAGATCAAAGGCAATGGAAGTGTATAGACTTGAGAAAACTATTGAAAATGAAAAGTTGGATCTATAGATGGCCATGGAACAATTCAAGAAAATGAAGGGATGATTCTCTCAATCCTTGAAAAGAAGAAAACACCTAGTAGCATTGGTGAATGACAATCTCTACATAGAAAAAAGAATTGAAGACATTTGCCAAGGTAGAAGTTCAGATGAAGTTGATGCAACAATCTAAAGACCTACTTGAGAAGAATCTCACTCTTCATGAAGAAGTTAGAAAGCTAAAAACAGAACTAGAAATTTAGTCAGTCAGAATGTGTGAAGACATGGAACAAAAGGACAAAGTAAATGAAGATAAGAGATTGCTAACTAAAAGGATGGAAGAAAAGGACAATGAAATTCAATGCCTATCTCTTCAGCAACAAAATTTGAGAAGTCAACTCAATTCTACAAATCAAGAGCTTATCAACTTGAGGATGGGCAATGAAAGATTGCAAAATGATCTCAACATTGAAGGTCAAACCAATGAAAGGATGATGAAATCTCAAGAAAGAATGAATCAATTGAATGAAAAAACTCAATTCAGAAAAAAAAGGCAAAGTAGGATTAGGCTATACAAATAAAGGTGAATCATCTCAACAAGGAGCTCAAAAGAACAAAAGACCTACTTGTAATCATTGTGGAAAGATAGGGCATACATCAAAAAAATTTTGGAGCAATAGAAAATCAAAATTTAGTGGAAAATGTTATAGTTGTAACAAGTAAGGTCATAGAGCAAGTGAATGCAAAGAGAAAACCAAGTTTGAAGGAAAATGTTTCAACTGCAACAAACAAGGGCACAAATCTTCAAAATGTAGGACCAAGAAATGGAATCCAGAAAAATAGATTATGAAAGCTATCTTTGGTTGGGATTATATAACACATGGTTTAGATTTCACTTAAATGGTGAGAATGGACATATTGGAGCAAATTTCATAAGAACTCACATTAGGAAGAGAGACCCTACAAAGAGATGTTCTGTATGCATAGAACTTGGACATCTAGCTAGAAACTATATGAATCAAGGTAAAGTTGAAGATGAAAAGAAAGAAAAGGCTAACAATATTAGAATTCAAATGAGATAGCAATGGATAAATAAATCTCCAAAGAATGCAAGTCAAAGTCATGAAAGTGTTGACACCCAAGTCAATGAATTTGGTGACTTAACCATTTCAAACTAGTTATCCATGAAGATCATTGGAACTATGATTCAAAGGAGACATCTCATATCAGTTCCAGTCAACAAGAAAGAAGATCCAAATAAGCATTTCAAATACATTGGGATCACTAAGTTAGATAATAGTTGAAGTAATGTCTTAGACCTTATCGAGAAAGGTCAGGTTACAAGACCTAACCAACAAAGGTCATGTTATAAGACCTTATCGAGCAAGGTTAGGTGGCAAGGCCTAGCCAAGCTTGGATACAGATGGTGAATTTAGAGTTCTAGCTGAGTGTTGAAGACTTAGCTAAGTTGAATAGGTTGTCACTTAGCTATCCTATGTATGATGCATTAATGGTGACTTGAACAAAAAAAATTGGTTAAAAGGGAGAATTGAAAGATTTTATTTTTCACTATGAATTTCAGAGTAAATAGAGCAGAGCATTCTTGAGCCATCAAGAAATTCATAGAAAATTTTTCAAAGAATTCTATTGGCATCACTGAGTGATATGGCATCTTCATCCAGTAGCAAGGTTAAGAAGGGTTCCAAGATGCTAATAAGAAATATTGCACCTACAGACCCAAAGTTCAAACTTTGTCCAGCAATTGCAGAGGAGCTAGACCCAATCGGAGAACATTTGAAAATTCCTTTGAAGGTACTTTTAATCCATAATATTAGGTTATTTTACCACTATTCAATTCAAGAATTGGGTATTTTTGAGATGAATCAAGCATATGAGGCATTATGTGTGGATAAAAACTTAAAACTTGAGCATAAGCATCTGGAAACAAAGGGTTTAACCCACATTCTACATATGATGAGGGGTTTTCAAAGAAATTGGATTAGGTTTAGTCTGAATCATGTCCATGACATGTAATTGACCAACCCATCCAAATAAGGAAGAAGATGATTCATAGGGTTACTGAGTTTCCTATGCTAGACAAACCTAAGACAACAAAAACCCTAGGTTAGGTTGAGCTAGTGAAGAAGACTTTTTCTAAGTGGGATGGTAGAGGAATGAAACTAAATAGAATCACAAATATCAAAATTGATTTGGGAATACATGTAATTTCTCACAAAATTTATAGTTCTAGCTGACTTAGTAGTATTCCATGTGAAGTTGTAGACTTAGCATTCAAGGTGGTCAAGAACAATCTATCATGTGACATTGTTGAGTTGCAGTTGAACCAGTTAACCAAGAACATGGAGAGAATATGAGCATCCAAGACTCATATGTGTAATTTTGGATCACATATTGTATTTTTATTCTTTTATATTTAGAAGTTTTTCCCTTCAAAAGGTTTTGTAGTTTGGAAGAAAGATAAACCTATATTATATCATATCAATGAGTTTATAACTAAAATGGGAGATAATTTGGAGGGCATCATGGATGCATATATTGAGACCTTTAATGAAAGGATGTAGAGTAGGTTTAGAATACCTAAACAACTAGTTGATGATTATGAACAAGATATATGTTTCCCTGTGGATAGTGACAAGGTACATATTTAGGTAGTTAGGCCTAGAGTGGCATGGGTAAAACCTCTTGGTTATGAGGTAAACATTGATTTCACAAAAGATATCATTGAGGCTCTTTTCAATGAGCTTTTGGAGTCAAAGGCACCATATAATGGAACATATGAAGAGGCAAATACTAGGATTTCTTTGGAAATCAAGATTTCTCAAGCTCTAAAGAGAGGAGAAAAGATAGTTGAAAAGATTCAGAAGGAAAGCAAGAAATATGGTTCTCCTCTTTTGCTCATAGAAGGAAAGGGAAATGACATTGAAGAAGAAGAAGGAGAAAAGGAACATGAAGAAGAATAAGAGGAAGAAGTAGTAGAGGAACCTCCAAAGAAAAAGGGAAAAGTAACTATAACAAAGAGAGCTACAAGGTCCTCTCCTGCATTCTTCACCAGAAGGCTTGCCAAGTCAAGGAAAAAGCTCAAACTTTAGGATGAAGATGAAGAAGAGTAGTGGGTAACTTTTTAGAATTATGCTCCTACTTTTGAAGAAATATTGACAAGACTCATAGATGGAGGAGGCGTAACATAATTCAAATCTCTTAAGTATGAAACTAGGAGTAAGGAAGAGCAAAAACAAATTGAAGAAGCCTTAGTAGTAAAAATGGCTAAATGGAAATACGCTTTGAGTGAATTGAAAAACCAAGTTCTAGATGTTATACTAAAGGAAGTTGCACCTCAATGGGACAATGTTGTAGTAGTTGCCGAGGATATCAAGTAACAAACCTTGAGGAAGGTTATGCCAAATCTCTTTGAAAAGGAAGTGAAGGAAGCATTGACCAAGCATGAACAAAAGCTAACTCCTAAGTTCAATCCATTCCTAATCTTGTCCAATGATATTGAATCTATTGTGAAATCAAATGTAAAAATGCATTGAAGAACATATATGGATTCCATGTTGTAAAGCCCACTAAGGAGGTTGTACAAGTAGATAATGTTGATGATGACGAAGATGATGATAAGAAAGATGATGAAAAGGGTGATCAAACAATTAGGGAGGATCTTCCTAAGATTCAAGATATCCAAGATTCTAATCCTAAGAAGATAGTAGTAGAGGTAATGGCTTGCCTTCCTAATTCTTTGAGAAAAACATTGGTTATATCAAGTACAGAGAAGGTTGCTACTGAATCATAGAAATTTGAGTTAAACATTGTTCCACTGAGCACTTAATTGACTATTGGAGCTATCCTACTGAGTGCAATGATGAGTGTTTTTACCACCACTTCTTCTACCGAATAGTGCGCTCCACTCTTCACAGCTCCAGGACAAACTGAGTCACAGCAAGGTACTGTAAATACTCCTACTATTGTTGTTCTTTCTAAAATCAGTAATGTTGTTTCTGCTACTAGTTTTTCAATGGTAAGTACACTGATAGTTGAGGTTAAGCCTCAACTAAGCATTGAGGACTTGAGAGAAGGAAAAAAATTTATTCCAAAGGCAAAGGGTAAAGAGGTAGAAGCCTCCATTGATGAAATTGTCCTAGATCAGGATATAGTTATTCCAAATTGGGATACCTCTAATCTCAAAAGAGATGGACACCCTTGGAGAGCTTTGGAAGAAAAGGCATGAACAAAAAAGCTAAGAGTAGAAAGGAAGAAGAGGAATCAAGTGCTAGAAGACATAAAAATTATATTTTTAAATGCACTTAGTATTCAAATTGATGAAAAGAAACCTATACTAGATCAACTTGTTGACATAGTTCACAAGTTCAATGAAGATCTAAGTAGCAAAAAAAAACTACTACAAAGGGCAGAAAGAAAGTTTGATAACAAATTTTTGGAGAAAGTGGTACAAAAGATTGCCATTAATCAAGTGGAATTGTCCACTATTCTTGTTAATTTTGAAAGTTCTATAAATAATGTTGTTTCCTTTTTTGCAAAGTTAAGTGATACTATAAATCTCACCAAGGAAATAAAGGACAAGTTGTCTAAGATAGATACAAATCTGAAGGCAAGTGCATATCAGTTGTCACTTGACCTACATACTGGCTCTGCACATTTCATCAAGATTAGGTATCTGACAGACTTGCAGGCAGAATTGTTGAGAGAAGAAGCCAGAATCTAGGCTACACTGGTAGATATTCAAAGTTTGATAATTCCCAACATGGATGTAATACAAAAACATATTATTCATGCTAAAACATCGATCCATGACAATAACTTTTCTATTGCTGATCATATGATGGAATTATTAGTTGAAGCATAAATAGCTTTGCATATTTCCAAAGTTTTACAAGATAATTGGAACAAAACAATGTCCACAATTTTCAACGTACATATTGATTTCCTTTCACATTTTGGTGTTACCTTTTAAATATGCATTATTTTGGCATTTGTGTCAAAAAAGGGGGAAATAGTTATATCATACAAAAAGGAAGGTATATATATACAAGGGATAATACAAAGAAGGATTATTTCCAAAAAGGGGGAAATATATGTACAATAGAGCTAGAAAAACAATTTTGAAAAAGCAAAAATAGAGTTAGTTTCAACCAAGTATCAAGATAGTAGTCAAAACCAAGTTACACACCCAAGCATATTGACAGAGGGAGTTTTGACTTATATTTTTGAAGTATTTAGACTTTTGGTATGATAAGTGTTTTTGTCACTAATGCCAAAGGGGGAGATTGTTGACCTAATGGTCAAATTATTGGAAATATAAGAGGAGTAACTAAGAGGGGAGGGTTGAATTAGTTACTACTAAAATAAATCCCATATCCCTTAGATGTCAATACAAATCAAAATTCTGATTAAATTGAATTTTTTTCTAACTCAGTAAACACACATGCACCTGATTTACACTAGCAAATGTTATAACTCAATAAACATTAAAATAATTTGGGAACTTCTTAACATAAAAATCTTAAGATATTATTTTTTATTAGCCTTATTTAGCTTAGTTGCATACACATAAAGGAAATAGCATGAACACACTTCACACCAAGATTTAACATGGAAACCCAATTTGGAAAAAACCACCAATTACAACTAGTTACTGATTTTCACTCTTCTAAACTGAGCCCTATTTGGAGCCAACCCTAATAAAAGTTACAAAACACACTGTTAGGTGTGACCCTACTAGAGGATTTGATCACCCTTTTAGGAGTGGCCTTGTTAGAGGTCTTTAGACAATTCAATCTAGAAATTCCACCTTGTTAGAGGATTTACAAATAGCTGTTAAGCTAACTCTATTAAGAGATTTAGATCACTACTATAATGGTTAAAAAGTAACAATGAGATGACTTGATTTCTTATGCAACTAAATTGTTGATTACAAATCTGAATTTTGGGTTGTAGACTTGATCCTTCCTAATCAAATGTATCTTTTCAGCTCAACAAGGATATTTATGTTTATCCTTATAATTTGCTTCCTCAAAGAATCTTCAAATCTTTTGTTATTTTCCACACATTCAATCCTCAAATTGACCTTATATAGATAGATAGATAGATAGATAGATAGATAGATAGATGCATACATACATACATACATACATACATCTTACACAATGTCAATTCAGCTTGAATACAACTTAGAATACTTAACATTTGTCTCCTCAGTCGGCTAGAACCAACAAACAAATTAATTGAACTCAATATGCCAAAACAAGAAAATCCTTTGTTAGCCAACCTTGCTCAGAAGACATTAACAAAGAAATAATATTCTTGTGTTAAACAAGTGAATTCAATTAACAATGCATATTCACAAAGTTCCTTTGGTAACCAAGTGAGCTCGATTAATACTGGTTCCATCCAACATTTGCTTCATTAACTGAGTGAGCTCAGTTAACACTCAACTTCTGCAAACTTTCCTTTGTCGCCTAAGTGAACTTGGTAGACACTATCTTCTAAACTTGGAAAACTTTGAAATGCCTGATAGACACAAGAAATTGTCTTCAATGTCTGAGTAAGCTCAGCATGCATTGATTGGCAATGATATGACATTTTGTGTAACAACAAAGACAATACACAACTAATGAATTATTTCCAACAATGTCCTTCTTTGGTATTGATGGCAACACAACATTTCATAATACAATGAAATTTTTTGACAAAGAATAATGTAAGGAACATATCCTTAGTGTCATTATAATGCTCATCCATGAGAACTCTCTCTATTAGTGTGAACTCCCTCTACCTTTAGTTTCTCCCTCTATCAGCAAAAATTTGTCTTCAACATCTTCTTCTAATAGAAAACTTTCTTTCTTTGATATCAAACCATGATGTAGGAGCATCCTAGGCTTTCTTGTGATCTTGAATGTTGGGGGTATTTGGTTTTGGAGTTGAGGTACTCAGTTATTGAAGGGTCTCATTCGCTGAAGAGCTTGGTAGATACTATTGTTTGACACTCACTATTGTGCTCAGCATGTATTGGTTGCTCGGCATGTGTTGGTTACTCGATATGTGTTGGTTTCTCAGCATGTGTTGGTTACTTAGCAATGCTTGGTAGTTTGCTGCCACTCAATAGTGTGTTGGTACTGACTAAAGTTCTTGGTGCATTTGACATGTGATTGTGATGTGGATCAATCTAAGAGTTTTTTGGGACCTATGAGTGGTCCTAGTTATCTCTTCTATGTGCATTTAATATGTGTTGTAAACTTGGGGCTTTTGTCCTAAGTATTTTTGTGTATTTATCATGTATTAACTTTAGGTTAACGCGAGGGTTAGCATTTTGTATTTAATGTTTGTTGTGAGCTAAATTATGGCTTAAATATGCATTTAATGCAAGGGTTTTTATTTAATTTTTAATTGCTAGGCTGACTTGTGGCTTAGTTGGGTATAAGTAAGGAGTCTTGTGGAGTCTTTAGATATGATCATCCAGCTTGGAGAAGAGGATTTGGAGGAGAGAACTTTGAAGAGCTCATAGTTGGGGCTTGGAAAATAAGGAGATTGCTTGGTGGGCTTGTGAGTGCAAGTTGAGATCTTCCTTGGAGGTTTCTACTAGAGTGTGGATATGGACTAGCTAGAGCTGGGATTAGATCTTGAGGGATCTTGCAAAATTACTATTGTATTTGCTTATGTATTTGGTTGTAACCCGAAAGGCCTTATAGTTGAGCATATTGCATGTAAATAGTTATTTTAAAAATAAAGAGTTGTGATTTGGTATCAAATCTTGCATTATTGTTATCTTGTGTTATGTTTCCACTATGTGGTTATTGTTGGTGGCTAGGAAATCTCCTTTGGGGATTCTCCTACCTTGCACTACATGAGGCAGTTTTAGAGAAAATTTTGTTCATGAGAATATTGACATATCACCACAGTTGAGGCAATTTGCACTAGGATCATGGGTCAAAGAAGGTTGATTTGGTGGAGCTGATTGATCTTCTGGATTTGTGGATTTATTTCTTAGGTTTGCAAAAATCTTGGAATATGCCTCCTAGAAGATTGATGATCTTAGTGATGATGTGGAAGAAAAGATCTCAAAGAAGATGAGAGAAGAGTTTAGATCTAAGATTGCATTGATCAAGAGTGACATGATTGCTAAAATCGTGAGTGTTTTAGGTGGTATACCTAGGCATGTGGGTACTGAAGGTAGTTATGAGGAAGTTTCCCAAGACTTTGAAGTTGCTAGATCAAGTGGTGAGGATAGAACTAATCATGTGGAGAGACCTATTGGAATTAGGGATGGTTAGTTCTCTCGACCTGGATCTCAATTAAAGTTGAAGCATAAGATGGAGTTTTCTAATTTCTCAGTACTTTGAATCCTGAAGACTTGATTGATTGGATTGGTGAATTGGAAGACTAATTTGAGCTTGAGGATATTGAGGATCCACTCATAGTGAGGTTGGCACAAACTAAGTTGAAGGAACATGCTGCTCTTTAGTGGAAGGAACTACAAAGAGAAAGAGGGGAGGAAGGTGACATGAAGATCTCTAGATGGAGATTGATGATGGCTAAACTAAGGCTAAGTTCATTCCTAATGATTATGAACTTGAGTTGTTTAAGCAGTTGCAAAATCTGAAATAGAAGGATATGAATGTGAAGGATTATACCGAGGAGTTCTATAAGTTGACTATTTAGTTTGGGCACAGAGAATTGTCAAAGGAGAAGGTAGCTTGGTACATTAATGGTTTAAGATTCAATATTTAGGATGAGGTTGGTGTGCTAAATATTTCTTCAGTGGAGGATTATTATCAATATTCTTTAAGAGTAGAAGAGAAGCTAAAGAGGAAAAATCAAGGTAATCCTCAAGGAAAGGAGAAGCAAGATAGCTAGGCACAAGCTAAACCAAGTGCAGAATGTGAACCAAAACTTGTTGATCAAAAAATTAGGATAGGTGGAGGTGTGTTAAGAGGTAATTTTTTCAAATGTAGGAGGAACCTAAGTATTGGCAATTGAGTTGAGTTGGTAGATTCTAAGAAGGTTGGAGATTAGCATGGAAAGTAGGCCTATGGAACACCTATGATGGATGTGAAGAAGAAGAACAAGAACAAGAACAAGAACAAGAACAAGAACAAGGAAAACAATGTGCAAGTTGAAGACTTGGAGGACATGTATGTGAAGAACTAGTTTGGGATTTATGTGTTGAATCCTAGAAGATGTTCTTCCAACTTCTAGAACATCTTTTCGAACCTAGGGTGTTTGATGTAGGAGCATCCTAGGATTTCTTGTGATCCTAAATGTTGGAGATATTTGTCTTTGGAGTTGAGTTACTCGATCATTGAAGGGGCTTGGTCACTGAAGAGCTCGACAAATACTCTTGCTTGGCACTCATTGTTTTTCTTGACATGTATTGGCTTCTTGGCATGTGTTGGCTGCTCGGTATGTGTTGGTTGCTCGGCATGTGTTGGTTACTCGGCAATGCTTAGGAGTTTTTTGACACTCAACAATGTGTTGGTGCCGACTAAAGTTCTTGGTGCATTTGGCATGTGATTATGATGTGGATCAATCTGAGAGTTTGTGTAGATCTATGAGTGGTCTTAGTTATCTCTTCTATGTGCATTTAATATGTATTGTAAACTTGGGTCTTGTCCTAAGTATTTTTATGTAGTTATCATGTGTTAACTTTGACTTAATGTGAGGGTTAACATTTTGTATTAAATGTTTGTTGTGAGCCAACCTGTTCCTTAAATATGTATTTAATTGAAGGGGTTTTATTTAATTTGTAATTGCTAGGATGACTTGTGGCTTAGTTTGGTATAAGTAAGGAGTCTTGTGGATTCTTTAGATATAATCATCCAACTTGGAGAAGAGGATGTGGAGGAGGAGAGAACTTTGAAGAGCTAGTAGTTGTGGCTTGGAAAACAAGGAGATTTCTTCGTGGGCTTGTGAGCATAAGTTGAGATCTTCCTTGGAGGTTTCTACCAGAGTGTAGGTCTGGATTAGCTAGAGTTGGGATTAGATATTAAGGGATCTTACAAAATTACTATTGTAAATTGCTTATGTATTTGACTATAACTCGGAAGGCCTTACAACCAGGCATATTGCATGTAAACATTTATTTTATAAATAAAGAGTTTTGATTTGGTATCAGATCTTGCATTGTCATTATCTTGTGTTGTGTTTCCACTGTGTGGTTATTGTTGGGGGCTAGGAAATCTCCTTTGGGGATTCTCCTGCCTTGCAGTGCATTAGACCAAGTTCTCCCTCTTTGACATCTCTAGAAATATGTACTCTTCCTCTTGATAAAATTTCTATGAGATATGACAGAAAACTTCTCCCTCTTTGACATCTCATGCCAAAGACAATATTTAGTGAATATCAATGTACCTCATGTACTGATTCATATGAAATATTCTATTTCTAATACTGCATCAATTAACTGATTTCACTATCCTCTGATTGATGCATCACCAAAATTCATTTTAGTAAGTTTCAAATAGGGGACTGACCCCTAACTTACCTCTTAGATACAAAAATTCATCCTTAGGTAATGGCTTAGTGAATATGTCTACAATTTGTTCTTTAGTATTCACATATTCCAATCTTACTTTTTTACCTTGTACCAATTCTCTTAAAAAATGATATTTTATAGTAATGTTCTTGGTTTTGGTATGCATCACATGATTCTTTGATATATTAATTGCACTGGTGTTATCACAGAATATAACCATGGGATCCTTGATTTCTATCTTCATACCTACCAACAGTTGCTTGAACAAAACAATATTTGAACAATTAATTGTTGTTGCCACATATTTTGCCTCTACTGTGAACTGAGAAATACAATTATGCTTCTTGCTTGTCTAAGATACTAGTCTTTTACCAAGAAAGAATGCTCCACCATTGGTGTTCTTTCTGTTATCAACACTTCCTACTCAATCAGTAGCTATGAATGCTTTCAAATCCAAATTGCCTCCTTTTTGTACCACAATCCATATTCTTTAATACCTTTTAGATATCTCATGATTCTCTTGATTTCCATCATATGATTTTCTTTGGAATTTTCTAAGAATCTTGCCACCATACCAACTACTAATGCAATTTTCCAATCATCGGACTATATGTGATTTGATCTAACTCCTTAGAATCATCATTTTTGGAAATTTTATGTCCAGTAGACATAGGTGTTCCAACTGGTCTTGAATCTTCCATTCCAAATTTCTTTAATATCTCCTTGATATATTTGGATTGAGTAATGTAGATACCATCTTTCTTCTGCTAGATTTGCAATCCAACAAAGAATTTTATCTCTCCAAACATGGACATCTCAAATTCTTTACTCATCTCTTCTAAAAATGCCTTGCATAAGTCATCATTTCCTATAAATAAAGAGTCATCCACAAAAATTTCTTCCAATAAAATCTTCTTGTCTGGTCCTTCTTTGATATATAGAGTATTGTTATCTTTGTTCTTTGAAAACCACTAACCTCATCATGATCTTCTATATCAAGCTTAAGTCCCACTACCTATGACTCGGGTCCATCAAACTCAATTTTCTCTGGCAAAAACTTGGTAGCTTCTGACTATGACTCGAGTCCTTCAGACTGTGACTTGGGTTGCAACTTGGTAGCTTTTGGAGATTTTGGGGACTCAGGAGGTGAGGCCTCCTGACTTCCAAATAGATTTGGCAATGTATCAGGTTCATAATAAAAAAATCTTCTATAATCCTTAGGTTCTTTGTTGCTTTCTTCTTTGCTCTTTTCTACAATCTCGTCAATTCTCACATGTGCACTTTATATGATTTTATGAGTGGATAAATTCAAACATTTGTATGCTTTATTTCTATAGGAGTATCCTAGGGATATGTATTCATTACCTTTGACATCAAATTTACCTTTCCTAGATTCCTTCAAGATATAACATTTTCTACCAAATACTTTCAAGTAACTTACATTAGGTTTGTAGCCATACCATAGTTCATAAGGAGTTTGATTTGAGTCTTTCTTCAACTATACTTTGTTCAAGGTATGCACTGCAATATTGATTGCTTCCTTCTAGTATTTGATTGCAACATTCTTTTCTATCGTCAAGGTTCTTGCACAATCCATGATGGATCTACTCCTTTCTGCTATATGATTCTATTGAGGTGTACCAAGGGTTGATACTTGTCTCTTAATTCCTTTTTCAATAAAGAATTTATTGAATTTGTTGGAAGTGAATTCACCACTTCTATCTAATCTTAAACATTTTAGCTTCTTTCCAGTTTCTTTTTCTAGTCTTGCTAGATACCACTTAAATTTTTTAAATGCTTCAGACTTTTCTTTTAGATACATTATAGTCATCATTCTAGAATAATCATCAAAAAAAGGAATAAAGTACTTATCTCCACTATAACTCTCTATTCAAATAGGTCCACGTAGGTCTATATGAACTAGTTCCAAGACTTCGTCTAGATGATAGTCTTTTCTTTTGAAATTTTTCTTTCCCATCTTACCAATTTGACAATTTTTGCTTAGACCCATATCAGGTTTCCTTAGGCTAGGAATACCTCTTACTCTTTTTTTCTTGTGTATCTTGATTAGATTATCAAAGTTTACATGACATAACCTTTTATGCCACAACTAGCTTTCTTCTATTTGAGCAATAAAACATGAACTTTCATTGAGATATAGGTAGAATAGATTACCTTTTGTTTGTTTGCTATACCCAACCAGATTTCCTTTTCCATCTAGCAGTTTGGCCTTGCCATTCATGAATTATACCTTGAATCCAATGTTATTCAATTGTGTCACTCTCAATAGATTATGCTTTAGTCCTTCAACCTAATAAGCATTATCACATCTAAGTTCATTGGTTAGTGAGATACAACCTTTTATTTTTATGCAACAAGGTTCATTGTTTCCAAATCTCACACTAACACCATCATAATGTTCCATGTGTTCAAACTTTATCTTATCACTAGTCATATGATGTGAGCAGCCACTATCAATAATCCATGTATCATTCTTGCTAACATGAGAGATAAGTGTCATTTTATCTCCTTCATCATCAGATTAATCCTTTACAGAAATATAAACCATTTCAGCATCTTCACTGCTATCTAAATCTTTAGCTATAAAATAAGATTTCTTACCTTTGTCCTTGCAGTCCTTGAAGTTTTTGAAATTCTTCTTTCCATTGTACTTGTTATGCTTCTTTTCATCTTTGTCTTCTCTATTTGGGCACCTTGCAGCAATGTGTCCAATTTCTTTACAAGAGAAAAAGATTAGAGGAATTTGGCCTTTATACTTTCCTTTACCTTTAGGATACCTTCTTGCAAGAAATGCTTCAATGGCATCAAAATCACTATCAAAATTGTCTTCCTCTTCACTTTTAGATTGTTTCATTTTAGATCTTTTAGCTTTCTTCTTGAGTGATACCTTGGCTTTAAAAGCAAACTCAAGATTAGTACAAGTAAGAGTATAATTATCATAGTTATCTAGTACAAATGTTGTCAATCTTCCCACTAGAGTATCCAACGTTATATTGTAATTTGGATCACATCTCCTCTCTTGAATAGTAGACACTCTAATTGCATAGATAGGAAGAAGAATTCTAAGTACCTTGCATACCACTATCACATCTTCAATTTTTCCTCCAAAGGCTTTGATAGCATTGACACTAGCTTTGATTCTTTCAATGTATTTTGCAATCTTTTCATCCTCTCTCATTTTCATTTGATCAAACTATCCTCTAAGACTTTCATCTTTGGCTCTCCTTACATTTTCATCTCCTCCATAGATGGATTTTAGCTTGATCCACATTTCATAATCAAATCCACAATCTTTGACCTCATCAAATTCATCATAGTTGAGAGATGAAGCAATATCAATCTTCATGATATTATGACCCTTCTTCTCTGCAATTTCTTCAATAGTTATAGTTCTAGTAGGAGCCTTATATTTGGTGTCTAGATACATTAGCCCTAAATCTTCAATGGTTTTCAATTGTAGCCTCATGAGTTCTTTCCATGCTTTGAAGTTATCTTTGTTTAGCTTTGGGATCTCCCTTCTATAAGACATCTTGATCTTTAGCTTAGGTTCTTGAAACCTTTTCTACAAGCACCAAATGCTCTGATACCAATTGTTGGAAATATAAGAGGAGCAACTGAGAGGGGAGGGGTGAATCAGTTACTACTAAAATAAATTTTAGATCCCTTAGATGTCAATACAAATCAAAACTCTGATTAAACTATATTATGTTGTAACTCAATAAACACACATGCACTCGGTTTACACTGGCCAATGTTGTAACTTAGTAATCATAGAAATAACAAGGGAACTCCTTAACATGAAAATCTTAAGATATTATCTGTGATTAGCCTTATTTAACTTAGTTGCATACACATAAAGAAAATAGCATGAACACAATTGACACCAAGATTTAACGTGGAAACCCAATTTGGGAAAAACCACTAATTGCAACTAGTTACTGATTTTCACTCTTTTGAAGTGAGCCCTGCTAGGAGCCAACCATGTTAAAGGTTACAAAACACACTGTTATGTGTGACCCTATTAGAGGATTTGGTCACCCTGTTAGGAGTGACCTTGTTAAAGGTCTTTAGACAAGTCAATCTAGAAATGTCACCTTATTAGAGGATTTACAAATAGTTGTTAAGCCAACTCTGTTAAGAGATTTAGATCATTGCTACAATGATTAGAAAGTAACAATGAGATAACCTAATTTCTAATGCAACTAAATTTTTTATTACAAATCTCAATTCTGCCTTGTATACTTGATCCTTCCTAATTTAATGTATCTTTGTAGCTCAATAAGGATATTTCTACTTATCCTTCTAATTTGCTTCCTCTAAGTATCTTCAAATCTTCTATTATGTTCCACACATTCAATCCTCAACTTGACCTTATATATATATATATATATATATATATATATATATATAATATATTACACAATGTCAAGTTCGCTTGGATACAACTTAGAATACTTAATATTCATCTCTTCAGTCGGCTAGAACCAAAAAACAAATTAATTGAACTCAAT
Source organism: Cupressus sempervirens (assembly GCA_028749045.1). Classification (NCBI taxonomy): domain Eukaryota; kingdom Viridiplantae; phylum Streptophyta; class Pinopsida; order Cupressales; family Cupressaceae; genus Cupressus; species Cupressus sempervirens. The sequence continues at coordinate 113,341,624 of CM053791.1, read as the reverse complement.
ATGCCAAAACAAGAAAATCCTTCATTAGTTGAACTTGCTCAATAGACACTAACTCAAAAATGATTTTCCTATGTTAACCAAGTGAATTTGGTTAACTCTGCATATTCACAAAATTTCTAATTGAGTGAGCTCAATTAACAGTAGTTCCATCCAGTATTTTCTTCATAACCAAGTGATCTTGGTTAACACTCAACTTCTACAAACTTCTCTTTGTCGCCTAAGTGAACTTGGTAGACAATGTCTTCTAAACTTGGTAAACTCTAAAATACTCAATAGACACAAGAAACCATCTTCAATGCTCGAGTGAGCTTGGCATACACTAACTAGCAATGATATGACATTTTGTGTAACATCAAAGACAATAAAAAATTAATCAATTGTTTCCAATAAAAATCATTTGTTAGTTAGTGCCAAAACACTTAATCATTTGGTTGGTCATTGCTATCAAACTTCACAGTGTTAACCAAGCTATTACAGTGTTAACCAAGCCTCACAGTGTAAATTGAGTTGATGCAATATTAACCAAGAAAAAGGTAATTGTTAACCGAGAAGAGAAGAAAGATAGTATAAACTGAGCTGGCCATGTAGAGAAAACTGTAGTGTTGATTGAGCTTCAATGTCAATCGAGCTCTATAGTGTCAATAGAGTTCTCCAATATTCATCAAGTCATCAGTGCTAATCGAGTTCATGTCTACTCTAAGTGATCAATGTGGACCAAGCACCAATGTCAACCAAGTTCCAAAGCTTTCTGAGTTGACTATGTCACCAAGTGTTAGAATATCACCTAAGTGGTCTTCAAAACTTGAGTTACAGCATTAAGATGACTTAGTAAAGATTGTTGAATTAGGTATTGTAGCCAACTTCAAAAGGTAATTATTTGGATTGGTATATATGTAAGATATCTTGTCACATCCAAATGAGAGAATAGAATGGATAAGTAAGAAATATGAAATTGAATTGAAGACTAAAGACTACAAGCAGTATAAGGAAAAGTAGAGTCTCATCTATCACAGCAAGGTGATCATTTCTACATCAAAAGAATCTCAATCAACAAACTGAGTTGCAAAGCAAAGATTAAACACTGGATCATCCTAATAGGTGCATCAGTCAAATCATCTAACAAGGTGGACTTAACAGTCTTATGCTAAATCTCCTAACCGAGTGCATACTTCATTGTATTATATAAATCCTCTTACAACGTGGACCTAACATTCCTTATTGCTCCTAACAGGGAAGATCACCAAAAGTGATCATTTGTAAGCCTTAACTGACCAAATTTATATTGTAGTACTAAAGGTTTTGGGTATCATCTCCACCCTAGTTTTACTTTCTATTTGGAAGGTTTCTAGGTTACCAAACATTGTGTCAACTCTTATGAATGATTTATTGCTTTCAATCTTTCATGCATGCAATTAGACCAAATTAGCTTAAAGAGGATCAATTGGTGAATTGAAGTTAAATCTTTATTGATTCTTGATTCAAACCCGCCCCTGCCCCCCCCACCCCACTCCCTCTCAATCACCTAGCCCACCATACATTTCCAGCAATAATCTTCTTTCTATCTATCAGCTTTCTCCATGGGATACAAGGAGGATTATGGAATTCACACCTAATTCAATTTTTATCAAAGACTTGGAGACTAGAAAGATCATTTCTACAGGGGTGGTTGATCATGCATCTTAGCTATACTACTTCTCAAACTTTGTTCATGATGATGGTAGTAGTTTTTTAGAAAATTTTGATCATATTTCCAATGATGATTTAGATTTTGAGGATAAATTTGGCTACTTGAACTTGGGTGTTCTCATGTATGACCAAGTTCTTGATCCTTCCATTTCTTCTCCTCCCATTGATATTCCATATATTGTTGTTCCTAATGATACTTGTATTCACATAGTCATGGATTTAGGTGATTTAGTGTAGCAGGATATTCATTGTCTTCCAAACTCAGTTCCATGGGATGACTACTTGAAATATGTTGCACATTTATTTGTGGAGTCCTACATTGTAGATTTGGAAGATACTATTGATGATATTCATCTTTTCTTTGGTGAAGATGATCCTCCTTCAATTGTTGCAAGGGAACACTCTAACTATCATCTTCATTTTCTACTTGGTCATTATTTCAAGATTGACATGATTGTGGATACTTTGATGCAGTAGTCACGGGTCACTTTCTCTTCAAAGGAGACATTTGAGTCTTTGATTCATGTTATACATTCATCCTCAATTGATCTTGACTTGTATTTTTTAGCAGAGTAGCATAGTACACATGATTTGGAGGAGGCACCTTTTAGTATTGACATGGGGACACTTGAGTAGGTTTCAGAGATTTCATACATTTGGAGGTTTCTTCCTACAAATGGGGAGGCTTCATTGATACACCTTTGGTTTTGTTTCTTCCTAATGGGAGGAATGTTGTTCTATACTCATGGAGCAATTTCTACATCAAGCCTAGAGCGGGTGTACATTCTACATTGAGGGGAGGCTACTTGGTGTCTCTTTCTCTTCTTCTCTCTTATGGTTGGGATCTTTTCCTCACATGAGGTCTTCTCTCTCATTTTCTCTTATTGTACTTATCTCTCTTTTTGGAGGGGCTTTTTTCCCATGTGGTTTTCCCTCTTTCTCTATTTTATGATAGATTGCATTACATATCTTTTGCACTTGCATATTGTACATGTGTACCTAAAATGGCCTAGTAGTTGGGACCCATCATCTATCTTTTGTAAGCTTAAGTGTGTTCCCCTAGGTTGCACTTAAGGGGGCATGTTGGTGTAAATAAGTATTTACTATTTACACTTTACTTAAGTTTACTTAGGTAAATGCATTTTCATATTACTTGTCATGTAGACACCTAAGAGTTTGTAAATTCATATGAGTTTTCATGTAGATAACACAGTAGTTTGCACTCCAATTGAGCACATGTTGCCTACTACATCTCTTTATGAGATACACCTTTGTAATCTTATCCTCTCATTGTTGCACGTACATTCAATCACAATGGAGGATAATCCATTCTTGGTGGACATGTGCTTAGTTGTTATGCTTATCTCTTGCATGACTCCTGGTCATCTTGATTGTCTTTATATACAAGGCACTTCTATGTTGTATTCATCCAATTGTCTGATCAATCTATTCTCATTTTATCATCTCTTGTCTCTCTTGTGCTATTTTTTTTCTTCTTGATCTTGGCATCTCATTCTTGTCTTAGGAAAATTCTTACATTGTATAAGAGCTTGAGCATATTCTTATAGTATTTATAGATAAGACCCTATTTTACTATAATTAATCCAATTATCATTGCCTAGATTTGATCATGACTTGGTAGGCCTCATTTATAGAGTTGCCAATTGCAATTGCATTACAAAACAAATCATGTACATATGATATTGTATAGTTGTAAATGTTTTATGTGTAGTTGTATAAGTTTGGTACTCTCCTTTTTAATATTCTTTTTCTTGACTCCCCAATTTTTATTCCTTCTTCCAATTTATTAACTATAGATATCTACTACTTCATTTCCCCGCTTGTTGAACAAACCTAAGTCTACAAGTTATCTTTCATTTTCTCTCTTCATCTTGTGTTGGATCATGTAGTCTGATCTAAAATGTTTTTGATATTAAAGAAGCCAAAACAAGGGGGCTAACCCTTAAAACAAAATAGAGGTAGTCCAAAGCCAGTAGACTACTAGCAACTAGATTAACAACACATTCATGCCCCTTTACCTCAATATCAAGTCTGATCTAAAATATGACGACAAATGCACACACATTATTTATACAAGAAAAACACAAGCCTATTATTTTGAACTATGGAAATATCATATTTTGGTTAAACATGTATCTAAAATATCTTGCAAAGTTAAGAAGTTTGCCCCTTGATATTTTGTCTAGTCATTAAATTAGTATCCTAATAAGGTTTGATACAAGGAAAGAAATTGTCCTTACCAATCACAAATCATCAAATACCAAAAAAGAGTAGTTTTTGTGGGAAGCATCCACAAGATAGACTGAAATTGACATATTTAAAATCACATTTCAAAATCAGAATTTAACATAGTAAATTCAATGCCTAATGATAAAATCAATTCTACAATTATAAAAATGATCTAAACACTAAACAAAATATATATTGATTTCAAATCACTTATTTTATCATCAATTGCATCTTTCATAAATGACAAAGCACTTTTTACCATTTGTCACAAATTAAAATATTGTATTATTATTAAAAACAACTCATTTAATAGTACGCTTCCAACATCTTTTAACCAAATTATATTCAAAATGGTTATATTATTTTATTATTTTCTTTATGTAAAAATATCGTATTCCTCCTAGAGAATCTAACAATGGAGTTTTAAAAGAGTTAGTAACATGATTTAGTACTAATAATAATCTATTAAAAAGCACTATCATAATCATGAAATCAAATTGAAAATATTGCTGTAATTAATTATTTAACAAAACTATTCAAAATAAAGACTAAATTTAAACAAAAGGATGATGTGGACATTCGTTTCCACCATGAAAGACAAATTGATGTCAAACCTTTAGATATTCCTTGTATTATGTTGAAAAATAAATCATTAGCCAAATAATATTTTATTTATATATAAAAACTCGTTATTGAGCACATCTTTTTGGAAAAAAGGGGGTGGATAGAGGCTTTAAAATAGTTATGTCCCCTATTATAACACCCTTAAGTCAATGGCCTTGGCTAGTGCAAAAATAAAATTAACATCCAAGCAATCATTATAAAATAGACAATTAGTTAACATAGAATCCAAGAAACTAAAGTTTTAACTAAAGCCTAGATTTTATATCTTAATCAATATGGACATTTATGTTTATGTCATAAGTTAGTGATAAGGATTGTACAAAGAAAATGAACGTGTTGGGTGTTTCTCTTACATATTATTTATGGGATAAGGACCATATATATATATATATAAAGTGATAAGGATTGGACAAAGAAAATAAATGTGTTAAGCATTTTTTTTAATATTATTTATGGGAAAGGCATTGCAATGATTTTTTTAATCTTTTGTGTTAGTACTTTGTACTTTTTTTATTTTTAGAGTATTATTCAAAATGAAATGGTGGGGGTATTTTAGTTATTTTAAAAGATTTAATTCTATATATGCTAGTGGATATTAAATGAACCATCTCTACATCACCAATATCTATTGTGATCCTTTCCAACATTAGTTTTTACAACTTGTGAATAACTAAGTCCCATGTCGTTTTGATAGAGATTTATGAATGATTGCATCTTATAACGGGTAGAAGATGAATAGGTTTTGAATTATTAAATTGTCATGACACAACCACACAATCATCAACTCCCACAATCACAGACAACTTTGGTAGTCAAGTACCTTGATTATAACCAATATTTCCTTTGGTATCAACTCCCACCCATAAATTATACATTAACAATATGCATTAGTCAAGACACAAAAGAACTATTATATCTAAACTGTGATCATCAACATTTGTATTGGTGAAAATGGTAATCTGTGGTAGATACACACTTTCACACTATGCATTAGGAAAAGAGCACAAGTGAGGTCCCAAAATGTAGACTCATTTTAGATGAAAAATAGATCAACACTACCAAGATAGGTGTAGGGGTGTTCATGCAAGATCCACATCTAAGAGGAAGTGTTAATTCTAAGATCCCTTTGTCCTTTAAAGGTGTTCTATTTTTGTTTAATGTAAAGAAATGTGATATATATGCAAGGAAAGTAGGATAAACACTTATGTATATCTAATCTAGTGTATCAAATAAGTGTTATTGAGGAGAGAGAAAGAATAAGAACTCACCTTAAGGGCTAGTACAAGATTCACTATATGATCTGAATTAACCCAACCAAACAATGTAAGAATCGAGAGTAGACTAAGATTTGGAATCCTAAGACTTGTAGCTCTTGACTATTAAAATCTCAGCATACTAAGAACATGTCACTTTTGGGAAATCTATACTTGGTATAGGTTTGTTTTGGGCAACCTACACCTGAGAGGGTTCAAAAAAAGGATCTCAAATCTATGACGGATATTGTGCCTTCAAATATTCTTTTTTGAATCTATAGTTCGACAAACCTAGACCGACATGTGAAGGGGAAAATTATTTTTGGGAAGGGGTTTGCCTTAGTTGAACCCCCATTTAGGAATCAACCTTGAAATTAAATAAGTAAAGCACGTAAAACAACAAAATGTTAGTATTTACCCAGCTTGTCAAACCTTTGTGAATCGATATGAATCTAATATCCACAAGGATGTCCACTTGTGTGTATGTATGTTGAAATGTAGATGAAGTAGAATGTAGGATGTCTTCTCTTATATAATAGATCAACTCTTGTCATGAAACATGGATCATAGAAGAAGGAAGAATAAATGAATGATGTAGATCTCCACCCTTGATGGCCAACTCCTTGCTTCCTATAGAAAGGAACTAGATCTATGGAAGGAAATACTTCAATAATTGATGGATGAAACTGCTTGGTCGCTTTAACTGATTGATTAATGCACAATGTCTTGATGGATTAAGAGCATGGAAGGATTTCTTGTGCATGTATATAATGTATTGATGTCAAAACAAAGGGAGAATGCTTTTTTTAATAGTGATTTTGGGTTTAAATTTTGGGAAGTAGACTCTATAAGATAGGAAAGGAAAAATGCCTTTAGTTGAACCCCAAAACCCTTTAAAATATGGGTCTCAAATTATGGGTTACCTAGGGATGACCTATCCTAGTATAATTTACCTCTACAAGACTTGTCCTAAGGGGTGAAAACCCCAAAGTGAATGGTACGGGATCCAAGAGGCATTTGGAATTTTGATGAAAGGCAAATAGATGAGTGAAAAAAATTGGACATAAAGGCTAAAATGGGATCAAGAGGGAAGGTGAATTGGGTAGACAAATAAGTAAATGAAAAATTTTACATAGGAATTACAGTCAACATAGAGTTTTGAGCAAGATTAAAGGAAAATAAAGGATCTTGATTTAAATAAGTAAGATCTCAATGAGAAGGGCCACACTAAGAAGGGCTAAAATAGTCTTAAAAAGGCATAAAACAAGTGCTTACTTTTTAAGATGATACATTTAGCCCCTACTTTAGTGGGAGTATGATACGAGATCATGATGATAGTAAAGTAGGGAACTACATAAGATGCTCTTATTAAATCCAAAGAGACAAGGAAAGATCAAGCACCCAAGTGATTGAAGTCTTTATCAAATCCAAGATTAAGATGAAAGAGCATGAGAGAGAGAGAGAGAGAGAGAGAGAGATGTGATTACTTAGTCCCAGTAAGATGTATATGTGGTCTTATTAAATCCAAAGAGACAAGGAAAGATCAAGCACCCAAGTGATTGAAGTCTTTATCAAATCCAAGATTAAGAGAGAGAGAGAGAGAGAGAGAGAGAGAGAGAGAGAGAGAGAGAGAGAGATATGTGATTACTTAGTCCCAGTAAGATGTATATGTCTCGCTTTGAGTCACACAAAGAGAACATAGTGTGACCACCATGCCTAGTAAGATTGTATGTCATATTATGGTAGACCACACAAATAAAGCACCATATAAAATTGCATTAAAAGTCTAAAAAGGTTTTGTGTCATGCTAAGAAATCCATCTAAGGCCTATCCTAAAGGATTGTATGTCCAAAAAGGGGTTTGCTAAGAGAAATCTATCCTCACACATTGAATACCCATAAGGGATTGAGAAAAGAGGGATCAGTCCTTAAGGATTTGTGTGTCTAATGGATCCAAATGTCATGTAGCATTTATAATAGCACGTGTGTCAAAAAGATTGAGTAGAGTGTATGCCCCCATTTTAAAGAAATTGCAAGTGCATTAACTGAAGCAATGGATTTAACAGAGTCTACATGCATCCACTATAGCATGTCCCCAAGAAAGAACAAGTCAGGGGAAATAAGTACATGAAAATAAGAGCACAAAAGGTATCTACAAACTCTAGGGTCAGTATGAGCATATGATAATATATGTAATATTATGTCAAAATGAAATATCACCATTCCCTAAAGGAAGTAGAACTACAAAACAATGGAGTAAAAGTACATAAGAGTTGTGAAGAAGAGTCCTTCTGGGCCACATCACAGACATCGAAAAGAGTAGATGCTCCCATTTTGCATTATCAAAAAATAATCACAAATACATATTTACAAATAATGGAACATATGCAACTTAAAATGGAAACATATATAAGAAGTGAGATACAAATAGAAGAATGGTTACAAAAATTTCAATTCCTTTATCACCTTGTGTCAACAAAGAATCAAGGGTCATTTTAAAAAAATCTTTGAAAAATAGATGAAAAGAAACACATCACAAGGGAATCACATTATAACATAAAAACGCACAAAGATCTACCACACTTTTACACACAATATAATAGAGAAATAACAATATATTGCAAGAACAAGAAACTTGTTTTCTATTATCTCCAATAAAATGGAATTACAATTTTCAAAAATATGGCATGCAAAGTCAAATGGGCATTTTCCTTGCAATATTCTACAAGCCAGAGCCACCATATATATCCCCAAAATTTTTCCTAGACAACCCTATGGGCCTTCTTTATATAGGCATTTTTTAACTGTGCAAGAAAATTCTAGAAATTTCAACCCTAAAAATTTGATGTTTACTATTCCTAAATTATTATTATTTATATTTCATTACATTAGAATAGGCCACAATAAATTTTGAAACTCAAAATGAATTTTGAAGGACTTTTATTTTCTTCTATTTTAGGAAGCACAACTTTCACATACCACAACTCATCACTAGTTGCCCTAATTGGCTATTATGATCCTATTTTAGAAATGGCACAAACTACTCTACATAACCTAAATTGTGCAAGATCTAGTTAGCCAAGGTTTGATCCATTTGTGGAGCCTCTAAAGCCTTCAAATTAGAATTCAAAGTTTTTGTACCCTACTACTAATACATTTTTTTTTAATATCTTCAAAACTAGACTTGATCTTGCTATGAAACTTTACAAGTAGGTTGATATATCCAAAATCAACCTCTATGAAATAAATTAGAATATTATGATCTCTAACGATGAACTCATGAAAAGTATTAAGTTTCTATAAATAACAACTCCGCATTGAGATAACCCTTATTAACAAACTAAATAATATATTTTTGGTTGATTCAAGATTTCCTACACTTGGGATGCTCTTGCATCAAGAAAATAATCAAGTTTATCACATCCCTCCCCCACTGCCCAACACTCTACCCCACATTTTGATCTTTAATCTTTAAGGAAGGTGAGAAACTCACAAGAGGGGAAACATTGATCACAATAGAAGAAACAATAGCTATCTACAATTAAGGACTGAGTTGGAAAGGTAGGTCACTATGTTCATTACTAGAAGTGATAGATACAAATTGTGAATAAATCATGATCAATATCAATAGTTTCATACATATCATCAAAATCACTAGCATGAGTATCATCTTCAGTATCAATAACATCATCATCAATACTATCTTCTTCATCAAGATTAATCATAATAGAATCTAAGATACAAATAGAACCATCATGTTTATTCATTTTTAAGTTATTGACGTTTGGTCCCTCCATAGGATCATTTATCGGATGATCAAAGGAAGGTGAAGTATGAGGAAGTGTATGGGGTGAAGAAATGTTCTAAGAAGCACATTCATGGGCTCTAGCTTGATGCTTGTGATGATAATTAGACCATGTCAGTTATGTTTTATCTTGCTAGATATTTGAGGTGGGATAGTGTTGGTGTAAATAAGTATTTACTATTTATGCTTTACTTAAGTTTACTTAGGTTAATGACATATTTTATTATTTATTTTGTACGACAATTAGGAGTTTGTGTACTCTCATGAGTTGTCATGTTGACAACACAGAATTATGCAACTCTAATTCAGCACATAGTGTCTACAACACTAGAGCTTGAATCATTCACTAAGTTGTCAATGTTGACAACATAGTTATTCGCACTCCCTTTTTAGCACATGATGTCTAAAACACTAATTTGCATGATACAATATTGTAGGCTTATCCTCTCATCATTGCACTTACTTTTGTGCTTAATGGACAATAACCCATATCTAGTGGACATGTGCCTGGTTGTATGACTTGTCATGTTGCTGACTTTTATACATTCTAGAAGCTCTCCAGAGGCCTTTTATATATAGGCACTCCCAATGTACTTTCATATGGCATATTGAATGAATATGTCATCATTATGATCATACTCTCTTTTTGGTATATTGTTGTGCTTATGTTTGAGTTCCTTAGTCTTGGGTGAAATTCTGCCCTAAGGAAAATTCTTACATGGTATCAGAGCTCAGGGAGATTCTCTACTCATAGTCATTTCAAACCATTCATGCTTCAGCACCTTGACCCAAATTTGGAGTATCTACATAAATTGGGAGTATCTAGAGCCAGATCTGACCTTGCCATTGCATCTAGAACGTCAATTCGATGAAGATCAACTATAAATTTGCATATGCTAGACTAAAGTTGATAGTGAGGGAAAAAAAATTACAAATTGGAACCCGAAGGCACCAATTTGCAAAGTGGGTATGATCATTTAATTGATCTGATTATTTATTGTTTAAATCTCTTTTTTAATTTAATAACTTTTTACATTATTTCTTGATTTGAGTATTTTTGAAAAAAATTCTGGCCAATCAGGCTAGCAGGGAAAAAAAATTGTAGAACCAGGCAGCCACACCCCAGCCTTGCAAATTTTGAGAGAATATTCCTTATCAGGTGGGCAAGTCTACATTATTCCAGCTTCAACAAATCCATGGGTCGTACACCATAGAAAGTTGATGGCCAAACCAAATCGATCAGTAGCCGCACCCACCGGCAGGGAATTTCTTTATTTAAACCCTTGTGTGCGCATTGTTAGATACATTATCCACAGTGCCCATCCCATGCATGTGGGATTAAAATTGCAAATCCTGGTGCAATTTTTTGGCCTTGTAATCTGTCTCCCGGTGCGGCTTTGGTCACTGCAAAGAGGTTCTGTGGTGACCAATCTCAATCACCCACTTGCCGCTTCCATAGTGCCATGTGGTAATCTTGTGAGGACTCCACAATAGGCCATGTAGAGTACATGTGGTAGAACAGCAATGCTCGACATGTGGACAATTATCCACATCACCATTTGACAAGTTAGCATGCCACAACAACCACCTACGCAATTCAAGTCAATGCCTATGTCATCGCACATGTCAATAGCTATAGACTTAGTCCACATCACGCCAAATCATAAATTTGTACACCTATGTCAATTGCCCATTTGGATTTTCTATACAATGCATACATGACACGTGGTAGGCTATACTTTTCTATATGGTGTTGATGTCATCAAGGGGGCCCATTTTTGTTGACGTCATCATTTTATGAGCTCAAATTTGATAGTTGTGTGACCGTCATTCTAGGAAAAATTTGAACTATTGTAATGGTCTTATGACCGTAAAATTTAACCCCATCTTTTGCTGATGCAACCCCTCTCCAAATTGATTTTTTATTTTGCAATCCAACTTTGGGAGGCCATATCTTAGTCATCTGGAATCCAAATCAATTGCAATTTTTTTTGAAATTAGGTAGAATTTCCTATACCTTTTAGTGGTGCAGCTCTTTTTTGGTTTTGGTCCACATATTTTTTAGAAATTATGTCTTTCGGTGACTATACCTTTCCAATCCTACATTTTGCAACTTAAATTGCTTTGTACAGGCACATCTGGTCACCTTTTTAGGTTCTTTTTTTGAAAGTGCATTGTTTTTTGTCTACTTTCCAAATCTGCAATCAGATTGTAGGGTTGTGTGGACAAAAGTGTCACTTTCAGAAATAGGGCCTTTTTTTGCTTTATATTACTTCAAATTGGTGTACATTGTAAAGTTCTAGATTTGTAATCCATTAAGAGGTTGTAACAAGAAAAATTAGAAGTCCACGAAAGCCAAAATTAGCAAGTGGCCATTATAATCACACTACTTATAAAGTGCCAAAAGCATCTATTTTTGGGGGGGTTTCTTGATTTAGTGAAAGGGGGGGGTGTTCTTGGTGTTGTGTTCCTTCATTTCTGCAATTTTCTTTCATTTTCTGCATTATGGGAAATTTTAAGTTTCCAAAATTAACTCCACATAACTATGCTACATGGTCCATCAAAATGTGGTATCATTTAATGCACAATGGTGTTTCTCAATATGTAGATGGTACTCTTCCTAAACCAGCAGGTGATAATGTATTAGCAAATGATATCTTAGCTTGGGTGGCAATGGATAGGAAAGCCCTAGGTGATATATGTTTGGGGGTTAATGACAAGATCATGTATCAAATTAAGAAGTCTTCTACATCCAAGGAAGCTTGGGACACCCTCGAAAACTTATATGGTAAAGTGTCTAAAGAGGATGTTTTCAAAATTGAAGATGAGCTTGTCTCCTTAGATCCTAAGTTATTTGATTCTATATAGGATTTCATCATTAATGTGAATGAACTAAGGACAAAGCTTACTAATTGTGGGAATCCTATTGAAGATGACAGGTTGATATCTTATACATAATAAGCTACCATCAGAGTATTCCACATTTGTTTCTTCTTATAACACCTCAAAGACTACATTAGGGTCTACCTATAAGAAAGTCTCTTTTGATGAATATGTTGATCTGTTGGATACAGAAGAAAATAAGTTGATATCATTGAGGATTCTCAATTCACCTAAGTCAAAATCATTGGTGGCCAATAATGAGGGCTCTCAAAATTCAGCTGGAGAATCTTCAAATAAAGGAAAGGGCAAGAATAAGAAGTGAAAGAACAAATCAGAGGATGCAGAAAAGACAACACCACAATCCAATCAACAAGGAAAGTCTTTGTCAAATTCCAACAAGAAGGGGGACAACAATAAGGAGAAGAAAAAGTGTGCTTATTGCAAGAAAATGGGTCATGAAGAACATGAGTGTTATCATAAGAAGATTGATGAGTTGACCAAGATCATGAAGAAAAATAATGTTCCACTGCCTAATGCTTATAAGGATAAAGGGTCTTCTTCATATTCAAAGGGAAAAGAGCAAGCACTCATGGCAAATTAAAATTCTTCAATGGAATGGATCCTTGACTCAGGTGCCTCATATCATATGGATTCTTCAAACGAGGATTTTTCTTTAATGAAGTAGTCAAAGGTACCACACATCTTTGTGGGAGATAATACTAAATGATTTGTTGAAGGAAAAGGAAATGTGGAAATGGAAAATGGAGAGTTTCAAGAAGTTCCCTATCTTCCAAACCTAAGTTCTAATCTCCTCTCGATTTACCAAATCACTCACCTTAGAGATAGACATAGAATTGAGTTCCTTCTAGACTAAGTACAGGTGTACAGTCTTAAAGATGACTCATTGGTTACTATGGGGAAAGTGAATCATGACAAAAGGGTGTATTCTTTCTCCCATTTTGTGCCCAAGTCTCCTTCACAGGCCTTTCTATCTCAATCAAATTCAAACATCCAATTATGGCATGAATGGTTTGGACATCTTTTCTTCCACTATCTTAAGCAACTTTACACAAATAGAATGGTCAAAGGTCTACCCCAAATCAATTTTTCCATAGGTGAATGTTCAACAGATTCAATGGATATGCATCTAGAGGGGAAGTTACAAAAAGGGAAGTCTTCAAGAGCATCAGTTGTTCTTCAGATAGTTCACATGGTATTAGTAGGTCCTTTTGCAGTAATAGTAGTCAACTAGGGTCGCTATATACTTGCCTTCATTGATGAATTTTCAAGATACACTTGGGTCTACTTTCTTCCTCATAAGAATGAAGTGTTGGATAAGTTTCTAGCCTTCAAGACTCATGTTGAATAGAAATCAAGGAAAGCCATCAAAGTTCTAAGGATGGACAATGAAAGTAGATATGTGAACAGAAGACTTACAGACTTTTTTAGACTTGAGGGAATTGATCTTTAGAATCTACTAGCATTCAATCTACATAAGAAAGATGTTGCAGCATTCAGGATCCAAACTCTTAAGTTTATGGAAAGTTGCATGATACAAGCCAAGTCTATAGATCCATCACTTGAAGTCAAAGCAATTAGTAGTGTCACTCACATTCTTAATAGGTCTCCTCATCTAGCCTTAGATGGCAAGACTCCTTTTGAGGCATGGTGCAGTAGAAAACCTATTGTGACACACTTCAAAGTCTTCTATTGTCCTGCATGGGTAAACATATCCTCCAGGGGATGCAAGGCACAATTACCTCAACCTTGTACTTTCATTGGTTATGAAGATGATGTGAAGGAATATAGACTCATGGATCTAGAGACACATTAGATTTTTGTGAAGAAGGATGTACACTTTGAGGAAAGTTCACCTAGCTTGTCCTCTAATCCTCTATGCACCTCATGTCATGTGGAAATTGATAGTGACTCCATTGATAATGCTTCAACAAATTCAAACACATGGGGTTCTATCGATATTTGCAGTGAGAGGTCACTACATTAGTCCAATCCACATGCCTATATCACCACAGTGATAGGTCTAGCATAGTAGGGTACATCCAGTCTTCCAGGTCCAGCATTAGTGACAGATTTGGGGGATAATATTGATGATCTACCTCTTCTTCTTGATGAAGCAACTTCTTCTTTAGTTGTTACAAGGGATAAATCTGACCCTCTTGTTCATTCTCTACATGATCAATCATTACAAGTTGAATTGATTGTGGATACTTATGATCAGTAGTTGCAAAGGGCTTCTTCATTAGCTAAGGAGACAAACAATTCTTTGAGATAGGTTCTTCAGCCAATTGAGCAAGTTTTAGAGACATCACTTATCTATGAGATTCTTTCCACACACAGTGGAAGCATCTCATTTGTACCCATAGCCTTATTTCTTCCTAAGGGGAGGAACACCATTCTACAGTCTTGGATCAGCTTCTTAATTAGAGCAGTCATTGGTAGGAATTCTTCTTTGGGGGGGAGCCTATCCTGTCTCTCTTCTCTTCTCGTTTTTCTCTTATTTATATACTGGATGTATGTCATAATGGGGGGGGGTCTTGATTACTCCATCCATCCATACATCATATGTGTTTTTCATCTATCTTTTTGGGGGAGGGTTTTTCCCATGAGGTTTTCCCTTTTCTCCACTTTATGAGAGATTGCATTTCATTATGTACATGGGTACCTAACATGGCCTAGTAGTTGGGACCCATCATGCATTGCATCCTAGATTTCATAAGCTTAAGGACATTCCCATAAGTTGCACTTAAGGGGGGGTGATGGTGTAAATAAGTATTTACTATTTACGATTTACTTAAGTTTACTTAGGTTAATGCATTATTCTATTATTTATTTTGTGAGACACTTAGGATTTTGTGTACTCTCATGAGTTGTCATGTTGACAACACAGTTATTTGCACTCCCTTTTTAGCACATGTTGTCTACAACATTGATTTGCATGATACACCATTGTAGGCTCATCCTCTCATCATCACACTTACTTCTGTGCTTAATGGAGGATAGCCCATATCTGATGGACATGTGCCTAGTTGTATGATTTATCATGTTGCTAACTTCTATGCATTATAGAAGCTCTCTAGAGGCCCTTATATACAGGCACTCCTAGTGTACTTTCATATGGCATATTGAAAGAATATATCATCATTTTGATTGTACTCTCTCTCTTTGGTCTACTATTGTTCTTGTGTTTGAGTTCCTTGGTCTTAGGGGAATCCTACCCTAAGAAAAATTCTTACAGATAGGATCAATTAACATCAGGTCCTTTTTCTTCTTTAAGAAGAAGAATTGAAGGAATGATATTAGGTTGAGAGATTAAAATAGGATACATGTAAGTAATAGGAGGAATATATGGTCTATAAATAAGACAATAAACATGACCATTATTTGAATTTCTAAGTTTACAATTCCATTTTATCTTAAAATGTTGATATGATTGGAAGAGACTATTATTATGAGATAGATTGGTTGAGGCATAGAAGACCAGAATGGATCAAGGGTGGTAGAGTCTTGAGGTATAGAAGGTACATAAATATTATTGTTAAAAATCATGATCTCTCCATTATGCATAAATTTAAGGCATTTATGAATAGAGTAATCCATGAATTTTATAGAGTTAAGCTAAGGAAGACCAAGTTTGACTTGAAACTATTCAAAGGTAGGAATGACAATGAAAGTAGTATCTACAAATTTACCACAAACTTCCACCAAAAAGGAGATAATGGAAACCATTGCAAGTTTGAATGAAAAAAAATATTATATATTTATTTATTCTAAATATTCTATGGAAAATTATCACATTTACCATGCAAGTTGGATCAATAAGGGTACCGCGACAAGGAATACTATTAACCCTAACAACTTAAAGAGGACTATCTAGTGCCTTAATTATTTTAGTAGGATTAAAGATAATGCAAGATTAGGGTTGAGGTTTAGGTTTAGGCTTAGTTTTAGGCTGAGGTTTAGGCTTAGTTTGTATATGAACAAAATTATTGACAATGTAATTAGCATCTTTGACTTTCTTATCATATTAATTAATGTAGAAGAATAAAGTTGCTCAACATTATTGGTTGGATGACATGGAAAAGGATTAGAATAGATTTAAAAAAATTTATTAGGAGGTAAAACTTATTTATTTCCATGATTAATGTAAGAATCAATTGATATAACATTAGAATCAATAAGGTCTTGTATGGTGTTCTTCAAAGAATAACACTTCTTGGTATCATGGCTAGTGTGACACTGATATAGCCAAAAAGCTTTGGGATCAAAGAATTTATAAGGAGGTTTAGAAGGGTCAATTGGTTTAATAAGAGGAATTTTAATCATATTTTCATTTATAAACTTCAACATCACATTATACAAAGATTTATAAAGGGAAGTACAATTATGTGAAGGTCTAGAAAGAGTGGAAAAAAGAGACACACTTTTGGATGTTTCTACCACTTATACATCTATTATGTTGGATGAGTTGTTGACCTTGATGTATTTTTCAATATTATATTTGTTAAAATTGGATGTGGCATCATTCTTATCAATAGGAACAAGATATATTTGAGTGGTGCTCTCAAATTGAATCACTTGAAGTTGACCATAATGAAGCACTATACATAATTGTGAAAAAGAAGAAAACTTGGTAAGGAGAATCTTATCTCTAATGTCCTTTTGTAAATTAGGAAAAAAAATTTATAAACATTAGGCACATGATAAGAAATATGAGCATTAAAATTACTAAAATAAGCAATAAATTTACTAACTTTTTCTTTAACACCTATTTTACAAGGCATCAAATCAATTAAAGAAATTCTAGGACCAATGATGTTTTAAAATTATTGAATGAAAGAATTAGAAAGATTTTGGAAAGAGTAAATGGAATAAGGAATTAAATGGTGTAGGAGTACCTTGTTTTGTTTCATGGTGGATGCACGATGATTCTCAAATTCTACCCTCTATTTTAATAAGGTCTTTCAACGACATTTGTCAGTTGTAAGAATGTTCTAAGTGTCAATTTGTCACTAGGTCCTAAATTGGTCATACTTGGTCAACATAAGTCAAACTTTACCATTGGATGAAAAATGGATGTAATAATGGGTTTTGTAATTTATGGGTCCTTTTGGACATGTTTATAGGAATTTTAACTACTAGGAATGGTTAGATGCTCAAAATGTTGTAATGTTGCAAAAATTGTAAAAGTTGCGACTTTGTAACATTTTGCATAGTTTTCTAACTAATGACTAATTTGGGTCAAATTAATGTTGGGTCAATTGGATTTGGGAGGGAAACCAATATCCATTCCTATATGAGAATCTATGTGTAAATTCCAATGGTTAGTGTACCTGTGCAATGTGGGCCTCTAAACCTCACAGACACTTCAACGTGGTCATTACCTGCGAAGTTATCCTAGAATAAACATGGTATTGTTTACCCAAGACACCCGATAGTGTGACCTATTGCCTCCTATCTAAAGATTTTTTTCCTAATTAATGTCCTCAGATTCGAGGGGTAGGCAACTAGACCATCTAAGAATGAAAGATTTAAATGCAACTATATGATTATGCAGATTAATCTATATGTTATGCAAGCATTAATCTAAGAATAGATAAAATAAACTAGATTATATGTATGCACATTAAATCTAAATGAGAGAGAACAATTAATCTAAATGATATTAAGCTATGACAATAATAAGCAAATTAGTATGCAATTTAGCAGCAATTCGATAGCATAAGAATTCAACCTCTGTAATGAGGAATTAGGAGTCTCTTAAATAGAATTCTTGGAATCCATCAACGGTTGAGATTGATTTCAATCAACAGTCAGGATTGAAGCAAGATTCAGTTAAAATGGAAACTTCCTTAAGAAAGCAAGTTATCTGAGCTTTTCATGAGTGGAATATGGAGTTAACTGATTTAATTCCTTTTCAAGAAATAGTTCACTCAAAGTTTCCATTTTGGAACTGAAGAGAAGATTTTGAAGATATTATATAATTTAATAAAGTGAGATATGACCTCATAAATGCCTATTTCATTTAATTGAATAATCACATTCAATTAATTAAAGTGAGCATAATTATTAAATTAAATATTTTTAATTCCTTAGTACATTAGCCTTAGGTGATATTTAATTTAATTAAAGTATAAATACTTAATAATTAAATTAAATCTTAATCAATAGGTTTAATGTGACTAATATGAGTCAATACTATAGGAATTAAATAAAGAGTCTGATTAATGTAGATTAGGGTATTCTGCATCTGACAATTAAGTCAAGTAGTGAATATTAGAACAAGAATTTTCCTAATGAAATAGGACTTTAGACTTGATAAGAAATAGACCATAATTGGTGATCATGGCAACAAGCCATTTTTGGGGTATTACAGTTAATTAATAATTTGGAGGAGTTGGTGTGCAAATATTATTTTCTTCTGTGGATTTGTCATTGCAAAGAACTATATAGACTTTCAATGATAGGAAAAGTGCTAATTTTCATTCTAATGTGTAGAGGATATATATAAAATTTTTATGGTGTTGGTTTGAAGTCCTAATTCATTGTATAGAGGGAGATCCATTCATTTTTGTGACTTCAGGTCCTAAAACCCTCAAATCTAGGGTTTTTGTGGTAAATGTAAAATTCCTCTTAATTTCATCATGGGAAAAATCTCATACTCAATGAAATGGAATTTTTCCTTATGTTTTTAATGTTTATACTGGTTTTTATCATAAAACATAAAGATTCCATGGTGTTTGAAAGGAATTTATGACTAGGTATCCTCATGAGACTAGTCATTGTGAGAAGAAATTGGTATCAATAATAAGATTGGATGAATGCTAGGGTCCAACTTGTGAGGGATTTTTTTGTTTGGGATCAAAGAATTTCCTTTGGAATTTTTAGAAAAGTTAGATTAATTTTTCTCTTTATCGATCCTTGGAGAGAATATGTAATTAGGGCTAGAAGCCCTAAAATCAAGGGTTTGGTAGAAAGGAGATTTCTTGGTGGAGTCAGAAGCCAAGAGTTTGTAATATCATAATAATCTAAAAGGAGTTCATCTGAGTTTGTTAATTTTTTGGAGGTCTCCAAAATACTAGATTTGGAGAGCTAATTGTTGTTAGGTCTCTATTAGGCCTAATTGAAGGAATTAATGCTTGGGACTACAATGGTTATTCCAAAGGGTCATTTGGTGTTGTTAGATTACTAGAAGGGTTTTGAATATTTCTCTAGCCTATGGTGGTCTTGGAGAGGTAATGATCCAAAAATTCTAAGGGAAGGGTGTTTGGTTGAACCTATATTGTGGAGCCTAGAACAGTGAGTGGTGAAACTCACCTTGTGAACTTTGGATTATCTTGGAACGGTTCATTATAGAGGACCATAGACAAGTCCATTTTGGAATAGACCTAGTGTATAGGTCTAGTAATAGGAGTTTATTAGGTATCCTACAGGGTGGTTTATATCTAGATTGTGTTTGGGTCAAATACCTTACCCCTCTCATCAATAAAGAACAATACCATTCCAAAGATTTGTCTCAAAATATTCTAGGAAACAACTTAGTCATGTCAAAAATTACTATACAAGGTTTGGAAAATTTTAATGTGATTCACATGATCACCCTTATTGCTATAAGTCTCAAGATGTGGAATCACCATAGTTTGTAAGGTAATGAATCAGTTAATATCACAAGACAAAGAAATAGCAATATTACAAGTAGAAATGTTAAACTTGTATTGATTCAAAGAAGCAATTTGTTGGAAAAAAAGGACAAGTTTATCTCTAAGGTATTGATGGTAGAAGGTAGAAAAAATATAGGAGAGGTACCATAAGAAATGTTAGAAAGTTTTTTATGTAAGGAAAAAGGAATGGTGGAAAAAGAATGAGGAATGTTAAGAGGATTAGATGAAGGATTATTGGAATATGAAAAGGGAAAAATATTATTAAAAGGCATAGATGAATGA
Organism: Cupressus sempervirens; assembly: GCA_028749045.1. Lineage (NCBI taxonomy): Eukaryota > Viridiplantae > Streptophyta > Pinopsida > Cupressales > Cupressaceae > Cupressus > Cupressus sempervirens. The sequence goes on along the minus strand of CM053791.1, from coordinate 113,321,163 downwards.
AATAACACAATGAAACACTCAATAGGAAGAGATGGAACAATAGGATTAGGAATAATCACATGTGTGGGATTAGATTTTTGAATTTAAGTAATGATGGAAGGTGGAGAAAAAATGGAAATGCTAGGAATAGAAGTGGAAATAGGTAAGGAAGTTTCAACACTTGTAGAAGGAGCAACATGACCTATCTCTTGAGAAAATTCCATTATAGGTTTAACGATAGAATCAATAAGATGAGAAATGTTATGGAAGAGGTTAATACCTTGTTCATCATTTTGAATTAGTTTTCTTAAGCCTTCTATAGTTGAAAGAGTGTTTGGATCATGATGTTATTGACCTAAATAAGGCTCAAACTTTTCAAATTTGCGAGTAAGCATTTGGAATTTAGGAGGAACTCTTAATGCTTCATATTCCTTATGGGAATAATGATATGACTTAGTCTCCATTATGGGATTAGTATCATAAGGAATGAGGTTGGTTTTATTGAGATTCCTATGAAAGGGGTGGGTTTCAAGATCAAAAGAACCTATGAGTCTAAGATTTCTTCTAACTGGAATACTATAGGTTGGACTAAAAGTAATATAACTCATACATAAGCAGTACAATGAGAGAAATATGAATAATATCAATATGACTGGTGAATGAAAGATATCTAAATGTAAAAAATGTGGGTAAAAAGTTGATCTTAATATGAAAATGTGAAGGTTAATGTAGCAAAAGTATCTAACTATCAAATCAAGAACCATATGAAATAAAGACCACATAAAGAAAATATAGCTAGATGCATACAATGTAATAAAGTAGATCTATATTGAAAAGGAAATCTAACATCATAGTTAGAGTGGAAATGTAAAATGTCAAGTTCACTAAAAATGTATAGGTGAAAATGGTAATCAATGGTAGATCATTACTTTTATGCTATACATTAGGAAAAGTGGAATATTAGGGTTCCAAGATATAGACTGCTTTTAGATGAAAAGCAAATAAACACTACCCAGATAGATGTGGGTGTTCTAATGAAAGATCCACACCAAAAAGGGACTGTTAATTCTAAGATCCCTTTGTCCTTTTAAGATGTTATATTCTATTTAATATAAATAAATATGATATATATGCAATAAAACTAGAAAAATCACCTATTTAATGATTAAAAACAAGATATATGATCTGGTGTATTAAAACAAGTTCTATGAAGGAGAGAGAGAAAAAATAAGAACTAACCTTGATATATATTAGAGGATGCACTTTTAGATCTAAACTAACCCTGTCAGAAGGGTATTATAATTAGTAGCAAACTGAGACCATAATCTTGAGACCTATAACTATCAACTATAAAAATATTAGAGCACCAAGGACAAGTTGGTTTGCGTGACCTATACCTAGTATAGGTTAGTTTTGGGTTACTTATACCTAAGAAGGCTTCAAACAAAAATCTTGGATCTATGATAGAAGCTATGTCTTTGGATATGTTTTTTCATATCTACACTTGTACAAACCTACACCTAAACACAAGAGAAGGGAGAAATTATTTGTGAAAATGAAATTTCGTAAGGAAAGCCCTTGCTGAGGAATTAACATTGAAATTAATTCAATAAAGCATGTAAAACAACATAAATGTTAGTATTCACCTTTCCTATCAATTCTTTATGGATGGTTATGGATCCTTTATCCACAAAGATGTCCACTTTCTTGTATATGCATTGAAATTTAGATGAAGTAGAATGTAGGATGTCTTCACTTATACAATACATCAACCTTTTTCATGAATCATGGATAATAGAATTTTTGCTAAAAATTTAAGTAGTGATATTATTATTCATTTTCACATATTCAAATGAGCCAAAGATTTTTGATGTAAAAAGAGATCACAATTTTATTTGCATTGAATATGAATTTGATACTTTTGCGGTTATACATTCAAAAGACAAGGAAATGTATTGAATAAAAAATAGATTTCTCACACAAGCTTTGAGATTATCCTATCTATCTTTCATAAAAATGCATAACAAAATAAAAATAAGTAGATGAAGGTGATAAAGAGTAACCATTCATTGCATTGTACTTTGACTAGTAGAAACAGCTTATTGATGCTTTCTCATCTGATCCTGGCTCTATGATTCTCTTGATAGTTATTGAATCCTACATGAGTGTTAAAAAATGGTATTAGATCAAATATATCTAAGAAATGGATGATTAATCCTTATTTTCAATCTCTATGCCTATGCTACCTATGATTCCCTAAACTTGCATAAAGGATAGAGAGATAAGACTCATTAAAATAATTAGAGCTAGATTGACAAATGACCAAGGTATATAAATTCAAAAAATTAAGTATTAAAGGGAAATTTATTTGATATATGAAACCTTTTACTTTGTAATCCATGTTTAGGAAAAGTAGCAATAACAATGAATCAAGAGGGAAACTCAAACAAATAACATACTTGAGATAACCAAGGGACAAGTCTTTATGATTTTAAACCTTGCATTTTATTTGAAAGCTTCATGATCAGGTAAGGAATGAAACTAATAAAGATTAGCTACATGAGGTAACACTTAGCCAAGGTATCAAGTGTAGCAATTAGAAGACACATATATGATAGTAAAGACACATAAAAAATTACCAAGATCGTGATGAGAGTGCCTTATAAGGAATGGTGGATAGCTTAGTTCATAGGAAATGATTTACATGATTGAGGGATTACATTAAATAGGGGAAGGAGCATCAACATATGTTGGTCCCAACTAGTAATAAGAAGGGGGGTCAATCAATATTGACTCATGAACCAGTTAACTTCTCAACCATTCTAAATAACAACCACTTCACTGCTAGAATTGTGATAAATGAAGTAAGATAAATGCATGTAAAATAAAATTAAAAAATCATTCATCAAGTGACACAAATATTTATATGTGGAAACCCTTGATTAGAGGATGAAAACTAAAGTGGGGATAATATACCCACTAGATCTTATAATGTATGTGAAGGGCTTCTCAGTTAAGAGCTATAACTATTTCTTTTGGAAATGCATCCTGTTAAGAATGTATATAACCCATTAAGGTTACAAGAGCCTATGAAATATAATTGGTTAAAGGATTTATAAGTCTCCTTCTAAGAGACACCGTGTTAGAGGATTTACAAAAGCTTACTAATGAATCTCTCCTTGTTAAGATATATAAATAGATGCAATGACTAGAAAGTGATCTAAGTGTGTGATCTAAAGATAGAACTATCTTTCCTTATAGATATTTGTTGTAGATCCTCAAAGATGATCTGATCTCCCTATTTTCTTTATGAGCACTTTAGTATCACTTTTGACTTTGGTTGTTTGGAACATCTTGTTGTTGTATCACTCTTCTCAACAACTAATTTCCTTTATAGTTTTCACTTCAAACAACTCTTCATTATTAATCTTCTAATAATTTCTATGTCTTAACATCTATGTTAGAAATAGTCTCTCTTCACTCTTACACACTCTTCTCCTTTTTTAAAATGAAATTTGAGAACCTATATGCACTTTGCATTGTCAAGACATAGCTACCTATGACAAGTATCCTACTCAATTTTCAATTCAAATTTTGAATTCCATGTCCAACCTCATCACAAAAAACATGTGACCCTACTCCTATTGTCTAACTAGAGGCCTGACTAGTCTTTTTGTGAGACAATGAGTGACCTTGGTCCTTTTTTATTTTTATTGCTTTGTTCTTCCTTCTGTCACATTCATTCTTATTATTTTCATTATTGTATCATATCCATGGTGACTCACCTAGTGAATGATCAGTGATCAAATATCCTCTATGTTTATCTGTTGGTGGTGATTTAACATATTAGTTGATACTAGTTTGCTCTTCTACTAGTGACCATGGTGCCTTGTAACATCTCCTTTCTTCAATCAATTTCCAATCAATAACAACATAATTATTCAATTATTAATTCTTTAAGACTTTTGGAGTCAAAAATCCCCCATTTGGAATTGATGGAAAAACCATTTCTACACCATCCTTTTGTGAAATATAATTGTCTTACTTTTGTCCAATTTTCATTTTATTAGAATTCATCCATCTATACTGGTAGAAAAAATTCTCTGATGTATGGACTCATTTCTTCTTGTTGTTAGCCTCAATTGATAATGTTGATAATGTAGGCGAAAGAGTCATTGATCATGTCAAGCCTAAATATGTAAGACATTATGTAGCTAATTTAGTAGAGTGCCATATCATTAGACTAATGAAGAGGTTTTCATTGATTAAGAGAATTTGGTATAATGATGAAGAAAGTATTGATAAGTGTATGGATTTCAATGGAAACCTAATGAGTTAGAATTTTATAGTATAATAATGGTTTGATTGTTTTACATGATTTGATTAAGTATTGAGATCACATATAAGAAATTTATGTTAGTTGTAAAGTATGAAGACAAGGAAATAATAAGTTGCACTATGCTAGTCATTATGGTTGGTAAATGAAGGACTAGTTTTTACCGAGCATTTATAGTAGTCACTGAGTGCAAGATAAATAAGTGAAGAATAATCAATATTAATTAGACAATAATAGTGATAAATGATTTTAGTATTAACCTATTGAACATAGAGTTAACTGATCAAGATAAAGATAAATGATTTCTAGAAGAATCAATTTGAGCCCGATATTTGATGAAAATATAGATTGTTTGAGAGTTTTAGAGGATAAGGAAAAAGTTAGTTTTGAGATCTATGGCTAGAGAAATTCAATGAAGATATGATGAAGGATATTTAATGATTTTAAATGGAGCACAAAGTTCAAGGTGAAAGCATGTTAACTGAGTGTCTAGATTCAATGATTCTAAGCTAAATGAAGATCAGACAATTTTGATTAAGGGGAGAAACATGAAATAATCTTGTGAAGTGGCCATAAGCTATATTTTTAAGGTATTAATGAGTTGTTCAATGTTTTTGATTGAATTGTTGATGGAGTGTTGATCAAGGTGTTGGTAAAGAAGGTAGAAGTAGAAATTGAGCATAGATGCATTGTAAAATCAAGCAAGTGCAGTGCTCAGTTGATGTGTATGTGAGTGGATCAACAAAAAGGAAGAAAGAGGATGAATAAAGGATAGAGATCAAGAAAATTTAGATCTAATCAAGAAAAGTGAGTTATTATTCTTAATAGATCATTTATTGTTACTCTCTAACCATTGTAACAGAAAATATCTTAACCGAGTGGACTTAATAGTCTTATTTGAAATTGCATTTGCATGGTAGAATTAAATTGAATGTTTGTAAGTCCTTTAGAGGAGGCCACTCAAATGAGGAGTGATAAGATCTAGGTGATCTTTGGTGTAAATCCCCTAATAGGGTTATATCTCAAAATGTGAATGAAACTTTAAAAAGGTTAGATCCTAAGAGTGCTCACTTTAGCATGTTCATTTCATGTCTACTATTTTATGTTGCAACTTGATATATATACTAGAAGATTATTCTAATACTTGGTAGAGGAAGAAAGTGAAGTTAATCATAAACTAATAATTAGTAATTTGGATGCTACTAATATGTTAAGATCTATTACTAAGTTTATTTATTGAAAGTTAAAGTTATCAAGTTATGAAAAATTTTCAAGGGATCTATAGGATAACTAATTATAACTTATTCACCCCCCATCTCAATTATCTAACACTTGTCAAATCTTTGCTAAAGGCATAATGACATGTTCATGTTGGGTTCCTTTCTCTTGAACCTTTACTTTTTCCTTTTATTTTCTTGACCTCTTTATTATCCACACTATGCTTCTCCTAATTTTTATGTTCTTACATGTATGTGCTTCATCATCAATTACACATTTATTCCCACTTTAGTAGAATCAAATTATCCTTTTTATTATATTCATTCTCTCTCCCTTTGATATTACTTATCATATTCCTCTTGTTCTTCTTCACATTTTGGCTCCTTATTTGTTCCATTTTTCTTTCATTAGTTTGTCTTGTTTTGGGTCCTTTTATCTTTACATCTCTCCTTTTGATCTCCCCCTTTTCTCCTCTTCACTTCATATCCCCCTTCTTCTTTTCCATCTCTCCCTTATGTTCCTTGCATTTATCTCCCCTTGTTTCTTTTCTCTTTACTTTATCTCCCCCTTTTTGTCGTGAATCACAAAGCATGCTACAAGTTGTCAATTACATCCTTGTATTGACTCTGAGTGTTAGCAAGATGAGCTCCCCATGATGCCTTGAAATTTATGCATGCAATTTTCTCACTCCTTAGGTATACCAAGAGATCTTCAATTTTGTCAAGTGTAGTGATTGATTCTTTTGTGATTAGTTTTTCTAAATTAGTAATGTGTCCTTGTATGATGTCTTATAGGGTGACAGTAGGAATTACACTTCCATTAGTTGTATGATTATTTTCTCTTTTTTTACCTTGATCTAATGAATAAGATAGAGTATCCCTTATGTCTTGGACATATAATCAGTTATAGGATTAGTGACTCTATTGTATGTACTCTTCCAATCATTAGAGCTTATTTTGAGCTTTCTATAAATTCTTGTCTAAGTACGGTGTTAGTGAACTTAGATCTAGCACCTTTTACAAGATTAGTATAGTGCCCTATAATGTCTCTACCATATTATATTTTACTTCCTATAGAGTGGCCTTCTTGAGTTAAACTAGATCTATCAGCTTCTCTATTCATCTTGCTTTAAATTTTTTATCAACTAAATCTTAAACACATCCTAGTTCATCTTTGATATTGTCAAATAAGGTGGTTACTTGACTAACTAGATCTATGTTTGGATCATATGTTGCATTAAAGGCTAATTTTGCAATTATATCCTTGGTAACTACTAGTGTCCTTTCCCTTTCCTACTTCTTTCTCACTTCATTTAACTTATCATATATTTTCAATAGTTGTTTGTAGTCATTGATCTCATCTAGATCCATGTATCATTGGTTTCTTTTCTACAATGATGACATCTAGTGTCTTTTTTTCCTCTTTTGCATATATATCTATCTTAAAGAATTCTCCTTCATCTTCAAAGCTTAAATATAATGATGATGATGGTGAAGATGTCATCACATTTCTTCTTGGTCATCTCTTCTTTTTTATATGTTATCCTCATGTTGTTCTTGACATGATTGGTTCACTCCTCTTGTTCTTATGTCCAAGTGTCATTCTCTCCAACACTTTGGATCTCCAAGGTGTTGGACCTATTGCTATTTTTCTACCTCCTCATATTGTGCTTCTTCCAATTCAACATCAAATGTATGTTCCTCTTGTATCATATATTGCACTTTCTCTATTTAGTTAATAGAAGAAAGTTTCTATAAGGTATGAAGCATGAACATATGTATTTTTCTTTAATTCCAAAAGATAGTATATAGGAACTAGAAGATGTACCTATAGAAGTTGTAGATTTGTTGGATGAATTCTAGGATATTATATCTAGTTTTGTACTTGATGGATTTTAGATGGATCTAATTCTAGGAGCTAGTTTTCCAAAGAAGGAAGCTCACAGAATGACTCCAATAGAAAGTGGAGAATTAAGAAGACAAGTGTAGGAGTTTTTGTAGAAAGGGTTGATTCAAGAGAGATAAATTCCATCAATTGTACTAGTAGTATTAGCACCAAAGAAAATGGAGAATGGAGGATATGTATAGATTCTTAAGCTATCAACAAGATCACTATCAAGTATAGATTTCCCTTGCCTAGGATGGATTAATTTATAGACTGTTTGAGTGGATAAGTGTATTTTGTAAAGATATATTTGAAAAGTGGATATCATCATATCTAGATTAGAGAAGGAGATGAATAGGAGAGCACCTTCAAAACAAAGGAAGGGATGTATGAGTGGTTAGTCATGCCTTTTGGTCAAACCAATTTACCAAGCACATTCATGTAGCTCATGATCAAGACACTAAAATAATTTCTAGGTAAATTTGTCATTTTTTATTTGGATGATATTTTGATATTCAATAATACATTGGAATAGTATGTAATGCATATTCATCAGGTTTCTGAGAGGCCAAGGGAAGATAAATTATTGATTAATTTGAAGAGGTGTAGTTTTGTGAAGAAGGAATTAATATACCTGGGATTTGTTATTTCAAAAGAGGGTCTCAAAATCCCATAGAAGATGAACAATATCCTTGAATGGCCTACCCTCAGAAGTGCTACTGAGGTTATATATTTTCATGGTTTGGCTAGCTTTTATAGAAATTTTATTGGCAATTTCAGTAGTATTTGTGGACCCTTCACTGAAACAATTAAAGGGGATAGGAAACAGTTTAAGTAGACTATAGGAAAAGACAATAGTTTTGATTTTTTTGAAATAGAAATTTATAAAACAACCTATTTTAGCACTTCCAATTTTTAATAAGGTGTTTCAAGTATATTGTGATGCTAGTGGCAATGCCATTGGATCTATTTTGAGCCAAGAAGGTAGACTTGTTACTTATTTTAGTGGGAAGTTAAATGATGCCAAAAGAAGATATTATTTTTATGATCAAGAGTTGTATGCTATAGTTCAAGCATTGAAGAAGTGAAGAGATTATATTTTTCTTAAGAAGATTATTTTATTTACTGATAATCAAGATTTATAATATTTGAATAGTTAATAAATGTTGAATCAAAGACACTTGAAATGGGTTGAATATTTGTAGAGTTATACCTTGGTTTTGAAACACATGAGTGGGAAGTCTATCAGGGTTTCAAATGCTCTAAGCATGAGACACATTTTACTAATAGAGATGCAAATTGTGTTGGAATAACTCTTAGAAGGATTCATTGATCAATGAAACTTATTATTAAGACATGTAAGAGTAAGTTTTGTCATTGATGTCAACACATAAACATGTGCCAACCGATGCATGAAAGATGACTAGTAAAATAAGGAAAGGAAATATGTTCATCCCAAAGGGATAGATTGGTGTATAAAACATGAGAGACTACTAAAGGCAAGTGGTCTTCCCAATCCACTTAGAAAAATTTGGAACAATGATGGTAAGCAAGGAGCCAAGGTAGGTAAAATGGATGAAAAGATGAGCTAATTGGCAAGTGATATAGATAGGTTGAAGGGAAGTCCTCATTATCAATGAATGGAGGGCTAGATACTCATGTCTAGGCATGTCACAAATTAGGTGAATCTAGTCCAAGACCTCAAACAATGGTGGAGAATATGTCACATCATATTCCAATGGGAAGATGGGCAAGTGAATTCAAATTTGAATTCTTCCCTACAAGCAGTTTAGAAGTCACAAAGAACCCATTGTTGGAATTCTTTAGAATAACAAAGAGGTGGGTGAATTAGTTATCCAAGTTCTAGATGTACAAATAAAAATTTTCAATGCTTAGTAGACCCATATCCATAAAACCTTGTCATGCATGCATCCATTAGATCATACAATACTTAAACTTTGTAGGTTACTATTCTATGTCAAAAAAACTTTGCAAAAATGTAAACATGAAACACCATAAGAACATTCACACAATTTCATACAAGGATTTTATGTGGAAACCTAATTTGGGAAAAAATACTAGTAACATGCTACTAATTCTCACTCTTTTGAAGTGATACCCTGTGAAAGGCTAACCCTATTAAAGGTTACAATACACACTATTAAATGTGACTCAATTAAAGGATTTCAATCACCCTATTAGGAGTGAGCCTTGTTAGATAACTTTATACCATTCCATTAGGATGTCACCTGGTTAAAGGATTTACAAATAACTGTCAATGATACAATGATTAGAAAGTAACAATAAGGCTTGATTTGATAACAAATCAAAACTCACTTGAAAATTATAAATCTTTGTTTTAGTCATCCATTTTGCTTGGCATTCATACTCTTCATCTCTGATAGCTTGTTCACCCTTCAAGCATTCATACTTTTCAACCTTCTTTCTTTATATGCCAACTACAGTCCCTTCTATTCAGTCACTAAATGAAGCAATACCCTAGACTCCTTGTCTTCCTTAGGTTCTTGCACATGACAACATTTTCTTCTAACTAGCTATCTCTATAAATAGAGAATTTAGATCTTTTGTCACTTAACTAAAATCATCCATTTTAGGATTAGGTAGGATTAGGTAGGATACAATGAATCTACCCACTTTTCCATTTGGCTCCTCTAGAAACTTCTTCTAAAATCTTCCTTGTATTCACCTCAAATTGGTTTACCTTGAATTATGTGCCACCAGCTCATCATAATTATCTTCCACACCCTTCACATAATTTAATAAATCAAAATAATCAGCTCAGATTTGTCAAATCTTTAATTTAGCACTATTTTTTGTCACTCGATATCTATATTGTTCTATTACTCAGCAAACACTAAAGTTTACCGATACTCAACACCAACTAAACTTTACTCAACATATACTTACAATCACTTGGCTTGCACTATTTTTCTTCTTTTCTTGGCACCTCTTGATTTTCACTCAACTTCTACTGATTTCTGTTCGATTTACACTAACTGCTCAGCAAGGCTTGGTAGACACTTCTCTTACTTGATCTTCTTCTAGTCTCAACTTGAGCAATCTTTCATTTTAGAATTTAAGTAGATAAACAATACACTATAGTATCAATGTCTTACTTGGTCTTAATGCTTCTTTTATATACCAAATAACTCAACCTTTTTGTAGGTGTGATTGTTATGTCCTCTTTTCAAATCCTCTTCATCAATCAACTAAATGATAGCTTTCAAACCAAAAAGAAATTGTCTCACCATTAGGTAGTAATTTTGACATCATTGACAAAATAATGATTTTTCTATTCCAAATTCTTTACTTCAAAACAATCTCATATCAACAATATACCTCTTTGGCATTGATGGCAAACCAATACCAAAAAGAAAATAATATCTTTTAAATTTCTCCTTCTATCAGTATATGCCCTTCCTCTTTATAGGGTAATGTAAGCTTTTTCAATCTCCTTTAATGTATCTCCCTTATCTTATTATTTTCTCTATATCATATCGCTCCCTCTTTCTGATATTCAGGTATCTATCTCCACTTATCTCCCTCAGTACTTATATTTCCCTCTTTGACAACAATTCCAAAGAATTGTCATCTTTGTATGTAAATATAATCAATTTAGGTTCTCCCTCTATCACCTTGCATGTGACTATAAGTAATATATTTTAGCTCCTTCAATACTTTATATAGCTCCTAAAGTAAGATCCACTACATCAAGTTATAAGATACAACATTCGTCTCAGTTGATGTAGGGCACTACTCATGCTTCTTAAGTAGATTTGGATAGGGGTATCACCCCTAGTTTACCTCTAAGATATCCATGTGCATCCTTAGGTAAAGTTTTTGTGAATATATCAGCTATCTACTCTTTTGTATTCACATATTCCATCCTCACTTCTTTGTCTTGAACCAACTCTCTAAAGTAATGATACTTGATTGTAATGTGCTTAGTCTTTGTGTGCATCACATGGTTCTTTTATATGTTTATAGAACTTTTATTATCACAATAAAGTACCATAGGTTTAATTATTTCCTCCTTCATACCTTTGAGTAGCTATTTTATGCATACCACATTTGTACAATTTACTACAATAGTCACATATTTAACTTTAGCAGTAGATTGAGATATACAATTTTGTTTCTTACTAGTCTAGGTGACCAATCTCTTTCCTAATAAAAATACTCCACCACTTGTGCTCTTTCTTTCATCAATGTTTTTAGCCCAATCAGCATCTATATAGGCTTTTAACTCATTTTTTTCATTTTTCTTGTAGTATAGACCATAGTCTTATGTTCCTTTCAAATATCTCATAATTCTCTTAATAGCCATCAAATGATTCTTCTTAGGATTTTAAGAAAATCTTGCAACAATCCCAATAGCTAATGCAATTTTAGGTCCGGTATGTACCACATATTGCAACTTGCCAATCATAGACCTATACAATGTTTGATTCATATCAATAAAATCATCATTCTTTGACAGTTTGTGTCTTGTCACCATAGGAGTGCTAAATGGTTTTAAATCCTCTAAACCAAAAAATTTCAATACTTCCTTCACATGTTTAAACTAAGTGATGTATATACCATATTTCATCCAATATACTTGCAAACCAACAAAGAACTTGATCTCTCCAAACATAGACATCTCAAATTCTTTCTTCATTTCATTTACAAATGCCTTACATAATTCATTTTGACCTCCAAATATGATATCATCAACAAATATTTCAATTAGTACAATACCTTTACCTCCTTCTATCTTCAAGTATAGATTGTTGTTATCATCAGTCTTCTCAAAACCATTCTTCACAAGATAATTGTGAAGCCTTTCATACCATGCTCTTGGGGCTTTCTTTAAACCATGTTGAGCTTTGTGTAGTCTACATACCATGTTCTTTTTGTTTGGATTAACAAATCCTTTAGTTTTTTCTATGTAAACTTCTTCTTCTAATATACCATTCAGAAATGTTGAGTTCACATCCATTTGACAAACTTTGAAACATTTGTATGCAGAGTAAGAACCAAAGTTCTTACTAGTTCCAATCTTGCAACTGGTGAAAATATTTTTCCATAGTCTATTCCTTCTACTTGTTCATACCCCTAGAAAACTAATCTTTCTTTGTTCCTTGTGACTTCACCATTCTCATCTAACTTGTTTCTATACACCCACTCAGTTCTAGTCACATTCTTGTTCTCTAGTCTGGGAACTAGAGTACATGTCTTATTCTTCTCAATCTAATCAATCTCTTCTTTCATGTCTTTACTCCAGTATTCAATGTCTAAGGTATCTTTTACTAACTTAGGCTCATGCATTCTCAACAAACATGTATCATTTCTCATCATATTCCTTTTCATTGGTCTAGCTTCTTTATTTCTAATAATTTGTTCAGCAGGGTAATGTTTTTGACATAATTTGAGAATCTTGGTGTTGCTCTTCTTTCTTAAATAGGTCTGTCAACTTCAGGATCACTATGTACTTCTTTATCAAATTGATCATAATTCCTTCCATGTACACTTATATGAGAATTAGAATGTATCTCAGCTTCTATCTACAACTCAGCTCATGATTGTAACTCAATTCTTGAATGCAACTCGACATTCATTGTATATGACTCGTCAGTCACTGAAACTTGTTGTTAATTTGAAACTTGGTTTATAGAATCCTCATCAATAGACATACCTTCATAAAATTATATAAAATATTTTTACTCTTTAGGTTCCTTCATAGGTTCAGCTTCATGTACCTCTGTATATTCATCAAACTTCACATTTACACTTTCTACAGCTTTGAAGTGTTAGTATTTAAACACTTATAAGCTTTACTTCTTGTGGAATGGCAAGGGAATATACCTTCTTCACTTTTAGCATCTAATTTACCATTCCCAAAATCCTTAATAATATAACACTTGCTTCCAAATACCTTCAAATATTTCACATTGGGTGAGTATCCATAAGATAGCTCAAAAGGTGTTGAATGAGTACCTTTCTTGACTTATACACAGTTCAAGGTATAGATAGTTGTACTTAAATATTCTCTCCAGTATTTCAAAGTAACATTCTTCTCCACTATGAGTGTTCTAGCACAGTCCATTACAGATCTGTTCCCCCTTTCAACAATCCCATTTTTTGGAGGGATCCTAGGTGTAGAAGTTTGTCTCTTGATTCCTCTATCATTACAAAACATCTCAAAATCATTTGATGTAAATTCTTCACCTCTATTAGATCTCAAACATTTCAATATTTTGCATTTCTCCTTTTTAACTCAAGCTAAGTACCACTTAAACATTTGGAAAGCATCAAATTTTTGTTTCAGAAACATAACTATCATCATCCTAGAATAATCATCAACAAATAGGATAATGTATGTGTCACCTTTTTAGCTTTGTACATCAATTGGTCCACACAAATCAATATGAACTAATTCCAAAAATTTTGTAGAGGTGTGAGTCTTACTTTTAAAACTCGATTTTGTCATCTTGCCTAACTAACATTATTTGTAAATCATATTGACAAGTTTCTTTAGTTTAGGAAAACCTCTAACTCTTTTCATGTTATTGATACTCACTAAGCTATCAAAGTTAGCATGACATAACCTCTTGTGCCCTAGCCACTCATAATCAAATTCTACAACAAGAAAAGTAGCATCATTCATATCAAGATAGAATCAATTACCTCTATTCTTATCACATTCCCCAATTAGTTTCCCATTAGTGTCATAGATCTTTGCTACCTTATCCTCAAACTCAACTTTGCAACCTAAAATATTCAATTTTGACACACTCAACAAGTTATAGCTAACTCCTTCTACATAATAAGCATTGTCACACATGATCTTTTCTATGAGTTTGATTGATCCTTTACCTTTTATTAGATAGGGTGCATCATTACCAAACCTTACATTATTTCCATCATAATAATCAAGGGTAATGAGCTTAATTTTATCTCCAGTCATGTGATGTAAACAACCACTATCAATTATCCATCTATCACTCTTGTTCACATAAGATACTAGTGCAATTGTATCATCCTCATCAAAATCATCCTTGATTGCAACATACTTCACTTCATCATCATGGTTTTCAGGTCCATCATTGGTTTTCTCTTTTGCATTGTAGCAAGACTTCTTTCCTTTATCCTTATAATCTTTGTTGTCCTCATCTCTTTTGCTCATGTATTTGTCTCCACTTCTATTGTTCTTCTTCTCTAGACATCTAGCAGCAATATGACCCACCTCATTACAATTAAAGCACATGGTAGGTAACTTACCTTTGAATTTTCCTTTACCTCTATGAAATCCTTCTCAGCAATGCTTCAAGTTACTCTATATCCTCCTCATCTATATCACTATCACTAGAAACATATTTGACCTTTTCCTTCTTCTCTTTAGGTTCTTTTATTGAAATTTTAGCTTTGAAAGTAGATTCAACATTCTCAAATTTGAAATTATCAAAATTAGAGTGTTCAAAGGCAGTGAGTCTACCTACCAAGTGTGCATCTTAGTTCTTGTATGGAAAAGACTCTAATACTATAGATAGGGAGCGGGTTTCTTAATACTTTGTTGATCATAGTCTCATCTTTAATTTTACCAACTACTCCTCTAATAGAATTAACTTCTTTTACTCTGGCACAATATTGAACTATATTATCAACTTCTTGTATTCCCATATCATTAAACTTACCTCTAAGACTTTCAGATTTGGCTCTCAGCACATTTTTGTCTCCTTCATAGATCTTTTCTATAGCATCCCACATTTTCATAGAAAATTCACATTCCTTGATGTCATCAAACTCAGTGTAGCTTAGGGTAGATGCAATCTCTAACATAGCCTGATTGTGTTCTTTCTTCTTTTTTAGGTCCTTAGCAATAAGGGCTCCAATAGGGTCAACATGCTCAGTGGTGATGGTAGATTGTGCATTATCTCCAAATCCTCCTAGATGTAGCTTTATCAAACTTTTCCATGCAAGAAAGTTCTCCCTTTTGAGCTTGGGTACCTCTCTTTTACACATCTCTGATCTTTTTCTTTTGGTACTTTCAAACTAATCCTCTCAAGCACTATGGCTTTGATGCCAATTATTGGAATTCATTACTATAGATCTCTATTTTAGTCCTCCATTCTTCTTGGTATTCATACTCTTTAGCTTTGATAGCTTGTTCACCCTTCAAGTATTCATACTCTTTAGCCTTCTTGCTTTGTATGCCAATTGTAGTCCCTTATGTTCAATCACTGAATGAAGTAATACCCTAGACTCCTTGTCTTCCTTAGGTTCTTGCACATGACAACCTTTTCTTCTAAGTATCTATATCTAAAAATAGATAATTTAGATTTTTTTCCACTTAACCATAATCGTCCATTTAGGGTTAGGCAAGATTAGGTAGGATACAATGAATCTACCCACTTTTCTATTTGGTTCCTCTAGAAACTTATTTTATAATCTTCCTTGTATTTGCCTCAAAATAGTTTACCTTGAATTTTGTGCCACCATCTCATCATAGCTATCTTCCACATGTTTCACCCAATTCAAGAAATCAAAATAGTCAGCTCAAATTCATCAAATTTGCGATTTAACACTATTTTTTTTCACTCGCCATCTATACTATTCTATCACTCATAAACCACTAAAGTTTACTAATGCTCAGCACCAACTAAACTTTACTTGGCATATACTTACAATCACTCATCTTGCACTATTTTTCATCTTTTCTTGGCACCTCTTGATTTTCTCTTAGCTTCTACTGATTTATGCTTGGCTTGCACTGATTGCTCAACAAGGCTTGGTAGAAACTTTTCTTACATGATCTTCTTTTAGTCTCAACTTGAGTAGTCTTTCATTTTAGACTTTAAGTAGATAAACAATACACTATAGTATCAATGTCTTATGGTATTAGTGCTTCTTTTACATACCAAATAATTAAACTTTTCTTTAGGTGCTATTGTTATCTCCTCTTTTCAAATCCTCTTCATCAATCAACTAAATGATAGCTTTCAAACCAAAAAGCAATTTTCTCACTAGTAGGTAGTAGGTTTGACATTATTGACAAAATAATTATTGTTCCATTACAAGTTCTTCACTTCAAAACAATCTGATATCAACACCCATAACTTTCCATCTTAGAAAAGTACACCTAACATGTTATCTATGAATGTGGAACATGATAGAAGAATAGAAGAATGGAAAACACATCTAACAGAAACCATTTAGTTCAAATTTGTACTCACAGATTAGGGTTTGAGAATGAGAAAGAAAGGAATATATAAAGTCATTTATTTCAATTTGAAAAAGTGTAGATTGCATCAAAAAAGCCAAATGTGTCATTGAGAAAGGTTAAGCATAATCACTTGTGAAAAGGAGAAAGAAGAAAGAAAAGGTAGAGGGTATAAGTGGAGTGTTTTCAATAGAGCCAATGAGCCAAGAACATTGAGTGAAGACATGATAAAGCCAAGAGGAGACAATCATGAATGTGACTGTGTTTGAGTTGTAAAGCCAAGGGAGGGAAAAGCAAGTTGTAGACATGTCTCTTTCAAATCCCTTAATTAGGTGACACTTGCCAATGTCTTTGTAATATTTTAATAGGGATAAGCTCTTGATCAAGTGTATTGTATGTTATCTCCTTATTTCACAAGATTTTTAACCACCTTTTGAAGTTACACAGAATACCTAGGAGTTAGCCAAAACACCATAATAAGTAATTGTAGACACCTAAAATTGTCCTAAAACACTATATTAATTAATTTAATATCTCCTTTGACATTGTGATTAATTATTAATTAATTAATATTATTTTGTCATATTCTTCTACTTATTTAATTAATTTTACTTAATTAAATAAGTTCACTTCCCTAATGTATTTTGAATTTAATTCAAATACTACCCTCTAACATGTTAAATTCATTTAATGCATAGTGGCATCATATATTCCCTTTTAAATAAATTCAATTTATTTAAATCCTCCACATGCTTAAGTTTCTTAAACCTAATTAAGATTAATCTACATTAATCTTAACCATTACCTTTCCTCCACCAAGTTTAATAAATGATTTCATAAAATCATTTATTCCCCCTTTATCCATCTAGCCCTCAAAATGAATTTTTAATTCATTTATCCTCCATGTCTTCCACTCATCTCATTCTTTAATCTTCCACTCCTCCATGTCTCTAACTCCTCTCATTCTTTAGTCCTCCACTATGACATGTCTTCCACTCTCCTCATTTCTTTATTCCTCCACTATGACATTTCCCCCTTTACCTTCAATTTTAAATCGATCCCACTATCTCCCTTTCTTTATCATTTCCCTTGCCACCGTTGCATGGCCTATGTGTCTCCTATATGGCTCCTATGTGGATGCCACATAGGTGCCACCTCCTCAAGGTCTCCCTAAAATATATAAATAGAGCCCTTGTCTCAAGCAAAGGGATCTTTCTCATTTTGCATTGTTATCATGTTAATTTCATTCTAAAGCTTATAGATATTTTTATGTATTTTACTAATCTTTGGGTTGATCTAGATTTCATTGTTTGTATTGGTAATTTAGCTTACATTCTTGCATTCCATTTTTCATCTCACAACCTCTTGGAATCCTCTTGAGATTGGCTTACTCATAGCCATTTCTTGAAAGCATTTTTTCACTCATATAGAATTATATTCATATTTATTTCATTCCATTATCATTGGGATTCAATCATAGTTGTGTTTGGGAGAGCACATCCACATCTGTGAATCTTGAGCACACCAACAAGGCCTCTTATGGGCACCCTTTGTTGAGTTTCTCTAAGGTTGCATGGGGATTATATTTCTTGGTTGCATTACTTTATGAAACTCAAGTATCTTAGTTGTATTTCATTGTTTGAATCTTGATATGCATGTACAACTAACACTTTCCTTGTTTAAGTGTATTCCTAATAGGTAGATTTTTATGTAGATTTTCCATTCATACGCCCATAGGAGCCACTCCATTTTCCCTTGTTTATGGTTCTAAAGCTATCTAACCCATCGAGATTGAGCTCCCTTCCCTCAAAATCTCTCTCAAGAATCTGATGTTCGAAGAAGAATACAGAGTTTCCCGCTTACAAGAGCTACAAATCCTCGATGAGAGATGCCTCAATGCCTTGAACCACCTCCTCATGTATCAAAATCTCCTTCAGATCCAATTTCATAAAAAATTCAAGCCTCAAGAATTTGAGGTGGGTGACTTAGTTTTGTAGCATAATATGAAGAACCTCCAAAACCATGAGAAGAAAGGAAAATTTGAACCTAATTGGCTTGGTTTGTTTATCATTACAGCTAAATATGGTTCTGGGGCATATCAGATTGCCACTTCAGAGGGAGATCTGCTCCCTAAACTTGTAAATATCCAACACCTCAAGTGGTTCTATGCTTGAGTCTTGCAATTTTTGTACAGTGTTGTTATAGCTCCAAAAAATATTTTTAAAAATAGAAAATCAAAAAACTCCAAAAACATTCATAAAATGTTCCTAAAGAAAAGACTAAAAAAGAAGAAAAAGTTTCTAAAAAAAGTATTTTGGTCCACTATCTATAAGGCTCATCTCACTTCACCCCTTTCTACCATTTCATCCCACCTTTGTGTAGAAGTCCTATCTAACTTGTGCTTTTCATGCATCTAATAAAAGAGCTCTTGTCTATGAGAAATCCATTCACTTCCATCTTTCAAAAGACCTCTTATTTGCGAGGCATTTTCCTATCAAGTGTTGATCCTAAAACCCATTACACTGAGCTTTTTCCCACAATAGTGACTGTAACATAACCTAAACAAAATCACCATTTCAAACTTAACAATTTGAGAATATGTTTATTTCATAGCCTTTTCCAACTAACAAACACACAAAATTTTCCCATAATGAATCCTCCCTACACATGGCACTACAACCGTCACTTTTGGGACTTACCATTTTTGGCAAGAACTATGGACTAAGTGACTACTTGGTCATAAGGTCTTTTTGTGGATTTTATATTTGTGTATTAGTGATAGCCTCTCCAATTGTGGCACAGTCTTCAATATCTTGGTATCATTTGAACAAATTATCCTAGTTACATGTTTCATTTTGCAATATGATCTATTGTCATGATTTTTTTGCACATCTATGTTGGTTTCGAGTTATGTTTATGCATTGCTCATTGGGGGAAATGGGTTAGCACACTTACCACCAAATTCCTTCAAAATAATTTGGGTGTGCCCAGATCTCTCCAATGCATACATGTCATTTGTTCCATCATCACTTTGAAAACTACATCTATTGTGTTGAGAGTCTAGTCCACACAAAGGAACTATGTCATCTATGCTACTATAGCATTTGGTGCATCACTCCTTTTGCATTATCAAACTAGGGTATGCTCTCCTATATGAACACAACTGAATCTTGTACATTCATGTAGTTAGGTTTCATATAGTATAGGGCTTCATTATGCATTGCTTGAGACAAAGGTCCTATTTTAGCCCTTCTTCTTTGCCTTTTCTTCCTGTGTCTATTTTCGAGAAAATGGGGCAAAATGTTTTCCTTTTTCACCCCATTTCCTTGAGGGGGGGCACCCTCCTCCCTTTTCATAGCTATGACATGACTCTTCTAACTCCTTTCCTTGCCGGGGCAATCTGTATTTTCTTTTTCTTTGATGTAATGTTGTCCCAACACTACATCAAAGGGGGGCAAAATGTAGACACCTAAAATTGTCCTAAAACACTATATTAATTGATTTAATATCTCCTTTGACATTATGATTAATTATTAATTAATTAATATTATTTTGTCATATTCTTCTACTTATTTAATTATTTTTACTTAATTAAATAAGTTCACTTCCCTAATATATTTGAAATTTAATTCAAATACTCCTCTCTAATGTGTTAAATTCATTTAATGCATAGTGGCATCATATATTCCCTTTTAAATAAATTCAATTTATTTAAATCCTCCACATGCTTAAGTTTCTTAAACCTAATTAGGATTAATCTAAATTAATCTTAACCCTAACCTTTCCTCCACCAAGTTTAATAAATGATTTCATAAAATCATTTATTCCCCCTTTATCCATCTAGCCCTTAAAATGAATTTTTAATTCATTTATCCTCCATGTCTTCCACTCATCTCATTCTTTAATCTTCCACTCCTCCATGTCTCCAATTCCTCTCATTCTTTAGTCCTCCACTATGACATGTCTTCCACTCTCCTCATTTCTTTATTCCTCCACTATGACATTTCCCCCTTTACCTTCAATTTTAAATTGATTCCACTATCTCCCTTTCTTTATCATTTCCCTTGCCACCGTTGCATGGCCTATGTGTCTCCTATATGGCTCCTATGTGGATGCCACATAGGTGCCACCTCCTCAATGTCTCCCTAAAATCTATAAATAGAGCCCTTGTCTCAAGCAAAGGGATCTTTCTCATTTTGCATTGTTATCATGTTAATTTCATTCTAGAGCTT
Organism: Cupressus sempervirens; assembly: GCA_028749045.1. Lineage (NCBI taxonomy): Eukaryota > Viridiplantae > Streptophyta > Pinopsida > Cupressales > Cupressaceae > Cupressus > Cupressus sempervirens. The sequence goes on along the minus strand of CM053791.1, from coordinate 113,300,291 downwards.
ATAGATATTTTTATGTATTGTACTAATCTTTGGGTTGATCTAGATTTCATTGTTTGTATTGGTAATTTAACTTACATTCTTGCATTCCATTTTTCATCTCACAACCTCTTGGAATCCTCTTGAGATTGGCTTACTCATAGCCATTTCTTGAAAGCATTCTTTCACTCATATAGCATAATATTGATATTTATTTCATACCATTATCATTGGGATTCAATCATAGTTGTGTTTGGGAGAGCACATCCACATTCATGAATCTTGAGCACACCAACAAGGCCTCTTATGGGTTCCCATTGTTGAGCTACTCTGAGGTTGTGTCGGGATTCTATTTCTTGGTTGCATTGCTTTATGAAACTCAAGTATCTTAGTTGTATTTTGTTGTTTAAATCTTGATATGCATGTACAACTAACATTTTCCTTGTTTAAGTGTGTTCCCAATAGGTAAATTTTCATGTATATAGTAATTCCATGGGAAAATCATAAGGGCCAACTATTAAGACTATTTTAATCTTCTTCCCTTTGAATTCTATAGGATTCAACCAAGTGTACCTTGGAATTTTTAAGTCTTCCACATATTTATCAATTCATGGTATAGATTCCAATATAATAGATGAATGTATCTGATTCTTCTAATTTAAGAATTGAAGAAGGTATGCAAGATGACTATTTCCTCAAAACCTAAGACTCCTTAAATCAAGTACAAGCTATATTTTTAATGTACAACTACAAATATTTTAAAATTTGATTGATTAATTTTGTACTATATAGTCCATCTAGATTTAACCAATTCTAAACATGATCAATGCCTTATCCACTTGGGCTATTACTCACAAAGCTTTGACACATAACATCATATCTATCCTATCACTTTGTAAAAAGGAAAACAATACTCAATCTAAAATTTCATTCTTATCATAATCTTCCTTTGGAGTCTCTTCATTCTCCTAATTCACATCAAGCATTTAAATAATTCATTAGATTATTATAAAAAATATGAATTAAGATATAATCCAAAGTGGAGCATAACTTAGATTTAATAGAATTTGTCATCAAATTCCATAAAATTAAAAGGAACAAAGGAAGATACAAGATCTAGATTAAGCAACCATCATGTAAGTACTTTGTATTATCTTCTTTGAAAATATACAATTTAGTATCAATTCTTATGAGAAATCTCCGATAGACTCAGTAACCTAGCTTTTGTATTTTCATTAATGATACTTGTGGAGCAACATAACTATACAACAATGGAATGACTCAAAAAATGAATGTGTGCATTCAATTTAAAATGAAGAACTCGTAACTTTCTCTAGCCTTGTGAACTCACTTATATAGGGTGAGTTGCAACAAGCTTTAGGCTTAGAGAGGAAAGAGGACACATGTTCTTTAACAAAACATAGTTGCACCTGAGACAAAAATCATCATTGGTAAACTCAAGGGATAGTTGATCTCAAATACATGTGGCATATTCCAAATGATTTGAAATTAGTTTCATGATTTTCTATGTAGGTATACTCATAGTGGATGAACAAAAAAGGTAAGGTATTCTATTGTAATTATTGTTTTCTTCTCCTCTACTAATCATTTACTAATATGCATCATAGTTGTCTATGTTTTCTGGTGGGACATGAGCTTCTTTAGTTTTTTCTTGTTTGGGCTAACGAACAATCTCTTGTTCCTTTTCTTCTTTTATCTCTTCTATAAGTGGTGGGGCCATCTCTTCTTATTTTTTATCTTGTTCCTGCTCTTCTCCTTCAACCTATGAATCCTTGTTTATTTGGCCATATTTTATCAACCACTCATCATAGACCATATTATTGGACCACTCAAACTCAATGATTTCCTTCTCTTTATAGGTGATATCTTTCCACTTGTTCCACAGTTGCTTAACCTAAGATATGAAAGATTTGTAAAACCTCCTTACTTCTACAAACATACCATTATCATTATTATTTATTTAGTACTCATCTTATCATTTAACATGGAAAGAATGTCCTCATCCCAATCTCTGAGTGCCTTCATTTCATGGTCATTTGTAAAAATTGAAGGAAAAAGAGTATTTCACACTTGGAAATATAAACTCTCATATTTCTTTGTAATAATTCTTTATTTATCTCGAATTCCACCAACCCAATTATCTAACCATATGTCCTTTCAATTTAATCATGAACATTTACCTTATCAATAACATTGAAACATAGGTTGGTCATTATTTACTCTCAACCAACCCATTTATCTAGAATTTCCCTCAACCTTTTTTCATTAACGCTAAAATATTTTTCCATAATCATCAATTTTTTTATCACATCATGAATAAATCTAGTATCACTCTTTAAAATAGAGTGCAAGATATTGTTCCTTATATTCTCTTCATACCTATGTCATACTTCTCTTATTTGCATAGCCTTGAGCCTAGCCTTCTCCTCCTCTATATCTTCTTTAGAAGGGTTTTCTAAATATAATGGACTCTCTAGAGTCTCAACAATAGGGCTAGTAGGGGGTACTTAAGCATGCAATGATGAAATAAATCTTTGGGAAGATTCCCCTATCTCCAACTATCTAACTATTTGTCCTTATGCCTAGTGGCCTCATTTTCTATCTTCATTCTTTCCCTTTTCTCTTCATTGTAGGCTACTAAAACCTATTCATATTTTGTGTGCAATTCATCCATTATCTTCTTTTCTCTTCCTTTTGTAGCTAGTGCAAAACTTGTTGTCTCACTATTCATGAAAGTAACTTCCTCATTAGAGGTTTCTTCAACTCACTTCACAATTAGACTCCCCATCAAATTGTTATCAAATTTTTCAAAAGATTGGGACCTATTTCTCTTCTGCAATGACCATATAACTAATATAGCATCGGATTCACTATATTTTACACCTCTAGATGCATTTTTGGCTTCTTCTTCACTTTTGTACATGGTGTTTATTTCCTTCCTTACTACATCAAAAACCATAGCATTTGTAATGTCCCAATTTGGGAGAATTTGCACTTCTGTCTCCCTTATCATCAATCTCTCTTCTTCTAGATTAATCTTACCAAATTTTTACATCATCTCTTTATTTATATCATTTTTTTATAGAAGATCCCTCTTTATTAGGTTTCTCTATTTGTTTGTTCTTGCATCTTTCCTCAAAATTAGAAATGTTTAATCTCCAAGAAATTTGAATGAATGCTTTAGACTTTATAAAGTTATCATCAGAAAAAGAAAAATTATGACAAACATGTTCAATAATAGGATCTAACTCTTTCCCACTAAAATCACTTATAGTTAAATTCATCATTGGCATAGGGGGCTCCTTCATTATCCCCTCTTCTAATTCAAAAGTAGTAACAAAAATATAACCCTAGATCCCCAAGTGCATTAATTAATCTTTTTTGTAACTTGTTCATGTTGGTCAAATAAATAGTATTGACAAATGAGTGTCAACACACTTAACCATTTTCATCATACATGTCGAGTACACAATAGATGTCAAGCCAAAATTTCAATAGGTGTTGAGTCACAATTAGTGCTGAGCAGATTATAGTATAGTATGTGCCGAGCAATACAGGAATTGTTCATGTGCCGAGTAACAAAATCATTCAGATGCTGAGCAACTTAGAACAACATATGCCAAGTGATACAAGATACAACAGGTGTCAAGTGAACCAGGAAATGTAGTTGATGTCGAGCAATCTAGAAATAGTATGTACAAAGCACTAGTAATACTTCATGTGCCAAGTAACACAGAATTAGCATAAGAGTTTATACTTGCACAAACTAAGATGTAAACCATTTTTGGAGCTGACTTAGAGAAATTTCGAAGGAGAAAGAGGATGAGGATGAGTCATTGTATTCCCTATGAAATCTGCATGCAACCAATCAGAAAAATAGTGAAGGCATGCAACCAATGAGAAAAATGCAAAATATGAGCAATAATTTGAGATTCAAGTAAAATCATAGATCCATACCTAACCCTAAGTCTTCACATTCTTTATAAGGAGGATGAATGCACCATTGTATGTATAGAAGAAAAGCTATAAAAGGGGAGAATATATTAAAACTTCAATATGAAATAGTGAAAGGGATAGCATTTCATCATAGCAGAACAGGGGACATATTTAGAGATCATATCAAGCAAGGATCAAAAGAGAAAGAGTGGAACAAGTGCCTAAACCTAGCAATTTTAGATTGCATTCAATTAGGTTAAAAGTTCTAATACTCTCTTACAATTGTATTAGAGGTTGAAATCCTATGGTGATAGGTTAGCTTAACAGCTAGGTAGGAGAGTCTTTGGAGGACAAAAAAATCCTATGTATTAGGTAGGTTTAACAACCTTCATATAAATCCTTTAACAGGGTGACACTTCATGTAAAGTGTTTGTAAATTCTTTCAACATGTCACTATTGATACAGTGTAAAGCCTTTAATAGGGAAAACCATCAAAAGTAGTTGAATTCATTGTTGTAGTAATTTTGTGGGTGTCATCCCCACACCAGTTTTACCTTCTTATTCCTGGAGGGTTTCTAGGTCACCAAAATCTCTTGTGTTATGTGTTGATGCATGTTCTCATTTTATTCTTGTTTACTTACATGCATGTTAATTTCAATTATATGTTATTAAGAGTTTGAAAGGATAACAATTGGTACTTTTGATTCACCCCCCCCCCCCCCCTCTTAGAAGTACTCTTCCCATTTGAATATTCCAATAATTGGTATCAGAACTTTGGTTCTCATAAGGAGAAGCCTAACAGCTTGGAGAAAAAGGTCAGAAGATGGAAGTCTTCAAACTTGGGAAGATCATTGAAAATCAAGTGATTGATGTGTAACTAGATCTACACAATGTAGAGGAAGCCAAGGAGGAACTGAGAAAATCTTTGAATAGAAGAAAGGAGATAGCCATTGCTGAAAATGACATACATTACAAGGAGATTGATACCACACACGTATTTTCCAATGGAGATTCCAAGGAATTTGATGCAGCAATAGCAGAATGAATGGAGAAAAGCAGAGCACAAGCTAAAGAAATCAGATTACTCAAGCTTGAATAAGAATCACAAGCCACAATGCTTTGTGAAGTAACTAAAAAAAAGAAAAGAGTTATTGAAGACAAGGTCATGGTAGAAGATGACAAGATAAATCTCATCAATAGACTAGAAGAGAAGACAATTGAATTTGAAAAGATTTCAAATATGCAGCTAGACACCTTGAGCGAGATGATGAATGCTCATCATGAGCTAAACATGAAGTACATTGATATCTCCACCTTGAAGATGCAGAATGAATTGAAGAGAGAAAAGGAAATAGAAAAAAGCTATAACAAACCCAATGAGGCCATCAAGTATTTTGAGCAATTGCTGAAATCACCAAGGGCTAGTAATGATACTTCAGGACTTGGCTACATCAACACTGAACAAGGAGAATCATCTAAGACTATAGAAGAAAGAATAAACAAAGGTAAGAACACTAAAACCACTTGTCATTTCTATGGTAAAAAGGGACATACCTCTAATATGTGTAGAAGCAAGAATAGTCATCAACATGTTAAGCCCACAAATGCAAGTTTTTGTCACAAATGCAAAAAGCAAGGACATCAAGCACATGAATGTAGAACCAAGATTATAAGGACACTAAGATTTGAAGATCACTGCTACAATTACAAAAAATATGGACATAGAGCTTTTGAGTGTAGATCAAAGCCTATGTGGACACCTAATCAGCCTACAAGAAGAACCAATCATGTACAACACTACAATTGGGATCACAACACTAGGTATGGCTATCACTATTGCCAAGAGTATGGACACATTCCTGAAAACTGCATAAGAACACATTTTAAGGGAAATTACACTAGATGGTTAAATCAAACGACTTGTTTTAGATGCTTAATGATTGGTCATATCAGTAGGAATTGTCCAAAAAAATTCAAAGCACCCAAGACTGAAGTTAATAAGGGCAAAGAAAAAGTTAATGAGGAAAACATTAGGGAAGATATGAAGAAGACATGGTAGAAGAAAGATGAATGTAGCACATCAAATGGAGAGATCACTTCACCCAAGAGGTCAAGTGATCACACCCCATCAAATTAACCACTAGAAAGCCACATAAGGCTGATACATATAAAGATGTATCATACATCAGCCCAAAAAGAACATAGGAACACTACAAAGAAGAAATCTGCATAAGTTAAGATGCCAAGATAAAAGTTGGAAGATGATGCCAAGCTATCTTTTATTTCCAAGTAAAACTCTAGTACAAGCCAAGTTAAATAGGCTAGTGGATGTCAAGTAAAGAGATAATAGTAGCTACTGAGTGATTGAAATATAGTTGATGCCAAGTTGGACAATCTTTATGAAGCTAAGTGTACAACTGTAAAGCATGAATGCAATAAATGCTAGGTTTCAAGCCTAATGAAAGTGAAAATCGTTCCTTTTCATCGCATTCAAATGAAGAGAAAAAACTAGAAGAGCTAAGAGGTGATCAAGTAGCTACCTTATAGTGACTCATCAAATACAACAAAGATTCAACATGAACTCATCGATCTAAAGGTATTTATTAAGTGTCGAGCTACGTAGAGTTTCAATTTTTAATACATTTTATAGCCCTAGTTTGGTAATATGGCTTCTAGCTCAAGAAACCCTAAGGCTAAGGGAGATCATGAATTCAATTGGTTAGCAATGAAGTTAAATAGACCAAATTCAGGCCAATCCCCAAAGTAGCCTATAAAAATGACCCAACTGGGGCACTATCTATCATTCCACCCAAAGTCATCATGGTTCAAGATGTAAGGAAATGCTACAATTGTAAAATTGATGCCATAGGTGACCTAGAAATCTTCAATGCCTATGATAAGTTATGTTAGAATAAGATATTGAAGGTCGAGTTTTCAATCGTTGAAAAGAAGGGCTTAACTAAAACCCTAGTTTTTCCCATAGTGTTTAAAACATAATGGATTTGCATTGTTCTACATCAAATTTATGATGGATGTTTGTGGCTAGAGTCAGGACTGATCAAGATTACTAAGAGGATTGTGCATAGGGTTACTGGTCTTCCAACCCTAGATTGACCAAAAACATTAAGAAGTGATAGAAAGGAGGTAATTGAGAAGAACACATGTGCAAAATGGAACAATAGGGAAATGACTATTGATATTGTGAATGACCCCCTACTTGACTTTGCTGTGAGTATAATTTCACATAAATTTTATCAATCTAGTAAACTAAATAGTGTTCCCTACATAGTTGTTAATGTGGCATACAAGTTAGTAAAGAAAGATCACACCTATGATCTAGCTGAACTCATGTTGCAACAAATCAATGAGAATTTAGGAGCCATAAGGAGATCAAAAGGTGCACAGTGTAAATTTTGCTCAGTTCTCATGTGCATATTCTTTTATGTGATGGAAGAATTCCCTTCAATTGGGAAGGTAAACTAGAATTCTAACAAGATAGAAATCACTCAAATTAATGAGTTCATTGATCAAATGGGAGACAATTTTGAAGCCCAGATGACTAGCTATTTTGAAGACTTTAGGAATTCTATGAAGTAAAGGATGAGGATACCAGTCTCACTGGTTGACAAACATGTCAATGACATATGCTTCTTGGTTGATATTGACTTCACGTACATTTGAGCTGTAATACCAAGGGTAAGATGGCTAAGGCCATTAGGATATGAACTGGATATTGATGAAGCCTCGGTAGCAATCATAGCATTGTTAGTAGAAGAAATTGATAAAGAAGCTCCTCACTTTGGAACTTATGATGTTGTTAAGTCCAAAATTGAGACAGAACTAAAAACTACTTTAGTTATTAAGAAGAAGGATAAAATGGTGAGGAAAATAAAGAAGACATTTGGAGCAAATATTGAAGGTGAAGCAGAAGAAGTGGAAGAAGTGGAAGGAGATAGTGAAGAAGAAGAAGAGCAAGGGCAAGAAGAAGACAAAGAAAAAGGTGTCGAGGAAGAAGAAGTCGAGGAAGCACCTACACTAGCCAAGCAGAAGAAGAGAAAGGAAAAAACATAGCCTACAACTCAGTCAAAGCCCAAGAAGGTAACAAAATAAGATCCAACTAAGCCAATAGCAACAAGGGTCACAACAAGAACATCAACTCAAAAGGCCAAAGAGGTAGTAAAAGAAAAGAAGAAAGCTATTGTACAGCCAGTAGAAGAGCCCAAGAAGGAAGAAGATATGTGGCTTAACTAGACACAGATGATGAAAGGACAAAATCTGAAGATATAAGTCAATTCAAAGTGGTAAGCCATCCTCCAATACAATCTGCAATAGATAAACTTTGCAACAAAATTAAAAATGCAGATTTGAATGATTTGAAGTCCTTAAATTTTATTAAGACCACTAGGGAGGAACAGAATAAAATAGAGGAATCTATGTATGCCATGATGGCAGAATTCAAAAGCACACCTCTAGAACTTGATAACATTATACCATGGGAATTGTATGAGATAGAAGAACATAAATGGCATTATTTTTTACAAATGGAAAGGGAGATTAGAGAATCTACCCTAGCACAAGTGAAGCCTGACATGTCAAAGGCTCAAATAACCAAGGCTAATAAGAAACATAGTGGGAAGTTTGCACTCAAATACAGAGCCTTTTGTATTCTTCAAAATAAAATTGAAGATGTTGTAAATAAATCCACACAAATATGGAAGACAATATACAAGATAACTGATGATAAGGTGGAAGAAACAAATAAGGAAAAAACAAGTGCCAAAGAAAAGGTAGAAGAAAAGAGAGAAGAAGAATAAAACAAAGAGAAAGGAGAAGAGAAGAATGAAGAGAAAGGAGAGGAGGAACTAGCTAAGGGAGAAGAAATTATGGCAATAGCTAACCAACAGTAGGAAGAAGAACAGAGTGTGTAGGACACACAATTACCACCTCCCAGCCCTCCTCACTCAACTACTACACCTGTAGAGATAGTCATTATAAAGGATATTACTAACAAAATAGCTCAAAACATCAACCCACTCACTATAGAGGATCTCTCAAAGATCCTTCACCAATCTACTCTACAGGCACAATTATGCATAAATCATGTATTGGTGAGTGTAGATGAAATACAAAGAGCAGTAATAGTAGCACCACAATTTCAAAAGGTGAAGCCAAAGGTACAGCCTTTTACATACACTAAAGCTAAATTTTTGATCCTACCACCACCTCCTCCACCAAGTGTAATTATAGATAATGTTTAGATGTTGAGTACAAAGGAGAGGAAATCAAATGAGAAGGATGATGCAACAAAAGAAAAGGAGCAGGTCACCATTCAAACATTGGTAGAATTACCAAAGACTTGCACTCCTACTAAGACTATTTAGGAGCCAAGCACTAAAGCTATTCCATTGCAATTTTCCACACAGGCCTTGAGTTCAACAAGAGTGGCCAAGGTACTTCACTATGGAGACCCTGAACTAGATGAAGAAATTGATATACCCTCCTATGATTCCAAAACTATCATAATGGCACAAATGACTAAAATGAAAAATGCATTGGATAGAAGGATGAGGTAGGAAATTCTGAGAAAAGAGTTTAAACAAAAGCAAGCACTTCATGATATCAAGGACATCTTCATGGATGTCTTCAGCTTGTAGTCACCAGATGAAGGAAAACCAATAATTGAGCAATTATCAGACATAGTTGATCAAGTGACAAATGAGGACCGGGACACCAATGTTAAACTGATGGAATGGTCAGAAAGAAAGTTTTAAGGTAAGGTTCATAAGAAGATATCAAGTGGCATTGCACTTGAACAGGTAGAGTTGGCCAAGACAATTGATAAGGTCAAAATTGTTCTTGAAAATATTTTTTCATTATATAGGAAGTTGTGTGATTTTTCAAATTTCACACAAGAAACTAATCAACGAATGATGAGCTTGGAAAGGAACTTGAAAATCTTTAGTATGAAATTACCTAGAGATCCAGCTCAAAGTGAGAAGCATTTTGCACAGATGCTTCACACACAAAGGGAGTTAACTGTGCTAATAGCAAAGGAGGCAAATATAAAGGCTAAATTGATGCAAATCCAGTCCTCTATAACCCCTCATTTAGAAGTTCTCCACAAGGAAAAAGTTTATGCTGAGATAGTATTAAAGAAAGATTCCAATCTTTCTACCCTTGATGGACTTGTACACCTTGCTACAAAGACTGCCATCTAGCACAAGTCATTGGACATTGCTTTGGAGAATTGGGATGCAGCTCTAAAAACAATAATGGAGGTAAATAGCAATTTTTTGGCTAAATATGGTATTACTCCATAGAACCCTTTGACATTAGTGTTAAAAAGGGGGAGAATGAACAAAGTGGGAGATATATATTATAGGGGGAGTAATAAGAAAAGGAGGAGATATGTAAATACTATGGGTAATTACCAAATTTTGACAGATTTTGATCATTCTTTCATTCTAAGAATAAAGTGGAATGATTGTAAATAGCCAATAAGAATAAAGTGGAATAAAGGAGGAATTGGAATAAAGGAGTGAAGAAGAGATGTAAACTTTTGGTAATCACATGGAAAATAGACACATCACACAGATCAAATATAGCATACAAGGCCAGAATTCAGAAATAGATCAAAGGATAGAGAGGATTAGGTATATTGGTACAGAATTTCAAATTTCAAAGGCATAATCAACTCAGGGGGAGCTATAAGGTATATTGCCACTCATGATTTTTGAATTTTTTGCAATTTTTGCATGAAATTTGAGTGAGAAAAGATTGTACTCAATAAGGTTAGGATCATCAATGCTTAGTTAAGTGTTTTTGACACTCATGTCAAAGGGGGAGATTGTGGGTCAAATAAATAGTATCGAAAAATGAGTATCAACACACTTAACCATTTTCATCATACATGCCAAGTACACAATAGATGCCAAGCCAAATTTTCAATAGGTGTTGAGTCACAGTTAGTGTCGAGTAGATTATAGTATAGTATGTACCAAGCAATAAAAAAATTGTTCATGTGTTGAGTAATAGAATCATTCAGATGTCGAGCAACTCAGAACAACATATGCCAAGTGATACAGGATACAATAGGTGTCGAGAAAACTAGGAAATGTAGTTGATGCCAAGCAATCCAGAAACAACATGTGTCGAGAATCAGTAATACTTCATGTGCCAAGCAACACAAGATCAGCATAAGAGTTTGTACTTGCACAAACTAAGATGTAAACCATTTTTGGAGCTAACTTAGAGAAATTTAGAAGGAGAAAGAGGATGAGGATGAGTCATTTGTATTCCCTATGAAATCTACATGCAACCATTCAAAAAAATGGTAAAGGCATGCAACCAATCAGAAAAATGGTGAAGGCATGCAACCAATAAGAAAAATGCAAAATATGAGCAAGAATTTGAGATTCAATTTGGATCGTAGATCTATACCTAACCCTAAGTCTTCACATTCTTTATAAGGAGGACAAATGCACCATTGTATGTATAGAAGAAAAGCTACAAAAGGGGAGAATATAGTGAAATTTCAATATGAATTAGTGAAGGGGATAGCATTTCATCATAGCAAAATAGGAGACATATTCAAAGATCATATCAAGCAAGGATCAAAAGAGAAAAAGTGGATCAAGTGCTTGAACCTAGTAATTCGAGATTGCATTCAATTAGGTCAAAAGTTCTAATACTCTCTCACAATTGTATTAGAGGTTGAAATCCTATGGTGATAGGTTAGCTTAATAGCTAGGTAGGAGAGTCTTTGGAGAAGGAAAAAAAAATCCTATGTATTAGGTAGGTTTAACAACCTTCATATAAATCCTTTAACAGGGTGACACTTCATGTAAAGTGTTTGTAAATCTTTTCAACAAGTCACTATTGACATAGTGGAAAGCCTTTAACAGGGCAAGCCTTTAACAAGGAAAACCATTAGAAGTGGTTGAATTCATTACTACAGTAATTTTGTGGGTGTCATCCCCACCCCAGTTTTACCTTCTTATTCCTGGAGGGTTTCTAGGTCACCAAAATCTCTTTTGTTATGTGTTGATGCATGTTCTCATTTTATGCTTGTTTGATTGCATACATGTTAATTTCAATTATATGTTATTAAGAGTTTGAAAGGATAACAATTGGTACTTTTGATTCACCTCACCATCGCAGAAGTACTCTTCCCATTTGAATATTCCAATAGTTCATTCTCAAGGTGGAGTGGGGATTGAGATGGAGTGTGTAGGTTAGTTCCTAACACAATATTTTCTCCAATGTTTAGCTTCTTTCATGTAGGTTCAAGAGGGTTTCTTTTGATTGGTGTCTTCCTAACAAGTGAAGAGGAAGGAATGCTTGTTTTACTAGGCAATGGTGCACTTACCTCTTTCCCCTTTTTGGCCACGTCTTCTTCAAATCTAACAATGACATGCCCTATTTTCTTCTTAATGATGTACCTACTAGGGTTCATGGTAGTACTGAATGCTAATTTATGCATTGCTTCCTTAGATTGATCATAGTTTTCCCTAATTATGACATCATTCTTCTCATTTATTACTTCCATGATCTAACCAAAAAATATCATTAGCTTATTTATCTTAACCCCAATTGTCTTTGCATCTGCTAAGGGGTTATAATTCATATCAAAAACATTAACATGTTCAAGCGCTTTTCTTTAGAATATCCATTTCTCCTTTTTAACTTTTTGCTTGTGTAAGAAGAACTCACTTCTGATGATATCTTCAGGGTAATAAAATTTGTGATCATAATATTTTATGTTGGCCCTCTTTTTGAACATCTAATAAAAATCCTCAAGATTAGAAAATCTAGCATGAGATGTAGCCATCTTATAGAGGTCTAAAATTTATATAAGAAGATACATTCCTCTTTTGTGATTACAAATTGATGGGAAACAATATATGTAGGGAAATAATACTTCTAGATCTCCTTGCTAGCTTAGCTTTCTCCAAGCCCCCAATTTGCCATAAGATTTCTGCCAAACCCACCTTAAGAGGCACTTGGTATAGTAAAACAAGAGGGGTTCCTTGGAATCCATATGTTCTAAAAATAGTAGAAACTAGATAAGAAATAACATCACCCCAATTGTGGGAAACCTTCAGTTTAGTAGTGAAATCCATAGGCCTAATAAATTCTAACAATGACTTTGGAATCCTTTGATTATCATGAGACAACAATTTTCTCAACCTTGATGCAAAGTACCTATCAAACCTAACAAAACTTGCCTCATCTATATCCCAAGATATGTATGCACTCCATAACTAAATAAGTAAAATCTCTCCATCATGCTCTCTTATTAGTAGCATTTATTCTCTAAAATAAGTATCTCCTTTGAACAAGAACATGTACATCAGCATCGATTACCAGCCCAAAGGCTTTTCAACTCTACCTTTTGCAATATGAATTAACCCATTATGAATTTTTTTCTTTAGCTAAGAATGAGGAAAAATAAAAAACAACACCAACTCCAAAGCATAGAATTTGAACCATCATATGCATGAAGCTAATAGGTATATAGCTTTGTTCAAACCCTACACAAGGACGTGTATACATCTAGGGCATAAGAATTGAAGAATTATTTCTTAAAAGAATTTGGAGTTGAGGACATAACCAAGGTTGTACTTCCAATAAAATCCAAATGTTCCCTTAAAGGTACCTATCTTATATAAACCCTCTGAGCTTCATATATTTTCTCCAATTTTTGGAAATCAATAACCTCGTGGTATCCAAAAAAAAGGATCCATCCCAAAAACTTCGCAAATTTATTTGGGCATTATCTTAATCACATAGTCTCCATTTACACCCTTAAAACATATGGCAATTGGATCATATATTCTAGAAATTAAAGTTAAAAGGTTTGAATCCATGAACTCTTTAGGCACAACCAATTTCCTAAGATCAAAATTCCAAACATTTCCATGCGGTGCAAAAAGCTTTCTCTCTGAGAACCACATCTTAAAAAGTTTAAAGCCACTTTTGGTAGTCTTTGCATCTTAAGTCCAATTACCCTTGTCATATAAACCCTAAGCTACCTTCAGAAGTGGAGTGATAGGGACTATCTTCTTGCCTTGTGTTGAATCATATGTTGATCCACCTAATTGTCTAACAAATCATTGCATACATTCCTATGTTGGTAATATATTTTTCCCATGAAGTCCCTTCTTGGTGGAATTTTGAACACTTACATAATTTATCCTACCAACAATTCTTTTTTTATTTCCTTGGCTAATATGCAATTTAGGAAATGAATGAGGACTTACCAACTTACGTGCATAATTCTTCAAATGTACCTAATTCACCACTTTGATATATGTCTGTAAATATTTTTAGCTTTGTAACTTTCTTCACTTGTATTCACCTCAGAAATGATCTCCTTTTTTTTGTAGAAGGACCATTGTACTTGCATGATTTTAAGTAAATCCCAATTGTATGAGAGTGAATTAATTCTACATAATTTTTCTTATGGGCAATGGGCATGCACATCACATAGACAATTTTAAACATAGATCATTGATCAAAAGGAAATCAAATGATCCTGATTAAAACTTATGTGGTTGACTCACTTTCCTTCTAATGACAAGGTCATCAAACCAATCGTTTAATACCAAATGCAACCTATTCATCTTACGGACCTTTGTCTTTCCACCAAAGATTTTTAAAACACGTGGCACACTGTCACTATGTCACGATGAGTAAACCTCATGCACCTAAGCATAGTGACATAACAACTACCATTGGTTCATTTTGGATCATGCGGTGAAAATTAAACTTTCTCCTTTCAATACATTACTTCATAGATGGCCCACCTATGACTTGTGGCACCCCATTACATGCTCCCATTAGCTAACATCTTTGCACCTTTCCTTAGCGATGTAGCAACATCCCTAGATCCACATTTGATCCAATGGTCAGGACACTGGCTGATTTTTCATGTGACCAATCTTGCAAGGCACACATGTCAAATGATTTCATTGTCACCATAATTAAACCCCAAATAATTTCCTTCAGCGATATTGCAATGTCACTTGATCTATGTTTGATCAGATGATTTGAAACACTCTCATCTACCTTCCCCAACTGGCCCATTGGGGAGATGTGGCATCCAATCGTGTTATCACAATACTTAAAACATGTGGTCCTCTTAAAGGTGATAACATGATAATCACAGATCTTCATTCAAATCAACAACTTTAGATTTATTGGAAAACTTTATTAACTGACTTACCTGGGACACTTAGCGTGATGTCAAATTATTGCATTTCTTAAAAGCCTTGTATATTTTTTAAAACAACAACATAATAGTCATTGATCTTCCTTTGATCCAATGATCAACGATCAATCACTATTTATAGTCTTTTAAGAAAATGGCTCATCCAGGATCTTACCACATGGAAGCATCTAAACATAGACAAAGATCACATAAGTCCTCTAATCACTTGGGATTCACCAAGGACACATGTCACATCGTCACATTCTCACAAAGAATAAAAACTATGTTTCTTACTATAGAAAAAAAGTGACAATCATTGATTTCATTAGGATCTAATGGCTATGAAACAAATCAAAACCATAGGTCCACTAAAGGTAAAGAACTATCAAAAAATTGAATTAAAATAAAAGGCCCTAACATGATCAATTGCTCATAGAAAGGGGATAAATAAAATAAAGTCATGAAGGACATAGGATATAACATCTTTTAAAATCCCCCCCCCCCCCCCCAGCAAAAATAAAACCCTTAAAAAAAGATGTTCAAAATTAAAACAAAGGTAAAACCTCTCTTTGATTGCTTAGGGTTTAAGATGATAAAATCCAACTCTAAAAATTTTCAAAATGAGACCATTGAAAACCAAGTTTCAAAACCTAGACTTAATGAAAAATTGAATCCCAAAAAAGGGGCGAACAATGGCTCTATCTAGGGATGATGTGTATTCTATATTCATGCAAGGGCTCAGAATTTCTAGTTAGAGCATACCACAAACTTAACAAGATTGGAGAGAACTAAACCAAAACAACAAAAAACCAAGAGAAAAATACACTATATACAACATATACAATATTTACAAACCTATCTATATTTCATGGAAAGAACAATACCTCTCAACAGAAGTATCTCTTCAATAACTATCCATGAACTGGCAGTTCAAGGTCACTAGAACATTCTTTCAAAAAATATGAATCATCACCCCACTTTCTATGAACCAAATAAGGGCCTAACCAAATGGGATCAAACTTCCCATGTTTTCTCTTATCCTTAAGTCTTGCATTCCATAGTAGTACTGATCAAAACATAGTCCAGGAAGATGTTGAGGATGTTGTCATAAGCAAAAATGAGAAAAATCCAAAACTAATTTTTTTGGTATTTTCTATGTTCTAGTATTTTGCATTTTTGGAGGCCTCTAGGGCATTTCTAGGCTTTGATGATGTGAAATAGTTGTAGCTATGCTTAATACTTTGGACAATAAATGTAGAACTTTAGAAGATCTTTCTAGAAATTCTCACAGTTCATGATTTTGAGCTATGAGTAGAAAGTTATGACTTCTACAAGTAGACGTAATTTTTAATATAGATTTTTGTAGTTTTTATAGTTGTTAGAGTTTATTTTGTAATTAATTAGTTGGTGGACTTTTCATTTTCATTTCCAAGGAATAATGGTGACCCTTGGGATCCATCAAACTTGTAGAAACTCTTTTTTTCAAAATGAATGGATCACTTTTTTTGGCTTGCAGAAGTATCTACTATTGCATTTTTATTGCTTTCAATTTAGTCACAATACCGTAGGTTCTACACTAGGTATTGTAATATAAATTCCTAATTCAGATTAAGTACCATATCATCCACTTAAAACTTTCTCTCTATTGTCCTCTTATCAAACAAATGCTTCATTTGCAATTATAGTTTAGCATTTTTTGTTGTTTCTTCTCTTATATGCTCATTTATGAGTTCATCTATCCTTTCCTACATGTCATCCACAATATTTTCATCATATTTTTGGACAAATCTGTACAAACCCGTCAAGTTAATTTGGGATAATCTAGCTTGGATCTCATACACAAGATCAAATGATGCCAGGCCAATGGCTTTTCTAACTGTCGCCCTATCTACCCAAAGTGCCAAATGTAATTTGGAATCCCAAGCCATTTTTTTATCATCTAGAATCCTTTTAATAATTTTCAATGAACTCTTATTTGTGGATTTTTCCTTCCCATTGCCCTGAGGGTGATATAGGGAATAAGTAGAACTAGTAATACCATATTTATTGAACAAATCCCTCATATCTAAAGCACATAGCATTATTAGTTATGATGCAGTACAAGGTAGGAGAATCCCAAAAGGAGATGTCCAAACCCCCAGAAAAAACCACATAGTGGAAACACAACAAAAAGCAACAATAGTGCAAGATTTGATACCAAATCACAACTCTGTATTCATAAAATAACTGATTACATGCAATATGCCTAGCTGTAAGGCCTTCTTGGTTAGGGAAAAATACAAATAGCAATTACAATATTAGTTTTGCAAGGTCCCACAAGATCCAACTTAAAATCCCAATCCCAATTAGTCTAGAACCACAACTAGATAAGAACACCAAGAAGAGTCTACACTTGTACCCCCAGGTCCACCAAGCAATCCTCTAGTTCTCAAGCCACATCTACTAGCTCTTCAAAGTTCACATCTACCCTTCATCCTCTTCTCCAAGCTAGATGATCATAATATCTAAA
Organism: Cupressus sempervirens; assembly: GCA_028749045.1. Taxonomy (NCBI): domain Eukaryota; kingdom Viridiplantae; phylum Streptophyta; class Pinopsida; order Cupressales; family Cupressaceae; genus Cupressus; species Cupressus sempervirens. Next base: position 113,282,637 of record CM053791.1, on the reverse strand, counting down.
GACTCCACAAAACCCCATACATATACTCAACCAAGCCACAAGTCAACCCAGTTCAGTAAAGATTAAATTAAATCCCTCGCATTAAATATATTGAGCCATTGGCTAAAAGAAAAATTAAATACCAAAAATCAGCTCACAGACAACTTAGCACCAATAAGAACCAAGAACAAGTCAGACATTAGAAAGACCAAGCTAGGTGTCAGCATTCTACTAGACATAATTGAGTTCCTTTACTAACTAAGCTAACTCAAGCATCACTACAACCTAAACTATGTAGACCAATCAAGCTCACTAGGGAAAATCAAGCCAAAGAACATGTTGAATCCTCCAAAAGTAACCAAGCAACTCAAGCACCTACAAGATTGCAACCCAACCAGAGATGCTCCTACATCAGACACTCTAGGTTTAAAAAGATGTTCTTAATAGCTGGAAGAACATCTTTTGGGATTCAACACATAAGTCCCAAACTGGTTCTTCACATACATATCCTCAAGCCTTCAACTCATACACTCTTTCCCTTGTTCTTCTTCTACTTCTTTACATCCATTCTAGGTGTGCTATAGGTTTTCTTTCCATACTAATCTCCAACTTTCTTACAATATGTCAAATCAACTCGACTGCCAATACTTAGGTTCCTCTTATCGAGATCTTCATTCTATAAAGGAATTAGGGAATACTTCATGCCACCTTTCTCAATAGTAAATACATTCTTGACACAATCATGCACAACCTTGCAATCATACTACCAAGGTCTACCAAGAAATACATGACAATTGTTCATGTCCACAATGTCGCACAACACTTGATCCTTATACTACCCAACCTAGAAATCAACAAGACATTGCTCCCTCACTTTAAAAGCATGCTCACCTTGCACCTAGCCAATCCTATAAGGATAAGGATGTCTCACTCTCTTCAAACCAAGTTTTTGAACCATCTCCACTGAAACAAGTTTATCAATACTACCACCATCCACAATCACCTTGCAAACTTTACCACCAAACTTAAAACAAGTCCTGAACAAACTATTCCTCTGACAAGAATCCAGTGTCCTCTGACCAACCAGTACTTTCTGAGCCATAAAACTCTCTCCTTGCTAAGGTTAACTATTTTGCACTGGAACCTCATTCACAATAGCAACTTTCCTACCATGAGGAAATTCAAAATATCTATGCCCTTCTTCACCACATCTAAAAAAATTACCATTAAACCCACCTCCACCTATCCTCTTCTAATCAACAAGTTTTGGTTCACCTTCAACACTTAGTTTAACCTTTGTCGAGTTGTCCTGCTTCTCCTTCCATCTAGCATTACCTTGAATTTTTCTCTTTAACTTATCTTATGCCTTCAAAGAATATTTATAAGCATCCTCAACTAAAGAAATATTCAACATACCTACCTCATCCTAAATATTGAATATCAAACCATTAATGTACCAAGCTACCTTCTCCTTTAACAATTATCTATGACCAGACTAAATAGTCAACTTGTAGAACTCATCAATATAATCTTTCATAGTCATGTATTTCTACTTCAAATTATGTGACCTCTTAAACAAATCAATTTCATAATCAATAGGAATGAACTTAGCCTTCAACTTAGTCACCATCAATCTCCATGTAGTGATCTTCACCTCACCTTCTTCTTCTTTGTCTCTTTGCAGTTCTTTCCACCAAACAGCAGAATGTCTAGTACAGGAGCACCTACATAAATATTTTTTTTAATTTCATTTCCACATGTACATATGTCCATCATGCATTAGGAAAGATCATTTTATTCACATTTGATAGGTTGTGTTCATGTCATCTAGTCTTTTAATTACATTTAGTTATAATAAAGGCTTATTGTGTAAGGCACTTACATGATTTGGCACACCTATCAGTCATCATGTTCAAGTTTTCAACTAGCCTATAAGCATATAATTAGTTCATTTAATTCATTATTAGGATCATCTAAGTGTTTCATATGTGTCACACAAATAGAAATGCATGGTAGTTTAACATTGCTTGCATAATACAAAGTTGCACTTTTGAAACTAGGAAAATTCTAGAAATTTTAGAAGTATAAGAGTCTTTTAGATACACAAGAATTCAAAAGGCAAAGAGTCACATTTATATAAGCTTTTTTGGTCGAATTATATCATAGGGAAAATATATGAACAACAAAAAAGGGTTTTTTTGACAAGATTAGATATAGAAACAAGAGAGATTTTCTTTTTCTTTTTTAAATGTTTTCCATTGTCTAGTTCCCATTTGTACATGTGACCTGATTAAGGTCTAAAACTTATATGGTTGGATATATATTCAAATTATCTTTCCAACAAACCTGGTTGGAGGTTCTAACTCTTCTGTATGAGAGGGGAAACTAAAACTTACTGAATAGTAGTTAAAATTTTGGATATTCTTTTTCACATTTTTTTTCTTGTTTCTAGCTTTGTCACATGTTTGTGTGGAAGGATAAGGGTTTGAATCCTTCATAAATGTTTAGGGTTGGAATATATTTCAAATGAATCAGATTTGAAGTCTTGAGGTGCTAGGATGTGTGAGATATGATAAAATCTTTGACAAAAGGTCTAAGTTTGCTTGAAAACCAAGGGTTTTACAAAGAAATTTGTTATTGTTGATATCTTTGCATAATTATTGGTATTAGAGCTTGGGTAAACCTCCTAAAAAAATAGGTGTTATGACATAGTTAGAGTCTAAAGCTGAGACATCAAACATGGTCACCAATGTTGAATTGGCAAAGAAGATGCAAGAACACGAGAAAACCAATAAGTGGTTATTGGATGAACTTGATAAGTTGAAGGGCCAGATAGAGAAAAGAGTAAAAGTTTCCTTAGAGAAAGAGGAAGGAGGGGAAGAAGAAAATGCCCCTGAGTAGCAGGTGGTTAACTTTCCTACAGACCAGAGATACTTCATAGAAGCCCTTGAAAGAGTTGGCAAGAAGGATGCCAAAGGTGACCTACCCATCTTTTTAGGAAAGATGGATGTTGATGTTGTTGTGGATTGGATAGAATCCTTGAACAACCACTTTGAATTTGAAAATTAGCATTAAAAAATAAGGTAGATATTGGCAAGTCAAAGTTGAAGGAAGCAGCCCTCACCTGGTGGAATTTCACCCAAGGAGAAAGGGTCAAAGAAGGTAAGAACATGATAAATTCATGGGGCAATATGAGTGTCAAGGTAAGAGAAACTTACCTACCTAAGGATTATGAAATCCAACTACATAGAAGAAGACAAATTTTAAGACAAAAGGAGCTAGATGTCATAGCCTATACTGAAGAATTCCAAAAATTGACCCCAAGGGCAAAACAGAGTGAAAGTGAAAGTGTAAAAATTGTTAGATACCTCAATGGATTAAGGTTGACCATTCAAGAAGAACTTAATTTGATGTGTCTTGATATAGTTTAAAAATTTTATAAATTATCATTGAAGGTGGAAGCCAAATTGAAGAGAAGACAAGAGCAAAATAGCAGAGGAAGAGGAAGAAACCAAAGGGGAAGAGGAAACTTCCATGGAAGAGTACAAATCCATTTTGATCATAAGGAGATAAAGCAATAAACCAATCAATGTGAAGAAAATTTTAGAGGTAGAAGAGGCAATTCAAGAGGTAGGTTTGGTGGTAGAAGGGAAAGTCCAATAACTTTCTTCAATTGCAATAAGGAGGGACATTGTGCATCTAGGTGCCCGGATAGAGCTAGTTCAAGTTCACAAGGTGAAAGAAGAAAACATTTGGTACAAGATTATGAATACCAAGAGAAGGATATGGATGATTTAGATAGTGTACCTAAAAGAGGATAAAATTTGATGATGAGAATAACACTTTTGAAGGTGCCTACTACCATGGAGCCACCACAAAGGAAGACCATCTATAGGATTGCTTGCAAATCAGGAGGTAAGGTATGTAAAGTCATTATTGACTTAGGATCTACTGAAAATTTAGTTTATCTTGAGATGGTTCAAAATTTTAAACTTAGGAGAGTACCTCATCCTTTTCCCTATAAGGTTTCATGGCTAACAAAGGGTCAACAAATTCCTGTAAATGAGCAAGCATGTGTTGATTTTCAGATGGAAAGTATATGGACAGAATTTTGTTTGATATAGTTGACATGGATGCATGTCACCTATTGTTTGGTAGACCTTGGAAATATGATTTTTAGGCACAACATGATGTAAAACTTAATGTATATGCCATCAAGAAGAATGGAAAGGTGATTAGATTGATTTCATTTTCTGATCATATAGAAGTGAAAGAGAATAAAGAGAAGGGAGCCAAAATTATGATGGTTGATAAGAATGAGTTCTTACAAGACATTAAAGATGAACCTAATCCTTTTTTTCTTTTGATACCTAAGCCACAAACACAAGGATCAATTGAAAATGACAAGAAGAAGGCTGAAACAAAGAAGGCAATTCCTAGTGAAGTGAAAGCACTTTTGGATAAGTGCGAAGGTTTGATTTCAAAAGGTATGCCAAAGTCTTTACTACCTAATGAGGCATAATGATGTCTCAAATTTGATATAGTTTTTGTATTTTTCACTTACTCTTTGAGCCTTGTGAAAAACATTTCCAAAATATTTGTTTTAAATATCTTGAGAAATTATGCTGAATATGGCTAGCACTTATTAAACTGATGGATAGTGGGTATGAGATACTTTGCTCAATATTATATATAGAATGCAGTATTTCATATAAATATTTTAAGCTATGTTCTAATATTTGAATAAGAGTAGGAATGTTATCATGCATATGTCTTCTAGATGTTTCTAACTTTTAGGAAATAGAGAAGTAGCACAAAGAGTGGTGATTATTGTATTAAAGGAAGGAGATAATGAAGACTAATTGTGGAAAAGGAAGTGTAGATCAGTTCCTCTGAATAAGCCATTCCTATGGAGGACTTATTATTCTAGAAAAACTAGGAAGACCTAACTTAATATATTTCCTGTGAACTATTATTCTATTGCTTAATCAATGTTCTATGTCATGGTTGATGTTCTACCTCCTTTTCTAGCAATATTTGTTCACAGTTTCTTTTATGTCATGTTTTCAATAAGTACCCAATCCTCTATATAATGGATTTGGAGGGATCATTTTTACAAGAAGAAAAAGTAATGAATAAGTAGACAATACTTGTTTGAGATTAAGAAGTTACTCTTTTCTATTCTTCATGAATTATTCAATGATGTAATCAAAAAAGGATTTAATGAGAGAGTGATTTTGAATACATGTTGTGCTCTTAGTTAGTTGAAGCCAACCAAGGGGGCCCACTTGGGAGGTGGAATAGATTTAGGTAGAGTAGATTCATTCCTTGCAATTTCCTACTTTAAGATAGATTTACTATATTAGTCATGCAGCATTATTACTGTGAAAGTTCCTGCAGCACTTGTGGAAAATGATCATGGTGGATGTTTGAATTGTTAACTAGTTTAGAATTCATTTTTTGAAGTTTTCTATAGTTATCTGTTGTTGGTTCGAGTGTGTTTACTATTTTGTATCAATAGTATAGATTCCTTTCATGCATTTTACCTTTCCTATAGCATAGGTGCTTAATCTCTTGAAGGAACTTAGTGCACATATCATGCTGACCCATTTCAAGTCCTACATCCCTAGGTTGACAATTCAAATGTATTTCATTATGGAATATATAGTTTTCAAAATAGACATAGTATCCTTGAGAGGAATAATGGTGTGATTTTCTTCATCTATTATGAAACCCTACATTTTTGGCATTTTTTTTAGAGATGGTGTCAAACTAGGAACCTTCATGAGTCCTTTATTCTTAGATTAGTTTGTTAGCTAGAAACCACAAAATTGTGGGCTTGACTAACAAGTCACCAATTAAATTACATGCATCAAAGAGGAAGACAACAAGATGAATATGGGATATTTCCTCCATGGGAGTCTATTAATCTGAATGAAGAAGTTGAAGAAGAAGTTGAGTTTCATTTTGAGGATGCAAGCCCTATTTTTCCTACAGAATCATACTCTAGAGTAGAACCTTTAGATACAAGTGGTCTTCAACCTTTTTCTAAAATTTTGGCCAGTTCCATTGCTAGTATTGTTCCAAATCCACTAGTTGTTAGCAATCCAGTATCCAATGTTCCTTTTTAGTAGCAACCCCATAATCAAATACCACCAGTAATGGCACAAACTACTTTTCCACTTCATCTTTTGAGCCTCATAGCCAATGCTAATCTCAAAAATATACCCACAGCTACTTTTCCAAAGTTCTATGGCCTTGCAACTAAAGATCATGATACTTTCTTGTTTGAGTTTGACATACTCTATCGTAGCTTTGACTATAACATTGATGACCATAAGCTCAAGTTGTCTCTAGCAACACTAAAAGAATCAGCTTTATGATGGTTCATGGGTTTAGGAGCCAATGCAGCAGATACCTAGGATGAAATGAAAACTTTATTTCTGGATAAATACAAAGAGTATTGCAAGGAAAATGATTCAAAAGGATATTATATCTTTAGAATATCAAAAAAGGAGGATGAAACATTAGAAGACTATGTTTCACATTTTTTGTATACACTACAGAAGAACCCTCAGCATGTACTAGTGAAGGATTCACAAAAGCTAGTCTTCTTGAGAGGGGTGAATGATAATTGTCTAGAAGCACTAGACCTGATGGTTGGTGATGATGTTTATCAATCTTCTTGGGATGAACTCAAGAAAATTTGTCTTAACTACTCAAGGTCAGCTATGAAGAAAGAAAGAGGACACCGGACAATAGCGACTAAAGGAATCAGTCAAGGTATTTCAAAGCTTGAGATCTCTAATCTGCTCTTAGATTTTAAGTAAGACATCATAAATGATGTTGCTTCACATCTTGACATAATGACTGCAAAGAAGAAGCATGTAGAAGCTAAGGAGAAACTAGCTAAGTATTGTCCACACTGTCAGAAATAGAAGAAAGATTGCCAATGCAAATTGGTCGGTAGCATGGAGAACCAAAATCTTCCAACTGAGTACATCAAGTTAGATGGAAAGGATGATCAATTATTTTTCATTGCTCAACATTAGCCATGGGCCCAACATCAAGGTATGCCTTAGAACCCTTTACAAAATTCAAATCTATATGGTAATCAATGGCAAAACCATAGCACCCAAGGTCCTCCACAATATAGTCAACCTAATTGGACTAATGCTTGGCAAACTAATCCACAATAGTCTTAATTGCCTCAGAATTCCCAACCTTCCTGGCCAAACCAACAAAACAATCAATGGCCAAAGTAGCAAAATAATCAATGGAAAAATCAGCAGAACCAATGGCAACCACCCCAAGGGATTTGGTAGTCTACAAACCAATGGAGAGGACCTCAAAAATGGCCTGACCAAAATACTAGTAATCCACAATTACCACCTCCAATCCAACAACATGCACTAATACGACCACCTATATGTTATGGACCTCAAAAGAAGACTTGGTTTCCTGCACAACCTCAACCAAATCCAAATAACTAGCAACCACAACAACCCATGTACTCTATTGATGCTTACTAATACCCTACTTATGCTCTAAAATTTGCAGATATACATTTGAGATCTAGTACAACCCTACCAGTGCCCAAATTGCTCTTGTAGCATTAGAATCCACAACTTCTCAACCAAAACTAGTTGAACCAACCAATATAACTAGCTCAACTAAACCCAAATAGTAGTTGAACCTCCTTTTCCACAAAATCTCATACAAAGTAAACCTGCACAAATAGAGAAACAATCCTTTAACATTATTGATTAGCTAAAGAACATACATGTCCAAATTCATTTATTCTAAACCATTAAAAATGTTCCTATTTATGGCAAAGCCATCAGAGAAGCATGTTTAAGAAAGCCTAAGAGGAAGAAAAAGGACCCAACTATAGTCCATCTTGTAGGACAATTGGCTAACATTATGTTAGGAAAATTGATTATTCCTAAATATTCTAATCTAGGAGGTCTAGTTGTGAATGTGATTATAAATGGTCAGTCTATTAAAAATGCTTTAATTGATCTTGGTGCTGCTATAAATATCATGACTAAGGAAATTGTCAAAAAGCTGAATATAGAAGGGTTAAGGGCTACCCCAACAATTATGCAACTTGCAGATAGCTCTACTGTCACTCTTGATGGGATGATAGAAGATGTAGTAGTAACCCTAGACTCTCTAAAGTACCCTACATATTTCATGATTTTGTCCCCAAAAGTTAATTTATCTAGTTACTCTATCATCTTAGGACCATGGTTAGCTATGCGTGATGCAAATAAGTTGTAGGTCAAGGAGTTTGACCATATCAAATGGATAGGAAACAAAGAAATTAGATTTATATCCTCCAGCACAACCACAACCAAATTTAAGTACATCCATATGGTCAAATTTAGGGGATAGAGAAGAATAGTTAAACTCTATAGTGTAGCTTATGATGTTACATAGACAATCTTTTCTGAAGTTGCAAGAAGAGGATTCAATAATTCAAAGTATTCTGAATAATACTTGTGTGGTAGAAAAAGATGTATCAAATAGTTTTGTGTTAGAATTAACTACATATGAGGAATGTAATGAGAGTTTTTTTTTTGCCTGAGGAGCCAGACCTTATCCATCAGCTTTTACCATGTGAACTAGATACAAGTCCAATCTTTGAAGCTCCTCTATTTGACAGCACAACTATTGTTGAGTTGTCAAAGGTTCATAATCTCCATGTCAATCCCAAATTATCTTCCAAATAGATGAAATAGTTAACAGAGATTCTTCAAAAACATGAACAATATTTTGCATGGGACTATGGGGATATGAAAGTGTTAAGTCCTACATTATGCACTCATAGAATATATATCAATGAAGGGTGCCTGCCACTCCACCAACCCCAGAGAAGGATTAATCTAGTCCTTAGAGAAATAGTTAAAACTAAACTACAAAAGTTGCTTGATGTTGGTTTTATATACCTTGTATCTGATAGTAGATGGGTCTCACCTCTGGTCATAGTGACTAAAAAGGGAGGGAAATGGCAGATCTATGTAGATTATAGAGAATTGAATAAGGAAACCAAAAAGGACCACTTTCCTTTACCCTTGATTGATCAAGTTCTGGACACTCTAGCTAGTAAGAAATATTTTTCTTTCCTAGATGGGTATAGTGGTTATAATTAGATAAGTATAGCTCCTGAAGATCAAGATAAAATAACATTTACATGCCCATGGGGTACTTTTTCATATTTTGTCTTGTCATTTGGCCTGTGTAATGCCCTAGCAACCTTTCAAAGAGTTGGCATCAGCATTTTTGCTGATATATCGCATGATTGCATGGAAATATACATAGATGATTTCACAATATTTGGAGTCACCTTTGAAGAAGCCTTGATGAATCTATCACTCAATAGTGAGAAATTTTTCATGCTCATGCAGGAAGGAGTGGTGCTTGGTCATTTCATATCAGTTGTAGGAATACAAGCGGATCTGGCTAAGATAGAGGTAATTCTAACATTGCCCATACCTAGAAAACTAAAGGATGTGAGATCCTTTTTAGGTCATGCTTGCTATTATAGGTGTTTCATAAAAGATTTCAGTAAAATAGCTAGTCCTTTATACACACTATTGACTAAGGAAGTTGAATTCATTTGGACACCCGAATGTAATGATGCCTTCTGGTAGCTTAAGAGAATCCTCACTACAACATTAGTTTTAAAGGGACTTGATTGGTTAATTCCATTTCATATCCATACTGATGCATTGGACTATGCCATAGGTGCTATATTAGGAAAAAAGCCTACTAATCTTGGAAATGCCATCTACTATATTAGCAAAAGCCTTCATGGACCTAAATTGAATTACATAGTAACTAAAAAATAACTTTTAGTTGTATTCTATGCATTGAATAAATTCAGACATTATGTAACTGGATATCCTACTTTTGTTCATACAAATCACTCAACTATAAGGTACTTAATGAACAAACTTGTTATAATTGGTAGATTGGTAAGATGGCTCTTATTGTTACAAGAGTTTGAAATTACCATTATTGATAAGCCAAGCAAGTCCAACATAGTTGTTGATTATTTATCTAGACTACACATTGCTGATGAAGATCCAACTCCAATTGAAGAAACCTTTCTAGATGAGCACTTGTTCCACATAGCAACTCATACACCATGGTATGTAAACATAGAAAATTATCTTGTTGTAAATAGAATGCCCCCACACTTTTCTCAGAGAGATAGGAGGAAGCTAGCAAAGAAATTTTTTCATTATTCCTAGATAGATAACAATCTCTTCTATATTGTATTAGATCAGGTCATGAGGAGATGTGTTAGAGAGGATGAGAGATATGACATTCTACATGCCTGTCATGATGAACCATGTGGATGTCATTTTGCAAGAAAAAGAACAACACTGAAGGTACTTACAACTGGATATTATTGGCCAACCTTACATAAGGATGTAGTAACTTATACAACTAACTATGACAAATGCCAGAGGATGGGCTGACCAACCAAAATTAATGAGATGCCACTCAATCCACAGATTGTAATAACACCTTTTAACAAGTGGGGTATGGACTTCATAGGTCCAATTGACCCACCATCAAATGGAAAATCCTACATCTTAGTATGCAAGGATTATGTAACCAAATGGGTGGAAGATAGAGCAATGCAAATGTAGCAGATGAGAAAGTAGCTAAATTCCTATATGAATAAATATTCACCTGCTATGGAGTTCCCAAAGAACTTGTCATAGATCAAGGAGCCCAGTTCACATCAAACTTGATCACTGAGATTATGAAAGAATACAGCATAAGGCACCAAAAATCCAATCCCTATCACCCTCAAGAAAATGGGAAAGCAGAGGTAACTAATAGAGAAATTGAAGCCATTATGACTAAGATAGTGCACATACACAAGAAGGGTTGGAATAACAAACTAATTGAAGTCGTATGGGCATACTGGACTACATGGAAAACAACAACTTGATTCACTCCATTTGAACTTGTCTATGGAAAAGAAATAATGTTACCTATTGAATTTGAACATAAAACATTGCACACTAATTTGGAATTGAACAGCAGTCTTCCTACAACACAAGAAGAGAGACTTCTCCACTTGAACTCCCTAGATGAAATAAGAAAGACAGCTTTGGAAAGAATAGAAATCATTCAACAAAAATGAAAGAAGTGGCATGATGCACATATTCATAATAAACAATTCCAAGTAGGAGATTGGGCTCTCCTATATGATTCTCACTTCAAATAAAATATAGGAAAGTTGCAAACTCAATGGTTAGGGCCTTATGAAATTAGTATGTATTCGATAATGGAGCAGTCTAACTAACAACCATTGATCCTTTCCAGTTCAATTTATTTGTAAATGGCCATAAGTTGCACCTCTATCATAAACCACAGACTAAAGATGAGTTCCTGTAGCAGTTCCAACCAACCAGTTTACTAACTCCTACAAACATAGTTCCTGCAGCAAAGGGTGAAAACCTTCTTCCTATAGCCATACCATGACAAAATCTCAAGGGGCCCTCATAATAAAACCTCATTTAATATGAGGTCCATTCTTTCATTCATTTTTCTATTTCTTCATATCAACTCATCTCATTTCTCTATCTACCATCCACTCACCCTCCATGTCACCCACAAATTCTATTTTTACTACTTTCAATAAAATCATTCCCTTAGTACCTTTTCTACAGTACCTAACTTCACCACCTCATCAATTTGCATGCAGACGTAAGCTCTCAAATTTGTAGGTACAATAATTTTTACTCTTTATTTATATTTTAGCACATAGGTTTCAATATTTATATCATATTGCATTAAATGTATCATATAAGTCTTACGTCAATTTCTCATTCATATGTCAAAATTTTTTAAGTGTGGACACTTGTCAAATTTTAGTGGGGGTCTGAGAAAGTGTATTAATTTTTAAATGTCATTTCCATGCTACCCAAGTCATGTCCACATTATAGGCTATACTTTGGCAGTAATCTCATACTTTTCTTTAATTTTTTTTTTTTAATTGTATCTATCGTACCTTTTTCATTTTGATTTTGGGAAAGATCTCATGTGTTTGACATGATTGAAAGGACTAAGAGTTATTATGAGAATACCTTCACTTAAACCTTGATGTCCTTCATAATTAACTAGATCATTATTTTACATGTTGAATGCAACAGAGTCGTGTTAAGAGAATTGGTAACAACATTCCTCAGAAAGATTAATTTGAAATTTTGAGAACAAGGAATTTGTAGAGGTAAAGAGGTAAAACTTATCAAAGTGCTAAGAATAGAGAAAATCAAAGCTAGACATTTTGAAGATGGGAGGATAGTTATAGAGGTATGATCTGGTTGTTCATAATATTTTACTTGTAGGCATGGAAGCAATCTGGCAATTTCATACCTATGGATGGTTTGGCTACTTCTTACAATTAATTGAGCTCAATGAAGAAGTAGCAATGGATTTTATTATAACATTTGATGAAGGGGAAGCCATAGTATGGGGGTTAAGAGTGATTACTACTGAGGAGTGGACAGCAGAAGTCACAGGACTACCAACAATTAGGGAGCATTATCCAAATGAACATGACGCTAGGTCCTCACGGGTATAGTTCTTTTGGCCAAGTGACCCTCAACTAGACATTTCAAAGCAAGGGTATAAAAGGCTTTCTCTTCCAATTGCATATCCAGAATTTGCAATCCACATTATCAGGTATCTGACCTATGAAGGCAGATTTTCAAATTTGCATACTCATCATTTTAAGTTGCTCAGTTGTATAAGAAAACATTCAAGTTAATGTCCCCAATTTCCTTTATAATATGTTGTGTATTAGCATTGAAGAAACTCAAAAGGGAAATGCAAATTGTGTTTCTTATCATGTCCTCATCAAACTTTTACTTGAAATTTTTCTTAGGGATTCTTCCCCTGTATCATGGGTAGAATTTGTTGAATTTAAAACCTTGCAGCCTCAAACCAACCTTGCTCCACAAAATTTAGCAAATGAGGAAGAAATTGTAGAGCCTATTCAAAATCTAGTTGAAGTAGAAAAAGAACCCTCTTCTGATAAGCTTGTTGAGCTTACATTAGAGGACGATATACCTAGCTCTTCTAGAAATAAAGGCAAGCGTAAGGTTGGTAAAGAAAGCACTAATCTTGAAAAGGAAGTCCAAAACCCCTTTGTTAAAGTAACAAAGAGAGAAAGGTATATTCCTATAGTAACCACTCCTACAACATCTACTCCATTCATGCCTAAACCAAAGAGGACCTGCAAAATAGTCAAAGCTAAAGAGGTTCATGTGCATAGAAGCCCTTGTACATGAGGTTGAGTATCCCCAATTTACACTAAAAACCCAAGTGACCCAATTTCAAAGCCTCATAGAGAATCAGTAGTTGAAAATATTCTAGATGACTCTCCTGTGCCATTGGAACCGCAAAATCTGGAAACACATGAAAATGAGCTTGTCAATGAGATGCCACAAGAGAATTAGGAAGTGTGTAAATTGAACCCCATTGTTGTTCCAAAAAGAGTCCCTAGCAATGATCAATCCACCATGCTCCTAGCCCCTATATATTCTAATGTTTCTCTTATACCTTATAAATCTTCTTAGTACACCCAATATTTCTAGCAAGTTGCAAAAGAACAAAAGGCTAACTATCAGGCTCAAGAATTTCCTTCATCTACAATTTAATCGATATTGTTTGGTCTATACAATCATTTCATTTTTCAAAAGGCCTTGTAGAGGCAAGAAAGAGATGAAATATAGAAGGCAATATTTGATAGAGATGAGGAAATTGAATCATTGAAAGAGCAACTTGAAAAATAGAAATAGTAGATGAATAAAACTTTAAATCTAGCTGACTACGTAATGGCATGTAGACCACCACCAAGGGTGTATGCCATTTGTTTGAAGGAACAGTTTCTATTATTTCAATTGATGATGACAATGAGAGACATTGATTATGAATTTAAAAATGCTCAAGATTTCTATAATGTGTACCAAACTTTGCCTTCATGGAAAAAGAGTTTGTTGTGTGAACTCTATTTGCATAATTTCATAATTCCACAAGAGACAAAGTGGAATCCTCTTCTTTACATAAGAGATGTTCACCTCAAAGCTTTAATGTCCTAGATGCATAATGAGACAAATTATGATAGGTAGTTGGATACCTACAGAGAACTTGAGAAATCTAAACCATTACCACTATGGATTGAGTCCCATAAGCCTTATGACCTTTTGAGAGATTGGTTTTAACTTGTGGGAAAGTTAATAGAGAATACCAAATACTTCCAAATTTTACACAGCAAAGAGCAATTGCAGGGCTTAGAAATCAATGGAATCGACTACCAAAAGCTTTCAAAAAGGCTAAACCACATAGCCCTATAAATTATGAGCCAGCAGTTAATAGGGTGGCTAAATATATGCAACTAGGAAGACAAATCAGAAAAGAGCTATGGATGCCATTAACTTTTCAACCTCCTACCCTTCTTTGGCCTCTATATGAAAATAATGCTACCAGATTGGACCCATTGGTTGAACAACACTTGGGTGAACATTGGAGATGCACCACAGGATATTTCTACACTTTCAGAAGTGGGAAGTAGGGGAAGACTACAATGGGAGATTTCAAAGCAATGGCAAAGAAGTACAATGCTTGAGGACAAGCATTTGCATAGAGGGGGCAGATGATGAGGCATATTAATGTCTCAAATTTGATATAGTTTTTATAGTTTGAACTTACTCTTTAAGCCTTTTAAAAAACATTTCCAAAATATTTGTTTTAAATATCTTGAGAACTTATGTAGGATATGGCTAGAACTTATTAAACTGATGGATAATGGGTATGACATACTTTGCTTAATATTATACATAGAATGCAGTATTTCATATAAATATTTTAAGCTATGTTCTAATATTTGAATAAGAGTAGGAATATTATCATCCATATATGTTTTGAATGTTTCTAACTTTCAGGAAATAGAGAAGTGGCACAAAGAGTAGTGATTACTATATTAAAGGAAGGAGATGATGAAGACCAACCATGGTAAAGGAAGCACATATCAGTTCCTCTGAATAAGCCATTCCTGCAGAGGAGTTATTGTTACAAAAAAACTAAGAAGACCTAACTTGCTATATTTCCTGTGAGCTATTATTATGTTGCTTAATCAATGTTCTATGTCATGATTGATATTCCGCCTCCTTTTCTAGTGATGTTTTTTCATAGTTTCTTTTATGTCATATTTTCAATAAGTACCCAATCCTCTATATAATGGATTTGGGGGGATCTTTTTTATGAGGAGAAAAAGTAATGAAGAAATAGACAATACTAGTTTGAGATTTAGAAGTTACTCTTTTCTATTCTTCATGAATTATTCAGTGATGTAACCAAAGAAGGATTTTAATGAGAGAATGATTTTGAATACCTATTGTGTTCTTAGTTAGTTGAATCCAACCAAGGGGGCCCACTTGGGAGGTGGAATAGATTTAGGTAGAGTAGATTTATTCCTTGCAATTTCTTGTTTTAAGATTTTTTTTTATTTATTAGTCCTGTAGCATTTACTGTGAAAGTTCCTATAGCACTTGTGGAAAATGATCATGGTGGATGTTTGAATTGTTAACTAGTTTAGAATTCATTTTCTAAAGTTTCTATAGTTATCTATTGTTAGTTCAACTATGTTTACTATTATATATCAATAGTATAGATTCATTTCATGCATTTTACCTTTCCTGTAGCATAGGTGTTAAGTATCTTGAAGGAACTTAGTGCACATATCATGCTGACCCATTTCAAGTCCTATGTCCCTCGGTTGACAATTTAAATGTATTTTCATGATGGAATAGATAGTTTTCAAAATAGACATAGCATCCTTGAGAGGAATAATGGCATGATTATTTTCATCTATTATGGAACCCTACACCACCTATAAGAGACATTAGTCATTATATTGATTTCATTCCTAGAGCTACTTGACCAAATAAAGATGCATACAAGATGACACCTCAACAAAATGAGGAGATTGCTAGACAAGTAAAGGAGTTGCTAGATTCTAGTTTAATTGCAAAAAGTTTAAGCCAATGCATTGTACCTACTATTTTGGCACCCAAGGAGGGAACATGGAGGTTGTGCACTAATTCAAGATCCATTAATAAGATTACAATCAGAAATAGGTTTCCAATGCCAAGAATTGAAGATTTGCTTGATTACTTGGGAGGTGCAAATTATTTCTCCAAGATTGACTTAAAGAGTGGATACCATCAAATAAGGATAAGGGCTAGAGATGAGTGGAATAAAAAGTTTGAAACCAATGATAGATTGTATCAATGGAAGATAATGCCATTTGGACTCTCTAATGCTCCTAGTACCTTCATGAGACTTATGAATGAAGTGCTCAAAGACTTCAATGGTAAGTTCATCATAGTATAGTATATTTGGATGACATATTAATTTTCAGCAAGACAAAGGAAGAACACCTAAAGCACACTAACATGGTTTTGAGAAGACTTCATGAGGAGAAATTGGTGATAAACTTGGAAAAGTTCTTGTTCATGTAAGAGGAGCTGACATATCTTGGTTTTGTGATCTCCCAAGGTAGCTTGAAGATGGACAAAGATAAGGTAAGTGTTATACTATCTTGGCCACCTCCTAAAATAGTTGGAGATTTTCAAATCTTTCATGGTCTTGCTACATTTTATAGGAAATTCATAAGAAATTCTAGTCATATATGTGGTCCTATGTTAGAAACTATTAAAGATGGAAGGAAGTGTAAGTTTGCATGGAGTCAATTAGCAAATGAAGCTTTATAATTTCTTAATAAAAAGGTTAGTGAGAAGCCAATTCTTTCTTTACCTGATTTTAATAAAGTTTTTCAAGTAGAATGTGATGCTAGAAAGTTTTCTATAAGGGCCATTCTTAGTCAAGAAGGAAAATCGGTGGCTTTCTCAAGTGACAAGCTAAATGAAGCCAAGAAGAAATACTCTTCATATGACTTAGAAATTTATGCTTTGGTTCAAGCCATCAAAAGGTGGAGACATTACTTGTTACCAACCGAGTTTGTTGTTTATACAAATAACCAAGCACTTAGCTTTCTAAATAGCCAAGACAAGCTAAGTCATAGGCATATGAAATGGGTGGAGTATTTGCAGGCCTATACCTTCACCATAAAGCATAAGAGTATAGCAAAAAAGGTTGTTGATGCCCTTAGTAGAAGGAACATGATTGTCTCCCAAATTCAACTAGAAAGTGTAGGAATTGAAGCACTAAAGGACATGTATGTAGAAGATCCAAATTTTGGTGAAATCTACAAGGTATGTATGGAATTTGGTGATAGATACCATGTTGATTTTTTTGATTTTTTGATACAAGAAAAACTCATTTTCAAAGGAGGGCAACTATGTGTACCTAGGTTGTCTATGAGGTCAAATATTATAAAAGAGAAGCATAGTGGAACAATGGGTGGACACTTTGGTTTGGATAAAACTTTAGAATTGGTTAGGAGGTATTACTATTGGCCTAAACTTCATACTGATGTTAGAAACTTTGTGGAAACATGTATGATTTTTCAAAGAGCCAAAGGGAGGACTACAAATGCAAGGTTCTATCAACCTTTTCCAATACCATCTAGGCCATGGGAAAGCATAACAATGGATTTTGTAATGGGGCTGCCAAGAACATAGAGAGGCGATGATAGTGTATTTTTTGTAGTGGATAGGTTCAGCAAGATAGCACACTTCTTACCATGTAAATCAACCAATGATGCTTCCCATATAGAAAATCTATTTTTCAAAGAAGTCATAAGGATTCATGGGCTACCTCTCAACATAATTTTAGATAGGGATGTGAAGTTTGTGGGACATTTTTGGAGGAATTTATGGAGAAAACTTGGAACCAATTTATCATTCTCTTCAGCCTATCACCCACAAAATGATGGGAAAACTGAGGTAGTGAATAGAACATTAGGAAATTTGTTGAGATCCCTCACAAGGCAACATGGAGAAAATTAGGATGCAATCATACCCCAAGCTAAATTAGCATATAATGACTCCATCAGTAGGAGTACAAGAAAGTCACCATTTCAAGTCGTGTATGGAATTCATCCTAGAGGGATCTTAGAGTTAAGAGATATGAGTTTGCAAGAACAAGTTAGTGCACAAGGAGAGGAGTTTTATACAGCCATAAAAGAGATCCATGATGTAGTCAAAGAAAAAATCCAACAAGCCTTTGAAAAGTATAAGAAGCATGTAGATCAGAAAAGGATACACTTAGAATTTAAATTTGGGGACTTAGTGTGGGATAATCTCAAGAAGGAGAAGCTACCAAAAGGTAAACATACCAAGATCATGTTGAGAAAACTAGGTCCTTTCATAATAGTGAAGAAGTTTGGAACCAATGCTTACGAGATTCAATTGCCACCTGAGATTGGAATCTCTCCCATCTTCAACATAGTAGACCTCACACCATTCAAAGAAGCCAATAAAGGATTTGATACATGGCAGATTGCTGATGTAGAGGACATTAAAGATCTTCCACTAAAGGAGGCACCAAAGATAGAGAAGATACTTGACAAAAAATTAGTGAAGAAGACAAGAGGAAAGGAGTACAAGAAGTACTTGGTAAAAATTAGAGGCTATTCTGATGTAGATGTTGTGTGGATGATAGAGGAAGATATAAAGAAGAAGGGTACAACTCTACAAGAGCTCATCTCAAGTGGGCTTGAGATAAATTTTCCCAGGGTGCATGGTGTAGAAACACCTACATAAAGATTTTTTTTAATTTCATTTCCACATGTAAATATGTCCATCATGCATTAGGATACATCATTTTATTCATGTTTTATAGGTTGTGTTCATGTCATCTATTCCTTTAATTGCATTTAGTTATAATAAAGGCTTATTGTGTAAGGCACTTACATGATTTGGCACACCTATAAGCCATCATGTTCAAGTTGTCAACTAGCCTATAAGCATTTAATTAGTTCATTTACTTCAATATTAGGATCATCTAAGTGTTTCATAGGGGTCAAACAAATAAAAATGCATGGTAGTTTGATATTGCTTGCATAATACAAAGTTGCACTTTTAAAACTAGGAAATTCTAGAAATTTTAGAAGTATAAGAGTCTTTTAAATATGAAAGAACTCAAAATTAAAGGATTCATATTTAAATATTCTTTTTTGGTTCAATTATATCATAGGGAAAATGTATGAATAGCGAAAAAGGGTTTTTTTGACAAGTTTGGATATAGAAACAAGAGAGATTTTCTAATTTTTGAAAAAATGTTTGCCACTATTTGGTTCCCATTTGTATATTCAAATATTTAAGGTTTTAAACATATATGGTTGGATAGATATTTGAATTATCTTTCCAATGAATCTGGTTGGAGGTTTCAACTCTTCCGTATGAGGGAGAAAACTAAAATTTACTGAATAGTGGTTAAAATTATGGGTATTGTTCTTCACATTTTTTTTCTTGTTTCCATCTTTGTCACATGTTTGTGTGGAAGGATAATGGTTTTAATCCTTCATAAATTTTTAGGGTATTGGAATATCTTTCAAATGAATCAGATTTGAAGCCTTGAGATGCTAGGATGTGTGAGCTATGACAAAATATTTGATAGAAAGGTCTGAATTTTCTTCAAAACCAAGGGTTTTACAAAGAAATTTGTTGTTTTTGATATCTTTGCATCAATTTCCTTTCAACTTAGTTTGTGCCAACTTCACTCTGAGAGGATACTTAAAATCCTCAATCTCAAAGCAATCTTCCAAATCACCAATCCAATGAATCAGGTCTTCATGAATCAAAGTACCAAAGAAATTAGAAACCTCCATCTTATGCTTTAGCTTCAACTAAGATCTAGGTCTAGCAAACTGACCATCCCTAGTTCCAGTAGGTCTCTCCATATGATCAATTTTCTCCTTACCACTAGATCCAATAGCTTCAAATCCTTCAACAACTTCCTCATAGCCATCATCAAAACCTACATGTCTAGGTACACCACCTAAAGCACTCACAATTTTAGTAATCATGTCACTCTTCATCAATGCAATCTCATATCCAAAATTTTCTCTAATCTTCTCTGATATCCTTTCCTCCATAGCATCACTAAGATCATCAATTACCCTAGGGTCCAATATTCTTAGAGATATCTTCCAAAATTTTGCAAACCCAAAGCAATAGATCCACCAATCCAGAAAATCAATCAGCTCCACAAGATCAGCATTCTCCAACCGAGGATTCTCATGCAACTTTGGTGATTTGTCCACACACTTAGGAATAGCTAGGCTCTGATACCACCTAACATGGTGCAAGGTAGGAGAATCCCCAAAGGAGATGTCCAAACCCCCAGTAAATAATCACATAGTGGAAACACAATAACAAGCAACAATAATGCAAGATTTGATACCAAATCACAACTTACTATTCATAAAATAACTAATTACATGTGATATGTCTAGCTATAAGGCCTTATAGGTTGGGGCCAAATACAAATAGCAATTACACTATTAGTTCTACAGGATCCCACAAGATCTAACTTACAATCTCAATCCCAACTAGTCTAGAACCACAAATGGATAAGAACACCAAGAAGAATCTACACTTGTACCCCCAGGTCCACCAAGAAATCCTCTAGTTCTCAAGCCACAACTACTAGTTCTTCAAAGTTTGCATCTACCCTTCATCCTCTTTTCCAAGCTAGATGATCATAATGCCTAAAGACTCCACAAGAACCCCTACTTATACCCAACCAAGCTACAAGTCATCCCAGTTCACTAAAAATTAAATTAAATCCCTCACATTAAATATATATTGAGCCACAAGTCAGTCCAGTTCACTAAAACTTAAATTAAATCCCTCACATTAAATATATGAGCCACAAGTCAGCTAAAATACAAATTAAATACAAAAAGTTAGCTCATAGACAACTCGACACCAATAGGAACCAAGACCAAGCCAAACATTAGAAATACCAAGCCAAGTGCCAGCATTCTACTAGACATAACCGAGTTCTTTCACCGATTGAGCTAACTCAAACATTATTGCAACCAAAACTATCTAGACCAAGCCAAGTTCACCAATGCAAACTGAATCAAAGAACATGCCAAGTCCTCCAAAAGTATCTGAGAAACTTAGGAAATAGTGTAACCAAGCTTCACCAAGCTCCCAGTGTGTGTCAAGCTCTTGCAAGCATCGTCAAACATCTCCATTAACCAAGTTACTCAATTAACACAACAACCAAATGAACTTAGTATTGATCGAGTCACACTTCCTTCTTCGACCAAGTTCCCAAACTCCAAAGCCAAACCACACCATCTTGTAGGTTTGCAAGCCAACCAAGGATGCTCCTACATCAAGGTACAAGTCTTTCAGTGAAACCAAATCTAACAATGATATTATTTAGGATGAATTTATTAACAACTTTACTAGTAGACCTTTTAATTGGGATTGCTTCTACCCACTTAATGAAATAATCAGTGGAAACCAAAATCCATCAATGACCTCCACTAGATTTGTTGGCAATCTCTCCAATGAAATAAATACCCCACTATTGAAAAGATTCTTGCAACTCCATTAGCTTTAAAGGCATGTTTCCTAAAAAAACTAGTCTACTAGCAAACCTTTGCTATGAATCACATTTTCTTACCAATTAATGAGCATTTCTAGATAGAGTAGGCCACCAAAAACTAGATCTCGTCACTTTATGAGTTGTTTTCTTGGCCATATAATGTCCTTCACATATTCCACTATGCATTTTATTTAGGATCTTGACCGACTTCTCTTGGTCTACACATTTCAAAAGTAACCCTTCAAGATTTCTCCACCAGAGCTTACCATCAACTATAATGTACCTTCTTTCTTGTAGTTTCAATGACCTCTTCTCATTATCATTCATATTAGATGGAGTACTCAAATGTTGTAAATAATAAATGACATCTTTGTACCATCCACAATGGTCCATATCAAAAATATAAGAGTATTGATCATCATTCAAAATAGTTATTTGGTTAGCATCTAGGTTTGATTGTGCATTAACTTTTCCAACCCTTGGTCTCTTACCAATTTTGTGATCTCAACAACTGTGTTGAATTCTTGAATCTTGTTTGTCCACCTACATCTTCTACCCGACACCTCTTCTTGAGAGAATGTGTCTTTTATAGCAACACTTTGGACAAAAGCTATGACTGTGGCACCAACCAAGTAATATCTAAAAGACTTAACTTCTTTCACAAAGGCATGAGCATGTTTCTCTCTTGTATCATATTTTAAGCTCTACAGCTTGAAGATATTTACTAAGGAATGAAATGGAAAGTTCAATACCCTCCTCATTTTTTCGGAGCAATACTATTACAATTGTATGAAAAGAAGAAAAAGAAAAGATATGCATAGGCTTAGTATAATCTGGAGTCCTAAGTACAGGTGCATTTTTTATTGCATATTTTATCCCCTAGAAAGCAACTGAAGGTTTCCCATCCCACTTGATCACTACTCCCTTTTTTAGCATCTTGGATACTGGCCTACTAATCTCTACAAAACATTTTTTATAAATATCCTCAAGAAATTAACTTTGCGAAAGAATGATTGGATCCCTTTGAAATTCTTAGGCTTAGGGACTTTATCAATGGTTGCAACTCTCTCAGGATCAATCTTTACCCTAACCTTGGATACTATGTGACCAAGAATTTTTCCCTCTATGACTCCAAATGTACATTTCCTTGGATTCAAGGAAACTCCATATTCTAAGGCTTTTACAAAAAAAATCTCCAAATATTTACAATGATCTTTTACCTTCTTGGAATAGGCAGTTAGGTTATCCTAGTACACCACCATGAACTTTTCTATATAATCAAAAAAAGAAACATCCATGGCTCTTCAGAAGTTTTCCCCTACATTAATTAAGCCAAAAGGCATTCTCACGTATACATTAGTTCCCCATGGTGTTGTAAAAGTAGTTTTATAATATTTGACTTCATTAACTAATACTTGATTGCAACCTAAAAACCCATCCATCATTGACATTCATTCAGAACTAGTCACCTATTGTAACATAGCTTCCATATTTGGCAATCCATAGTTGTCTTTTAGGGGAGTGATGTCTAGCTTTCTAAAATATACACATAACCTGATATCCCCAATATTCTTTTTGATTGGTACCAAATTTGAAACCTAGGTGGAATGTCTTATGGGCTTGATAATACCTCCATCTCATAGTTTCATTAACTCCTCTTGCATCTCTGGAGCCAATGTAGGATTAATAGGCCTTTGGTGTTGCCTAAATGGTTTGACATTTTCTTTCAAGGGGATAACATGCTTAAATAAATCCTCTCTATAAGCCTTTAAATCATCACAAGACCAAGAAAATACATGTCTAAATTTCCTCAATAAGTCAATTAAAGGCTTTCTTATAGTGGGGGATAAATTCTTTCCTATGTATACCTTCTTTGGGGACTCAACATTTCCAAGTTTGACCTCTTCCAACTCTTCTAGCTTCTTATCTTTGACTTTTGACATAACCCTTTCTTGATTATCAAAGAAAATCTCTAACACTACCAATCTCTTGGGAACTTTGTTTTTTTTCAATTGCAGAACTTCTTGACCAAAGATAGTGTCCTTCCCTTCCATAGTTTCAACAAGGGCACTACAATCCAGTTCTTGCCCATGGTACTTGTCTTCATTTAAGAGGAATTTCAATATATCTTGTCATCTTCAAACACTTTCCAATTCTCTATATTATCAAGAATAGATGACCTATTCTTCACTTCAACCTTTGAAACTCCAACGAAAGAAACATCATCGGGCTTAATAGCCACATTAGCAAGAAAATCAATCATTTTGTTGTTTGTTTTATCCATTCAAATTATTCCAGCATCAAATGCTTCAATTTCATCCCAAACAACATTTCTATACTATTTCAACCTTTTTTTCTTTGATACATAATTTTGTCTAATTTAAGATGCAACCAATTCGAAATCATAAATTACATGTAACCTTTTAATACCATGTTTGGCAACTACTTTCAACCCTAGTAAGATTGCTTCATATTCTGCTATATTGTTGGTACATTTAGAATTTAGCATGGTCCTTCTTATCTAATGAAACAAAACCCACCCCAACCCTTGATCCTTCTTTAGAATTAGCATGGTCAAAGTACATAATCCACAATCCTTCTAAATCAAAACACCTAGTCACTTCTTGTGCAATCAATGGGGTTGGCTTCTCCTTTTCTAAGACAATGACTTCAACCTTGAAATAATTTACATCAGTATCAAGTAAGCATGTGGCATCATTATCTATATTATTCTCAATCATATGAGTAACCCTAGGTTCCCTTTTTATGTTGATAGCTTTGTTACCTATCTGGAAAGTAGCATAAGATAGGTCATTGTAGGCTCCCTCCCATAGTAGCACTCTATTTCCTTGACAATAACAGACAATATTGGTGAGGAATATCAACTACTAGAACACTCATAGTTAAATCATTGTCAAGGCACATGGTTAGTCTATATGGTAGTCCACTGACAGTACCTATGACAAGAACTTTTGTTGAATCCATGGCACAACATCTGCCCTATTTAGTGTCTACTTTCAAACCAAGGGATTCCATGATTTTGAAAGCTATGATAGTGTTTGAACCACTTGATTCAATCATACAATTCTTCATAGTCTTTCCATTTATGATTAGACTAAGAAAGAAAGGGTCAATATTTTCTATATATGTTATTGTTGAATTGTCTAGGTACATTGGGGGTATCCTGAGATATCACTCATTTATCTTCCTTTTCTTTTGGGGTGACTTGTACCCCTTTTCCTAATGATGGCACACTCTTAATGATACCATTATTCCCAATTCCTCCCAACCAAGATAGACTTTTCTCTTATACTCTTATATTCTAAACATCTCAGGTAAAGGGACCTTTACAGTAATTTGTGACAACATAGATATCATATTCACAAGATCATAAATAAGAATTTACCTTAAATGCTTTTATTTTCTTGTCCTTGGACAACAAAATCCTCAACATTTTTGATAACATCAAGATTTAGCTTCATTTCTTCTACATTTTTCTTGGCTAGATCTACATTTTAGGTTTGCATACTCTTCTTAGGTTGCCATTTCTTGACTTTGGCATCTTTTGTTTTGACAACTATTTGATTCTTTCCTTTGTTTTCATCATTTAGTTTGTGAGTCACATAATTGATGAAAATGCCTAAGGTATTGTCAGCAACATTGTTCATTGTTCTATTCTTAAGTTGTAAGCAAAAAATTAATGATATCACTAAGTGTAACGTGTTCGTAATGTAGTTCTATAATGATTAATTGAGAAGGTCTAACAACCAACTTAGGGAATTGTTTTATGGACTCGGTATAAAGGAATGACATTTTCCTTTATCAAGTATGACATGGGGAAGTGATTTTTAAGAAGCACAAAGAGAAGAATGTGAAGTTGAGAAAAGCATACCAGAAGTGAAGGAAACTTCATTGTCAAGATTTTGTTGAGTGATCCAAGGTTTGATATTTGGATCTGAGGTTCATGACCTAGTCTACAAGGTCTCATAGTATTTGGTTTGATTTATGGATCAAAGAAAAGAAGAACATAATAGTAAATTGAATGTTTGAACAATGAACTCTTCTTGTACTTGAAATTGCATATTTGGATAGTGGGCTCTTCTTACATATATTGTTCTACAACTCCTAACAAGGTTGGAATCTCCTAACAAGGACTCTATGTACTAAATGTTGTAATAGACTCCTAACAGGATCCATCCTCTAACAAGGAATATTTATATTAGTACATCATCTTGTGGGAATCATTCCCACCAAGGTTTTACCTCTGATCAAGGGTTTCCCTAGTCAACATATCTGGTGTAATTGTCTATGTGCATCTTATTATGGTTGTTGTTTACTTTGGTTGAATGGTTAAGTTTATTTAAAGAAGATAAATGTTTTAATTATTGGATAACTAATTCACACCCCCCGCCCCCCTCTCTCAATTATCTTGGTGGACTATTATTTCTAACAATTGGTATCAGAGTGTCAGGTTCTTGAAGATAAAGTGTAACAACTTTGGGAGATCCATGGCAAGAATGTTTAGGAAAGATTGTCCAAAGTTCAATGGAACAAATTATGATAGCTGAAAGAAAAATATGAAGACACATCTATTGTGTATGGGTTCGAGATATTGGATCTTGACAAAATCAGTGAAGAAAATCATTGCTGAAAAGAAATTGGAAAACTATACCAAGGATGAAAGAGATCTTCTTATGTGTGACATGAGAGCTAGAGAAGCACTATTGATTGCACTTGTTGAAGTTAAATACAATCAGGTAAAATCACTTGCCACTTCACATTTGATTTGGAAAGCTTTGGAAACTAGTTTTGAAGGTGATGCACATTCTAAGAAGTTGAGGTTACAAAGTTGGATTTGTGGATTTCAAGATGCTAAAATGATGGAAGATGAATCTGTAAGAACATTTGTAGGTAGAATATCAGATATTACTACCAGTATTAGATCTCAAGGAGGAACCAAAGAAGATGATGAGGTTATATGGAAGATATTGAAGAGCTTAACACCACCATTTAAGCCAATAGATCAAATGATACAATTGTTGATATCTTTTACCAAATATTTTACAAAGGAGACATTACTTGGAAGACTTGAAGCAATGGAGAATGAGCTTAGACAATCTGGAGAATTGACCAGAACTGAGACAACTTTCAGTGCCTTGAATATTCAACCTAGTTTATCAAGGAGCACAAGTGCTAGAGGATATTTTGCTAGTAGTAGTAGATCTAATGAGGACAGAAAGATTGAAGGAGTATCCCTTCTAGTAAGAAGAGAAAAAGATGGTAAGAAAATCTTTAAATGTTGGATTTGCAATGAATATGGTCATTATGCATCTAAGTGTCCTAAAAGAGAGAAAAGGTATAAAGGAAATTACAAACCTAGAAGAGATAGAGAGTGTTTGTATGCAAATGAAGAAAATTATTCTGATGAACAAGCAATAAGTGCTAGTGATGATGAAATAGGATTTGTGGCAATTAAAGAAGAAAGTCTAGAGAAAGTAGCTTTAGTGTCATAGGTTGAAAATAAATCTGATTGGATAATTCACATCATATGACTGGTGATATGAACAAGTTTGTTGACTTCAAAAGTCATGATGGAGGCATTATCAGAGTTGAAAAAAATGTAGAATGTCAAGTTAAAGGTATTGGATCTATAACTCTTGATGGTAAAACTAACACTGAGGATGTATATTTTGTTGATGGCTTAAAGAAAAATATTTTGAGTGTTGGACAACTACTAGAACAAGGTTATCATTTTTAGTTCACAGAAAAGACATACATGATCAAAGACAAAGATGGGAAGGTAATTGCAATAGGAACTAGATCTAGAGGTAATGTATTTTAGTTGAATCCTACTAAAATGACATGTTTGGTTGCTAAGGTAGATAACAGTTGGTTATGACATAAGATATTTTGTTATATAAACTTTGACAGTATTGTGAAGACTAGTAGTGTGTTTGCAGTTAAAGATCTGCCTAAGATTGTAAAGCCTACTAACACAATTTGCAAGGAGTGTGTTTTGGCAAAGCATAATAGAACTACTTTTCCCTGCAAGAAGTTTACTACTATAGGAAAATTGGAGATTGTACACATAGATCTTAGTGGTCCTACAAAGACTAAAGGATTCTATGGTGAAAGGTATTTTATGATTCTAGTTGATGACTTTTCTAGAATGATGTGGGTTGCATTTCTTAAAGAGAAATCTGAGGCATTTGATAAGTTAAGATATTCAAGAATTGAGTTGAGGATGAATCTAGTATGAAGATTAATTATTTAAGATCAGATAGAGGAGGAGACTTTACTTCAAATGAGTTTAACGTGTTTTGTGAAGAAAATGGAATCAAAAGACAATTATCAGCTCCAATAACCCATAAACAGAATGGCATTATAGAGAGAAGGAACAAGTCAGTTACAAAAGTAGTTATAGCTATGTTAGCTAAGAATGATATATCCAAGACATTTTGCAGAGAAGCTATGAATACAATTGTATACACTCTAAACAGAGTACAAGTCAAGAAAGAGACAAACAAGACCCCTTATGAACTATGGTTTTCTCACTCACCTACAGTTAAGTATTTTAGAATTTTTGGCAGTAAGTGTTATATCAAAAGAGATGATGATATTGGTAAGTTTGATGCTAGAAGTGATGAAGGTATGTTTCTTGGTTATTCATTGAAAAGCAAGGCTTATAGATGTTATAATTAGAGAACTAAGACTATTATGGAAAGTGCAAATGTGAGAATTGATGAGAAATTTAGGATACAAGAGAGAATAGTTGATTACAATTTAGATGATGGTTTTGTTACTAAGCCAAGAAATGATAAAGTATTTTTTGAGACTAACAATGATTTGCAGAATGAAGTAGAGCCGAGGCAGGAATAGAGTTTGAAACCTTCAATAGAGGCAAGAGTTGAGATAGCAAATCTTATTTTGGAAAAGAATATGATTAAGAATCACTCATCTAAGTAGATCATTAGAAGTAGAGATAAAGTTGTGATGATAAGAAGCAAAGTGAATGAAGAACTATGTTTGATATCTCAAGTTAAACCTAAGAAAGTAGATGAAGCATGTAAAGATGATTATTGGAAACAAGCTATGAAAAAGCAGTTGGATCATATAGTAAGGAATGAGACATGGGAATTGGTCCTCAGACCAGCAAACAAGAAGGTGATAGGAACTAAATGGGTATTCAGGAACAAGATGAATGAGCAAGGAGAAGTTGTAAGGAACAAGTCAGGATTGGTATGTAAAGGTTACTCACAGTAAGAAGGAATAGACTATGATGAGACCTATGCTCCAATGGCTAGAATAGAAGTAGTAAAATTATTCTTAGCCTATGCAGCACAAAAGAAATTCAAAGTATATTAGATGGATGTCAACTCAACATTTCTGAATGGAGAACTTGAAGAAGAAGTATACATTGAGCACCCTAAAGTTTGTACTTTGATAGATGACAAGGACATAGTATGCAGACTGAAGAAAGCATTGTATGGCTTGAAGTAAGCATCGAGAACTTGATATGAAAGGTTGAAAAAGCATTTGACAAAGCTTAGCTATAGCAAAGGTATGGTAGATAGTAACTGTTGGTCATTTTTTCCTTCCCACCAGAATCACTACATTTGAATTTGATGTATTAACATTCACAAGTTTTAAATATTCAAATATTCAAAAGGGCACAAAATACTTTATGCTAACCTTATTATATTTCTTTCCCTGTGCATTTTAATGTTTTTGCGAGCCCGCAAGTCCCCATGGTCCGATCGAGGAAGATCAACGGTTGGCACTATCTTGCTATGGGAAGTTGCACATTGTTTTTCCATAGCGACATAGCGCCTTTTGGCCATGCGGCCAGTGGGTCCTCCCATTTCCTTGTTGTTTCTCCGGCACCAAATTTTGGTAGATCCTCGGAGGGTGCTATGGCGCTATCAAAAAATTTTCATTTTTTGCCATAGCGACATAGCGCCTGGCTGATAAAAGGAAAACATGGTGGGAACTTAGGCAACATGGAGGGATGATTGTGTTTGAAATGAGGCTTTGATTTTTCACAAGCTAGGTAGTTCGTTGATGTTAGCAGTTACTTGGACCCATGCCCCTTTCAAACGCATGAAGATTTCCTCATGATCGTCAGATTAGTCTGGCTCCACGGTGGGTGCTATCTCGCTATGGAAAGCTGCAAGGATATTACCCATAGTGACATAGCACCTCGGTGATGCATGGCAGAGTGAGGCCAAGTGTTATGAAACTTTAGGGATGGTACTAGATTGGGCCGAGTTGGATGCCAAGTGTGTTGATGTTGGTTTGTGGGCCCAAAAGTTTTAACGGAAGAGCGCAGTAATACGGTGAGTCTTCACGATCATCAGATCAGTCTGGATCCATGGTGGGCACTATCTCACTATGGGAAATTTCCCAAAGGATATGCATAGTGACATAGCACATCAATGATACATGTCCCAGTGGGTCTGGTGGAGGCAGTAATGGTTTGATGCGCTAGCAGTTAATGTGACCATCGTAGTTGGAGTTTGAGGAATTAGCGCAGTTAGTAAAGAAAGATTGGTCAACCTTAGGAAGACCTTGTGGGGTGGTAAAGTGAAAAGAGATTGTTGGTTCATGTGGCTCATTTCGGTGCCAAGATTATGTTGACCTGCTGACCACGTTGGTTTGTGAAGTCGAAACAGGGGATACCAAGGTTTTTTCCATAATCTAATCTTATGATCGATTCTAACCACCCTAGAGTAAATATGAAACAAAGAGGAACACTCTACCCCTCAATCCAACCTATCTACCTAGTCAGAACAGAGTTATGGTGTTGTTTCTATCTTTTTGAGGCCCTATTTTAGTTAAAAATTAGATTTCATGGTACCAAAAGCTATATTCAGATCAGATTTTCTTCTGGATCCCCATGATTTTTCTCTGTAGGACTTCAATGTAGTGGTTGGGTAGTAACTTTAGTTGGAGTAAATCTCAGTTATGCCTGAGCTATAAAGGCAACTTCTAAAAAATTTGAAGTTGGGTGGACCTTTCTCTATTTTCTCTATTATTGCTCTGCAGATTCTCAATGTAAATTCCCCTATGCCTCTGAACTACATGATTTTCTACCTTATCTCTTTCAGCCATTGGTATGAAAGTGCAATAACTCTTTGCCTCTCACTGGTGTTTTGTAGAGAACTATGATCTGCATGACTATATCTCCTTGGCCTATGAATGATAATATAAGTGAATCTCTCTTTCCTTGTGTCATTCATCTTGGTCTTCTACTCTACATGTGATTATTAGATTAAAAAAAGTCTAAATGTGTATATCTTTAGTTTCATTCTGGTTCAATAGTGCATATATGGGTAGAGATTGGTCTGAACACTCTATTTTGGTGCATCACCTCTTTAGATTAGATTAGGTAGATTTGCTTTCATGCTCTCCTTCTCCCTTTTCCTCTCCAAGAGTAGTTAGGTGCATCCTGATAGTAAGAGGAAGCCAGCCTTCTCCGAAGACTTGACCTCATAGTTCAAGTCCCACAGCTTGGAGGTTGTTTCCATGTTTCACTAGGTTGTCCTCATGCATAGGCTTTGGACAAGGGTGCAAACCTCAGTGACAATAGTTTTTGGCATGCCTGGTGGGACAACTTTTCAAAAAAATTCAAGCCTACTGGTGTCAAAAGGGAAGATTTCAGATAGTACTGGCTTCAATGTTTAAGCCTTCAAGAGACTCATTCTTCAAAGTACTTGGTGACTCTGAGCTTCAAATACATATTTGGTTCCAGACCAAAGTTGCAATGATTCATGCTGAGAGTTGAAACAAGGGCATCTTCTAGAGGTAAGTTTCAGTATCAAGAGCTTTCATCTTCAAACCCTAGAAGAAGGAAGACTAGAATATCTTTATCACCAGTTAGGAGTACAATAGTAACAAATACACCTACAATTTCTATCTCTACTCCTCCTACTGTTAGATCTCAGCCTAGACTACCATCAATACATATCAATAGATCACTTGTCTATATGGCGTTTCCTAGAGCTCATACTTTTGCCACCTTTAGTGGTGGGAGCCCTCTCTTATTAGCCCAAAGACATGACATACCAGTGGCGACCCTCAAAAGTATACCAGAGTTTACTGGTGAAACTTCTATCTCTCCATCAGAAAACATTCAAGAGATTGCAAATGTCTGCAATATCCATGGTATTATAGAGGATGATGTTGTAGTTAAGCTCCTAGCCTCATCCTTGAAAGGAAAAGCACTACAATGGTATAGAGGTTTAGCTCATGGTTCTATAACAGATTGGGATGGATTAGGAGCAGGATTGTGCAAACATTTTGAGGATAAAAGTGACTATTTGTCACTTTTAGAGTAGTTGACTACTATAAAAAGAGCCCTCCATGAATGTATGACTGATTTTAATTATAGATTTCAAAAGACATGGGATAGAATACCTACTTCAGTGAAGCCTACCCCTAGTAATACCTTCTTTCATTACCTTAGAGCTTTTAACAATGATATTGCCACTACAATCCAAACTATGGGAGGAGATACCTTGCCTAATGCTTATGACATAGTAATAAAATCAGAGAACATCCTAATACAAGGAGGTAAGCTAGCTCCAAGGCCTCCTATGCCTTTCTTCCTTGATGTTCCAAATCATCAACTAGTAATGGCTCCCCTTCCCACAACTTCTACATCACAATCCCTTACTCTAGTCCCTCAAGCTTCCACATCCTCAAATGGGATAGATGAAATCAAAGAGATGATGCAATCTCTGATGCAGAACATGGATGAAAGAGAAAATAACCTAGAGAAAAGATTGCAAGATTATGGGAAGAAGTTGGAGGATAACTTCTCTATAATGCAGAAAGTAAGCAATAAGGTGGTGACTTTAGAAACACAGCAAGCTCAAGGTAGTAAGCCTCATCAATTGCAATATCAAACTCCAAGCAGTGGTAGGCCTCCAAATCCTAATCATTGGAACAATTCTTTTGACTAGAGTAGGCAGGGTGGCCATGCTTCAACCTCAAATGTAAACCAAAGTAGGGCCATAGTCCCTCACAACAATATGGCTCAAGATCAAGATTTTTGCCCCTCCTATAACTACTCCTATGCCTATTGTATGTGTTAGAAGGCTGAATCTTTTATGGCTTTGACAGTTCAAGAACCTACAACAAAAAAATCATACAAGGAGGACCAATTTAAAGATGCCTCAGACATGCAAAGACAGGGCAATTGCTCTTTTATGAATCATCATATGGAGGAGCATTGTAATGTAAACCAAGATTCCATTGCTTATAACACTAGAAGCAAAAGAAGAGCTATGGAAGATGTTGTCTCTCCTCCTCCCAATCAGGCCTCAACTTCAAATGCAATATCTAATGAGCAAGCAGCAAATAATCAATCAAGTACCTTTCAACAGCAAAGGCAAAATCATGGCAAAAAGGATGCAAGTGATCCTCAGGTTATTCCATCTCAACCTCATACAATCGCAGCTCCCAAGGGTTCTACCAAAACACCTACTATGCCATTCAGTGTGGTAGAGCAAATGAAGAAGACAAATGTGAATATCTCCATGTGGGATGCTATTGCTACTAGACCCGTGCAAAAGAGGTTGTTGTAGCAAGAATTGGAAAGAATTGAATCAAAGGATCAACCACTTAGCATGGAAAGTGCTACAAGCCTAGTACAACCATCAAAGGAGGTAGAAACAAGTAAAAAGGTAATACCTCCTCCATTCTATGTTTCTCTAATTATAGGGGGAAAACTAGTCCATAATTGCATGATTCATTCAAGGGCTAGCAGTTCAGTGATGCCTAGGTGTGTTGCTGATGCTTTGGGAATGAAATATGAGCCCATTGTTAGGGATGTATTACAGTTGGATGGTAGTACTATCAAGACTATAGGGATCCTTTGGAATGTGGAGATGGCCTTACATGTGTGCCCTGGTTGTACTATAACCCAAGATATCTTTTTTGCTAAGGTCAAGCCATATTTTTCCATCTATCTATCAAGAGACTTCACTACCCAAATAGGTGGTTTCATATCTTCTGATTGGTCATATATGTCTTTCAAGACAAGATATGGAGCCAATTCTTCAATCAGATTAGAGCCTCAAGCCCTCCATCATACTGAATCTTACACCCCTAATTCCATCAACAAGAATTTCCCTATCCTAGAGATGGATGAGAATGACATAGTGAATGAGCCCACCACTTCCCTAGCAGAGATACCTGATTTTTTCTTGGATGAGTGGGCTAACGCATATCAATTTGATCTTATGCTAAAAACCCTTGAGACAAGTCTCAGTACATATTGTATATTGGAGAAAGATGCTCTAGTTCCCAATCTTGTGCAGACTAAAGAAGATATGAGTGGGATATGGAGTATGTACTTTGATGGATCAAGGAATAAGGTTGGGTTAGGGGTTGGTTTGATGTTGATTTCTCCTGCACAAGTAAGGTACTACTTCTCCTTTAGGCTCCAATTCAATTGCACTAATAATGTAGCTGAGTATGAATCTTTGATTCAAGGTCTCCTACTTGCTCAAAAAAGAGGAATCCAAGCCTTAAGGGTGTATGGAGACAGTGAGTTGGTGGTTAATCAAGTGAGAAATCAGAATACCACCAAGAATGGTTTGCTCAAGTCTTATAAAAATAGGGTATGGGATTTACTTGAAGGTTTCAATGCATTTAATATTCAAAGCATCCCTACAAAAGAAAACAGACATGTTGATAGACTTGCAGCAATAGGCGCATCTTATGATGTGCCAAGGAATCTTGAGGAGGAGAAGAAGAAACAAATTAGAGTGGTAGTAAGGCCTGCTATCCCTAATAACAACATCCATTTGCAAGTGTTTGAATCTAATGAGCAAATTGTAAGCTTCTTACAGAATGAAGAAGAGTTTTCAGGAAGGAACCAGTTGAGACTGCAGGATCAGTATGGTGATCAGATCATTCATCTCAATTCTAACAAATTGCCTAAAGGTCTCATTACCTTAGAGAGTATTTTTAATCCTACTAATCAAGCAAGAGGCAGTTCCATGAACCTAGCTACTGATGAAGATGACTACACTCTAGTCATGATTGCCGATGGAAAGTCCTTAAACATGGGGAAGGTATGTTCTGAAATTGAACAAGATAATTTTATTCATCTATGTCAAGAATTTAATGATGTATTTTCTTGGACATATGATGACTTAAAAGGCTTTGACCCAAGGTTGTTTCAGCATACATTAG
Organism: Cupressus sempervirens; assembly: GCA_028749045.1. Lineage (NCBI taxonomy): Eukaryota > Viridiplantae > Streptophyta > Pinopsida > Cupressales > Cupressaceae > Cupressus > Cupressus sempervirens. Next base: position 113,247,897 of record CM053791.1, on the reverse strand, counting down.
ATTTAATTAATGATGTAAAACCAGTAAGACAAAAACAGAGACCAATGAATCCTAAAATTGAACCCTTAATGAGAAAGGAGCTATCCAAATTGATTAAGGCCCACATAATTTTCCTTATCAAGCACTCATCATGGGTAGCAAACCTTGTCCCTGTTGGGAATAAGAATGGAGAAATTAGATTGTGTGTGGACTTTAGGGACCTTAACTAAGCTTCCCTTAAAGATCACCATCCTCTCCCTTCTATGGAGCAGATTTTGTCCAAGGTCAGTGGTTCAAAGACATTTTCATTTCTTGATGGATTTTCTGGCTACAATCAAGTGTTGGTTAAAGAGTCTGATAAATACAAGACTACATTTACCACTAAATGGGGTACCTATGCTTATTCTAAGATGCCATTTGGGCTAACCAATGCAGGTGCTACATTTTAGAAAGCAATGGAGATGGCCTTCAAAGGATTGATTGAAAAGTTTGTCTTAGTTTACCTTGATGATATCACTGTGTATTCAAAGGATGTAGAAGATCATTTTGATCATCTAAGACGGGTATTCCTAAGATGTACAGAGTATTCCTAAGATGCAGAGAGTTTGGGGTTTCCCTTAACCCAAGCAAGTGTGTCTTTGCTACTAACCAAGGAAAATTATTAGGACATATTATATCTAAGGATGGCTTAACCATTGATCCAAAGAGAACAAAAGAAATACTTTCCCTCCCTCTTCCTAAACACAAGAAAGGGCTGCAAAGTTTCCTAGGCAGGATAAATTTTGTGAGAAGATTTATCCCTAATCTTGCCACCACAGTGAAACCTCTTATAGGTATGCTCAAGAAAGGTATGGTCTTTGCATGGACCAAGGAAGGGAAGGAAAGTTTTGAAGAGATCAAGACAGCCATAGCCTTAGCCCCTACTCTCATGAATCCAAATTTTGAGAAAGATTTCATCCCTTATACCCTAGGTGATGAGTCAAGCATTTCTGTTGTCCTGACTCAAAGAAATTATAAAGGTGAAGAGCAGCCCATAGCTTTCTTTAGTGAAGGTCTTAAAGAGTATGAAGATAAATATAGCTATGTAGAGAAGCAAGCCCTTGCAGTCATCAGAGCTTTAAAGAAATTTAGACACCTCCTGTCTCATAATAAGATTTATTTGTTAGTGTCCCATTCCAGTGTGAATGATTTCCTTTTGAGCAAAGATATTAGTGAGAAAAGAGCTGGCTAGATTACTAAAGTGATGGAATATGATATTCACATTCAGATTACCAAGCTAGTAAGAGGCAAGGGGTTGTGTAAATAGATGTTAGCATCTCAAGAACCTAATGAGGAAGCTACTATGATACTGACAGAGCAACAAGAGGTAAGAAATAGTGACCCAAGGAGTTGGATGGATGATATGATGAATTTCCTATTAGGCAATGGATACCCTCAAGGATTAGATAGAACTAAAAGGAGATAGTATAGATTACAGTCAATTCCTTATGTCATAGTTGACGGTGTCCTCTTTAGAAAAGATTTTAATAGAGCCCTATTAAGATGCCTTGATACAGACCAGGCTGAAAGAATGATCAAAGAGCTTCATGATGGTCCTGATGGTGGTCACTTCTCAGCTAGAACAATTGCAATGAAGATCATGAGGGCTGGTTACTTTTGGCCATCCTTGTTCCATGACTGTCATAGGTATGTAAGGAAGTGTGAAAAATGTGCCTTCTTCTCTAGCAAAAAAATACTTGCAGCTCTTCCCCTTCATCCTATGTAGGTGGATCAACCTTTTGCTCAGTGGGGATTGGATTTCATAGGCCCTATCAATCCTTCTTCCAGTTCTGGTCACAAGTGGATTCTAGTTGATATAGATTACTTCACTAGATGGACAGAGGCAGTTGCATTGAAGGATGCCACTGAATCTTTAGTTGTTGAGTTCCTTGATGGAATTGTGACCAGGTTTGGTGCCTCTTTAACCATTATTTCAAATAATGCAAAATCTTTTGTTGGAGCTCAGATTTGTGCATGGGCAGTGGATCATAATATCTATTTGAGCACATCCTCAAATTACTATCCTCAGGGTAATGGCCTAGTTGAATCGTCCAACAAGAACCTGATCAAGATCATGAAAAGGACAATAGAAGATAACCAAAGGTGTTGGCATAAAAAATTGAAGGCTGCATTGTGGGTTGACAAAATAATGCCTAAAGGTTCAATAGGGAATTCACCATTTGTGTAAGTCTATGGCAGAGAAGCAAGGCTTCCAATTTCATTGGAGTTCCCATCCCTAGAGCTAGCTCATCAACTAGAATTGATTGAAGATGATGCCATGACAGTAAGAATGGTAGAGCTAATGGAGTTGGAAGAGAAGAGAAGTAAATCCATGCAGACCCTAGAGACACACCAGCAGCAGGTAAAAAAGAGTTTTGACAGGAAGGCTAGGGTTAGAATCTTTCGAGAGGGAGATTTGGTTTTGAAATGGGATGCAGATAGGGAAAAACTAGGAAGACACTCAAAGTTTGATGCATTATGGAGTGGTCCCTATCTGATTATCAGTTGCAAGCAGGCCAATGCTTTCCAGTTAAGCAAGCCTGATGGTGAGATTTTTCCTATCCCAGTCAATGTGATCTATCTCAAGCCATGTTTCTAAGGGTTTGAGATTCCATGTACATAGTTAGCTTAGTTTCATTTCTAGTTTGTTCCCTACTTTTCCAAGAAGTGCACAAGCACAAGATTGTCTCCTTGAGACAACAAGTTTTAAAATTTTGAAGGTTGCAGAAGGAGGTTTTGGTCTCTAGTTCCAATTGTAGAGACAAGGGTTTCAGGGTTTTTTCCTCTCAGAGGTAGGGTTAGGGTTTCATAGTATACACAGGATCCACATCTTTTTGACTCTATAGCCTAATGGATGCATGAGGTCACTGGTCTACGAATAGCTAGCTTGTGTCCCCTCTAAGTCGCCAGTTTTTTGATCATTTTTGCCTTCCCGCCAGAATCATCACATTTGAATTTGACATATTAACATTCACAAGTTTTAAATATTCAAATATTCAAAAGGGCACAAAATACTTTATGCTAACCTTATTATATTTCTTTCCCTGTGCATTTTAATGTTTCTGTGGGCCCACAAGTCCCCATCGTCGGATCGAGGAAGATCAATGGTTGGTGCTATCTCGCTATGGGAAGTTGCACGTTATTTTTCCATAGCAACATAGCACCTTATGGCCGCATGGCTGGTGGGTCCTCCCTTTTCCTTGTTGTTTCTCTAGCACTGAATTTTTGTAGATCCCCAGAGGGCACTATGGTGCTATCGAAAAATCTACATTTTTTGCCATAGCGACATAGTGCCCAGCTGATAAAAGGAAAACATGGTGGGACCTTAGGCAACATGGAGGGATGAATGTGTTTTAAATGAGGCTTTGATTCATTGCTAGCTGGGAAATTTTTTGATGTCAGCAGTTACCTAGACCCACGCCCCTTTCAAACGCATGAAGATTTCCTCATGATCGTCAGATCAGTCTAGATCCACAGTGGGTGCTATCTCACTATGGAAAGCTATGAGGATATTACCCATAGCGACATAGTGCCTCGGCGATGAATGGCGGGGTGGGGCTGAGTGTTATAAAACTGCAGGGATGGTACTAGATCGGGCCGAGTCGGATGCCAAGTGTGCTGATGTTGGTTCATGGGCCCAAAATTTTTAAGGACAGAGCATAGTAATATGGTGATTCTTCACGATCATCAGATCAGTCTAGATCCATGGTGGGTGCTATCTCAAAATGGGAAATTTCTTAGAGGATACACATAGAAACATAGCACCTCGATGACACCTATCCCAGTGGGTTTGGTGGAGGTAGTAATAGTTAGATGCTTTGGCAGTTAATGTGATCATCGCAGTTGGAGTTTGAGGAATTGGCACAGTTAGTAAAGAAAGATTGGTCAACCTCAAGAAGACCTTGTCGAGTGGAAAAGTGAAAAGAGATCATTGGTCCATGTGGCTCATTCTAATGCTAGGGTTATGTTGACCTACTGACCACGCTAGTTCGTGAACTGGGAATAGGGGATACCGAGGTTTTTTGCATAATCTGATCTTATGACCTATTCCAACCACCCTGGAGTAAATACAAAACAAAGAGGAACACTCTACCCCTCGATCCAACCTATCTACCTAGTTAGAACATAGTTATGGCATCGTTCCTATCTTTTTGAGGCCCTATTTTAGTTAAAAATCAGATTTCATGGTACCAAAAGCTATATTCAGATTGAATTTTCTTCTGGATCCCCATGATTTTTCTCTGTAGGACTTCAATGTAGTGGTTGGGGAGTAACTTTAGTTGGAGGACATCTCAATTATGCCTGAGCTATAAAGGCAACTTCTAAAAATTTTGAAGGGGGTGGACCTTTCTCTGTTTTCTCTGTTATTGCTCTGTAGATTCTCAATGTAAATTCCCCTGTGCCTCTGAACTACATGATTTTTTGCCTTATCTCTTTCAGCCATTGGTATAAAAGTGCAAGAACTCTTTGCCTCTTATTGGTGTTTTGTAGAGATCTATGATCTGCATTATTGTATCTCCTTGGCCTATGAATGATAATATAAGTGAATCTCTCTTTCCTTGTGTCATTCATCTTGGTCTTCTAATCTGCATGTGATTATTAGATTAAAGCAAGTCTGAATGTGTATATCTTTAGTTTCATTCTAGTTCAATAGTGCATATATGGGCAGAGATTGGTCTGAACACTCTATTTTGGTGCATCACCTCTTTAGATTAGATTAGGTAGATTTGCTTTCATACTCTCCTTCTCTCTTTTCCTCTCTAAGAGTAGTTAGGTGCATCTTGATAGTAAGAGGAAGTCAGCCTTCTCTGAAGACTCAACCTCATAGTTCAAGTCCCACAGCTTGAATGTTGTTTCCATGTTTCACTAGGTTGTCCTCATGCATAGGCTTTGGACAAGGGTGCAAACCTCAGTGACAACAATAATCTATATTGGAAAGAAATTGATGATGGTTTGATGATTTTGGTAATATTTGTTGATGATATCATGTTTGGAGGAAATGATGAGAAAAGTGAGAAGTTTATAGAAGAGATGAAGAAACAATTTGAGATGAGTATGATAAGAGAAATGAAATATTTTCTAGGATTGCAGATTGTACAAAATAAAGAAGGAATTTTTATTTCTTAGACTAAGTACTTGAAGGATTTACTAAATAGGTTTGGTTTGGAAACATGCAAAAACCCATTAGAACACCTATGGTAACTGGACACAAGTTATCTACAAAGGATGAGACTCCTACTGTTGAGCAAAAGAAGTATAAATCTATGATTAGAGGTTTGCAATATCTAACTCGCACAAGGCTAGATATAGAAAATTCAGTTGGAATTGTTGCAAGATTTCAAGTTGATCCTAGAGAAACACATTATGCAGTGGTCAAAAGCATATTTAGATACCTGAAAGGAACATCAAAGTTCAAATTGTAGTATGATTCATCTAATGATTTTACTCTAAGTGCTTATACTAATGTTGATTGGGTAGGTAGTATGGATGACAGAAAGTGCACCAGTGGTGGAGCCTTCTTTCTTGGAGGAAGATTGGTTTCTTGGCTAAGCAGGAAGTAGGATTGTACATCATAAAGTATAGCAAAAGTAGAATATGTTGCAGCAACAAAAAAATGCAACCAAGTTGTTTGGATGAAGCAAATGTTGAAGGATAAGGATAGAAATTAGTGAATCCATTGTTATACATTGTGACAACACAAGTACGGTAAATATATCTAAGAATCTAGTGTTGTATTCAAGGACTAAGCACATTTTTACTAAGTATTACATGTTGAGAGAGAAAGTTGTAGGAAAAGGAAATTAGATGGGAGTATGTGAGCACTAAAGAATAGATTGTAGATATATTCACTAAGCCTCTTCCCAAACTTTTGAGTATTTGCGAGGTATGCTAGGGGTTATTCCCCTTCCTACATCAGAGTAGAAGATGCAAGAGTGCATAAGTCCAGTGTAACAAAGCACCATTATTTGTCTAGACTAAATGATGATGCTTCTTGTATGGGGGAGTATCTATGATGAAAAAAGTCATCTAGGACTCTTGTTGGATGTTGTTTTTGAATAGTGTATTTTGACACTTAAGCTAAGTATGAATCAGTTGTTGTTGATTTTGATGTAGTGAATTTGGTAGTTGAAACCTTTGACATTGATGTCAATGGGGGAGAAGTTTGGCATAAAAATAGCATGTTTGAAAGTACAACATGACAGTTGGGAGAAGTTTAGCATGAGTATAGTATGTTCATAAGAAGGACAACATGGAATGATAGTTTGACAGAAAGCACATTGAGGCATATCAATGGGGAGAATGATTGATGAAGAGAATTTGAAGAACAGTCTTTTGTTGGTATTCTTGGAACTAGATGCTTTTCATCTATGTTGCCACCAATGCCAAAGGGGGAGATTATTGAGAGCATGAATGTTGATGATATCCCTATGGGAGTGTATTGTAGATATGTTACTATGATGATATGTTACATTCATGACTCAATTTTTCATTGATGTCAACATAGTAGTTTTATGTGGTATCTAACAAAAGAACAACAGAAAGATCAAGTTGGTATGGACAACTTGTTGAGTATTATCACTACCTGAGGTTATAGTAGATACTTTTGAGTATCTAGTATATGTAGCTAATGTCAAAAGAAGAAATGATAAGCTTGGAAGAAGTTAATTTTGGTGACAATTTTTCTGAGATAGATTTTACAGAGGCATGTTTTGGTAAACTTGTCATATCTCTTAGCAGAATTGTTATTCTGAGAATCAAGGTTGAGGTCATTTAGAAGATATGTTGGTGATGACATGGCTAAGTTCACTCGTTATAATACTACATGTACAGAAAGTTATTCAAGTTGCAATGAAGAAAATTAATGTTATCGCTAAGTGTAATGTGTTCGTAATGTGGTCCTATAATGATTAATTGAGAAGGTCTAATAGTCAACTCAGGGAATTTTTTTATGGACTTAGTAAAAAGGAAGGACATTTTCCTTTATCAATTATGACATGGAGAAGTGATTTGTAAGCAACACAAAGAGCAAAATGTGAAGTAGAGCAGAGTAGAGCAGAAGTGAAGGAAACTTCATTGTCAAAGTTTTGCTAAGCAATTCAAAGTTTGATATTTAAATCTGAGGTTTGGGGCCTAGTCTACAAGATCTGACAATGTTTTTTTTGATTGAAAAATCAAAGGAAAGAAGGACATAATAGTAAATTGCATGTTTGAGCAGTGAACTCTTCTTGTAGTTGAAATTGCATGTTTGGGCAATGGGCTCTACTTGCATACATTGTACTACAACTCCTAATAGGGTTGGAATCTCCTAACATGGATTCAAAGCCTCCTAATAAGGACTCTATGTACTAAATGTTGTAATAGACTCCTAACAGGGTCCATCCTCTAACAAGGAATATTTATATTAGTACGTCATCTTGTGGGCATCATTCCCATCGAGGTTTTTCCCTTTGATAAATGGTTTCCCTAGTCAACATATATGGTGTAATTATCTATGTGCATCTTATTATGGTTGTTTCTTACTTTGGTTGAATGGTTAATTTTATTTAAAGAAGTTAAATGTGTTGATTGTTGGATAATTGATTCACCCCTACCCCACCAGTTATCTTGGTGGACTATTGTTTCTAACAAAAATAGGTTCATTAATCTAAATACCAATAGCCTTTTGCTTCCCTTTATCAACATTTTTACTAGTGAGGTCTATTGCATTCTCTTCAAGAGATCAATAGGGTTGGATCTACAAAATAGGCACGTTCTTGGTCTTGAACCTTAGATCTCATCTCTCAAATATCTCCAAATAGATCTAAATATCTTCTAAGTAGAATCTCCCTTTCTATATGAGTGTTCATGGTGATCATTTCTTTTTCCTTTTCCAAACATATGTGTTTGGCATCCTCCTCTGCGACCTTCTTTTGAAGAACTTCAACTTCATATAGTAACTCTTTTTAGGATTGGCAGAGGTAGTCTTTAAATCTATTGGATCACTTAAATCAATAAGGTTCCTCTCAACAAATGGATTATGCCCAAGATTTTTCCTCTTATCTAGGATATTCTTGTGTTTCCAGCATTGATCTACTTCTTTAGACACATTTGGTCTAAATGCATTATCTCCAATAGAAGAAACAATCTTATCTTGGTATAATCTCTCCTTAGGCAAAGGAGTAGTGAAGATTTAACCCAAAAGTATTGTACTTGTTAGCCATTCCCCCACAACCCCCCTAGCCAAAATTTAAGTTTTAAAATGACATACATGTCTAATAGTCAATTGATTATTTCAATTTAAAATTGCCACATAAGCTTAACAGATACATAATGCCTTGATCATTTATATCCCTAAGTCTAACTTTACCCTTCATGATTTTCATATTATATTTTATGAACCATCCAAGTTGCAACCATGTGATTATCCTTCATTGCCTAGTTGCAATTTCAATTTGAAATTTCCATGTAAACTTAATAGATACATAATGCCTTGATTCTTTATATCCCTAAGTCTAACATTACCCTTCATGATTTTCATATTACATCCTATGAACCATACAAGTTGAAACCATGTGATTATCCTTCATCACCTAGTCGCAGATTGTTAGCACTTAACACTCAAGTAAGCCACAAAGGTGTGAAATGGTTAAATCTTCAATCAATGCATCTTCGCATCATTTTATATTTGCATATGGTTTTATGTTGCAACCTTGCAATCAAGCCATGGTAGTCAGAATTCATATGGGTCATAAGGTCATGGGTGGTTAGGCTTAACTCATGGTAAGGACTGCAAAGTAGTCATTCGAAGGGTTGACATCTAGGTTAAATATTTAGGTGGTGACATTGTGAAAGCTCTTGTTGGCATGGTCATAGGGAGTTAAATGCAAACCTAGGTTAAGGTTGAAAAGATGAAATAGGGTGCCCTTTGGATCAACCTATATGATGTGGCAATTCAACGTTAGAGTGATGTGGCCTACGGGTAGTTTATGGCAGCAATATGATGTTGACTAGATCGAAAATGTTTAATTTTTCTTAGTTGTTAGATGATCCAGATCTAGAGTTGTCACTTACTTGCATTTTGAAGATGTAGAAAGTTTAAATAATGTGGGGAAGTGAAAGGTGGACACATGTCCTCAAGGGCCCAAATGGTGAAGCCAGAGTAGTTAAAAGATACTTGATCACATGGTTGCACGGTTAATAATTATAAGATGTAATCAAACTATGACCATGAGATGTAGTCCAAATGAAATCAGAATATGGTGATCGCTCGGTTGCAATGTTAAATGAAAAGTAGTAAAGAAAATTTGTGACCCTATGAATTCTTGAATGGATTACATTAATGGGTGGTCGCATGGTTGCAAAGGGTTAGGCCTAACCTAGGGTTTACATGGTGACATTGTGAATGGGTAATCTCACCATCACAAAGATTTAAGGGTTAACTGGAGTTGAGGTCATGACAGCATGAAAAGATTCACATACAATCAAGTTCATGTTAATCATAAAGTCACAAGAATTTGATGCCAAAGTTAGTTTCAGCTACAAAGGTGTGATTGAGGTAGATTAGTTGATCTCGCATCATTACGCAGCTAGAAGATTGTTAAGCCTAAACTACGGCAGTGGTGTGAAGGGTTAAAATTATGCAGTCACAAGGTCATGACAGTTAAGGAAATGAGATAATGTTAAGCTATGAAATGGTGATAAATAGTTATTTTAATGATGTCATAGCTTCAAAGTTTTAAAATAGCTAATGAAGAAAAGGGTGGCAAAGCTGCAACTAAAGAAAAGGTATGGATCAACATAAGTTTGAATGTTGGGGTAAGGTGGAGAAATGTTTTAATGTCATTGGGCCATGTGGAAGGATTGACAATTATTTTTGTTTGACTTTCTGACATATCTAATTTGGCAATGATAAAAAACACATAACTGATGGCTCTTTAATGACCAAAAATTTCTTTTGATCATTTGTAACCACTATTTTGTGTTCCACATGCCTGGTGAATAAATTTTATATCTTCTTTCTACTTTGGGTTATCCATCTACCCAATCTTTCAGTTATGGCCATCATTTATGTCCCTTCCATAGGGATCAGATTTTTGCATATAGGCATGCACCTGATCAATCCTTTTGTATCTGCATTGATGTCCTTCTTACAGCTTGATGGTAGTGGTTAATTTTTATGGCTTCTAGTAGAAGTTTGTTAGTTGTGCATGAACTATAAAAGAAATTTTGGTAATCCTTCCAAGGGTCAATCTTCTCTCTAATTCTATGGCATTGTATTCTATGCTCTACTATGGTAAACTCCTTTTCCTCTAAATTAACATAATTCTCTATTGTATCTCTTTCTTTCATTAATATATTGTGCAATACCTTCTTGTATTATCTTTATTCTTCAACCATATGATTGTATCTATTTGGCCATTGAGTGATATAGAGTGAAGTCTCTTCCTTATAGCATTCTTTTGGTTTCTGATCTGTGTGTATTTGTTGAGTTAAACAAGGATTGAACCTATATATTTTGAGGTTATATTGATGAATTGTGGATTCTTAGGAAGAGATAAGGTTGGACATACTATTTGGTGTATCACCTCCTCTTAGATTAGAATAGATAGTTTTCTTTCATGCATTCCTTCTCCCTTTTTCTCTCAAGAACTAGTTAGGTGCATCCTAATAGTAAGGAAATCAGCCTTCTTTGGAGACTAAATCTCATAGTTCAAGTCCCATAGCTTGGAGATTGTTTCCATGTTTCACAAGGTTGCCTTTAGGTAAAAAATTTAGGCAAGGATGCATGCTTTTGTGACAATAGTACTCTTAGACTTAGAGTTCAAAGATGAGAATTCCCTTTCCATAATAGGTTGATACTGAGAATTGCCTTGTATATTATCTCAAGGTTTCCATGTATAGCTACAATCTCCTTTCTTCCTAGGAAAGTTCTTCCTACTAGCTTGGGGCAATTCTGTGTATAAGGGGATCTCTAGATTTTCTTTCACATATGGCTCTGTTGGTGTTTCAAAATGTCATGTTTCAAAAACCTAGTGATATGAATAGAATACATCTAGGTGTAGCTAACTCCCATATTCAACATACTTATTCAAACACCAGGGCCAACTATAAGGCTAGACCCTTCTTCTACTTTAGGCTCTACAAAACCTAGGCAGGTGTACCTCAAATTCATTCATATGGTACCAGTGTTGAAGCATACTCTTGAATCTAACAAAGCAGATAATACCCCTAATATTCTATTGCTTATGCAAACATTCATGGAAATGAAATAGCTAATAACATGCCTCATGAACTTGATAAACTAAGTGAGGGCAACACTTTTCAGCTCTTCAACAAAAATGGAAAAGGTTTTGACTATAAATTTGATTTTCAGCATAACCAAGACATGAACAACATAAAATTTTCATCATGTAGTTGATCAGTACCTTATCTATTGGGCAATCCCACAAATCACTAACATACATCCTTGAAATTCATTGACACATTTCATATAGTAGGACTTCCTTATCTATCCATTCACCTTGTGAATCAGACATCTGCATCTTTCTAAATCTCATACTCAACCTATCCTGTCATGAAATATGCAACCCCATTATGATCTATCAAGCATTTACATGACTCCTTGATTCATAAGAAAAGCATACCAAATGTACAACCTAAAATAGATTGCAACTAGACAATATGCATCTTGTACATATATCACAAAAGATCACAAACAACATGAATAGGAGACAAAATTCAAATTGAAGATTAAACTTGTTGTTGCACTTCTATTCATTTCCTTGAAACAAATACATAAAGGATGCATGAAATTGAAAAATAAAATTGTTGAATAGACTAGAACTATCTATATTATCACTACTTGTTCATTACAAGAGAAATGATGGGCGTGAATGGTGGGATCATAGCTAGAGTTCTTCTCAATTGTTTGGAAAATAGCCAACCATCAAAAATTAGAGAAAGAGAAGAGAAGAGATTAAGAAGACTTGAAGAATTCCTGAATTAGATCAGATGTTGCCATTTGTCCACTTGGAAAACTTCCATCTATTGATGAAGAACATCTCTCTACTCTCCCTGTAACTGAAAATTAGATCCTTTACTTGTTGTTCTTTGAAAATATTTTCAGATTGATGGAACCTCTAACTAATTTTGAATACCAAATCTGCTATTAAACTAGGGCCAAAAATACCTGCCAAATGACCTCTAGAGGAAAAATAAAGCTTTATGAATCATTTTACTCTAAATCTAGAGTTAATAAACTTCATGTCTGCTTCTCTAACTAATTTTGATGCTCCATCATGAAGTTTTCCCATTTTACAAATCTGCTTATAACTTGTACTAGTGAATACCTGTGTAATTTCTAATCCATATTCAGATAGTTCATCTTCCCTTGGTTCTAATGGTATGTCGCACTACATATTTTGGATGAAAATTGCCCCTCTAGTACTCACTTGAAGTTTCAAGCCCAACTAATGAACAGAAAAAAAAAATTAAAAATTAAAAAATTTCTATAGTCTAAACTATAGAAAATCTTTTAAAAAATTAAATTTTTCCATCTCATGCTCATTCAAATCTTTGAATGAATGTAAATTGAAATCAAAATTTCAAATTAAGATAATAAAATAAAATTTTATTATTTTGTCCTTTTTCTTCAATTTTAGGTCAACCTCTGATTGACCACCAACTAGGTGCCACGTGGAAGCCCTTGATTGGCTGGCTTTTCCACCTCACATTGCCCTATCATTACTGCCACCTGGGCTACTACCACATGTCAAAATTTGTGAGTTCATTGAGTTAACCCTCGACTCAACAAGTAACCCCACGAAGGTGCAACTAGAAGCTTTCACAGCCTCACTTGATTAACCTAAGGCTCCTTTGATCCACTTGTGAAGGTGTGCTTACATCTATGTTAATTATTTCCTTTTATTTGCATGGTCACAAATTAAGATATCTTTAATGCTTTATGATCTATGACCTTGCGATGACAATTTGGACTTAACCCCTTTTCTTCTATCACAGCATCGCCACTTGAATCGTCTTAAGTCATAAATGACTTGCGATCATGTGCTCTTCCTATTTCACTCATTCACATCTCTTACCTTAATATTATTATTAGAAGCTATGAAGCCACGTTGAGCTTAGAATAGATTGTCTCGCTTGTTTGTAACCTTAGAAATGGTTAGTAAGAAAACCAGAGCGATGTTGTGATTATTGAAACTTTGCAACATCACAACTTAAAAAGATCATGAAATACAAAGATAAAACATTAGCTTAAAACTTAGGGAAATAAAGGTATAACAAGGTTTTTCACAAACCTCCCTTTTAAAAAGAAAATGTATTTTGAATGAACTCAAATGACATAAAAAGATAAAACTTGATCTAGGACTTTTTCATGAGGGCTAACATAACTTTTTAGAAACCCTAGGCATTTTAGACATAGTTCTTCCTGATTTTCATAGATTTTAACAAGAATGCAAGCAAGTGAAAAAGTAGGCCGACAATGGCTCTGTCTGGAGATGATGGATAATTTTTATCCATGCAAGAATGTAAAAATTTATGGCAGAAGCAGACCACATACCTGACAGCAAAAACTTCTCTTCAACAACTTATTGAAAACAAAAACAACTACTCCTAAACTATAAAAATGATGGCCCCAGTTCATTGAAACTCAACAAAATTTCTTACCTCTATCATATATTTGATTTTCATCTCCATTTTTAGGAGGTAAGCTGAAAACATCTTTCTCATCAATTTCACCATTTAGATTAGCATTCTGAAATAATTCACTTGGCAAAACATAAAAACTTTCTTCACTCTCATAGTACATATACAAATCAGCATTTACCTCTACATTATGCTCACTAAGAAAGAGTGAATTGACATGCTTATATAAACTAGAATCAATCTAAAAATTGTCTTCTACAAATGACTGATGCATGTTATCAACCAAAAACACAAAGGGTTCATACTCTTCTTTGATCAAAAGATTGCATGTGTCAAAAGTTTGCAACTCACTGTAGACACTTAAAATCATCCTTAAAGACTATATTAATTTATTACTATTGCCCGTGACATTGTAATTAATTATTGATTAATTAATTACATTGCTCACATTCTTCTACTTATTTAATTATATTAATTAATTAAATAAGTTCATTCTCCTAAGTATTTAAATTTAATTTAAATACTCCTAGCTCTAATGTGTTAAATTAATTTAACACATGATCCTCCATCTTTCCCTCCTTTTTAAATAAATTTTATTTATTTAAATTCCCCACATCCTATTAATTTCTCTAAACCCATGATTTAATTAAATTTTATTTAATTTAGTCTTAAGCCTAACCTAGAGCCTAGTCTACACCCATCATTTTCATCCTCTTAAGCTTACTTCTTCTCTAATCTCACTTAATCATTCCTAATCATCTCTCTAATCCCCCTCATTAGCCTAAGAGTGTGCTCACACATGTGTGAGATGGCATGCCTACACACTCTTGTCTCCCACTCTTCTTCTCAAGTTTGCTCACACATGTGTGAGCAAACTTTGAATTCTTGACCATTTGCATGGCTTGCATGTCACCTTATGTGGCACCTACTTGGATGCCACCTCACCAAGCCCTCCCTCAAGCCTATAAATAGAGAGCTTGTCTCAAGTATTTGCATCTCATTTTTATTGCATTGTTATCATGTTGATTTGAGATTTGAGTTTACATTCATAGTTTGAGCTTTCATGGTAGTTTGAGCTTGCATTGGTAGAGTTCTCATAGTGATTTTGTAGGTTCATGTTAATCATTTGGTAGCTGACTTAGTTTGCATCTTACATTGTTCATTCATTTTTCTTCATGCATTTGTATTTCCATTCCATAGCTTACATTCCTAGTTAGTTCCCTTTATTTCATATCATCTTCACTCTTGAATGCTTTCAAGAATGGCTTTCTCCATAGCCATTTTTTGAAGTGTTCTTCATTCCACATAGTTTAGGATCTTAGTGCATTTTCATTCACATTTGCATTCACACTTGCACCCACACACTCAAGAGATTCATTTATTGTTGTGTTTGGGAGAGCACACCAAACATCCTCTCATCTTAACACACCAACAAGGTCTCTCATGGGTGCCTTTGTTGAGCCTATAGAGGTGGCTGGAAGGTTGGATTTGTTGGTTGCTTAGGGTTGCAAAACCCAAGCAAGCATTAGTTGATATTTATTCCTTGCATTTTGATGAATGTTTGATGCATTTTGAAGGTTTTAAACTAGTGTTTGTTTGTTAACTCATGCTTCTTGCAGGTCACATTTTCTAGCACACATTTTGGCATGCCCAATGGGACCCACATCTCTAGTTTCACTTCAAAAATTTGCAAACTACCTTAGTTAAGTCATAAAATATCGCATTGTCATCTCCACAGCTGTAGCGTTGTCTGTATTTGTCGTCTGAACAGATCAACATCTTTGCCAAATAGCGTCTGCGGCGTTTAGCGTCTCCGCAGTAGTTCCCAACAATACTTGTATTTAAGCCATTCTGTCATCTGTGTTTTTGTTCTGTCATCTGCATTTTTATTCTGTCATCTGCAAAGAGTTATCTATCATCTAAGAATATTAATCTGTCATTTGTGACATTAGTTTTGTCATCTCCAAGGTCAGTTCTGTCGTCTCTGAGGTTAGTTTTGTCATCTGCGAAGCTAGTTTGTCGTCTGCGAAGATAGTTCTGTCGTCTGCGTTGTGTGCAAGACTTTGTTTGGCGTCTCCAAGTTTTGGCATCTCTGCTTTCCAAATTTTCGTCTACGTCAAAAATTATTTAGTCTGCTTCTAAGGGTCTTCTGTCATCTTTGAGTTTTAGCGTCTACGTAGTTTGGCATCTGCGTGTTTCGTCGTCTATGCATTTTGGCATCTGCGCTTGTATTTTGGCATCTCCACGTTTTACCAAAATTATTCAATTTTTAACAATAATTTTTGCTAACTGATTGACTTGCAAGTTTTAACTAACGGTTTTCATGCAGAGAAGTAACTTTAAAAATATAAAAAACAAAATCAATAGTGATTTTCATCACTAAAAGAGATTTGTAGTGATTTTTATCACTTAAAACTTAAGGGCTAATGGACTTGTATGGATTAAACACTTTCATTTAAATGTATGAATGTTTAGATTAACCCACATTTGGACTTTGGTGTTTAAAATGGACATGAATGTGTAGAGTAAACAACATTTGGACTTTGGTGCTTAAAAGGGACATGAATGTTTAGGGTAGAAGAAACATTTGGATTTGGTGCTTAAAAAGAATTTACACCATCTTGAATGCTTTAAAGGATAATGGAAATGTATGCTTAGGCTAGACAATATTTGGAATCGATGCTTAAAATGGACATGTATGCCTAGGCTAGATCACATTTGGGTTTGGTGCTTAAAATGAAGTCATACACGCTTGAATGCCCTAAGGTAAATTGACTTTATTTTTTGCATTTTTATTTTCAGCATTTTACTTTCACGCACTCACTTTACTTTCTTGTTGACGAACCCGCATTTTTATTTACGTTGGCTCTATTTCAAGTTGGAAAGAACTTTGCATGTTTTAATCACGAGTGTCTTTAAGTAGATAGAAAACTTAAAGCTTCATTGGGAAAGAACAAGTGTCTTTTAAATCTAAAGACCACTTACGTATTCTCTCCCCTCGCACCTTTGGGCGATCTTGGGTGCACAAGAAATCAGTAGTTTTATTTTTATCTTTAGGAGGTCTGCTGGAGATTTTATCAACCCTTGAGATGACCTCAACTCCAGTGTTCTGGCAGAGTATAAAAATTGGGAGGTGAATTGAAAGACACCTCTCTTGGAAGTGGAATATTGTCACTCTTGGCTAAGCCCTAAAGAACTTTATACCTTTGGGAAGTGAAGGAGGATATTTGGGTTACTGTCTCCCCCCGGCTATGTGGCAGTATTTCTTTTCATCTACAGATTTGGGCCTCACATACCTTGTGTATATCGAGGACTCCCTTTAGATAAGCATTGTTCATCCTAGAGATAGCCTTATTAGGGTTGTTGGCGTGTTCAGCGTGCTTGTTCAAACATTCAAAACCAAAGCCAAAACATCAAACAAGTTTTAAAACGAGTGAAATTGTGAGGTAACCTTTCATTGAGTGAGATAGGTTAAGTGAGGTCTTCTTGACTCACGGTTACTTTTGGTAGTTTGAATTTTGAAATTGGTTGAGTCTAGTCACTCTAAATTTGGGTCTTATTTTATTCCTACCATGACCAATAAAGTCAACCAAGTCAAACATAAGAAAGTGAAATTGTCCAAACCAAATGTCTACAACAAAAGGAAGAACCTATCATACGGTGACAAATAATTTCGATACGCTATCAAAGACATTCAAAAAGAAGAAGCTACACAAGACCGTTATGATAGAATTGAATACAATGGAAAACTTCGAAACTGGTATGTTTTCCCAAGAGTGAACCCAAGGTTTTTATTTCTAGTGAACGAGGATTGAGATAGCCACATTAGTGACCACAACACTCTCATCTTTTCATATCTACCTCCATCTTTCCAAACTCCTAGTCTTCCACCTTCAAATTTTCTTCTAGAGAGCTTAAACCTTAAAACATCTTTTGACATTACAACACTAGACCTTTCATCTATAAGCAAACATTTATCCTAATCACACTTACTTATTTGAGATCACAAGTCTATCTAAAAATATTAAGCAATAAATTTGGTGTCCTATCTTGCCTACAAGATCACTTGGCTATCTTTGGTAGGAGAAAGATACTACTATTCTCTAATCAATCTTTGTTTGCTAAACCAAGGTCTTTTGTTCAAACTTGGGTAGTTGACCCTTTAATCACATGAAGTTAATAGCTCATATCCTCATTTTATTTTTCTTCCATAATCTTCCACCCATTGGCTTGGTCACTCTTGTATGGTACACACATGATCAGGAAGGTTCACATTTAATTCCATGTCACGTTTGTGGGAATCATTGAGGCAATCAGAGATGGAGAATCTTTTTCCTCCACTCACAACTTCATTAGGGAACACAATTCCCTCTAGTTCAAATCTTGGTATGCCTAACTCAACAACCACATGAGAACCATAAGATCCCTTCCATAACACAACTTTGGGGGATAATGACGAAGAGATATACCAAGATGAAGATCTTATTGACCCTAACAACGTACCTAGTGACATCAGGACATTCCTTGCAAACCCCTACAATGTGGAAATGATGGAAAAATCCATTAGGGCAAACAAAACTGAGATATTCCTAAACTTAGTCAAGGATGGTGTTAATGTTCCCCCAAGCTTTGATGAGAACACTTTGTTTAGACAAATTACAAAAGGTGGTGCACCTGTGTTGTCCACTTCAAATGCAGCTCCAACTTCTAGCAAAGGGAAAGAAACCATGGTGATAACTAGTGCTATGCCTACATCTAGCACTTCAACACAATCTACATTTCAATTGACTACAGAACATATTCAACAAATCATTAGTGCCATGCCCAATGTTACCACACATGCTAGTATTCCACAATCTACCTTGACAACTTCAATTGTGGGATTCTTAGGCATTGGACAAGTGCCTACTCAACCAATGGCAATTTTGACACAACCAATGCACTCTTCTTATTTACAAGTGCCAATCACTATGGTAAAGACATTCGTGCCAATTCCAACAACTGCATATCAATATATTGGCCAAAGTGGAGTGCCTCCACCACCTCACACTACATTTGGGACTCCCCACAATTTAGGAGGTGGATTTGTGAACACCCAACAATCACAAGTGCAACCTAATCAAGATTTGGCTCAACAATTCCAAGAATTGCGAAATTTGGTCCTTAACATGAACAACAAAGGGGTGAAGGATGTCCCTTTTGAGGAAATTTTTCCTTTTCCATTTGATAAATCCATTAATATGGTGCCATTTCCAACCAGTTTTGAAATACCTAAATTTGACAAGTATACGAGAGAGACATACCCCGTCACCCATCTCAAGAAATTTTCCATTTTGTGTCAAGAGGTAGCCTACAGTGATGACTATCTTAAGAGACTCTTTGCACGAAGTCTTGGAGGCCCCACACTTGAGTGGTTAATGAATTTACGTAAAGGCTCCTTTACTTCTTTCAATGATTTGACAAGCAAGTTTATAGCACAATACTCTTACAAAATTGAACATCATGCCTCATTGAGTGACTTGTGCAACACAAAACAACAAAATGGAGAAACTTTTGCCAACTTCCTACAAAGGTGGAGACATCTTGCTAATCATATGCCATATAAAATTGAGGATTCCCATCTCGTGGATATATTTATCAAGAACTTGATACCCGAAATGCCCTTCTAGATGAAAATGGCTAGCCTTGAAGACTTTTCCACTTTAGTCAAAAAGGGCAAGAATATTGAAAATGGACTTTTGGAAAAAGGTACCATCAAACATTATAATTCATCGTCCCCCAAAAATGAGTCATACAACAATAGAAAACCCAAATTCTGGTCCAAGAATAAGGGTGTTACACATGATGGTGTTACTTATGTCAAAAACCTTCAAGGAGGGAACAACAACAACTACCGCAATCGAAACAACAACAATTCAAATCATGACAATCAAAGCAATCAACAATCTAGAAATCAAACACAATTCTTTCCATGCAACAACAACTACAATCATGACTATGATTGAAATAGAAATTTCACTAACTTTCATGAACCTTTGGAGGCCATCTTTCAAAAATTAGTGGATCACAACTTGATGGTATTTCCTAACACATGTCATTTTGATGAAAATCAACCAAAGTCAAAGTGGTATATGGAAAACGAATATTGTAAATACCATCGTATCAAAGGACATGACACCAAAAAATGTATTAAGCTCAAAGTTTTTATCCAAAATCTTGTTGATGATGAGGAAATTGAAGTAGAGGGAGGTCCAACTTCTAAAAATGCTAAATTGAAGATATTTTGAAAACCATTTCCTGATCACAACAATGATAATAACAATACCAATAATGTGAATCAAGCATCCACATCAAATGCATTACCTTATGATTATTCTACTAACCACATATCAGGGTTTGACTCCTTATGTGGTCACATTGAAGAAGTAGATGCTCATGTGAATACCCTTGTCTTACAAGCGGCTGATTGTGATGCCACCACTCGATGGGGAAGACTCACTTTGCAAGCTGCCACTCCCAATAACACTAATCCACCAATGCCACATGCGCCTGCTATGTCATCCACCTCACAAAGGACTGCTTCTCACTATGATGTGTTGTCCCAACTAGGTAAGACTCCTGCACAAATATCCATTCTTGAGCTTCTTACCACATCACCCATCCATAAAGAGATCTTGGAGAAGGCTCTTTTAGAGTCTCGTATTCCTGAAAATATTAATGCTTCCCAATTCACTGCTATGATTGGAAACCTTGCTACTCAACAACACCTTGTCTTCACAGATAAAGATTTCCAAGGTCCTGATCCCCACCATAATTTGTCACTCCACATTGAAGTCCTTATACAACAACATAAGATTAAAAGAGTCCTTATAGACAATGGATCCGGTTTGAACCTTTGTACATTGAAAATGATTCATTTCTTGGGATTACCAGAGGATCTCCTAGATATTAATAAAAGGATCACAATAAAAGCATATGATGAAAGAGGAAGAGAATAAAAAGGAGTCATCATGTTGCCTCTAAAGGTTGGACCAGCCATCATAAATACTAAATGCCATGTCTTAGACTTGGATTTTCCATATAACATCTTGCTTGGTAGACCTTGGATACATACACTAAAGGCAGTCCCATCCACCTATCATCAATGCTTGAAATTTTCCCACCAAGGAAGAGAGATCACAATCCCAGGGGATCCCACTCCTTTTGAATTTTGTAAAAGATTGGAAGGAGCACCAATGAATTTTTGTCCAATAAGTGAGTTTGCCAAAGTTTTACCTAAATCTCTCACCATAACAGAACCACCTTCCACAACAGTACCAGAATTAGCTAATGAGGATTCAAACGCCCACAAGGGAAAAGAGAAGGTTGAAGATACTAAAATTAACACCACAGGAAAGAAGGTTAATTTTGCTGATTTAGGAATGGGAGAGTATAAATTTGAAAATGCCTTGTGTGTTGGACAACTACCACTCTCCCCTCATTCCTTTGGAAAACCTTCTCAATTATTACCTTCTAGTAATAAGGAAACCATGCAAGTTAGCAAGACAACATTTGAGCATTGGGGTTCACTTAGTGATGAGCACATGGAAGATAATATCCTAGATTCGCTATATTATGATGGAAAAGATGAACCTATGGAGTTTCCTAAGGATAAATATGTTAAGGTACTTCCCATTATTGAAAACATGGGATATCATGGTACCGGCCTTGGACCAAAAGAAGATGGAATTAGACAACCCTTAGAAGCTAATAGCTATCCTAAAGGACGTGGATTGGGCTCCATTAAACCTAATGTATCCTTTGCTGACAACTATTGTATGGTTGAACCTGATTCTACGACTGAAGAGGAGGAATTCTTTGAAGTACCTTTCCAATACATTGAAGATTATCTAAATAATTATGTCCACGCCATTACCATAGATGACCTTTCATCCATTAACCTACCTCTCACCAATCCCGACATGATAGACTGGGACCTTCAAGATACACCACCAGCTCTTGACATTTGTAAGATTGATGAAGTAGTGATGGCACTTTTTGGCCTTAAGAATCTTCGAGATTACAAACATGAGATCCAATACAATGAGAAAGCCTACTTTGGTAGCCAAGTCAACTCTCTTAGTCACAAAATTAAAAAAGAAAGTAAAAATGGAAAAACAAAAGAAACATGCTCTAGTGAAAACTCCCCTGGGGCGCTTTTGGATGAAGAAAAAGATAAAATAAAGGACACATCTTCTGGTGAAAACCTCGTAGAGGTGCCAGAAGAGGGAACGCTTGACTTGCCATTTAGATCCTTGCCACCAGTGAAATCACCTATTTTGAATGACGACACAATTCCAGTCAATTTAGGAACAGAGGCTAGTCCACGAATCACCTACATTATTGCTACCTTAAGTCTTGAGGAACAAAAAGCCATGACTGAATTCTTTAAAAAGGGAAAAATCAATTTTGCATGGACATACAAAGACATGCCTGGCTTAGATACATATTTGGTTGTGCATCATTTGACAGTTGATCCCAAGATTAAACTAGTGAAGCAAAAGTTGCGTAAAATGCACCCTAAGGTAGCACTCCTAGTCAAAGTAGAGTTACAAAAAATGTTAGATGCAAAATTCATCCGTCTTATTGACTATCCTGAGTGGGTCTCCAACATTGTTCCTATAGGGAAAGCATCTTGGGGCATCCGTGTTTGTTCAGATTTTTGAGATTTAAATCTCACATGTCCTAAGGATGATTTTCCACTTCCTAACATAGACATTATAGTGGATTTGACTGCTGGACATGAGATGTTGTCTTTGATGGACAGTTTTTCCCGTTATAACCAAATTAGAATTACAGAAGAGGATCAACATAAAACGACATTCACCACCCCATGGGGAACCTTTTATTATCAAATCATGCCTTTTGGCTTGAAAAATGCCAGCGCCACTTATCAACGCGCAATGACTACCATATTCCATGATCTTCTACATGTCATAATGGAGAACTATGTTGATGATATTCAAGGAAAATCCAAGACAAGAGAATCCCACATTGATGTCCTTATGACTATTTTTGATAGGTTGGAAAAATATAAAGTGCACCTTAATCCTAAGAAATGTGTATTTGGGGTCAAATTAGGCAAACTGTTAGGCTACATGGTGTCAAGAAGAGGTATTGATGTAGATCTAGCAAAAGTTAAGGCCATCATGGATATGCCTCCACCTACCACATTGAAACAACTCCACAATTTTCAAGAAAAGTTACAATCTATTAGGAGATTTGTGTCACAACTAGTAGATAAAGTCCATCCACTTTAGCATTTGCTTCGCAAGGGAAACAAGTTTCAATGGGATTGCCTATGCCAAAAAGCATTTGAACAAATTAAGACATATTTGGCTAATCCTCCAGTTTTAGTCCCTCCAATTGCAAGACGACCATTGATTCTATACATTTTAGCTACTTTAGTTGCCTTTGGAGCACTTTTGGCACAATTAGATGATAAGGGGAATGAGCAAGCCATATATTACCTCAGTCAAACACTAGTTGGCTATGAGTTAAACTACACTGCTATAGAGAGAGCATGTTTGGCTGTAGTCTTTTGTATGCAAAAACTACATCATTATATGCTTAATCATACTACATATCTCATTGCCAAGATAGATCCACTCAAGTATTTGTTATCAAAAGCCACCCTCACTGGTCGAGCAGCAAAATGGGTCTTAATTTTGAGTGAATTCGACATTCTTTATAAGGATCGTAAGGCCATTAAAGGACAAGTAATTGCAGATCAACTTGTTGAAGCTCCTCTTCAAGGGAACCATCCCATTGTAGCTAATTTTCTAGATGACACAATTATGACCCTAGCCCCTACTACACCATGGAAATTATTTTTTCATGGATCCTTTACACAAAAGGGATCGAGGGCAGGAATTTTGTTTGTGACACCACAAGGGGACCTCATTCCAAAGTCTTATAAAATCTCATTCCCTTGCACAAACAATATAGCTCAGTATGAAGGTTTAGTCATAGGACTACGTCAAGCTATTAGATGGAATATCAAAAACCTTCTTGTCTTTGGAGACTCATAATTGGTCATTAAATAAGTCACAGATGAATACCACACCAAGGATGAGAAATTGTTGCCCTACCGTAGAATAGTTGAGGATCTTAAGCAGCATTTTATAGAGATTGTTTTTCAATAGATTCCAAGGGCTAATAATAAAGTAGCAAATGCCATGGCTACTATTGCCTCTATGATTGCCATGCCAGAATATAGTCCTAAATGTGAGTTTCTCGTTGAGAATCTTTTTACTCCTGCTTATGAGCAAACTAATTTAGAGTTGGTGTGTGAGATTGTTGGTCCTGAGTCTTCATGGTACGCTGACATCTTTGCCTATTTACATCACAAAACCATTCCCATAGCCCTCACCCCAAACCAAAGCAAAATCTTCGTCCACCGAACTGCCTGCTATACCATCCTAGGTGATACACTTTTTCAAAAACACTTTGATGGAACCCTCCTTCGATGTCTCAGTTCAGATGAAGCTCAAATGGCACTAGAAGAGGTTCACCAAGGGATTTGTGGTGCCCACTCTAGTGGCCTTACGTTAGCGAAAAAGCTTCTTAGGACAGGTTACTATTGGCCCACTATGGAAGCAGATGCATAACAGTTTGTGAAAACATGTGTTCCATGTCAGTAGCATGGTGATTTGATACACGCTCCCGCCAAAGACCTTCAGCCCACCATCACTCCATGGCCCTTTTTCTGCTAGGGATTCTATCTTGTTGGTCAAATATACCCAAATTCCTCAAATGGCCACAAATCCATTATTGCCACCGTTGAGTACTTCACAAAATGGGTCGAGGCTATTCCATTAACCTACATCACCAGAAAACAAATTTTGAAGTTCATCCTGAACTACATTATTTGTCATTTTGGTATACCTCAAAATATCATGACTCATAATGGAACCCCTTTCAAAAATCAAGAGGTTTCCACACTATGTAGGAAATTCAAAATCACCCAGCATTTTTCCACCAGATACTACCCCCAAGGCAATGGCCAAGCTGAAGCTACCAATAAAACCATTTTGAAAATCCTAAAGAAAACTGTCGATACAGCTGGCCGTGATTGGCACATCCAAATTGCTCTCACCCTTCGGGCCTATCATACCTCCATCCACACCCCCAAAGGAGCCACCCCATTTTCCCTTTTTTATGGTTCCGAAGCCATCTTGCCCATCGAAATTGAGCTTCCTTCCCTCAGAATCTCTCTCAAGAATTTGATATCCGAAGAAGACTACCAAGTTGCTCGCTTGCAAGAGCTAGCACTCCTTGATGAGAGACGACTAAATGCCCTAAATCACCTCCACATGTATCAAAATTGCCTTCAGCTTCAGTATCATAAGAAAGTCAAGCCACGGGAATTTTAAGTGGGTGACTTAGTTTTGCAGCATAATATGAAGAACCTCCAGGACCATGAAAAGAAAGAAAAATTTGAGGAAAATTGGCTAGGTTCGTTTATCATTACAGCCAAATATGGTTCTGGGACATATCAAATTGCTACTCCAGAAGGAGATCGACTCCCTGAGCCTGTAAATATCCAGCATCTCAAGCGGTTCTATGCTTGATCCTTTATAGTTCCTCTACAGTGTTTGCAGTCTCGCAAAAATCCCAAAAAATTAGAAAATTCAAAAAAATCATAAAATTTTCTTGAAAAAAAGCCCTAAAAAGCAGAAAAATGTTCCTAAAAAAATAAAGCATGGTTTGATCCATTGTCTATAAGGCTCATTTCGCTTCACTCCATTCCACCATTCCACTTCCCTTGTGCAAAGTCTTATCTGGCCTTTTTTATTTCATGCATCCAATAAAAGACCTCTTGTCTGTGAGGCTTCATTTCACTTCCATCTTTTGAAAGACCTCTAGTCCATGAGGCATTTTTTGTCGAATGATTATCATCCCATTATGCTAAGCTTTTTCACAACAGTGACCACCCTTGGACTTACACAAAATCACCATTTGAGACTTAATTCTTCAAAAAACTTGTTCGCTTCATAGCCCTTGCCAAAAACACACAATTTTATGATCATTTAACATTTCAACTTGACACACTTTCATAGGATGAATCCTTCCTATAGGTGACATTGTGACATTCACTTATAGACCTAAGGTTCTTGACAGGAACTGTGGATTGAATGACTACTTGGTCATGAGGTCTCTTTTTGGTTGATTTTATTTTTGTGTTAGTGATAGCCTTTTATGGTGCACCTTGATCTTCCATATTTTTGTCGTACCGAAATAGCTGTCATTAACTACACATGTTTTTGTGGTATGATCTATTTTTGAGGCTTTATTTCATGTGTGTCAGTTTCAGGTTATGTTAATGTGTTGCGTAATGGGGGCAATGGGTTAGCACACATCCCACCAAAGATCCCTAAAAGACTTTGGGTGTGCCCAGACCTCTCTATTGCGTATATGACATTTGATCCATCATGACTATGCAAACTACACCTATTGTCCTAAAGTCTTTATGGTTTTGTATGTCTAGTCCACACAAAAGAGTCATGTCATTTATACTTCTCTAGCATATAATGCATAAACTCATTTTGCAAAATCAACTTAAGGTGTGCTCTCCATATGAACACAACGGAATCTCTTGATATCATGTAGTTAGGATGCATGTAGTCTAGGGTTTCATTTGAGTCGTGCTTGAGACAAGGTCCTATTTATTTCCCCCCTCCTATGCTAGGCTATTGGGTTTCTATGAGTGACAGTTATGACAAATATTCATTTATTAGTTCATTTCCATTAAGTTGCATTAACTTCCCATTATTGCATTTATTCATTTTCCATTACATTAGTGTTCATTTGATTCATCTCATTTAGTGTTCCTTAGACTTTTTTAGTTCATTTTATTAAATTGCATTAGTTCATTAATTGCATACACTTTCGTCATCACATCTAGGGGCATATACATCATCTCACATATATATAGTGCATCCATGCATACATCTCATAAATCTGCATCACACACATGTTAGACATCATATATATATATATATATATATATATATATATATATATATATATATATATATCATAGGAAACATCACATAGCATCACATCCTACATCACAAACGTTAGTATCCACATCATAAATCTATACATATGCATCATATACATCCATACACATATAGAATCATCAAATCATGTCATGTATATATCTCAAAAAATAATGTCTATACAGTCCATATACACATCATGTAGAATCATGTAGTACAAATGCATCATCAAAAATTGCTGCATCTGCACATATCTGTCAAAAACACTGATCACTCTATAAAATCAAGTCACTGGCTATGAGGGCCCTGCCCCCCCTGTATCCCCCCTTCGAGGAGGTCTCTAATGTCCTACAGACTGCTTTGATCTGGCTCTGCCACCTAAGATCCATGAGTTGGCTCCCCTTTCAAAATCTGGCTATTGTCGGTCAGCAAGCACGGCCTCCCTATGAAGTGACCTATAATAGGTTGCCTCTCGTATAGCACATGTCTCTTCTCAGCTAGCTATGAGGGCCTCCTACATCACTAAGACGGCTACCCCAGGCTGTACCATCTATATGGCTATATCCTGCTGCCTGCGGTATCCGTCCAGCTACGCCTGATGGGTGTCCCGCTCAGCCTGTAGGGCGGCTACATCCGCTCGGAGCCTCTCTGCCTCTTCTCGATCCCCTGCCCCCGTATGGGTGCCCAACCCTGCAAACTCCCCTACATCCACCCATGCCTGTAGAGTCGCTAAGGCCTCTTGTGCACTGTCTCCTTTGGCCCTCTGCACCTGCAGGTCTGCTTGTATGGCCCCCATGGCCTGCTCTAAGTTGTCTACTTGTGCCTGCTACACCTTTGCTACCCCCTGTAGTCAAGCTACCTTTGTCCACAGGTTGTCCCTCTTGGCCCTGACCATGTCTAGGTCCTCTCCCTGTACCTGTCCCTATGGCGGTGCCTATGGTGGTGCCTGTGGAAGTGCCTGCGGTGGTGCATAGGGCTATGCTTGTGCCTATGCATGTGCTTAGGGTGCTCTCTGTGGTGGCCCCTATGCTGGTGTTGGCCCTGGCCCTCTCCTCGCTTAGACTCTGCACCTGTGCGGTCCCTCTTGTGCCCCTTGTGCTAGTGGTGGCATCATAGCTACTTGTCCACCATCCCCCACTCCATCTCCCTCCCCCTGTGCCTGCTCTGCTGGTGGAGGTGCCCCTAGCACTGTAAGACTGACTAGCTGGTGGGCTGCCCACCATTGTGTGTACGCCGATGTCATACCTGTGTCTCCCCTATCCTAGCCATGCACCCATGGCACTGTTTCCATCCCCATCCAAGATGCTCAAGCCAATCATACAGTGGTCTCGTGTCCCCATAGTCGACTATACTCCTGCAACACTACAGGATATAAGAATTTTTCTGGTACTGTATCATGTACCCTACCAAACTGTCATCGCACTCGAGAGGGCATATAGCGCATAATCACATGCATAGATCGGCCAATGATCCCGCAGTCAGTTTGTGTATACGAGAGGTACATCTGATCCTCGGTGTCATCCTCACCACCTGCTGCCAGTGTCTGCCCCCACCACTCTACCCCATCATAGGGAGTCCACTCAAACATAATGATCTCATCTATACACCGACGCCAAAACCCCACAGACTTCGTCGATGTATACTGGATAGGAGGTCAGTATCTGCAGGCATATGGTTCCCTAGGCTATCTAGTCTCTTGCTTAGTGATCAACCATGTGACTCTAATGTGCTCCCATGACCAGACCATCAGTAGCGTCAGTCCTAGTCCTATAGTGGGCTGGGTTCAATCTGCACACATGTGAAAATCATGATATAGCTCAGCCAGGATAATTTGCCCCCAACAGTAGACTGCTCCCTCCTCCTATAGCGAAGTGCTCAACACTCACACCCACCCGATCAGCCACCCGTATCTTGCGTGATCTAGCAACATCTGCCATATCAATGAGGCTAGGTATATTGCCAACCTTGGTAGCCTCTGCTCTAGTGCACCCCTCCACGATAACCATGATCGCTAGATGGGTAATCTCTATCACCGTCGGCCAAAGCACTCCCTTAAGAATGGATCTGAACCCTCCAGTACATACTCTGGGTAGGCACCTTTGATCGGTACTTGCAAGATCTACCACACATCCAAGAGTGTGACTATAGTCTCCCCCGTCGGTAGATGGAAACTCCTAGTAGGCATGTGCCATCGCTCTATGAGAGTCGATAGCTACGCTAAATGGCCCCTCAGATCTGACCACTCGTGAACATGCTCTAGCCCGCATAGCCGCACGTGCCCCCAATCTGCGTCTATCAGCCTCTCCTATATCGTCATGCTCGAAGGATAATGCTCCCTCGACCTAAACACCACCATGTCCTCCTGCAGCATAGACATGCAGAGTGTCAATTTTGCTAGCCTATGATGTTCCTACAATGGGGCATCTTTCCTTGCCTCCCCCTATTCTACCCTAATTTGCATAGCCATTTTTTGGTGCAAACATCGATATGCGTAGATGCCAATCAACGAAAATGCTGATCTGCGTAGATGCCAATCTACGGAGCCGCTGATCTGCACAGATGCCAATTTGACCCAGATGATAACATTTTGTCGTCTGCAGAGATGATGATGTATTTTTCGTCGTCTCTGTTGCCCTTTGTCGTCCGCGCAGATGACAGGTTGAATCCTTTCATCTCTATGCCTCTTTTCCTCCCTTTTGGCATCTACATAGATGACATGATGTATCCTGTTGTCTCCACGGACGTCAAGGTTGCCGCTTTGTTGTTTGTGTAGACGATAGAGTAGAGACTATTGTCTCTGCTTGAACCTCTTTTTTTAGCACATTTATGGCCTAATAAATGCACCTAGTCTAGCCTAACCTACCAAAACACGAAGAGGATTAAATGACTTATCGGTGGGCCCATCTCGGCTGCTCGCTGGTACTCTCGCACGCACTCACCAAGTTGCAATCGATCAATAGGGTCCATATATGCTCTATATGCTCTGCTCGCAATGTGACAATGACCTTCTTTGGGCCCCTCGGAGACTTATATTGGCCCCCTGCAAACCCCGTTTGAGCCCCGCTCTTCCCTGAGCCATAGATGTCTCCCGTTTACCTGCAAGTCATGCAAATGTTGTCATTTATTACCATTTTTCTTCTTTTCTTTCTTTCTTATGACCTTTTTCACAAAAATTGCCAAAAAAATATTTTTTGCGCAATTTTTGCGAGGGGGCACCCTCCTCCTCTATCATCACCATAGGACTCCCTCCTTCTCTGGGGCAACCTATATTTTTTTTTCTTTGATATGATGTTGTTCCAACATCACATCAAAGAGGGGCAAAATATAGATGCTTAAAATCGTCCCTAAAGACTATATTAATTTATTAATATTGCCCATGACATTGTAATTAATTATTGATTAATTAATTACATTGCTTACATTCTTCTAATTATTTATTTATATTAATTAATTAAATAAGTTCATTCTCTTAAATATTTAAATTTAATTTAAATACTCCTAGCTCTAATGTGTTAAATTAATTTAACACATGATCCTCCATCTTTCCCCCTTTTTTAAATAAATTTTAATTATTTAAATTCTCCACATCCTATTAATTTCTCTAAATCCATGATTAAATTAAATTTTATTTAATTTAGTCTTAAGCCTAACCTAGAGCCTAGTCTACACCCATCATTTTCATCCTCTTAAGCCTATTTCTTCTCTAATTCCACTTAATCATTACTAATCATCTCCTTAATCCCCCTCATTAGCCTAAGAGTGTGCTCACACATGTGTGAGATGGCATGCCTACACACTCTTGTCTCCCACTCTTCTTCTCAAGTTTGCTCACACATGTGTGAGAAAACTTTGAATTCTTGACCATTTGCATGGCTTGCATGTCACCTTATGTGGCACCTACTTGGATGCCACCTCACCAAGCCCTCTCTCAAGCCTATAAATAGAGGGCTTGTCTCAAGCATTTGCATCTCATTTTTATTGCAATGTTATCATGTTGGTTTGAGATTTGAGTTTTCATAGTTTGAGCTTTCATGGTAGTTTGAGCTTGCATTGGTAGAGTTCTCATAGTGATTTTGTAGGTTTATGTTAATCATTTGGTAGCTGACTTAGTTTGCATCTTACATTGTTCATTTAGTTTTCTTCATGCATTTGCATTTCCATTCCATAGCTTACATTTCTAGTTAATTTCCTTTATTACATATCATCTTCACTCTTGAATGCTTTTAAGAATGGCTTTTTCCATAGCCATTTCTTGAAGTGTTCTTCATTCCACATAGTTTAGGATCTTAGTACATTTTCATTCACATTTGCATTCACACTTGCACCCACACACTCAAGAGATTCGTTTATTGTTGTGTTTGGGAGAGCACACCAAACATCCCTCCATCTTAACACACCAACAAAGCCTCTCATGGGTGCCTTTGTTGAGCTGTAGAGGTGGCTGGAAGGTTGGATTTGTTGGTTGCTTAGGATTGCAAAATACAAGCAAGCATTAGTTGATATTTATTCCTTGCGTTTTGATGAATGTTTGATGCATTTTGAAAGTTTTAAACTAGTGTTTGTTTGTTAACCCATGCTTCTTGCAGGCCACATTTTCTAGCACACACTCACCTTGTGTAACTAAGTGTGAACAATATTTCAAATTTTATTTCTCATCCTTAGTAGTCTCGACATTCATCCGATTAGATTTATCACACTCTAAAACCTCTTCACACTCAGAAAACTGATTAATTACCAAGTTTGAAAACTTTCATGAAAATGATGACATAAAATATGTTGATCATAATCTTCATCAAACAACGCATTAGAGTGGACTTTGAACTCATCAAAGTTGACATCAAGAGATGTTAGAAACAATAGTCCACCAATATAACTGGGGGGTGAATCAGTTATCTAATTATAACAATTATCAACCTTAAATAATCTTAACCATTCAATCAAAGTAAACATCAACCATACTAAGATGCACATACACAATTACACTAGATTTGTTAACTAGGGAAACCCTTAATTAGAGGAAAAACTCTAATGGGAATGATGCCCACAAGATGATGTACTAATATAAATATTATTTGTTAGAGGATGGACTCTCTATGGAGTCTATTACAACATTTAGTACATGAGTCCCTATTAGGAAACTTTGAATCCCTATTAGGAGATTCCAACCCTGTTAGGAGTTGTGACAGCCTTGTTAAGAGTTGTAGAAGGAAAAAGGACCCACTGTCAAAATAGCTTCTAGGGAAAGACCACTTAACTCACGTTCCAACTAATCTTTCAACTATTCCTTGTAGGATAATTGTTTGTATTGTACTTTAACTTCTTTCCTCTATCTTGTCAACCAGACCAATCACTAGCAAACCTTATAGACCAACTCACAAACCTTGGATCCAAATATCAAACTTCAGATCTTATAATAAAACCTCAACAATGAATTTTTCTTTATCTTCACTCTACTCTTCTTATCTTCACATTCTACTCTCTGTGCTTCTTGCAATCATTCATACATGATAAAGGTAAATGTCCTTCCTTTATAATGAATCCATAAAACAATTCCCTGAGTTGGTCATTACATCTTCTCAATTAATTATTATAGGACCTCATTAAGAAGATTTTACACTTAGTGATAACATTAATCTTTCACCTTGTAACTTGAATAACTTTCTGTACGTGTAACATTATGATGAGTGAGCTTAGTTATGTCATCTCTAGAATGTCTTATGTTGGAGGATTGAATGTTGATGATATTCCTTTGGGGGAGTATTGTAGAAACATGATTAGATCATTATCATGATGATATGTTACATTCATGACTATGTTTGTCATTGATGTCAACATAGTAGTTTTCTGTGGTATCTGAAAGAAGAATAGTGGTAAAGATCAAGTTGGTACAGACAGATCAATGAGTACTTTCAATAACAAGGTTAAAAGGAGATTATACTATGTGTCTAGTATATGTAGCTAACCTTGGAACATAAGATATTAACTCTGGAAGAAGTTATGCAAGTTGTAGTGAAGACTGTTTTGAGATAGAGTTTATAGAAGCATGTTTTGGTAAACTTGTTATGTCTCTTAGCAGAGTTATTATTATAAGAAGCTAAAGTTATAGATGTGAAGAAGACATGTTGGTGATGACATGGACAAGCTCGCACATCATAATGTTACGTATACGAAAAGACATTCAATTTTCAAGGTAAAAGATTAATGTTATCGGTAAGTGTAACATGTTCTTAAAATGTCCCTATAATAATCAATTAAGAAGGTGTAATAGCGAACTCAAGGAATTATTTTATGGATTTAGTATAAAGGAAGGACATTTTCTTTTATCTCAAAAAAAAGGAAGTATGGATGAATGTGAATGATTGAAGAGTAGAATGTGAAGTTAACCAAAGCTAAGAAGAAGTGAAGGAAACTTCATTGCTAAGGTTTTATTGTGTGATCCAAAGTTGGATACTTGGATCTAAGGTCGTGACTTGGTCTACAAGGTCTGATAGTGATTAGTTTGGTTGATAGGATAGAGGAAAGAAGTTATAGTATAGTTCATAAATTATTCTGCAAGGAATAGTTGAGAGATTAGTTGGACAATGAGTTCAGTGGTGTTTCCCTAGAAGTTGTTTGGACAATGGGTCCTTCTATCTTCTATAACTCCTAACAGGGTTGGAATCTTCTAACAAGTATTCAAAGTCTCCTAATAGAGACTCATATGTACTAAATTTTATAATAGACTCCTAACAGGGTCCATCCTCTAACAAGGAATATTTATATTAGTACATCATCTTGTGGGCATCATTCCCACTAGGGTTTTCCCTCTAATCAAGGATTTCCCTAGTTAACATATCTGGTGTAATTGTCTACGTGCATCTTGTTATGGTTACTGTTTACTTTGGTTGAATGGATAAGATTGTTTAAGGTTGATAAATGTTTTTATTATTGGATAACTTATTCAACCCCACACCCCCCCCCCCCCCTCTCAATTATCTTGGTGGACTATTGTTTCTAGCAATCGGTATCAGAGCAGTAGGTCCTTGAAGATAAAGTTTAACAACTTTGGGAGATCCACGGTAAGTATGTTCAAGAAAGATGGTTTGAAGTTTGATGGAACAAATTATGACATCTGGAAGGAAAAGATGAAGAAACATCTACTGTATACGGGTCCAGGATATTGGATCTTGACAAAATCATCAAAGGCAATCATTGCTAGAAAATATTTGGAAACTTTTACAGAGAAAGAAAGAGATCTTTCTATGTGTGACATAAGAGCTAGAGAAGCACTATTGTCTGCACTTCCTGAAATCAAATAAAATCTAGTAAAGTCACTTGTTACTTCACATTTGATAAAGAGATCATTTTATTACTGAGTACAATCTTGTTACATAAGAGCTAGACAAAAATAATGTTATTTCAAGATGCTAAAATGATGGAAGATGAATCTATAAGAACATATGTAGGCAGAATATCAAAAATCACTGTAGGTATTAAATCTCAAGGAGGAACCAAAGAAGATGATGAGGTTATATGAAAAATATTAAAGATCTTAACACCACTATTTAAGTTAGTAGTTCAAATGATACAGTTGTTGATATCTTATACCAAAGATTTCACCAAGGAGACATTGCTTGGGAGACTTGAAGCAATTGAGAATGAGCTTAAATAGTCTAGAGAATTGACCAAAATAGAAATAGCTTTCAATGCCTTGAATATTCAACCTAGTTCATCCCTTTGATGAGGACAGAAAGATTGAAGGAGTAGCCCTTCTGGTAAAAAGAGAAAAAGATAGTAAGAAAATCTTTAAATGTTGGGCTTGCAAAGAATTTGGTCATTATGCATCTAAGTGTCCTAAAAGAGAGAAAAAAGTAAAAAGAAAATTTCAAACCTAGAAGAGATAGAGAGTATTTGTATGCAAATGAGGAAGATGAATTTTATGAACAAGCAGCAAGTGCTACTGATGATGAAATAGGATTTGTAGTAGTCAAAGAAGAAAGTCTAGAGAAAGTAGCTTTGATATCATAGTTTGAAAATAAATTTGATTGGATACTTGACAGTGGTTGTTCACATCATATGATTGGTGATATGAACAAATTTGTTGACTTCAAAAGTCAAGATAGAGCATTGTAAAAGTTGGAAACAACGCAACATGCCATGTTAAAGGTGTTGGATCTATAACTCTTGATGGTAAAACTAACACTGAGGATGTATATTTTGTTGATGGTTTGAAGCACAATCTTCTTAGTGTTGGACAACTAGTGGATAAAGGTTATCTATTGTAGTTTATAGAAAACACATGCATGATCAAAGACAAAGATGGAAAGATAATTTGAACAAGAACCAGATCTAGAGATAATGTATTTCAGTTGAATCCTACTAAAATGGCATGTTTGGTTGTGAAGGTAAATGACAATTGGTTATGGCATAAGAGATTTTTTCATATAAACTTTGACAGCATTGTGAAGACTAATAGTATGTTTGCAGT
This sequence comes from Cupressus sempervirens, assembly GCA_028749045.1. Classification (NCBI taxonomy): domain Eukaryota; kingdom Viridiplantae; phylum Streptophyta; class Pinopsida; order Cupressales; family Cupressaceae; genus Cupressus; species Cupressus sempervirens. Next base: position 113,212,725 of record CM053791.1, on the reverse strand, counting down.
AAGAGATTTGCCTAAGATTATAAAACTTACTAACACAATTTGCAAGGAGCATGTTTTGGCAAAGCATACTAGAACCTCTTTTCCCTACAAGAAGTTTACTACTACAGCAAAATTGGAGATTGTACACATAGATCTCGAAATTCCTACGAAGACTAAAGGATTCTATGGTGAAAGGTATTTCATGATTTTAGTTGATGACATTTCTACAATGATGTGGGTTGCATTTCTTAAAAAAAAATTGAGGCATTTGATAAGTTCAAGATATTCAAAAATGGAGTTGAGAATGAATCAGTCATGAAGATTAAATGTTTAAGATCATATAGAGGAGGAGAGTTTACTTCAAATGAGTTTAACATCTTTTGTGAAGCTAATGGAATCAAAAGATAGTTATCAGCTTTGAGTGCCCCTAAACACAATGGTATAGAAAAAAGAAGAAATAGGTCAATAACTAAAGCAGAAAGAACTATGGTAGCTGAGAATGATGTATCCAAGATGTTTTGGAAAGAACCTATGAATACAATAGTCTACACTATAAATAGAGTGCAAGTCAGGAAAGACACAAACAAGACCCCTTATGAACTATGGTTTGGTCACTCACCTACAATTAAGTATTTCAGAATTTTTGGCAATAAGTGTTATATCAAAAGAGATGATGATATTGGTAAGTTTGATGCTAGAAGTGATGAAGGTATGTTTCTTGGTTATTCATTGAAAATCAAGGCTTATAGATGTTATAATCTAAGAACTAAGACTATTATAGAAAGTACAAATGTGAGAGTTGATGAGAAATTTAGGATATAAGAAAGAATAGTTGATTACTATTCAGATGATGATGTTGTTACTAAACTAAGGAATGATGAAGTATTCATTGAGACTAACAATGCTTTGCAAAATGAAGGAGAGCTAAGGTAGGAACAAAGCTCATAACTTTCAATAGAGCCAAGAGTTGAGATAACAACTCCTATTTTGGGTAAGAATATGACAAAAAATAATCCACCTGAGCAGATCATCAGAAGAAAAGATAAAGGTGTGATGTTCTATATCTCAAGTTAAACCTAAGAATGAAGATGAAGCATGTAAAGATGACTAATGGAAGAAAACTATGAAAGAGGAATTGGATAAGATAGTAAAGAATGAGACATGGGAATTGGTCCCCAGACTAGCAGACAAGAATGTCATAGGAACTAAATGGGTATTCAGGAACAAGATGAATGAACAAGGTGAAGTTGTAAGGAACAAGGCAAGATTGGTATGTAAAGGTTACTCACAGCAAGAAGAAATAGACTATGATTAGACCTATGCTCCTATGGCAATGATAGAAGTAGTAGGTTATTCTTAGCATATGTAGCATATAAAAAATTCAAAGTATATCAGATGGATGTTAAGTCAACACTTGTGAATGGAGAACTTGAAGAAGAGGTATACATAGAATAGCCTAAAGGTTTTCCTTTAACATATGACAAGGACATAATATACATATTGAAGAAAGCATTGTATAGCTTAAAGAAAGCACCCAAAACTTGGTATGCAAGGTTAGACAAGCATTTGACAAAGTTTGGATATAGCAAAGGTATGGCAGATAGCAATCTCTATTGGAAAGAAATTGATGATGGATTAATGATTTTGGTAAAAAAAAAATTGATGATATCGTATTTGGATGAAATGATGATGAAAGTGACAAGTTTGCAAAAGAAATGAAGAAGAAATTTGAAATGAGTATGATAGGAGAAATGAAATATTTTCTAGAATTATAGATTGTGCTAAATAAAGAAGGAATCTTTATTTCTCAGACTAAGTATTTGAAAGATTTACTAAAAAGGTTTGGTTTGGAAACATGTAAACCCTATTGAAACACCTATGGTAATTAGAAACAAGATATCTACAAAGGATGAAACACCTACTATTGAGCAGAAGAAGTATAGATCTATGATTGGAGGTTTGCAATATCTGACTCACACAAGGCTGGATATAGAAAATGTAGTTGGAATTGTTGCAAGATTCCCAACTGATCCTAGAGAAGCACATTATGCAGCAATCAAAAGGTTATTTAGATACTTAAAAGGAACACCTAAGTTTGTATTGTGGTATGATAAATCTAATAATTTCACTATGCTTATACTGATGTTGATTGGCTAGGCAGTATGGATGACAAAAAGAGCACCAGTGGTGGAGCCTTCTTTCTTGGAGGAAGATTAGTTTCTTGGCTAAGCAAGAAGTAGGGTTGTACCTCAAAAAGTATAGCAAAAGTAGAATATGTTGTAGCAGCAAAAAATTGTAATCAAGTTGTTTGGATGAAGCAAATGTTAAAGGACATAAAGATAGAATTATGTGAACCTGTTGTCATACATTATGACAATACAAACACAATAAATATGTCTAAGAATCTAGTGTTGCATTCCAAGACCAAGCACATCTCTATCAAGTATCACATGTTGAGAGAGAATGTTACAAAAAAGAATATTAGATTGGAGTATGTGAGCACTAAAGAATAGATTGTAGATATTATCACTAAGCCTCTTCCCAACAAGACTTTTGAGCATTTGTGAGGTATGTTAGGGGTTATGCCCCTTCCTACATCAGAGTAGAAGATGCAAGAATGCATCAGTCTAGTGTAATAGAGCACTATTGTTTGTTTAGATTGAATGTTGATGCTTCCTATATGGGGAGTATCTATGATGTATAGAGTCATCTACGACTCTTGTTGGATGTTGTTTTTAAACATGTCTTTGGACACTTGAGCTAAGTAAGAATCAGTTGTTGCAAAGTTTGATAGTTGCTGAAACCTTTGACATTGATGTCAATGGGGGAGAAGTGTTGCATGAAAAAAAAAATTGAGTACATTGAAGGGATAAGAAAACATTCTGGGAGAAGTATAGCATGGAAAAATGATTGATGAATAGGATTTGAAAAGAAAGGATAATAGTCTTTTGAGTCAGTATTCTTGAAACTAGATGTTTTTCATCTATGTTGCCATCAATGTTAAAGGGGGAGATTGTTGGAAGCATGAATGTTGATGATATTCCTACGGGGAAGTATTTTAGAAACATGATTAGATCATTATCATGATGATATGTTACATTCATGATTATGTTTCTCATTGATGTCAACATAGCAATTTCTTGTGGTATATGATAGAAGAATAGCAATAAAGATCAAGTTGGTACAAATAGATTATTGAGTACTTTCAGTAGCAAGGTTAAAGATATATTATACTATGTTCTAGTATATGCATCTAACCTTAGAAGCATAAGATATTAAGTCGAGAAGAAGTTATGCAAGTTTTAGTGGAGACTATTTTGAGATAGAGTTTACAGAAGCATGTTCTGGTAAACTTGTTATATCGCTTAGCAGATTAATTATTCTAAGAAGCTAAAGTTATAGATGTGAAGAAGACATGTTGATGATGACATGGAAAATCTCACTCATCATAATGTTACATTTATGGAAAGATATTTAAGTTGCAACGCAAAATATTAATGTTATCACTAAGTGTAACATGTTCTTAATGTGGTCCTATAATAATTAATTGAGAAGGTATAGCAGCCGACTTAGGGAATTATTTTATGGATTTGGTATAAAGGAAGGACATTTTATTTTATCTATAAAAAAAAGGAATTATGGATGAATGCAAATGATTGAAGATCAAAATGTGAATTTAAGCAGAGCTGAGCAAAAGTGAAGGAAACTTCATTGCATTGGTTTTATTATGTGATCCGAAGTTGGATCCAAGGTTCATGACCTGGTCTACAAGGTCTGATAGTGATTGGTCTAGTTGACAAGACAAAGGAAAGAAGTTACAGTACAGTTCATACAATTATTCTGCAAGGAATAGTTGAGAGATTAGTTGGACAATGAGTTCAATGGTCTTGCCCAAGAAGTTTTTTGGATCGTGGGTCCTTCTATCTTCTACAACTAATAACAGGGTTGGAATCTTCTAACAAGGATTCAAAGTCTCCTAACAGGGACTCATATGTACTAAATATTGTAATAGACTCCTAACAAAGTCCATCCTCTAATGAGGAATATTAATATTAGTACATCATCTTGTGGGCATCATTCCCATCAGGGTTTTCTCTTTGATGAAGGGTTTCCCTAGTTAACATATCTGGTGTAATTTTCTATGTGCATCTTGTTATGATTATTGTTTACTTTGGTTGAATGGATAAGATTATTTAAGGTTGATAAATCTTTTAATTATTGGATAACTAATTCACCCCCACCCCCACCCATGCCAACACCTCTCAGTTATCTTGGTGGACTATTATTTATAACATCTTCTTCACATCTTTATCTTTGGCTTCTCAGAATAACAAATCTACTAAGAGATATAACAAGTTTACCAGAACATGCTTCTGTAAACTCTATCTTAGAATAGTCTTCACCAAAACTTGTATAAATTTTTCCAGACTTAATATCTTATGCTTCCAAGGTTAGCTCCATATACTAGACACTTAGTATTATCTCCCTTTAACCTTGCTAGTGAAAGTACTTAACAATCTATTCGTACCAATTTGATATTTACCATTGTTCTTCTATCAGATACCATAGGAAAATGTTATGTTAACATCAATGAAAAACACAGTCATGAATGTAACATATCATCATGATAATGATCTAATCATATTTCTACAATACTCCCCCATAGAAGTATCATCAACATTCATGCTTCCAATAATCTCCCCCTTTGGCATTGATGGCAACATAGATGAGAAACATCTAGTTCAAAAAATACCAATTGTAAAAGACTCTTCACCTTTCTTTTCAAATCCTCTTCATTAATCATTTTCAAATCCTCTTCAGCAATCATTCTCCCCATTACTATACCTCAATGTGCTCTATATTAGTTGCAATCTCTTCCTTCAATGTACTCTATATCAAACTATTTTTCATGTTGTAATTTCTTCCCCATAGACATCATTGTCAAAGGTTTCATCAACCATCAATATTTGCAACAACTATCTCTAACTTGCTAAAGTGTCCAAAGACACTATTCAAAATAACCTCCAACAAGAGTCCTAGATGACTTTTTCCATCATAGATAACCCCCCCATATAGGAAGCATCAGCATTCAATCCAGACAAAGACACTAGACTAATGCACTCTTGCATCATCTACTTTGATGTAGGAAGGGGCATAACCCCTAGCATACCTTGCAAATACTCAAAAGTCTCTTTGGGAAGAGGCTTGGTGAAAATATCTGCAATATGCTCTTTGGTGCATACATACTCCAATCTAATTTCCTTTTCTACAACTTTCTCTCTCAACATGCAATATTTGATAGAAATGGGTTTAGTCTTAGAATGAAACATTGTATTCTTAGACATATTCACTGTGCTTGTGTTATTACAATGTATGATAATAGGTTCATTGAATTCTATCCTTATATCCTTTAGCATCTACTTCATCCAAATAACTTGATTACAACTGTTTGTTGTTACAACATATTCTACCTCTATTGTACTCTATGAGATACAATCATGCTTCTTACTTAACCATGAAACCAATCTTCCTCCAAGAAAGAAGGCTCCTCCACTGGTGCTCTTTCTATCATCCATACTGCCTGCCCAATAAGCATCATTATAAGCATATAAAGTGAAATCATTACATCTATCATACTACAATCCAAACTCTAGTGTTCCTTTAAGGTATCGAAATATCCTTTTAACTACTACATAATGTGCTTCTCTGGGATTAGATTGAAATCTTGCAAAAATTCCAACTTCATTTGCTATATTCTGCCTTGTGTGAGTGAGATATTACAACTCTCCAATCATAGATCTATACTTCTTCTTCTCAACAGAAAGTGTCTCATCCTTTGTAGATAACTTGTGTCTAGTTACCATAGGTGTTCCAACTAGTTTACATGTTTCCAAACCAAACCTTTTAAGTAGATCTTTCAAATACTTAGTCTAAGAAATAAAGATTCCTTCTTTGTCCTACACAATCTGCAATCCTAGGAAGTATTCCATTTCTCCTATCATGCTCATTTCAAATTCCTTCTTCATCTCTTCTCAAACTTGTCACTTTCATCATCATTTCCCCCAAATATGATATCGTCAACAAATATTACCAAAACCATCAATCCATCATCTATTTCTTTCTAGTATAGATTATTGTCTGACATACCTTTGCTAAGTCCAAGCTTTGTTAAATGGTTGTCCAACCTTGCATACCAAGTTTTGGGTGCCTACTTCAAGCCATACAATGCTTTCTTCAATCTACATACTATGTCCTTGTCATTTGTTAAAGGAAAACCTTCAGGTTGTTCTATGTATACTTCTTCCTCAAGTTCTCCATTCAGAAATGCTAACTTGACATCCATTTGATACACTTTGAATTTATTATGTCCTGCATAGGCTAAGAGCAACCTTAATGCTTCTATTCTTGCCACAAGAGCATAGGTTTTTTCATAGTCTATTCCTTCTTGTTGTGAGTAATATTTACATATCAATCTTACTTTGTTCCTTACAACTTCACCTTGCTCATTCATCTTGTTCCTGAATACCCATTTTGTTCCTATCACATTGTTGTCTATTGGTTTGGGGACTGTTGGTGTAAATATGTACTTTACTATTTACACATACTTAAGTTTACTTAGGTTAATGTATTATCTAATTATTTTACATTATTTTATTATTTTTATTTGTGAGACACTTGGGAGTTTGCACACCTTTTGAGTTGTCATGTTGACAACACAGGAGTATGCAACTCTATTTAAGCACATGGTGTCTACAACACTGTTTTGCATGTCCCACCCTTGTAGGCTTATCCTCACATCACCGCACTTACTTCCGTGCTTAATGGAGGATAACTCATATCTGGTGGACATGTGCTTGGTTGTATGACACATCATGATGCTAACTTCTATGCATTCTAGAAGCTCTACTGAGGCCTTTATATTCAGGCACTCCTAGTGTACTCTTATGAGGAACTAATTATTGAATACATTGTTATTCTGATCATACTCTCTCTCTCTTTGGTCTACTGTGTGCTTGTGTTTGAGTTCTTAGTTCCTAGGTGAATTTTTCCCTTAGGAAAATTCTTACAAGGACCAATTCCCATGTCTCATTCTTCACTATCTAGTCCAATTCTTCTTTCGTAGCTTGCTTCCAATAGTCATCTTTACATGCTTCATCTATATTCTTTGGTTTAACTTGAGATATCAAACATGGTTCTTCATTGCTTCTGCTTCTTTTCATCACACCTTTACCTTTGCTTCTGATGATCCACTATGGTGGATGATTATTTATCATATTCTTACCAAAACTAGGAGTTGTTATCTCAACTCTTAGCTCTATTAAAGGTTCTAAGCTTTGTTCATGCCTTTTCTCTCCTTCATTATGCAAATCATTGTTAGTCTCAAAGCATACTTAAATGTTCCTTGGTTTAGTAACAACATTCTCATCATCAAAATTGTAATCAACCACTCTTTCTTATATCCTGAATTTCTCATCAACTCTTACATTTTCACTTTCAACAATAGTCTTAGTTCTTAGATTATAACATCTATAAGCTCTATTTTTCAATAAATAACCAAGAAACATACCTTTGTCACTTCTAGCATCAAATTTACCAACATCATCATCTCTTTTGATGTAACATTTGCTATTAAAGACTCTAAAATACTTAACTATAGGTGAGTGACCAAACCATAGTTCATAAGGGGTCTTGTTTGTGTCCTTCCTGACTTTCACTCTGTTCATAGTGTAGATTGTTGCATTCATATCTTCTCTCCTAAACATCTTGGATATATCATTCTCAACTAACATAGCTCTTGTTGCTTCTGTTACTAACCTATTTTTTCTCTCTGCAATGACATTTTGTTCAAGGGTTCTTGGAGTTGATAACTGTCTTTTGATTCCATTAGCTTCACAAAAGATGTTAAACTCATTTAAAGTAAACTTTTCTCCTCTATCTAATCTTGAATATTTAATCTTCCTACCTGATTCATTCTCAACTCTATTCTTGAATATCTTGCACTTATCAAATGACTCAGATTTTTCTTTAAGAAATGCAACCCACATCATTCTAGAAAAGGCATCAACTAAAATCATGAAATACCTTTCACCATAGAATCCTTTAGTCTTTGTATGACCACTATGATCTATATGTACAATCTCCAATTTTGCTATAGTAGTAAGCTTCTTGCTAGGAAAAGAAGTTTTGGTATGCTTTGCCAATACACACTCCTTGCAAATTATGTTAGTGGGCTTAACAATCTTAGGTAAATCTCTAACTGTAATCATACTACTAGTTTTCATAATGTCGTCAAAGTTTATATGACAAAATTTCTTATGCGATAACCAATTTTCATCAACCTTAGCAACCAAACATGTCATTTCAGTTGGATTTAGCTGAAGTACATTACTTCTAGATCTAGTTCTTGTTCCAATTACCTCTCCATCTTTGTCTCTGATAATGCATGTCTTCTTTGTGAATTGTAACTGATAACCTTTAACCACTAGTTTCCCAACACTCAAAAGCTTGTGTTTCAAACCATCAACAAAATATACATCCTTAGTGTTAGTCTTACCATCAAGAGTTATAGATCCAATACCTTTAACATGGCATGTTGCATTGTTTCTAACTCTGACAATTCCTCCATCATGACTTTTGAAGTCAAAAAACTTGTTCCTATCACCAATCATATGATGTGAACAACCACTATCAATTATCCAATCAGATTTCTTTTCAATCTATGATACCAAAGCCAATTTTTTCTAGACTTTCTTCTTTAATAGCTACAAATCCTATTTGATCATCACTAGCACTTATTGCTTGTTCATCAAAATCATCTTCTTCATTTTCATATAAACACCCTCTATCTCTTCTAGGTTTGAACTTTCCTTTATAATTTTTCTCTCTTTTAGGACACTTAGATGCATAATGACCAAACTCATTACCAAGTCCAACATTTAAAAAAATTCTTACCATCCTTTTCTCTTCTTACAAGAAGGGCTACTCCTTTTATCTTTCTGTCCTCGTCAAATATGCTACTACTAGCAAAGTTTCCTCTATCACTTTTGCTCCTTGATAAACTAGGTCAAATATTTAGGGCACTGAAAGTTATTTCTATTCTAGTCAATTCTCCAAACTATTTAAGATCATTCTCAACTGCTTCAAGTCTCCCAAGTAATGTTTCCTTTGTGAAATCTTTAGTACAAGAGATCGACAATTGTATCATTTGAACTGCTTGCTTAAATGGTGGCATTAAGCTCTTCAATATCTTCTAGATCACCTTATCATCTTCCTTGGTTCCTCCTTGAGATCTAATACCTACAATAATTTCTAATATTCTGCCTACATATGTTCTTATAGATTCATCTTCCATCATTTTAGCATCTTGAAATGCACAAATCCAGCTTTGTAGCCTCAATTTCTTAGAATGTTCATCACCTTCAAAACTATTTTCCAAAGCTCTCCAAATCTTATGAGAAGTATTAAGTGATTTTACTTGGTTGTACTCAATTTTATGAAGTGTAGACAATAGTGCTTCTCTAGCTCTCATGTTGCACATGAAAAGTTCTCTTTCTTCCTCGATACAAGTTTCCAAAGCACTTTCAACAATAATTGTCTTTTCTAATTTTGTCAAGATCCAATATCTTGGACCCATACACAATAGATGTTTCTTCATCTTTTTCTTCTAGCTATCATAATTTTTTCCGTCAAACTTCAAACTATCCTTTCTTAATATGTTTGCCATGGATCTCCCAAAGTTGTTAAACTTTATCTTTAAGGACATGATGCTCTGATACCAATTGTTAGAAATAATAGTCCTCTAAGATAACTGAGAGGGGGTGAATTAGTTATCTAATTAAAATAATTATCAACCTTAAATAATCTTAACCATTCAATCAAAATAAATAGCAATGATACTAAGATGCACATACACAATTACACTAGATTTGTTAACTAGGAAAACCCTTGATCAGAGAGAAAACCCCAGTGGGAATGATTCCCACAAGATGATGTACTAATATAAATATTCTTTGTTAGAGGATGGACCCTTTTATGAGTCTATTACAACATTTAGTACATATAAGTCCCCATTAGGAGACTTTGAATCTGTGTTAGGAGATTCCAACCCTATTAGGAGTTGTGCCAACCTTGTTAAAAGTTATAGAAGGCAGAAGGACCCACTATCCAAATAGCTTCTAGGGAAAGACCACTAAACTCGTTGTCCAATTGATCTTTCAACTATTCATTATAGAATAATTATCTATATTGTACTTTAACTTCTTTCCTCTATCCTGTCAACTAGACCAATCACTTTTAGATATTGTAGACCAAGTCACAAACCTCAAATCCAAATATCAAACTTTGGATCTCATAATAAAACATCAACAATGAAGTTTTCTTCACCTTCACTCTACTCTACTTATCTTTGCATTCCACTCTTTGTGCTTCTTGCAATCATTCATACATTTCATACATGATAAAGGAAAATGCCCTTCCTTTATACTGAATCCATAAAACAATTCCTTGAATCAACTATTACACCTTCTCAATTCATTATTATAGGACCTCATTAAGAACATGTTACACTTAGTGATAACATTAATCTTTTGCCTTGTAACTTGAATAGATTTTTACATTATGATGAGTGAGCTTAGCTACGTCATCTCCAGAATGTCTTCTTCACATCTTTAAGAGTGGCTTCTTAGAATAAAAAATCTGCTAAGAGATATGACATGTTTACCAGAATATGCTTATGTAAACTCTATCTCATAATAGTCTTCACTAAAACTTTCATAACTTCTTCTAGACTTAATATCTTATGCTTCCAAGGTTAGCTACATGTACTAGACACTTAGTGTTATCTCCTTTTAACCTCACTAGTGAAAGTACTAAACGATCTGTTTGTACCAACTTGATCTTTACTGTTATTCTTCTGTCAGACACCATAGAAAATTGTTTTGTTGACATCAATAACAAACATAGTCACGAATGTAACATATCATCATGATAATGATCTAATAATATTTCTACAATACACCCCCCCCCCCCCCACCCCCCATAGAAGTATCATCAACATTCATGCTTCCAACACAAGATTTATCAGCACATACAGAAAACTCAAAATTAGATTTACCATTTTCAGCCTTTTCCTCTTTGTCATATGACCAATCAAAAACAAACTTCAGCATTATCAGCATGCTAATAATTTGAAATAGTATGAAACTTCTCCCCAATGGTACTTTCCTCATAAGACAAGTCATCATGTGTATCGACACTTGAACCATTATCACCTACAACTCCAAAGCTTGACAAAGAGTATTCTTATTTTATATCATTTTCAGCATCAAACCTTAGGGGAAGGACTTTTTCTTGAGAGAAAACATAACAAGGGATATCATGAGCAACTAGAGAAACATTTGCATACCTTTTGAGATCATGAGCTAGTAGTTCTGAAATTTTATCATCACTCAACAAGACTTCATCACAAGTCTATTCTAAAAAACTTATAGCAGCAGTACCATTAGTCTAACAATCTGAAAAATTAGAATCATTACTATGACATATTACCTCTTCTTTGCACAATACCTCTTGACTAGGTGTATCATTCTCATTTTAATCAAAAGAAAATTTATCCATACTATTGTTAGAACTTTCTACACTCTCACACATACTATTACATGATTCATTTTTAGTCACATGACCATCTTTATCTTGCTAATTAAAATCAACTAATTCAATAGATCTAGAATCCATCTCTCCATAATCACAAGACACATTGTTTTTATCTATGGATTCACTACATTCAATATTACTTTCAGCACATTCACATTTTCTATTAGAGGATTTAATACATAATTCATTGCTACTTAAATCACTCTCAAATTTCTTGAAAAGACCTTCAACAAGCAAAATCTGTTGTTCTCTCAAATGTGTTGTCCAGTTAATTGAATTAGGCATAAAGACATCTAGGAAAACAATAGGCCATAAGGATTCCTTAAGTCTTAAAGACACATGCAACTCTATGAGTATTGATTTGAACTTTACATAAATTTGATCATATCTGAGATCTTGAACACTTCCTACCATATTTCTTATAAATCTGACAATTCTATTGTGGAGTTCCTTTCTTATCTCTACAATATCTTCAACCACACTGTCATAACTTGGTAGACTAACTTTAGATCTAAGATCTTATTCCATTTTGAAATAAACTAACTACCCCTTTCTCCTAGTGCTGAAAATCACTAAATAGAGGTGACCATTTCTAACATTTAACTTTGATGAAAAGGAAAACACATGAAAATCAAAATACCTTCAAGTGTTGATGCTAAACTTCAATCTGTTGATTTGGCACAAGTGTAAACATAAAAATCCTTTACACCATTCATCAAAACCATGTAGATCTGCCACCTCCTTGAAGAGGAAAAATGAAATCACTTTTCTAATTCACTCTTTAACATTTAAACTTCTTACAACAGTAGATTACATACAACACTTGAAAATTATAAATCAAGAACTTATATCTTCTCTTTTCTTGCCAAGATCTTCTTACAAAACTTTTAGATCTGCACAACTAATTTGAAAACCCTTGAAAAACATTTACATAGAACCAAGTTTGCACTGGTACAAAGATCTGTAGAGAGTAACCACTCACAATCATGAGAAACATTTAAAACATGATTTATCACTTGAAAATTTTGAACTAAACTTTCAACTTGTAAAACTTGCAAATCATCAAACACTTCAAAAAGACAAAATACTTTTGAGAATTTATGACTCTGACTTTACAAAAGCACTTTGAAAACCAAATCTAATTGAATTGATTGAAGATGAACCCTCTTAGTAGCAACACAATTTGCACTCAACCCTCAAAGCTAATGTTGTAAATGAATAAAGCATTATTGGGAGACATGAATTATCAACAAAGAAATGGAAAATGCTTCATGACCTTGTTGTTGTAGCAAACCTTTCACATGCCTTTCTCGTAACTATATTGAATCACTCTTCAAATTCTACACTTCCCTAGCAAAGTCACCATTTTGTTGGTGTTTCAAAACATCATGTTTTAGAAACCTAGTGATAGAAATAGAATACATCTAGGGGAAGCTAACTCCCATATTCAACATACTTATTTAGACACCAGGTCCAACTATAAGGATAGACCCTTCTTCTACTTCAGGCTCTACAAAACCTAAGTAGGTGGACCTCAAATTCATTCATATGGTACCAGCGTTGAAGCATACACTTGAATCTAACAAAGCAGGTAATACCCTTGATCATCTATTGTTTATGAAAACATTCATGGAAATGAAATAGCTAATAACATGACTCGTGAACTTCATAAACTAAGTGAGGGTAACACTTTTTGGCTCTTCAACAAAAAGAGAATAGGATTTGACTATAAATTTGATTTTCAGCATAACCAAGACATGAACAACATAACACTTTGATCCTATAGCTGATTTGTGCCTTATCTATTGGGAAATCCCACAAATCACTGACATACATCCTTGAAAGTCATTGATACATTTCATATATCACGACTTCCTAATCTATATATTCACTTTGTGAATCAAACATCTACATCTTTCTGAATCTCATACTCAACCTATCCCTTCATGAAATATGCAACGCCATTATGATATATCAAGAATTTACATGAATCATTGAATAATAAGAAAAACATACCAAATGTACAACCTAAAACAAATTGCAACTAGATAATATGCACCTTGTAAATATATCATAGAAGATCACAAACAACATAAACAAGAGACAAAATTGAAATTAAAGATTAAGCTTCTTGTTGCACTTTTATTCATTTCCTTGAAACAAATACATAAAGGATGCATAAAATTAAAACATAAAAAATTTTGAATGGACTAAAACTATATGTATTATCACTATTTGTTGTTCATTACAAGAGAAATGTTGGGCATGAATCATGGGATCACAACTAGAGCTTTTCTCAATAGTCTGGAAAATAACCAACCATCAACAACCAGAGAAAGAGAAGAGAAGAGATTAAGAAGACATGAAGAATTCCTGGATCAGATCAGATGTTGTCATTTGTCTACTTGGAAAAATTTCATCTGTTGATGAAGAACATCTCTCTACTCTCTCTCTGTAACTAAAAATCAGATCCTTTACTTATTTTGATTAAGTAAAGTAGGTTTTATGGGGATCCTGAAGCCCAAAAGTTTTTATAACATATCTAAAATATAAATATTAAGAAAATTCTAGCTAAAATGCATCTACTTATCAAAATCCAAACCCAAACGACAGGCCCACGGCCAGGATACAAAAAACTACTACAGATCCTTTACTTATTGCTGAAGAATGCTTTGAAAATATCTTCAGACTAATGAAACCTCTAACTAATTTTGAATGGCAGATCTGATATTAAACTAGGGCCAAAAAAATCTACCAAATGACCTTTACAAGAAAAATAAAGCTTTCAAAATTATTTTACTCTAAATCTCGAGTTAACAAACTTCATGTCTACTTCTCTAGCTAATTTCGATGCTTCATCATGAAATTTGCCTATTCTATTGAGAATGCCCCCATTTTACAAATTTTCTTATACCTTGTACTAGTGAATACCTATACAATTTTTGATTCCATATTCGGATAGCTCATCTTCTCTTGATTCTAATGATATGTTGTACCACATATTTTGGATGAAAACTACCCCTCTGGTACTCATTTGAAGTTTTAGGCCCAACTGATGAACAAAGAAAAAATGGAAAAAAGTTAAAATGTCTATTGTCTAAACTATAGAAAATCTTTAAAACGTTTAAATTTTTCCATCTCAAGCTCATTCAAACTTTTGAATGAACGTAAATCAAAATCAAAATTTCGAATGAAGATAATAAAATAAAATTTTATTATTTTATCATTTTTCCCCTTTTTTAATTTTTGGTCAACCTCTTGTTGACTACCAGTCGGGTGCCATGTTGCAGCCCCTAATTAGTCAACTTTGCCACCTCACACTACCCTATCATTACTACCACCCAAGCCAATACCACATGTCAAAATTTCATGAGTTCATCGATTTAACCCTTGACTCAGCAAGTAACCCTGTGAAGGCATGACTAGAAGCTTTTGCAGCCTCACTTGATTAACCTGAGGTTCCTTTTATCCACTTGCAAAGGTGTGCTTACATCTTTGTTAACTATTTCCTTTTATTTGCATGGTTCAAAATTAAGATATCTTTAATGCTTTATGATCAGCGACCTTGCAATGATGATTTGGACTTAACCCCTTTTCTTCTATCACAGCATCGCCACTTGAATTGCCTTAAGTCAGAAATGACTTGTGATCATGCACTCTTCCTAGTTCACTCAATTGCATACCTAACCTTGATGTTATTGTTAGTTGTTGTGAAGCCGCACTAAGCTCAGAATAGACCATCTCACTTATTTGTAACCTTGGAAATGGTTAGTAAGCAAAGTGGAGTGATGTTGCAATTATTGAGACTTTGCAACATCACAACTTTAAAAGATCATGAAATACAAAGATAAAACATTAGCTTAAAACTTAGAGATATAAAGGTATAACAAGGTTTTTCACAAATCTCCCTTTTTAAAAGAAATGAATTTTGAATGCACTCAAATGACATAACAAGATAAAAACTAATCTAGGGCTTTTTCATGAGAGCTAACATAACATTTTAGAAACCCTAAGCATTTTAGACATAGCTCTTCCTGATTTTCAAAGATTTTAACAAGACTACAAGAATGTGAAAAATCAAGCCAATAGGCTCTTGTGTTTCTCCTCTTATCATCCATTTTCAATCAATATTTAGAACAACACAAGCTACTAAAACCTTTGATCGAGTCATCATCCACTATGGGAAAATATTTAAATGTGACTAAAATGAGAAATTGCAATGAGGTTTTGACTATAAGACTAACACAGGGGCCCAATAGAAATTGAGTTCACTGTCATGATATCTTTTAAAAAAAGGGAAACTCTAGACAAATAAAAGTTGATGAAACCTTATAAGTCTTTTCAAACCAAAAACCATACTCTGTCACAAGGACAAAACACCTTTCTAACACATGACTTATAAATATTCAAATGAAACCCATGTCATGTGCTCCCCAATAAATTTTCTAGTTTGTTGGCTCCTGATTTGACAAGATTTTAACCACCTTTTGAAGTTACACAAAATACCTAGGAGCTAGCCATAAAACCATAATAAGTAATTCCAAGGGAAAATCAAAAGGGCCAACAATTAAGACTATTTTAGTCTTCTTCCCTTTGAATTCTATAGGATTTTGGCAGGTGTACCTTGAAATTTATAAGTCTTTCACATATTTATCAATTCTTGGTATATATTCCAATATAACAGATGAATGTATGTGGTTCTTCTAATTTAAGGACTAAAGAAGGGATGCAAGACGACTAATTCCTTAAACCCTAAGACTCCTTAAATCAAGTGTAGGCTATATTTTTTAATGTAAAACAACAAATATTTTAAAATTTGATTGATTAATTTTGCACTGTATAGTTCATCCAGATTTAACCAATTCTAAACATGATTGGTGCCTTATCCATTTTGGCTATTACTCACAAAACTTTAACACATAACATCAAACCTATCTGATTACTTTTTGAAAAGGAAAACACCCATTCCTATCATAATATTTTTTGGAAACTTTCAAATCTCCTAATTCACATCAATAATTTACATACTACATTAGATTATTAGGAAAATATGAACTAATACATTATTTGGAGTGGATCATAATTGATATTTAATAGACTTTGTCATCAAATTCAAAAAAATTATAAGAAATAGAAGAAGAGACAAGATCCAGATTAAGTAACCAACCTATAAGTAATTTTTTTTATCTTCTTTGAAAAATATACAGTTCAGTATCAAATCTTATAAAAAAGCTCAAATGGACTCAGTAACCTAGCTTCTTGTATTTTGGAAACTCTCATTCTTATCATAAAATCTCATTCTTATCATAATCTTATTTTGGAAACTCTCAAATATCCTAATTCACATCAAGAATTTACATAATACATTAGATTATTAGGAAAATATGAACTAAGACATCATTTGGAGTGGATCATAATTGATATTTAATAGACTATGTCATCAAAATCTAGAAAATTATAAGAAATAGAAGAAGAGACAAGATCCAGATTAAGTAACCAGCCTATAAGTAATTTTTATTATCTTCTTTGAAAAATATACAGTTCAGTATCAAATCTTATGAGAAAGCTCAAATAGACTCAGTAACCTAGCTTCTTGTATTTTCATTAATGACACTTCTGGACCAATATAACTATATAGTAATGGACCGACTCAAAACATGAAAGTATGCATTCCATTCAAAATGAAGAACTTAGACCTTTCTCTAGCGTTGGAACTCATTTATATTGTTGGAAAATGAAGATGGTGTAACTAAGAGGGGAGGGGTGAATCAGTTACCACAAAAACATTTTCAAAAGTCCCAAAGATGCCTTAAACTTAGTTGTTGCTGCTACAAAAATCACTGCTTAAAACTTGATAGGTGTTTAGTTAATTTATGAAGCATTTACTGAAATAAGCGACTATGCAAAAGAAAGTAATCATTAACACAGTAGACACCAGATTTACGTGGAAACCCAATATGGGAAAAACCACCAGCAACTAGTCACCAATTTTCACTCTTCTGAAGTGAGCCCTGTTAGGAGCCAACCCTGTTAAAGGTTACAAAACACACTGTTAGGTGTGACCCTGTTAGAGGATTTAATCACCCTGTTAGGAGTGGCCTTGTAAGAGGTCTTTTTGAACAATTCAACTGAATTGCCACCCTGTTAAAGGATTTATGAAATGGCTGTTAAACCAACTCTGTTAGGAGATTTTGGAATCACTGTTACAATGGTTAGAAAGCAACAATGAATGATCTGAAAATACATGCAACTTATCTTGCTGAATACAGATCTTAGTTTAGCTCCATGAGATCCTTACTGATCAAATATATCTCTGCAGCTCCAAGATTTCCCTCTGCTCAATTCTGCTTAGGCACACGCAAGTCTCTTCCTTGCACTTCCTTGCATTTTTCGTATATTCATTCTCACCTTTTTTTTTATCTTGAGCACCTCTTTATATATTATTCATAATACTAGGTCGGCCCAACCAACTTGTTAAAACAATTCCAAAGTCGGCTTGCCCAACCAACTTGACTAAACATATTCTAAAGTCGGCTTGAACAAAAAAAAAGACTTTCACTGGCCGACGCTGCTCGGTCAATACAGAACAAAAACTTCCTTCCTATGTTAACTGGCAGAACTCGGTAAGAACTACAATTACCGAGAAATTCGGTAATCTTGCCACTTCCTTTGGAAACCGACTGGACTCGGTAAAAGTTGTCTTCGACTACCGAGTGAGCTCGGTGAAAACTCAGCTTTCCTTAGCTTACCGT
This sequence comes from Cupressus sempervirens, assembly GCA_028749045.1. Lineage (NCBI taxonomy): Eukaryota > Viridiplantae > Streptophyta > Pinopsida > Cupressales > Cupressaceae > Cupressus > Cupressus sempervirens. The sequence goes on along the minus strand of CM053791.1, from coordinate 113,194,342 downwards.
GCGAACTCGGTTAACACTTAACCGTTCGTTACAAAATCCTTTGATACTCGAGTGATCTCGGTAAGAACTAAACTTTCCTTAGCTTACCGAGTGAACTCGGTTAACACTAACTCACCGTGTGACATACCGAAATGCTCGGTATACACTGCAAAAGGCTTTTACTGACCAACTGAGCTCGGTAAGCTCTGTAAATTGTTTTCCTGGTTGATAGAACTCGGTAGAATCTGTCTGATAACTGATATGACATTTGTGTAACATCAAAGACAATACACAATTACTTAATTGATATTTAATAGACTATGTCATCAAATTCTAGAAAATTATAAGAAATAGAAGAAGAGACAAGATCCAGATTAAGTAACCAGCCTATAAGTAATTTTTATTATCTTCTTTGAAAAATATACAGTTCAGTATCAAATCTTATGAGAAAGCTCAAATAGACTCAGTAACCTAGCTTCTTGTATTTTCATTAATGACACTTCTAGACCAATATAACTATATAGTAATGGACCGACTCAAAACATGAAAGTATGCATTCCATTCAAAATGAAGAACTTAGACCTTTCTCTAGCGTTGGAACTCATTTATATAGGGTGAGTTAAAACAAGCTTGAGGCTTAGAGAGAAAAGAGGAACCCTATTCTTTAACAAGAATTTACATAATACATTAGATTATTAGGAAAATATGAACTAAGACATCATTTGGAGTGGATCATAATTGATATTTAATAGACTATGTCATCAAATTCTAGAAAATTATAAGAAATAGAAGAAGAGACAAGATCCAGATTAAGTAACCAGCCTATAAGTAATTTTTATTATCTTCTTTGAAAAATATACAGTTCAGTATCAAATCTTATGAGAAAGCTCAAATAGACTCAGTAACCTAGCTTCTTGTATTTTCATTAATGACACTTCTGGACCAATATAACTATATAGTAATGGACCAACTCAAAACATGAAAGTATGCATTCCATTCAAAATGAAGAACTTAGACCTTTCTCTAGCGTTGGAACTCATTTATATAGGGTGATTTAAAACAAGCTTGAGGCTTAGAGAGAAAAGAGGAACCCTATTCTTTAACAAAATATAGTTGCACTCGAGACAAAAATCATTATCAGTAAACTCATAAGAGAGTTTATCTCAAATACATGTACCATATTCCAAATGATATGGAAGTAGTTTCATGATTTGTTACATAGGTATACCCATAGTGAATGAACCACAAAGGTTTGGTATCTTATTGTTATAACTACTTTCTTCTCCTCTAATAATCATTTGTTGATATGCATCCTAGTTGTTTATGTTTTCTAGTGGGACAGGGGCTTCTTAAAAAAATTCTTGTTCAGGGTGACTAACAACCTCTTCTCCCTTTTCTTCTTTTATCTCTTTGACAGGTGGTGGGTCCATCTCTTCTTCCTTTTGACCTTATTCCTATTCTTCAACTTCCACCTGTGAATCCTTGTATTGTGGGCCATATTTTATCCACCATTCATCATAGACCGTAGTAGTGGGCCATTCAAACTCAATAATTTCCTTCTCTTTATAGGTGACATCTTTCCACTTGTCCTTCAATTGCTTCTTCCTTTTGACCTTATTCCTATTCTTCTACTTCCACCTATGAATCCTTGTATTATGGGCCATATTTTATCCACCATTCATCATAGACCATAGCAGTGGGTCATTCAAACTCAATAATTTCCTTCTCTTTATAGGTGATATATTTCCACTTGTCCTTCAGTTGCTTAACCTCATATATGAAAGATTTGTAAAACCCCCTTGCTTCTACTAGGTCTATTACGACTTCTATAAGCATACCATTATCATCATAATTTATTATAGTACTCACCTTAGAATCTCCACACCCCAATCTCTAAGTGTCTTCATTCCATGGGCATTTGTAAAAACTAAAGGAAAAATAGTGTGATCCTTGTTTTCACACTTGGATATATAAAATATCATATTTTTCTATAATAAATCTCTATCTATATTGAATTATAATAACCTTATTATCTGATCATATGTCCTTTCAATTCGATAGTCAATATTTGCCTTATCAATAACATTCAAAGATAGGTTGGTCATTATTTTCTCTTTACCAACCCATTTATCCACAATTTCCCTCAACCTTTCTTCATTATCACAAAAAAATTCCATAATCATCAATTTTTTTATCACATGGTGAAGCAATCTAGTATCAATCTCAAAAACAAAGTGCAAGATAGTGATCCTTATCTTCTCTTCATACCTTTATCATACTTCTATTTGCGCAGTCCTGAGCCTAGCCTTCTCCTCCTCTATATCTTCTTTAGAAGGGTCTTTTGAATACAATGGAGTGTTTGGATTCTTAAAAATAAGGCTATTAGGGGGTAGTGGAGCAGGTGATGATACAATCAATCTTTGGGAAGATTTCCCTATCTCCAACTGTCTAACTTGTTGTCCCTTATACCTAGCAAGCTCATTTTCTATCTTCATTATTTCCCTTTGCTCTTCATTGAAGGCTGCTAAAACTTGTTCATATTTTGTGTACAATTCATCCATCATCTTCTTTTATCTTCTTGTTGTAGCCAGGGAAAAACTTGTTGTCTCATTGTTCATGAAAGCAACTTCATCATTAGAAGTTTCTTCAACTCGCTTCACAGCTAGACTCTCCATTGAATTGGTGTCATATTTTTTAAAATATTGGGACCTATTTCTCTTTTGCAAAGACCATATGACTAATACAACATAGTCTTCATTATATTTTACACCTTTAGATGCATTTTTGGCTTCTTCTTCACTTTTGTACATAGTGTTTATTTCCTTCCTTACTACATCAAAAACCATAGCATATGCCATGTCCCAATTTGAGAGAATTTGCACAACTACCTCCCTTATCATCAATCTCCCTTCTTCTAGAGTAATCTTACCAAATTATTGCATCATCTCTTCTTTTATCTCTTTCTTTATAAGAGAGTCCTCTTTATTTGATTTGCTCTGCTTGTCTTTTCTTGCATCTTTCCTCAAAATTAGAAATGTTTGATTCTCAAGAAAATTGAAAGAATGCTCTAGACTTTATAAATTTATCATCTAACAAAAAATTATGATAAGCTTGTGTTAGAATTCTTTAGAATAACTGAGAGGGGGGGGTGAATCAGTTATCCAAGGTCCAAATTCCCTAATAATACTTTTTCTCAAATTATAGTGAGCCCATAAACTTTTCATCCATCCAAGCTTAAAATAATCATCCTATCAAATTACAGTAATCAATATGCAGCAATAAAACATGCAAGATCAACACATGACACAATGATTTACATGGAAACCCAATTTGGGAAAAACCACCAGTAACATGCTACTTGATTATCACTCTTCTAAAGTGATGCCCTGTTAAAAGCCTGCCCTGTTAAAGGCTTACAACACACTGTTAAATGTGACCTTGTTAGAGGATTTCACCAAACTGTTAGGAATGGGCCTGATCAAAGGACTTTAGAACATTCACTTGGAATGTCACCCTGTTAAAGGATTTACCTCATGGCTATTAAACCAACCTAAGTCCATAGGATTTAAACTAACTGTTACAATTGCTAGAGAGTAACGATAATGACTTTTTGATCTGATAAAACTTACAACATACTTTGCAAATTTCAAATCACTCTTCAGTTCAGTCCTTTTGCTTGGCTTTTAATCACTTCAGTTCTTATAGCTTGTCTTCTCAAGCTCTGTCTCCTTGAGTCTTCTTACTCATCATACCAATGCATCCATATCTGTGGTCATCTGTTGAAGCAGAGTAAATGTGCTTTCTTTCTCTTTAGCACCTCCTTCAACAATTATGCTTTCATGCTTGACCTCCTCTCTCTCTTTGCTTCGTGACCTTATGATTCCTTAAATAGAAATTTTATTTTCTTTTGTCACTTGATTCTCCCTTTCCAACTTTAGGGTTTCAAATGGATTAGATAGGAGACAATGTATCTACCCTAGATCTTGCTCTTATCTAGAAACTTTGTCTAGACTCTAGTTGTAATCTCCAAAAATGTTCTACATGGTATTCTGTGCCACCATCTCATCATTCTTATCTTCTATTTAATTCATAGACTTCTAGATAACAACCTTGCCAGCTTAGATCTAGCAAATCTTTGATTTTCAAAATAATGCAGCAACTCGGCATTATTGGTTTACTGATGCTCGGCATCTATTTCTGCTCTGCACTTGATTTTACTCGGCATCTGAAGTTCACTTGGCATCTGAAGTTCACTCAGCACTTGAAGTTGAACTTGCTCGGCTTCAACTGGGAATCTATTTGGCACCTACTAGCTTGATCGGCTCCCTCTCTCTAATGAATTTTAGTTAGGCTTTACAGATGTCTTAGCTAAAACCTTACATCTTTTATATGTTTTAGTGTGCCCATTCTCTATGTCTTAGAGTATGTTATCAATACACTTTTTCATCAATGACTTAGCTGATCTTTGGTCTTCATTACAACATCATAACTTCAACCTTTCTCTAGGTGTTCTAGTTACATCTTATTGATTGCCTCCTCCTTGTCAATCAACTAATTGATAGTATTTGGATCACTAAAGCAATTGTCATTCCTACAAGTAGAAACTTTGACATCAATGACAAAACAATGATTGAGAACATTCTTTTCTAGTTCCATATGATCATTCAAACAATTTTCCTCATGATCTTTTCAATCATTTCCAAAAATCTCCCTCTTTGGCATTGATGGCAAAACCAAACTGATCAATTGATCAACTTAGTTACCATCAAGAATTGATCATCTTAGTTACCATCAAGATTGTATATGTTGTCTACTAATTTTCCTGGCTGCTTACATCCTTACTACTGATCTCATACATCTCTTTTAGTTTCTTCATTAATCTCCCTCTTTCATATATATATCTCCCTTTTGCTTTGTATTGATCAGGTTTCTGCATATTTCTCCCTCTTTGACATAAATGCCAAAGATGTAGCATCTTTATCATGCAAAATATAAGCTTTGTGTCTCATGTTTTCTCCCTTTGTCACCATGCTTGTGGCTGATTTGGAGTTTCTGCTCCTGTTGTCATCCTCTACATCTTTCTATTGATATTTCAATGATTTGTTCCTGTTGATGCAGGGCAGCATCCTTGTTTCTTTAAACTGCTTGAGTTAGGGGTATTACCCCCAACTTGCCTCTAAGATATTCATAAGCATCCTTGGGCAATGGTTTGGTGAAGATATCTGCAATTTTTTCTTTGTGTGAATGTATTCCAACTTCACTTGTTTGTCTTCTACCAATTCTCTAACATAATGATACTTGATTGCAATGTGCTTGGTTTTTGCATGCATTACTGGATTTTTGGATATGTTTATAGCACTTGTATTATCACAATACAATATCACAGGTTTTGCTACCTCTTCTTTCATTCCTTTCAATAGATGTGTGAGCCACACAATGTTTGTGCAATTGACTACAGCTACTACATACTCTGATTCTGCAGTGGACTGGGATGTGCATGTTTGTTTCTTGCTAGTCCAGGTAACTAGCCTTTTGCCTAAAAATAATGCACCTCCACTTGTTCTTTTTCTATCATCAATGTTGCCTCCCCAATCTGCATCTGTATATGCATTGAGCTCAAACTTTCCATTCTTTTTGTAGTATAGACCAAAGTTATCAATTCCTTTAAGATATCTCATTATTCTTTTTACTCCTATGAGATGATTTTCTTTGGGATTAGCAGAGAATCTAGCCACTATTCCAACTGCTAATGTTATGTCTAGTTTGTTATGCACAACATATTGTAGTTTTCCAATCATGGATCTGTACATTGTTTGATTGACTTCAGTTGATTCATCATTTTTGGATAGCTTATTTCATGTTGCCATTGGTGTGCTGACTGGTTTGGACTCCTCCAATCTAAACGTTTTAAGTATCTCTTTGATGTACTTTGATTGTGTCACAAATATACCATGTTTTAGTTGATTTACTTGCAATCCAACAAAAAATTTGATCTCTCCAAACATAGACATTTCAAACTCATGTTTCATTTTGTCAGCAAAGCCTTTGCAAATTACTTCCTTTCCTCCAAACACTATGTCATCCACAAAGATTTCAGATATAATAATATGCTTACCTTCATCTGATTTGATGTACATGTTGTTGTTATCATCAGTTCTTTCAAATCCTATTTGTACTAAATACTTGTGAAGTCTCTCATACCATGCTCTGGGTGCTTGTTTCAGACCATAGAGTGCTTTATGTAGTTTACAAACCATATCCATGTTGTTCTCATCAACAAATCCCTCTGGTTGTTCAATGTAGGCTTCTTCTTCTAGTATACCATTTAAAAAAGCAGACTTTACATACATCTAATAAACTTTGAAATCTTTGTATGCAGCATATGCAAGTAAAGTTCTTACTCCTTCCATTCTAGCAACAGGGGCGAATGTTTCCCCATAGTCTAGTCCTTCTTCTTGAGCATAACCCTTACATACTAGTCTAGCTTTGTTTCCAGTAATCTCACCATTCTCATCTAGCTTGTTCCTGAATACCCACTTGGTGCCAATCACACTTTTGTCAACTGGTCTAGGAACTAAACTCTAGGTTTTATTCTTCTTCATTTGATATCTTCTTCCATAGCTTTATACCAATCATCATCTTGTAATGCACCATATACTATTTTAGGTTTAGATTTGCTAGTCAGACATGATTCATGTCTCAGTCTGTTCCTTGTCATTGGTCTTGCATCTTTGTCACCAATTATCTGTTCAGCAGGGTGATGTCTTTTTACATATTTGGATAATCTTGGTTCTATCCTTGTTTCCATGTTTGATCTTTCAGATTTAGGATCACTATGCACTTCGTTGTCAGGTTGTTCTTCATCTCTTTCATGTGTACTGACTTCAAGATCAGATTGTGTATTTTCTTCATTCTGTAACTCGGCTTCTGGATGCAACTCAGCATTCACTGGTTGTGACTCGGCTGAAACTAAAAAAATTTATTGAGTTTCAATTTGATTGACAACATCCTCATCAACAGGCATTCCTTCATAAGAATACACAAAGGTTCTGCATTCATTCATTCTCTTTGGTTCTTCAGCTTGAACTTCTATATGCTCATCAAAGTTTACATTTGCACTTTTCACAATTTTGTTAGTGTTAGTATTCAAACACTTATATGCTTTACTTCTAGTGGAGTAACCAAGGAATATGCCTTCATCACTTTTTGCATCAAATTTTCCATTTCTAGCATCTTTAAGGATAAAGCATTTACAGCCAAATACTTTGAAATGTTTTACATTGGGTGAGTGACCATACCATAATTCAAAAGGTGTTGTATTTGTACCTTTCTTAACTTGTACTCGGTTCAGTGTATGAATAGCTACACTTACAGCTTCTCTCTAGTCTTTTAGAGCAACAGTCTTTTCCATCATTAATGTTCTGGCACGGTCAATCACAGATCTATTTCTTCTTTCAACAATTCCATTCTGTGGGGGAGTTCTAGGAGCTGATGTTTGTCTTTTGATTCCTTTTTCATTACAAAATATCTCAAATTCTTTTGATGTGAATTCACCACCTCTGTCTGATCTCAAGCATTTCAAGCTTTTTTCTATTTCCTTTTCAACTCTAGCCACATACCACTTAAACATTTGAAAGGCATCAAATTTTTGTCTTAAGAACATAACAGTCATCATCTTGGAATAGTCATCAACAAACAACGTTATTTACTTATCTCCTCTATAGCTTTGTACTTCCATTGGACCACATAAGTCAGTATGAACTAACTCAAGTACTTCTTTAGATGTATAGTTTTTGCTTTTGAAACTTGACTTTGTCATCTTTCCTAGCTGAAATTGTTTGCACATGATATTATCAGGCTTCTTCAATTTTGGTAAACCTCTGACTTTCTTCATTTTACTAATATTGACCAGATTGTCAAAGTTGACATGACATAGCCTTTTGTGCCATAACCATTCATCATCAAATTTTGCAACAAAACAAGAGACATCATCCATATCAAGGTAAAATAGATTACTCCTTGTTTGATCTCCTTTTCCTATCAGTTTACCATCAGTATCATAGATTTTTGTAGTTTTGTTTCCAAATTCTACTTTGCATCATATATTACCTAACTGTGAGACGCTTAGCAAATTGTAGTTTAATCCTTCAACATAGTATGCATTATCACATGAAATTTTTTTTGTAAGCTTAATGGAACCTTTTTCTTTTATTTTACATGGAGCATCATTACCAAATCTAACACTATTTCCATCATACTGAGTAAAGTTTAAAAACTTACTTTTGTCTCCTGTCATGTGATGTGAGCATCCACTGTCTATGATCCATCTGTCATTTTTGTTCATACATGTTACCAGTGCTATAGGCTCTTCTTCATTAGATTGGTCCTTCATGGCTACATAAACAACTTCATCATCATTATCATCAGAATTTTTTTCAACAATATAACACTTCTTTCCTTTGTCTTTGTAATCTCTCTTTCCATCATCTCTTCTAAATTTGTATTTGTTGCCTTCCTTGTAATCCTTTTTCTGTGTAGACCTGGCAGCAATAAGTCCTACTTCATTACAATTGAAACAAATGATAGGCATCTTACCTTTGAATTTACCTTTTCCTCTGTGAAATCTTCTAGCTAGCAAAGCTTCCAGTTGTTCCACATCTTCCTCATCAGTGCTACTGTCGCTGGATACATATTTCATCTTTCTTCCCTTCTTTGATTTCACTTGTTTAGCATCTTTCAGTGATAGCTTGGCTTTGAAAGCAGATTCAACATTCTCATGTCTGTAGTTGTCAAAGTTAGATAGCTCAAATGTAGTGAGTCTACCCACTATTCCTTCAAAACTTAGATTGTTTCCTGGTACACATCTTAGTTCTTGTATTGTTGATACTCTAATAGCATAGATAGGGAGCAAGGTTCTTAAGAACTTACTATTAATAGTATCTTCATCCAATTGACCACTCAAGCATCTTATTGTACTTACCACTTCTTTTATTCTTGCACCATACTGAGCAGCATTATCATTTTCCTCCATTTTCATATCATCAAATTTTCCTTTGAGGCTTTCTCTTTTTGCTCTTTGTACATTATGATCTCCTCCATAGATGTTTGATAGGGCTTTCCAAATTTTGAATGTAGTGTCACATCCTTTGATATCATCAAATTCAGCATAGTTGAGTGTAGAAGCAATCTCCAGCATTGTCTGATTGTGTTCCTATTTATTTTTCAAATCTTCTATAGTAAGAGTACCAATTGGATCAACATGTTCAGTAAAAATTGAATTTTGGGCATAATCTGCTATGGATCCAAGATGTAGCTTCATCAAACTTTTCCATGCAACAAAATTGTCTTTGTTGAGCTTGGGGACTTCTCTCTTAGGCATTTTGATCTTTCCTGCTTATAGTCCCTTTAAACTGAATCAGCAGTTTGGCTCTGATACCAATTGTTAGAATTGTTTAGAATAACTAAGAGGGGGGGTGAATCAGTTATCCAAGGTCCAAATGCCCTAATAATACTTTTTCTCAAATTATAGTGAGCCCATAAACTTTTCATCCATCCAAGCTTAAAATAATCATCCTAGCAAATTACAGTAAATCAATATGCAGCAGTAAAACATGCAAGATCAACACATGACACAATGATTTACATGGAAACCCAATTTGGGAAAAACCACCAGTAACATGCTACTTGATTCTCACTCTTCTAAAGTGATGCCTTGTTAAAAGCCTGCCCTGTTAAAGGCTTACAACACACTGTTAAATGTGACCTTGTTAGAGGATTTCACCAAACTATTAGGAATGGGCCTGATCAAAGGACTTTAGAACATTCACTTGGAATGTCACCCTGTTAAAGGATTTACCTCATGGCTATTAAACCAACCTAATTTCATAGGATTTAAACTAATTGTTACAATTTCTAGAGAGTAACGATAATGGCTTTTTGATCTGATACAAATTACAACATACTTTGTAGATTTCAGATCACTCTTCAGTGCAGTCTTTTTGCTTGGCTTTTAATCACTTCAGTTCTTACAGCTTGTCATCTCAAGCTTTGTCTCCTTGAGTCTTCTTATTCATCATACCAATGCATCCATATATGTGGTCATCTGTTGAAGCAGAGTAAATGTGCTTTCTTTCTCTTTAGCACCTCCTTTAGCAATTATGCTTTCATGCTTGACCTCCTCTCTCTCTTTGCTTCGTGACCTTATGATTCCTTAAATAGAAATTTGATTTTCCTTTGCCGCTCAATTCTCCCTTTTCCAACTTTAGGGTTTCAAATGGATTAGGTAGGATACAATGTATCTACCCTATATCTTGATCTTATCTAGAAACTTCATCTAGACTCCAGTTGTAATCTCCAAAAATGTTCTACATGGTGTTCTGTGCCACTAGCTCATCATTCTTATCTTCTATTTAATTCACAGACTTCTAGATAACAACCTTGTTGGCTTAGATCTGGCGAATCTTCGATTTTCAAAATAATGCAACAACTCGGCATTATTGGTTTATTGATACTCAGCATCTGTTTCTGCTCAGCACTTGATTTTACTCGGATCTGAAGTTCACTCGGCACTTGAAGTTGAACTTGCTTGGCTTCAACTAGGAATTTGTTCAGCACCTACTAGCTTGCACGGCTCCCTCTCTCTAATGAATTTTAGTTAGGCTTTACAGATGTCTTAGCTAAAACCTTACGTCTTTGATATGTTTCAGTGTGCCCATTCTCTATGTCTTAGAGTATGTCATAAATACACTTTTTCATCAATGACTTAGTTGATCCTTGGTCTTCATTACAACATCATAACTTCGACCTTTCTCTAGGTGTTCTAGTTACATCTTATTGATTGCCTCCTCCTTGTCAATCAACTAATTGATAGTATTTGGATCACTAAAGCAATTGTCATTCCTACAAGTAGCAAGTTTGACATCAATGACAAAACAATGATTGAGAACATTCTTTTCCAGTTCAATATGATCATTCCAACAATTTTCCTCATGATCTTTTCAACCATTTCCAACAGCTTGTTCAATAATAGCATCTAACTCTTTCCCACTAAAATCACTTATAGTTAAATCCATCATTGGTATAGGGGGCTCCTATAGCATCCATTCATCTAATTCAAAAGTAGTAACAAAAACATCACCCTGGCTCCCAAAGTGCATTAATTGATGTGATGTAACTTGTTCATTCTCAAGGAAGAGTGGGGATTCACATGGAGTGTACACATTAGTTCTTGACACAATATTTTCTCCAATTTTTAACTTCTTCCATGTAGGTTTAGGAGGGCTTCTTTCAATTAGTGTCTTCCTAACAAGTGAAGAGGAAGGAATGCTTGTTTCACCAGGCAATGGGGCACTTACCTCTTTCCCCTTTTTCACCACATCTTCTTATGGATCTTTCTTCTCATTTATTTCTTCCATGATCACACCAAAAAATGTCATTAGATTATTTATCTTATCCCCAATTACCTTTGCATCTGCTAAGGGGTTATGATTCTTATCAAAAATATTAACAAACTCCAACACCGTGCTTTAGAATCTTGATTTCTCCTTTTTAAACTCTTTCTCTTATAAGGAGAACTCACTTTTGATGATTGTAAGGAAACTTGGCAATAAAGAATATAACCGTTTCCACATAACCCATAATAGATCTGAAATAAACACGAAATTAAAATCCACATGCAAGAGAATAGACAACATACCCACAAAATTGTGACACAAGATATACCCTAGGAAACCCTCATTGAGGGAAAAACCCAGCCTCCAAAAGCATCCATCATCATGTATTATTCAGCAAAAAATACCATTGCCATACAACCATGGAAGCCTTCATGGCCATAGCCACAACCGAGCAAACTATTTGAACAAGCATGAATCCACACATCCCATGCCATGCTTTCAACCTTCACAAATGCTCCCTTGGCTAACCTGTCAAGCCTTGTCCCACTCAACTCTTGCCTTTTGTCTTCTCCTTGTCACTCTCTCTCTCTCTCTCTACAACAACTACCCTTGTGGCTGCTTATATTGTAGCAAGTCCCACAAAACCACAAAGTGGTATTACATAAACCATGTGCTAAAACCATGTGCTACCTAACCCACTGACCCCACATTTAATATTGGGCATTTAATTCTTTTCCCCAATATTAAATAATTACATGAAATATTATCACAATGTTACAATACAACTCATCAAGAATATTCCATGGGAATCTTTACATGTTGCACGTCCATCTAGGTACAACATTACATAATAAAATAAAATAATAAAATAACAATATTATGCAATGTGTGCAACACCCATTATCTCAACAATCTCCCACTTGTTGTATACATTGCATAGGGTCAATCTGTAGCCACATAAATGAACAAGGGAACAATCCCTCCCAGCACATCCACCATCATGGATCAAAATACACCAAGTGCTCCATCCTAGTACCCGCAACAAAATCAAAGTATCCAGAATCTCAAACATGAATGATCTCACCTCCTATTATGCCACTCCCACTAGACATACATAGAAGCCATCCAAAGAGAAAACCACCCAACTTGTCGCATTAGAAGATCATAAAATCCTGTACCAATTGAAATGCCAAGCACAAAAAACCTGATCCAAAGGTAATCACATGTATCCGTAGTTGTCAAAATATCCATAGCTGAAATAGCACCCACAGCAAAGTGCCAAACCCATCCAACTATCCACACCTCAAAGGTATAACAAGTGAATCTTATATCACCGACATATCCAATCTATAACCTGCAATCACAAGCCTCAAGAGCAATACCTGCCACATATATACCAAGAAGCTCCCACTGCAAAAGAGAATGTCAAATCTACAACCAATCCACTCACAATATCTCAAAGAAGTGAATCCATGTAGTATCAAGGACATCCACAATACATAAACTAATATCCTACAAGAACAAATCTCATAACAAGTCTCCAATGCTCTCCCAAGTTCACCACAACCAACAGAGGAAAGAGATAAATGAATAACCATGTCATCTCTCACATGACATACATGAGCACAAACCAGTGATCACAATCTCTAACCAATCTCAAATCCAATGTAAGCAAAACTGAACATCTAGGAAGATAACCAAGACCAGAGAAACCATGCAAATCATAACCTGTATCATGTCCTTCTACACACACCTCTAGATGTAAACTGTGCAAGTATGATCTCCTCCATAAAACCCCAACAAGAAGCCTCAACAATACCCAAACCATACCATATAACCAATCATGGATGTAAGCCTCTCACAAGAAGATCAAACTCATAAAACCATTCCTAATCCAAGGAATATGCCCAATATAAAACCATCTCCCAAACTAAATCAGCATAACAACGTATGCACATGGAGATAACCAATGCTAAAACCATCTCTCAAATGAACCCTCCAGAACTAACTCATGTACCATAGCTCAAGATCCATATCCATGAAAGACAAGCATAAATATAATGCAACTGAGAGAAACAATGGGCTATACCTCTCAAGTAGCAAACCGCCGAGTAGACCAAGAGTGGGGAATGAGAATGCTCATCAAGATACCCAAGTCTCCAACCAAGACTCATCTAAGAAAAATCTCCTCTCAAGTCCATATCAGGTGACTGCCCCTCGGACTTCCTGCTGAAACCATCAACCGTCCCAACAAATACTTCTCTAATCCAAGAGAAATCAGCGTCACCACCGTCTCTAAGTATCCATGAGCACCTGTAACCAATCAATCCATGCCAACTCCAAATGAAACATAGCAATATCATGAAGTATCCAGCTTATGATCAGTGTACTCAATACCAAGAAACTAAACCAAGATCAATGTCAAAGTTCCAACCATGGCCTCAGGAACATAAACATGACAACATGATCTTACCATCTCAACTAAAAGAGATAACATGCTCCATATGAACATACCATAACATGTCACAACTCTAAATGCGTATCAAGAGTATACCATGACATAATAATGAAACCATCCTCATACCAAGGATAACATGCCAAATAAAAGCATAAACCACACATTTGCCAAGAACCTTGTGAGTCCTCAAGATGCAACCATCTCCATACACCATGAAGAAAACCATCTCCACATACCATGAAGAACCATCTCCACACACCATGAAGATAACCAAGAACTCCATGAGTCCTCAAGATCTAACCATCTTCAAACACCATGAAGATAACAAGTGCACCATGCAAATGTCAAAGATGCTTCTGCAGCAACAGGATCTAAGACAAACCTCCAACATCTGCAAACACTCAATAAATATATCTATGCCAACAACTCCCACTCAACCGTAGTACCAAGTCACCTATGGCATCATAAAATCCATCCTCTCCAAAACAAGAAGATATAAACCAAACCAGGAACTAATCCTGCACTGTCACCCCATCACTGTCACAAGCTCCCACTAAACCATGTATTCAAGCTATCCATGACATAATGATGAAAAACCATCTTCTAACCATGAGAATCAACCAAGGCATCAAACCATCAAAGAACTCAAAGTGCACATCATGAGCTCCTCAAAAGAAACTAAATAACCATGATCCTCAACCAAGAAGATATAACACCATAACCAAATCAGAAAATCCAAGCTAATGAACATCAAGGATGTACCTGTATAACCAATCATGTCATGCCAAAATCCATGACACCATGGTCACATCCCTGAACTGAGCATCTAGCTCTCAATATGTCCAACCTGTCAGCATAGTCAACCACAATCCTCCACCATGACTGTACCTGGTAACAACATCTCATCCCTTCTACATGAAGATAAAATCATGTGACTTAGGGCATAGACAACCCAAATCCAAGCCACCAATCTGAATATGCATCAATAATGAAAGATCAATGGGCAAAGACAACCCATAACCAAGCTATAAATGCAACCTGTAAGTATAGACCGCTTACAACACTGCACAACTTGTAGATCCAACAAGTCATCATGCATATCCAAACCAAACACTGATAACCATATCATCATGAGACCAATCTGAATAATGAACCGAGTATACAATGACATCAACTCTTAAATCTCCAATGTCATAAACTCACAATGTTACCATAGTCAAAATATACCTATAAAATGTTCAGATCAATATATCACCAAATAAATCATGCCAAACCTACACCAAATCTGAACCAATGTGTAGAGCTCTCCAAGAGCTTTCCATTGACTACTTGAAGTCCAAAATCTGACTCTGTATGCCCAAGTTATGCCCCAATTCATGCTCAAAATAAACAACATCTGACTTTAGGGCTCTCAAAACCTAACAAAATTTCAAAATTATAGAACCAAACTTATACCATCTTTTAGTGCTCTGAATTAGCTTTCCAACGCCTATAAGAACTTTGAAATCCGATATTCTGAGAGAAAGTTATGGTCATTTTACTAAGACAGTCTTTTTACCATTTTCAGTACGATTTTTCATTTTTTATTTTTTTTCAGTGACGAAAATTCCGACGGGATTAAATTTGACGGCCATCATGGGCTGAAATCAAAAAACTCTTTCATTTCCTCTGAACATGGCCAAACTAGGGCATATTATATATCAAATTTTATGGAAATGTCGACCCGGATCCAATGGTGAGGTATGTTTTTACCCAGGAGGTCATTTATGCAAGCTTCCCCCTAAAACCCTCATTTAAATGAAACATCTAAAAAATCATTTTCTCCAACAATTTCACATGCCCAAATCTTTTAACATCCCATCATAACAACAAATCCAAAGTCCTCAGATCTACAATAAATCATTCATATATCTTGCCCTTTTCTTTTATCCTCTCATGCATTCCCATGGACTCAATCTAGGGTTACAATAATAAAACCATAGCTCTGATACCACTTGTAAGGAAACTTGACAATAAAGAATATAACTATTTCCACATAACCCATAATAGATCTGAAATAAACACAAAATTAAAATCCACATGCAAGAGAACAGACAACATACCCACAAAATTGTGACACAAGATATACCCTAGGAAACCCTCATTGAGAGAAAAACCCAGCCTCCAAAAGCATCCATCATCATGTATTATTCAGCAAAAAATACCATTGTCATACAACCATGGAAGCCTTCATGGCCATAGCCACAACCGAGCAAACTATGTGAACAAGCATGAATCCACACATCCCATGCCATGCTTTCAACCTTCACAAATGCTCCCTTGGCTAACCTGTCAAGCCTTGTCCCGCTCGACTCTTGCCTTTTGTCTTCTCCTTGTCACTCTCTCTCTCTCTCTCTCTCTACAACAACTACCCTTGTGGCTGCTTATATAGTAGCAAGTCCCACAAAACCACCAAGTGGTATTACATTAACCATGTGCTAAAACCATGTGCTATCTAACCCACTGACCCCACATTTAATATTGGGCATTTAATTCTTTTCCCCAATATTAAATAATTACATGAAATATTATCACAATGTTACAATACAACTCATCAAGAATATTCCATGGGAATCTTTACATGTTGCACGTCCATCTAGGTACAACATTACATAATAAAATAAAATAATAAAATAACAATATTATGCAATGTGTGCAACACCCATTATCTCAACAATGATGTCTTTAGGGTAATAAAATATATGATCATGATGTTTTGCCTTGGTCCTCTTTTTGAACATCTCATAAAAACCCTCAGGATTAGAAAATATAGCATGAGATGTAGCCATCTTATAGAGGTCTAAAAATTTATATAAGAAAATACATCCCCCTTTTGTGATTACAAATAGATGGGCAACAACATATGTAGGAAAAATAGTACCTCTAGATCTTCTTGCTAGCTTAGCTTCCTCCAAGACCCCAATTTTTCATAAGATTTTTGCTAGACCCATCTTAATAGGTACTTGGTACAATAAAACATTAGGGGTTCCTTGGAATCCATATATTTGAAAATAGTAGAAACTAGATAAGGAATAACATCACCCCAATTGTGGGAAACCTTCAGTGCAATAGTGAAATCTATAATCCTAATAAATTCTAACAACTACTTTGTAATCCTTGGATTATCACAAGACAACAATGTTCTCAAGCTTGATGCAAAGTACCTATCAAACTTGACAAAACTGGCCTCATTTATATCCCAGGACATGTCTGTGCTCCATAACTAAATAGGTAAAATCTCTCCATCATGCTCTCTTGTAAGTATCATTTCTTCTCCAAAGTAAGTAGCTCCTTTGAGAAAGAACATGTACATCAACACCGAGTACCAACCAAACAAATTTTCAACTCTGCCTTTTGCAATTCGAATTAACCCATTGTGAATTTCTTTAGCTAAAATGAGGCAAAATAAAAAAGAACACCAACTCCAAAACATAGAATTTTAACCATATCATACATGAAGCTAATAGGCATATAGCCTTGTTCATCGTCTCCAAAAACCCTACACAAGGACATGTATATCTAGGGTACAAAAATTGAAGAATTCTTTCTTAAAAGGCTCTGGAGTTGAGCAAGTAACCAAGGTTGTATTTGCAGTAGCTATAAGATGTTCCCTTAAAGGTCCATGTCTGATATAAACCCTCTAAGCTTTATATATTTTCTCCAATTTCTATAAATCAATAGCCTTATGCTATTCAGAAAAAGGATCCATCCCAAAAACTTCACAAATTTCTTTGGGTGTTATCATAACCACACAATCTCCATTTATACCCCTAACACATTTGGAAATTGGATCATACATTCTAGAAATTAAAGTTAAAAACTATGAATCCATGAAGACTATAGGCACAACCAATTTCCCAAGATCAAAATTCCAAAGATTTCCATGTGACACAAAAAGCTTTCTCTCTGAGAATCACATCTTAAAAAGTTGAAATCCACTTTTGGTAGTCTTCACATCTAGGGTCCAATTACCCTTGTAAAAACCCTCAGCTACCTTCAGGCGTGGAGCAACAAGGACTATCTTCTTGCCTTGTGTTGAATAATTTCTTGACCCATCCAATTGTTCCAAGAAATCATCACATACATTCCTCTATTGGTAATCTATTTTTCTCGTGAAGTCTCTTCTTGGCGACATTTTGAACAGTTACAGAATTTATAGTACCAACAATTCTTTTTTATTTTGTTGGCTAATATGAAATTTAGGAAATGAATGAGGACTTACCAAATTTTTCCCTAATTTACCACTTTGATATCTATCTACAAATCTCTTTAGCTCTATAACTTTCTTCACTTGTATTCACATTAGAAATGATCTCCTTTTTTGCAGCAAGAGTAATGTATTTGCACAATTTTTATTAAATCCCAATCACATGAGAGTGAATTAATTCTTCATAAATTTTGTTGTAGGAAATGAGCATGCACATCCCATGGACAATTTTAAATGCAAACCATTGATCAAAAGGAAATCAAATGATCCTAATTGAAACTGACATGGCTAAGTCGCTTTCCTCTTATGACAGGGTGGTCAAACCAATCATTTCATGTCAAATGCAACCTATTCATCTTGTGGGCCTTTTTCTTGCCACCAAATATTTCCAAAACACATGGTGTATCGTCACTATGAGTAAGCATCGTGCACATGAGCATAGCAACATAACAACTACCATTGTTTCATTTTGGATCATGTGGTGTAAATTAAACTTGCTCCTTTCAGTGCTTTATTTCATAGTTGGCCCACCTATGACATGTCGCATGGTAACATTAGCTAGAATTTGAGCACCATTCCATAGTGACATAGCAACATCCATAGATCCTCACTTGATCCAATGGTTGGGATACTGGCTAATTTTTCATGTGACCAGGCCCATGAGGAACACACGTCATATGGTCACATTGTCATCATAGTTAAACCCTGAGAAAGTTCCTTTAGCAACATTTTGATGTCCCTTGATCTATGTTTGATCAAACCATTGGAAACACTCTCATCTTCCTTCCTCAACTGACCCACAAGGGATACATGACATCCAATCATGTTGTCACAATACCTAAAACATGTGCTTCTCCTAAAGGTGACAACACGATAACTATAGATCTTCATTCGACTCAACGGATTTAGATTTATTGGAAAACTTTATTAATTGACTTACCTGGGACACTTGGCATGATCTCACATTGTCACATTTCTTAAAATCCTTGCATATTGTTATAACAACAACACGATAGTTGTTGATCTTCCTTTGATCCAACGATCAGCAACCAATCACCATCCGTAGTCATTTAAGAAAATGACTCATCCATGATCCTACCATGTGGAAGCATCTAAACACAAACAAAGATCACATGAGTCCTTTAATCACTTGGGCCCCATGAAGGACACGTCACACATTGTCGCATTTTCACAAAGAATAAAGACCTCTCATCTTGGTATAGAGACAATATGACTACCTTTGATCTTGCTAAGATCCAACGATCTAAAACGCCCATCTTTTATGCTCTTGATGACCTCGCTAGAAACATTTTAAATAGTCACATTCTCACAAAGAATAATAACCATGCTCCTTACTATAGGAAAAAGGTGACAATAATTGATTTCATCAAGATTTGGCGGCTATGAAACAAATCAAAAACATGGGTCCACCGAAGGTAAAAAACTATCAAGAAATTGAATTAAAATAAAAGGCTCTGACATAATCAATCGCTCATGAAAATTGGATAAATAAAATAAAGTCATGAAGGACATAGGATATAACATCTTTTAAATTTCCCCCCTAGTAAAAAGAAAACCCTTAAAAAAGATGTTAAAAATTGAAACAAAGGTAAAACCTCTCTTTTGATTGCTTAGGGATTAAGACGATAAAATCCAACTTTAAAATTTTTTAAAATGAGACCGTTCAAAAGAAAGTATCAAAATCCAGACTTAATAAAAAATTGAATCCCAAAAAAGGGGCTAACAATGACTCTATCTAGAGATGATGGATATTTTATCTTCATGCAAGGGCTCATAATTTTTGGTTAGAACAGACCACATACTTGACAAGATTGGAGAGAACTAGACCAAAACAACAACAAACTAGCAAACCAACAAGAAAAAAAAAACACTATATTAAACATATACAATATTTAGAAACCTATCTACTACTCATGGAAAGTAGAATACCTCTCAACTGAAGTATCTCTTCAAGAACTATCCACGAACTGGTAGTTTGCGAAGGTTACGAGAAATTTCTTTCAAAAAATATGAATCATCACCCCACTTGCTATGAACCAAATAAGAGCCTAACCAAATGGGATCAAACTTCCCATGTTTTACCTTATCCTCTAGTCTTGCATTCCATAGTAGTACCATATCATCCACTTAAAACTTTCTCTCTACTATCCTCTTATCAAACAAATGTTTCATTTGCAACTATAATTTAACCTTTTTTTGTTGTTTCTTCTATTCTATGTTCATTTAACCCTGTCAGTTCATCTATCCTTTCTTGCATGTCATCCACAATATCTTCGTCATATTTTTGGACAAATTTGTACAAACAAGTTATTTTGGAGCAATCTAGCTTGGATCTCATACACAAGGTCAAATGGTGCCAACTCAAAGGCATTTTTTACTATAGCCTTAGCTGCCCAAAGTGCTAACTATAATTTGGTATCCCAAGCCCTTTTGTTATCATCTAGAATCCTTTTAATAATTTTCAGCAAACCCTTATTTGTGGATTCTTCCTACCCATTTCCCTGAGGGTGATATGGGGAAGAAGTAGACCTGGTAATACCATATTTCTCACAAAATTAAACAAATTGCTCATATCTAAAACACATAGCATTGTCAATTACAAGTCTTTTTGGACAAGCAAATGTAACAGTGATATTATTTACGATGAATTCATTAAGAACTTTGGTAGTAGACCTTCTAGTTGGGATTGCTTCTAACCACACAGTGAAATTATCAGTGGCAACCAGAATCCATGAATGACCTTCGCTAGATTTATTGGCAATCTCTCCAATGAAATCAATACCCACTTATTGAAAAGGTGCTTACACCTCCACTAGCTTTAAAGGCACATTTCTTGAAAAATTCAACCTACCAGTGAACCTTTGACATGATTCACATTTTCTTACCAATTCATGAGCATTTCTAAATAGAGTAGGCCACCAGAAACTAGATCTCATAACTTTATGAGTGTCTTGGTCATATTTGTTAGAGTACAAGGTTTATTATCATTTACTTACTCTCAAGATTTAACTATTGGAGTTTTGACTTTTGTCTCTTCATGAATGTGATATTTAATATTTGTTTCCTTTTATTAAATGTCACATTATCTCTTTAGGGTTTCTTTTTTGAGAATTTTTTATCTCCTTTTATAAGGATTGATCCCCTTGTATTTTTTAACACTCTTGTTCATTTGTTCCTCTCTTGAATATATTTTCATTTTTGAGAGCCACTCTTCTCTCCTTTGCTTCGCTTTTCCTTATAATGGGTTATTTTCTTGCAGGTGATCTTTGTGGTTTCTATGAAGATTGGGTTTTGCATCATTTGCACACCAACTTATACATGGTATCAGAACTCTTCTTGCAGCTTCCTATTCATGTTTGAAGTTCATTTTTGAAGCTTTCAAATTGAAGGGTTTCAAATACCCTTTTTCTGGGTTCCAAAGGGGTTCATTTTTTTTGGTACACTTTGAGTCCAAATGGATTTCACCATTAGATTCAAAGAGCCCAAAAACCCCCATTTTCATATAAAGTTTGTCCATTTTGGACAAAATTGCCATTGGAGACCTTTTTTATCATTTTGCATATTTTTGTGGATCTAGGGGGTTCAAATTTTTAGAGCACTTTGAGCCCAAATGGACCTTAATGTTGGATTTAGAGTGCCCAAAAACCCCCATTTCCATATAAAATTTGTCTTGTTTGGCCACCGTTGGATTTCTCCCCTCCAGTACACTTCACAAGGAAGCTTGAGAGAAAAATTAAAAGGGTCACCCACAGGCCACCACATGGCAAACCGTAGTTAGCCTATGAATGTCACCCAATAGTAGTCACAGTTCTACTATAGCATCACCACCATCACAACCCCACCAGATGGCCACCACCCAACAGTGGTGGCCCACCTACTGTGATGTCATTGTCGCTGATTGTTGCCTCTTCACGGCCCCACCACTGCCTAACTACCACTGATAGAACCATTGCCACTGATTATGGGCCACCTTGCCACTACCTCTACCCTATCACCATCCACACCACTCATCAACTTAGCACTATCACATCAACAGGTGTCAACTCAGCACTGCCATGTCAGCAAGTGCCACACACGTAGTTAACACCTCAACAAGTGCCATGCCAAAAATTGCCATGTCAATGCAATGTCATTAGCCTAGTTGGTACCTAAATTAGTGGATCTTTTTTTTCCTACGATGGCCAGATGACTGTCAAATTTAATGTTGTGAAGTGTTGACATCAACATTGCATCATCTTTTTGGATGCCCTTTTAGGACATAAGGAGCAACGTTTATTTTTTTGCTCATTACTTGAGCATACAATCTCCATTTTCAAAAAATAAAATATCATCAAAAAGCTGGTTCTGAGTCCCATTTGATGGTGTAGGTCTCATCATATTTGGATGTTTTTTAGATACCTTTTTTTCACTGTCAAAGGAAAAACTTCCTTTTTGTACTCTGGAGGCCATATCTTTTGCGTCTGAGCTCCATTTTTGGCCAACAAAAAAGGCATTGGAAAGCTCTTGTGTGCTCTATTTAGATCTACTATCCTCTTCATCCAAATCTTTCAAAGGTACATAAGTCACTCATTTAAAGCTTTTTTTCTCTCCTCATTGTCTATGCATTGCTTTTAGCTATCGAGGATCGATTTCTTATATTGTGGGCAAGTATTTTTTAATATGTTGGTTTTGTCATTTACTTCAGTACAACATGTATCTTTCAAAACCAAAACATCTTCTCTAAAATAATGACCAAGACCTCTTCTTGTCTAGCTCCTCTAAATCCACATTACTATCACACATGGGCAGTTGCCATGACACTGTTACTTCATTCCAAGGGTTTGCGATCTTGTTTGGATGAGGATCAACCTCTATTTCAAACATATCAACATAGAAATAACATGGATGAGACCATGGGTCTTATATCTCTCAATATTTCAGACAACTTACAATTTCATCTTGATGAGTGTACTACTCCTTGGGAAATGTGGCTCAAGTTTAAGACCTTGTTTGGTATAGTTAGTGAGTTTAGGGCACTTTAGCTTGAGGCAAAACTTACATCACTTGTACTTGATTCTTTCCCCACAATTGAAGACTTTCTAATGAAAATCAAGCAATAAAGATCATTGTTACAAGGTTGTGACAAGATGAAGATAGATAAAGAGTGCATTTTCTAAATCATGTCTAAGCTTCAGGGAAACTTTCAGATTTTCTCCTCTACTTTTCACTCCACTATGGATGCATTGGGTACTAATTTCACCATGCCAACATTTGAGGAATTATGTTATTGTTTGACTAGAGAACAAGCCAAGCTTTCCCAATTGGATTCTCTATCGGGATCAAAGACCACGACATTGGTTGCACAATAATCTATAGTGAAGAAGAAGTAGACACCGAAGCCCAAGAGAGATTAAATTGGCTATGAGCATCCCTCCAAGCCATCTACATAGTTTCCTTCCAAACCACAATCCAACCCTAAGAAGGGTAATTCTTCTTAGTTTGGTGAGTCTTCCTCCAAGACTAAGAAGTCCATAGGTGATCCTTGCAATTTTTGTGGCAAGAAAGGACATCCAATTTCTAGGTGTTGGAAATGGTTATAGGCTTTAGAGGACACAATGCAACAACATCACATCTCCTTAGCCACCTTCCTTATCTACATGGAAGGGTCATGCTCTTCATGCACAAGCCTTGTCTTTGGGATCATCATGGATCATTGATTCTGGTGCTTCCAACTATATGACTCATTCAAAATATTTGGTCACCACATTTGTTCATAGTGCCACATCACATATTGTAGTTGGTGACTCTACACAACTCCCAATTCTCAGTTCAGGTTTAGTTTCAATAGATGGCGATTCTCTTTAGGATGTTCTTCTAGTTCCTGACATTTCTATTAACCTTCTTTCGATTTATCAGATTTTCCTTTCTGGCTCTAGTAAGATAGTTGAGTTCTCACCACATGATGTGGTTATTTGAGATCTCCTTGATCCTAATTCAGTTATTTCTACTGGCAACATGGATCCCCATTCTCACTTATACTGATTTGATGACTTTGAGAGTTCAAAAAGTGTGGGTTCTTCTCTTGTTACACATGCAGACTCTGTGAACAATCTTTGGCATGAGTGTTTTGGACATGTCAACTACCACCATTTACAGTAGATGAGTACATAGGCACTTTTTTTAGGCTACCACAAATCTCTTTTACTAATGGTATTTGTCATGGATGTGTTCTTGGCAAGCATCATCGAGACCCCTTTCATTTGCGAATAGACACTCATGTTAAGGCACCCTTGGATTTGGTTCATAGTGATCTTATGTCCTCTCCTACTCCTTTTTCAAGGGCTCACTATGTGCTCACATTCATTGATGACTTATCTAGACACACGTAGGTGTAATTTCTTAAGTACAAATCTGATGTCTTTGATTCGTTTCAAATCTTTAAGAATTTTCTAGAGAAGCAATCTGGTTTTTCTCTCAGATGGATATGCACAGATAATGGGGGGAGTATGTGAATAAGTCATTCAAATATTTTTGCACTGAGCATGGTTTACTACATTAGCTTTTAGTTCCACACATCCCTCAACAGAATAGTGTTGCTGAGAGAAAGAACAAAACCTTACAAGACCTGGCAAATTGCATGATTCATTCATGAGATATTTAATCTTCATTTTGGGCTAAAGTAGTCAATTGTGCCAACTACATTTAGAATTAGAAGACCCACAAGGCATTGCTACATATGACTTCTGAGGAGGCTTGATCTCATGCCAAGCACAATCTTTCCACATTTTGAGTTTTTGATAGTAAGGCATGGGCTTTTATTTTTTATGCTCAGAGGAAATCTATGGAGAAGAAGAGTTGACCACTCATCTTTGTTGGCTACTATGAGGATTTGAAGGCATACAGGTTATTTGATCCTAAGTCTAGAGAGGTCTTGTTTCAACGAGATGTCCAGTTTGATGAGTGCTTTCCCCTTCTAGATTCTCCCTCCTTGGATTCCTCCTCATTGTTGACTCCTTCCTCTTCATCTCTTGAGAATGTTCCATCTTCAAAGGATGATGTAGATTATAATCCACCACATCCACCTCCTCCACCACCACTAGTTGATCCACCTTTTCCCAAGTGGGCCAGTGTTATAGTTGAGTCAGTTGGTCCTTTAGTAGGAGATCCTAAAGATACCTATCGTACTTGTGCTTAGATATCTGGTTCTAGTCTTTTGAGTCATGTTATTTCCATAGATCCATGGACATTTTCAAAGGTGACCAAACGTCTAGAGTGGGATTTGGCTATGGATGAGGAGTATTCTTCTTTGATAAAGAATAACACTTGGGATCTTTGTACTATTCTGAAAGGAAGAAAGTTGGTTCAGTGCAAATGGTTGTACCATACTAAGTATGTTGTAGATGACTCTATTGGTAAGTACAAGGCACATCTTGTTGTGAAGGGATTCTTGTAGGTTGAGGGTATTGATTACTCTGAGACTTTTGCCCCCATCACCAAGATAAACTCTATTTGCTTTGTCCTTTCACTAGTAGCTTCACAAGGATGGCCAAACCTTTTAGATGGATGTGAAGAATACATTCTTGCATGGTGATCTTCATGAGGATATCTATATGGAGCATCCTCAAGGCTTTGTGCATGACTCTTCATTAGTTTGTAGGCTTTAAAATTCATTGTATGGTCTCAAACAAGCCCCTCGGGCTTGGTATGAAAAGATGGACTCGTTCCTACTTTCTACAAATTTTACACAATATCATTCTGATCATATAGTGTACATTCAACATCAAAGGATTGATATTGTGATACTTGTTCTCTATTTTGATGATCTCATCATTACTAGTAGCTCATACTCCATGATTCAGAGTATTTAGAGAGCATTGATGGATCAATTTGAGATGGCAGATCTCAGTCGTCTACACTATTTTTTGGGGCCTATAGGTTACTCAGACTTCTGATGGTATTTCCATTCATCAATAGAAGTATGCTCTTGATATGCTCTAACATTTTAGCATGCTTGATTGCAAACTTGCCCCTACACCATTTAAGTCAGGTGTTTTTGTGTCTACTACTTGTCCTACAACTTCAATGAATCCCACTTTATACCAACATTTGGTTGGTAGTTTTTTGTACCTGACACATACTCACCATGATCTCTCCTTTGTGGTTTCTCTTATTTCTCAATTTTCCCATGATCCTCATGAGAGCCATAGGCAAGATGATAAACATATCTTGAGGTACATTTGGGGCACTATAAATTTTGGCATTCACTACACTATAGGATCCCCACACATTGTTGGCTTTATTAATTCAGAATGGACTAGTGATGTCGATGATCAGAAGTCTACTTCTAGCTTTATTTTATGTCTTGGCTCCGATCCTATCAAGTGCAAGTGCAAAGTCGTGTCACCTTTTAGGATGACTTATCAAAATGACTGAATTTGGGTATTTCTATCTAAAAGTTAATTTTTTTCAAACATGTGATCTAGATAAATTCACTCTAGGTAAGTTGCATATGGTCTCACACTTTTCCAATTAGAAATGTCTAATAAATACATGTTTTATACTTGTTTGTATATAATTACTAAAAAAATAAAATTATTTTAAAAAACTGACATTGTAATAAGTCTTACTATTTTTATGATTTTTTTTAATAATATATAAATACTATTTTATAGAGCTCAAACTCAAGAATATTCTCATATAGATTCTGTAGTTTTTTAATTAGATATAATATATTGTAATTATAAAATTCTACAAGTACATATTTAAACACTCAAGATGATGTCAATTTTGAGAAGGAAAAAAATATTAAATCATATAAAAAAATTTAAAAATTATATAACGTTCTAGAGGAGAGAGTGTTGGAAATATTCAAGACTATGCTAAGTTACTGAGAGGGAAGGGGTGAATTAGTAACTTCTAAAACTTCAACAATTTCAACTCTTAAGTATGCAAGTAAAGGATGAAATAACTAGGGCCAAAGGCTCACCCAACTATCCAAACCACCCTACAAGAGTTAACACAACAAAAGCAAACACAAAGAATAGCAACCAAAGGAGGAAGAAGAGTGAAATACTTTTATTAATTCATCAAAATATCTTCATACATGCCCAGTTATAAGGCCTTCTGGGTTACAACCAAATACAAATACATTCACATTCAAAGACCCAACAACAAATTCATAATTTATAATTTTGCTCTGCAATCCTCTTCCCAAAAACTTGCCTAACTCTAAGCCTAAACACTCTATATATACTTGCCAAATGGATTATAGATCATTCTAGAACATCACATCCAAATGCTAACACTTGGAATAAGTAGGAAAATCAATACATGAAGGGTCACTTGGCATACACTAGGTAACTCGACACATGAAGATTCACTTGATATACACTGGGTAACTCAGCACATTAAGGAACACTCAATCAACACTAGATTGCTACAGTAACTCGGCACCAACTGAGTGCTACAGTAACTTGACACCAACTATGTGCTACAGTAACTCGGCACCAACTAAGTGCTACAGTAACTCAGCATCAACTTTTAGAATGAACAAAAATGAGCAGGATAACAAGGCAACCCAGGATGCTCCTACATTACTTAATCCAACAATCCAATTAGCATATAATCCATCACATATAATCGTATCTAATTGCATGCATGAGAAACTAAAAACATGAAAGCATTCATAACATTGTGACACAAAGATTTGGTGACCCAGAAACCTTCCAAATAAAAAGTAAAACTGGAGTGGGGATGATACCCACAAACTTTAGTACTGTAGTATAAAGTTAGCCTGTTAAAGCTTACATTGGTCACTTCTGATAATCTGCCCTGTTAAGAGCAATGAGGACTGCTAGGTCCACCTTGTGAAAGGATTTACAAATATACAATTAAGCATGCACTTAGTAAAGAGATTTACAAAAGACTGCTAGGTCTATCTTGTTAAAGGATTTGACTGATCCACCTGTTAGGATGAAATTGTAGATGATTTCTGATCTGCAACTTGGTTTTTTGAATGAGATTCCTTTATGTACTTATCACCTTGCTGTGATAGATATGACTTTGTTGCTCCTTATACTATTGTAGCCTTTGTAATTCAATCTTTTGTTTTTATTTGATTGCATTCATATTCACATATTTTTCATACTCTCTTTTTCTCACTTGGATATAATACAATTCATTACATATATACCAATCCAATTATACAAATTACAAAGTCAGCCCACATGAAGACACTTAGGTTCTAAAGATTGACTCAGTGAGGTTCTAATACTTGGCATCCACTGTCAATGCTCAAAATCATCATGCACTTGGTAGATGTAGAAACTCGGTCCATACTGATCACTTCCAAGTAGTCTTGAACTTGGTCTGCACTGGTGACTCAATAGATACGGTGAAACTCATCATATAAACTAAGTCTCTTGATTTACATTGTATGACCCGATAAACACTATCACTTTGAACTTGGTATAAACTGAGTCTCTTGGTTAACACTAAGTGGCTAGGTTAACACTGGACTTGCATCACATACACTGTGAACTTAGTGAACACTTCACAGCTTGTCTTGCATTGGTAAACTTGGCATGTATTGAGATGTACGGTTTACACTATTGATCTTCACTATAACTATGACGGCTTGATAACCACTAAGATTTGTCCAAAGGACTCGATAGCAACTGTAGAACTTAGTGACAACTAAAATACTTGGCAAACATTGATAGCTATATAAAGAGCTCAGTAGCTATATACAATCTAAATAAGTGTGTGTCACTAATAACAAACTTGACTGATATGTCAACAACCTCCCCCTTTGGCATTAGTGACAAAAACACTTATCAACCAAAATTGAATTCAAAAAGTTTCCTGAATACCTTTTATCCATCACCTTGCGATACTAGCTTGGTAGAGTATATTGTTTTTGAGATTTTTCAAAATTGATTTTGTAAGGGATATATCTGTACATGGTAAGGTTCTTTCATACAATATACTATACATCTTCTTGCCATATACAACATATTTCTTTGTACATATTTTACTCCCCCATTGATTTTTCAACTTATTGCACTTTCTCCCCCATAACATAAGTCTTTCTGCATACATATTATATCTTTCTCCCCCTTTTTGACATTAATGCCAAAGATTTATTCTATTTTTTTACACAGTAACACCAAAATGAGATAAAAACTCTAAGTGTACCTTGAGAATGATCGCCAAGGTGTTATCCCAATTGTCTTGCAGGACCTTACATGTGTGAAGTGCAATTTGGACTTCTACTGACAATTCTATCATATGATCCGTAATGGAGAAGTTATTGTCATGAATGAGAGTTTTTGAATGTACAATATGTTTCTATAGTGCATCCATGATGGGAAGAACCATATTTTGTATATCTATCAATGTGGATCTTAACCTTGCTACTTCTATAAGTAATTATGCTTTCATATCTGACAAAAATCTTATCTTTTGAAAATGTGCAAAGCTTGAACTAGGGTCAAGTTGCAGCTGTTGAGCACTAGCTTTCAAATCTTCATCTATTTTGGAAAATTTGTCCTTTATTACTTTAGTAAACTCAAAAACATTACATAGCTTTCCAAAAGTGATGACACATTTGTACAAGGTGCTTCTAAATTGCTGAAAATTCTAGAAAGTTCTACTTGATAAATGGCTATCTACTGAGCAATGTGCTCTAGCACTTTATTATCAAACTTCTTCTCTGCTTTTTGCACTAGCTTATCTTGTCCCTTAGTATCTTCATTAAATTTTTGTATAGCCTCTACTAGCTGATACAAAATTGGCTAAGAAGAGTCAACCTCAATACCTATGGCATCTGCCAAAATGTCCTTTGCATCTTCAATTATTTTAAATTCCTTATCTCTCTCCTCTCTTAGTATTTTTTGTTTAGCCTTCTTCTAGAGGAGTTCACCAAATGATTACATTTGGTCTAGAGTAATCTTGGAAATGTCCCAATTTGGGATTACAATTTCCTCATCTAAATCAATTTCTTCCTCTAGCTCTTTTCCTAACTCAAAAATTTTGTGATCGGTTGAACCATGGGCTCAACAATCCTTACACTTATTGCGTTTGTACCCAAAACATAAATAATAGTAGACATGCTAGGACTAGTTGTAAAAACTGATACTATGCTTATTGAAGGAATATTTATAGAAATACTTGAAGAATATAAAATTGATGTGCTCAAAACTGAAGTAGTCAAAACTAGTGTGCTCAAAACTAAATAGTCAACTCGGTTGATGAAGGAAGAGTCTACAACTTGGTAGATGAAGTCAAGGTCACTTATGTCAATGACATGTTGAGCTGAGTAGGAGCAAAGAGTGATTGGATGTTTGGATTGGCACTAGTGTTCACAATCAAACTTGTTGGGGTTGTCTTTGCGCTTGATGTTGTCATTGGTTTTCTTGGAGAGTGAGGAAGTGACGCAATGACTATTGCAACTATCTTAACTAGATCAGTCTCCTCATCATCTTGCTTTTCTTCCTTGGTAGCCTCTTGTCCTTGATCCTCTTCATCTTCTTCATTGTCAAAATGAGTTACTTCTTCAACTCTTCTTCATCTTTCTGCTTATCTTCTTCATCATCATCTTTAAAATCAAATGGAAAATCACTTGGTTTATGTAATAGACAAATATTCTTCCAAGTGTTTCTTGCATTCTTTACAACATGCTCAATGTCTTTAATCAAAACCAGACAAGTATTAAACTTTCTTCAGTGACTCTTTTACCTCAACATCTAATCTGCTAGGTATTAGCTACCTCAAGGTTTTCCCATATATGTCTTTGATAATTTGTATGGAAAAATCCCATCTTGGCTTTATCTTTTCCAACAAAATATTAGGAAGTTGATAAGTAAGCTGGTCTAGTGAGTATTTCCTCTTACCTATTTTGTTCATCACCAAATCTTTAATTTGCTTCTTTTCTTCCTCAATCCTAGTATCATATTTTAATCTTTAAAGTTGGTTATGCCTGCTCCTTCCTGAAGTTCTTTCAATCTATCTTGGAAGGTAGGTGGAGGTTTCCTGAATATAATATCTCCTCCTTCCTAGTCAAATTTCTCCCTTGAGGATCTCTTAGTGAAAATTGCAGTGGATGGCTTTTGTGGCTTGGTGATAATCACCTTGCCTTTCTTCTTCAATGGCTCTTCTTCCTCAAATTCTACCTCATCCTCTGCTTCCTCATCTTCACCTTTTCCCTCAGTTAACAAAAGGGTAGAATTAGTTTTCAATTTTGCAATCCTCTTCTTTCCTTTGTTCAGCACCTAAGGGATTTTTATTTCAAGTTCAATCCTGGCTTTTGTTTCATCATATATACCAAAATATGTAGCCTTAGTATCAATTGGATCATTGACAAGAGCCTTGATGATGTCTTTAGTTTCATCAATATTAACCTCATAACCAAGAGGTTTACCCACATAATTCTAGGCTTAACTTCTTGAATATACACTTTGTCACAATCCACCATGAAACATACATCATCCTTATAATCTTCAACTAGTTTCTTGGGAATTCAGAACCTATTGTTCATTTTCTCTTTGAATGCATCAAAATAATTATCCATAATACTATTATAATTTTCACCCATTTCAACAATAAACTCCTTTATCTGATATAACACAGGCACATCTTTTCTCCAAACAAAGTGCCTTTTGAAGGGAAGAATTTACATATAAAAAAATAGACAAGTTAACAAGGAACCAAACTTACATGGGTTATTCTTTGAAGTCCTTATGCTTTCCATATTTTTTCTGAACTATTTCAACAATAGCTTGGCAAGGTCAAATGATAAGTTGTTCTTTACCACCTTGTATGCCAAGTCCACAGCTTCACATGACACACTATTCAACTTGCTAGAGTTGTATATCTTGTGTGCAATTATGTGAATACCAAACTTGTATCTGAAATAATGCTAATTTTCATTCCTAATCATTATGCACCTGACTAAGGATAAACCTAATCCATTTAACTTGAAATTCATAGGGCATGTGAGGGATGTAAGTTAACCCTTTGGTTTCCAAGTGTTGGTGATCGGGTTTCAAAACTCCATTTACATATAGTTGGCCTAGGGCATCATCCATTTCCAATTTATGAATTTCTTGAATAACACATTTGAAATGAGTGTGAATATCATTGATCAGAAGTACCTTTGGAGGGATTTGAGATTGCACTCCACTCCAATCTAATATTTCGGTAATCATAGGAGTGAGCTTGAAATCCAGTGCTTTCCATTTCACTCCATGAACCAACATGTCAAATCCTTGCTTAACCTTGCTACTGCTAGATGCTATCTTCACTTGGTAGGGTTTGACGAAATTCAAAAACTTTTGTTGAAAATTCACTCAAATCGCTTGGAAGCTCTAAAGATCACACTTTTACAATAGCACTAAAAATTTACGGTAAGAAATGACTTCAATTTCATGCTTTTTGTTTAAAAAATTCCATAAATGGTCAGTACGAAAGGTACATCGACTGACATCATGTTGACAAATTTTCATCCACTACACTTGCATTGAACACTCAGCGAAGTCTTTGTGACTCTGTAACCAAAAGCATCTTTATCACTCCTAACCTTGCTCGGTAGAGTCTGTGTCCCAACCTTACTCAATAGAGAAGATAACTCAGTAGAAACTTGTACTCAGTGATCCCTTTGTATCCTAAATACTGATTTGGATCATTTTTCTCTTTTAATCTGGAACTATTTTGGATGTCTTCTTTGATAGTATAGTTCTAGTTTCTCCTTTGAGAACTCAAGTATAAATGATAGAGTCACTCAATTCTTGAGTGACTTGACCATCATTAATTGGACTTGTATCCTTGGTAGACTTAGGAACCCATTATTATCTCATCTATTTTTGGATATTATCAGCTTTTTCCTTTTTCTTATCTTCAATTCCACCAGTATTCATGTAGTTCTTGGAAAGATTACCAAGTTTTGTACAAATGAAACATCTTTTAGTAGTGTCTCTTTTCCTCAAATGATGCTTTACACTATTTATTCCAATGTGTCCAAATTCTTCACAATAATGACATCTATACCAGGTGTTGTAGTTCCAACCAAATATTGCTTTCACAATTTGCTCTTCTAGATTCAATACCTTGGTTTTGCATTATGATGACTTGTGTCCATGTTTCTTACATTTGTGACATTTGCCTTCAAATCTTGGTTTCTCTTTGTATTCATTAGCCTTATGACCATGTTGATTGCAATTATAGCATTTTCCATTGAATTTATCCTTTCCATTGCTCCAACATTTGTTTGATGTATGACCTATCTTACCACAATGATTGCAAGTAGGTATTTGGTCCTTTTGAGCTCCTTACTTGGATGATTCTCCTTCTTTTCTATATCAAATCCCTAATTTTCCTTTTTGTCTATAAAGATTTTTCTCATTCAATTGATTCATGTCTTCTTGTGATTTTATCATTATTTCATTGATTTACCTCTCAAAGTTTAGATCATTCCATAATCTTTCATTGATTTTCCTTTCAAAATTTAGATCATTCCATAATCTTTCATTGATTTTCCTTTCACAATTTATATCATTTCTCATTCTTTCATTTTCAAATCTTAGGCTCATGATTTTCTCATTTACATTGGAGAGCTGATCAATATGGTCTACTTGCTAAAGGGATTGGTTCTAAATTTCATTTTTCCTTCCATTTATCTCTTCTTTTATCTTATTTTTCTATTCCATGACTTCACATAACCTTACTACCTGAATTTCTTGCTCTCTTTTAAGTTTTCTTACCTCTTCTTGTAGGGAACCATTCTTTTCTAAGAGTTCTTTAATTACTTCATTAGCTTCATCTAAATTGCTTGAATGAAGGTCTTCAATGTAGAGATGATCATTCATTCAAATTGCAAGTTCTTTTCTTCTTTTCAAGGATTGAGAGAGTTGCTCCTTTGCTTTCTTGAGTTGGGCAATGGCTATTTCCAAATATAGCTTCTCATTGTCAATAGCTTTGTCAAGTCTGAATATCTCCATGGCTTTGATCTTTGCTCAAACTATTAAGCTTTCTCCTAAGAACCACAATGCTCTGATACCAATTGTTAGAAATATTCAATACTATGCTAAGTTACTAATAGGGGAGTGGTGAATCAGTAACTTCTAAAACTTCAACAATTTCAACTCTTAATCCAACAATCCAATTAGCATATAATCCATCACATATAATCTGATCTAATTGCATGCATGAGAAACTAAAAACATGAAAGTATTTATAATATTGTGACACAAAGATTTGGTGACCTAGAAACCTTCCAAATAGAAAGTAAAACTAGGGTGGGGATGATGCTCACAAACTTTAGTATTGCAATATAAAGTTAGCCTGTTAAAGCTTACATTGATCACTTCTGATGATCTTCCATGTTAGGAGCAATAAGGACTACTAGGTCCACCTTGTGAAAGGATTTACAAACATACAATTAAGTATGCACTCAGTAAAGAGATTTACAAAATACTGTTAGGTCTACCTTGTTAAAGGATTTGACTGATCCACCTGTTAGGATGAAACAGTAGACAATCTTTGATCTACAACTTGGATTGTTGAATGAGATTCCTTTATGTACTTATCACCTTTCTATGATAGATATGACTTTGTTGCTCCTTATACTACTATAGTCTTTGTAATTTGCTCTTTTTTTTTTCTCTGATTGCATTCATATTCACATCTTTTTCATACTATTTTTTTTTCACTTGGATATGATACAATTCCTTACATATGTACCAATCCAATTATACAAATTACAAAGTTGGCCACAATAGAAGTTACCACAAATATTACAAAGTGGGCCCACATGAAGACACTCAGGTTCTAAAGACTGACTCGATGAGGTTTTGATACTCGACATCCACTGTCAATGCTTGACATCATCATGAACTTGGTAGATGTAGAAGCTCGGTCCATACTGATCACTTCCAAGTAGCCTTGAAGTCAATCTACACTAGTGACTCGCTAGACACTATGAAACTCGTCATATAAAATGAGTCTCTTGATTTACATTGTATGACTTGGTAAACACTATCACTTCGAGCTTGGTATAAACTGAGTCTCTTGGTTGACACTAAGTGGCTTGGTTAACACTAAACTCACATCACATACACTGCAAACTCAGTGAACACTACACAACTCATCTTGCATTGGTAAACTTCACATGCACTGAGATGCACAATTTACACTATTGATCTTCACTGTAAATGTGACTGCTCAATAACCACTAAGATTTTTCCAAAGGACTCAGTAGCAACTCTAGAACTTGGTGACAACTAAAATACTTGGCAAACACTGATAGTTGTACAAAGAGCTTGGTAGCTATATACAATTTGAATAATTGTGTGTCACTAATAACAAACTTGACTGATATGTCAACAAAGAGTCCTCTTCTAAATTGTATAATTTTTATTTTGGTTAGAATAGATTTGTTTTGAAAAATGTGTTGGGAGATGAAAACTATTGATTTCAGGTGAGTTGAAATTTGAATCTCTATAAAACCTAAAATATAGGCCGAAAGACAAAAAAAAAAATTTGATTGTTCTATCTATACATGTTATCTATAACATAATCTTAGATCAAAGGGAAATAATTTTATTTCCATATAATTTTATGGTGGGAACTAGACCCCTAATTTTTAGCATTTTTAGCAACTAAAATATTGACTTTAATAATTAAGAAAATATACCAATTCTTATTCCAAATAATTATTAAAAATTATAATCCTAAATTTCATCTATTTCTACACATTTTATTAGTTTACTTAATTTTCAAATTCTAAATAATACTACTAGTTTTATGTCATTGAAGATGAACAGATATACCTTTGTTAGCCTTTTCCTTTGTAAAAGGGTGACATAGGTTTGTACTTTTACCCTATCATGTGGTCTTGCAAGAAGCAGTCTGCTATTGGATTATCTTCTACATAGGCTAAGTACTAAGCTATCGTATTAACTAGTCAGGAGATTCTATGGCTTTGCTAGTTGATGACTGAGTTTGGGTTCCCTCCTTATTGTCTCACTATGCTTTGGTGTGACAATCAAAGTGCCATACATATTTCTTGCAACCTATTGGAGAATAAATGTACTAAGCACATTGAGATCCATATGCACTTCATCTGATAGTTGATTCGGGATGGTGTTCTCCTCTTGGAGTACATCCCTATAGAAGTGTAGGTTGCAGGCATCTTCACTAAATCCTTTCCATCACTACACTATCTTCAGTTGTGCACCATGCTTGGGGTGAGGAAAATTGTTCTTGGGGGGTCTTAGTGAAGCCTTCCTTCCTTTCGTATTTTTTAGTATGTTTTCACATCTCTTTTTGGAGTAGAGTTTTTCCCATGTGGTTTTCTCCATTTCTTCACTTTATAGAGATTTGGTTGTGATTGGGTACCTAATCAGGCCTTGTTGTTGGGACCCAAGTTTCCTTCTGCATTGTAGTTTACTTTGTTTGTAGTTGCATTTTTGCTCATCTTAAGGGGGGGTGTAAAGTAAAAGGTTTATTATCTTTTACTTACTCTTAAGATTTCACTATTGGGGTTTTAACTTTTGTCTCTTCATGAATATGACATTTAATATTTATTTCCTTTTATTAAATGTCACATTTCTCTTTAGGGTTTCTTTTTTGATAATGGTTGATCTCCTTTTATAAGGATTGATCCCCTTGTATTTTTTAACACTCTTTTTTCACTTTTTCCTCTCTTGAATATATTTTGAGAGCCACTCTTCTCTCTTTTGCTTCTCTCTTCCTTGTAACAGGTTATTTGCTTGCAAGTGATCTTTGTGGATTATGTGAAGATTGAGTTTTTCATCATTTACACACCAACTTCTACAATATAATGTCCTCCACATATTCCACTATGTCTTTACTGTGTACTCGGTCGACACTAGCATAGATCAACTTCAAGTATAAGTTCTTTAATCTTCTGCTTTGAAGCTCGATCAAGCCTAATTATTTTCTCTTCATTAATCTGTTAGCATGAATTCTGATGGTATTCCTTTAGGGGAGTATGCTAAGCATTGGTTAGCATGTAGCATTATTGACATGTTGCATTCATGATTGTGTTTGTCATTGATGACAACATAGTATGGTTTCTATGAAGACTAGCAAAGTAGTAGATAGAGATCAAAGACATATGGAAAAAAGAGGTTTGATGTTTAAGTGAAGCAAGATTAATGACATGTTCTACATTGTGTCTTGATGATGAGATTAAGTGCATGTGACATAAGTTGAAGATATGCAAGAGATATGGTTGATTTATAGAGACCAGTATAGAGACAAAATACCTAACAAGCAGCTTCTGATGATCGGATAATATCTACTAACAGAGAAAGAATTGTGATGTGTAAGCACAATTTGATTATGACATCAGTGAGTGCACAAGGTCTAAACTCACACATGTGAAAAATTGTAAAGACTATGAGCTGACAGTGTTATGTAATTGTGAAATAGTTAGTTATCTTAATGTGGTCCTATTATAATTAATTGGGAAAACCTCAAGTCTAACTCAAAGATTTTTTTTGAGGATATGGTATAAAGGAAATATTTTTTTCCTTGTTTGAGTAAGGAATTATGATCAAAGAAGTGCAAACAATAGTAGACTATTTTGTAAATGTGAGTAAGCAATCTAAGGGATTATTGGATTCAAAGTTGGTGTTTTGGTATTGAGATCAGAAGAAGTAGAAATATGGTTGATAGGACAGAAGAAGAGGAAAGAAAAGTATAGTTCATTTCTATTATTCTACAAGGAATAATATAGAGATTATTTGGACAGTGGGTTCATTGGAATTTCCCCTGAAGCTATTTGGATAGTGGATCCATCTGCCTTCTACAACTCCTAACAAGGTTGGAATCTGCTCATAAGGATTCAAAGTCTCCTATCAGGGACTTATATGTACTAAATGTTTTTATTGACTCCTAACTGGGTTCATCCTCTAACAAGGAATATTTATATTAGTACATCATTTTGTGGGTACCATCCCCACTAGGGTTTTCCCTCTGATCAAGGGTTTCCCTATTTAACATATTTGGTGTTATTGTGTATGTGTATCTTGTTATGGCTTCTAATTATATTTCTTATATGGTTAAGGATTAATAAGGTTGATAATTGTTGTAATAGTTGGATAACTTATTCACACCCCCCCCCCCCCCCAATTATATTGGTGGACTTTATATTCTAACATAACCATCTCTTCTAGGCTTTACACAACTATCTTCTCCACTTAGTGGTATGATTAAATAGCACATTATCTTTTCAAGGTCAAACTAATAAAATGCCCATTGTAATTCCACATAACTCAACCTTTTTTAGTAGGTTCTCTTGTTATCTCTTCTGCTCAAATCTTGTTCATCAATCATTTTGATATGGCACTCTACTCAAGTAGCAAATGTATCACCAATAAGGTTTGACATTAATGACAACATAACAATTGTTCCAATTCTAGTTCCAACAATCTCCCTCTTTGGCATTGGTGGCAACACCTCTAGTTACCATGCAATCCAAAAACATATGACTTGCTTCAAGCAAGTCCCTTTGTGTCCAACAATCTCCCTTTTTAGTTTCATTTCGATTCTCATTCATACAGCTCTAATATGCAATACATCTAGTTGTAATAGAACATAGGTTCCCTCTATCATATTAGAACATAGATCTCCCTCTTTGATATACATCTTATGAACTTCTTTACTATCTCTCTTGATGGAAATGTCTCACTCTCTTATCACTTTCTTTATGCACTCTATCCCTCTTTCTTATAACTGCCTAGACAATTGTTTCATGTTCTCTCTCTTTACAATGTACCTCTTTCTGTTTACTTCTACATATGGTAACTGAATACTATGAACTTCTCCATCTTTCATCACTATATGGATGGTAACTACATCAACTTCTCCCTCTTTGACAACAATGCCCAAGACACTTCCATACTCAAGTATTAGTAATGTACTTCAACAATTTGTACTTCTCACTTCACAACTTTAGGCAAGTCCTAAAGTGTGACCTTCTAAATCAACTTGTAAGATATTCTAATCAACACATTTGATTTAGACCTCCATCTCAATTTAAGTAGCCTCAGTTAGTGGAATCACCCCTAGTTTACCTCTTAGATGTTCATGTGCATCCTTCAGTAAATATTTTGTGAATATATCACCAATTTGTTCCTTTGTATCCACATGCTCCAATCTCACTTTTTTGTCTTGTACCAACTCTCTCAAGTAATGATACTTGATAGCAATATGCTTGGTCTTAGTATGCATCACATGATTTTTAGATATGTTTATAGCACTTGTGTTATCACAGAATATAACAACAGGTTCAGTGATCTCTTCCTTCATTCCTTTCAACAATTGCTTGATCCACACTATGTTAGAACAATTAACTATTGCAGCTACATATTCAACTTTAGCTATAGATTGGGAAATGCAATTTTGTTTCTTGGTTGTCCATGAAACTAGACTCTTTCCTAGAAAGAAATCTCCACCACCTGTACTCTTTCTATCATCAACATTTCCAACCCAATCTGCATCAGTATACACTTTAAGTTCAAACTTGTCATTTTTTTATAATACAATCCATAATCCTTTGTTCCTTTCAGATGTTTCAATATTCTTGACATAACCATCATATCATTCTCCTTAGGATTACCAAAAAATATAGCAACAATCCCAACTGCTAGTGCAATATCTGGTCTCCTATGAACAACATATTGCAACTTGCCAATCATTGATGTATACAAGGTTTGGTTCACATCAGTAGAATCATGATTCTTTTAAAGTTTATGTCTAGTAGCGTGTAAGGAAACTCAAGTGCGGAAACAACTTCCTACACTAATCCCTTAAGGAAAGTATTGTGCAAATTCCTATTAAATCCTTGCAATTTCATATTTGATATTATGTAAACAATAATATTGCAATCAACCATGAATACAAAAAAAATATAGAGAAAGAAAACACATAAACACAAAGATATGTCGGTGGGGGAAAACTTTCAATAAAACAACCCCACTCCTCCAAAATTTGTACAATGTATTATCTTCAACACAAAAGGTTACAACACACTTGCAATGCAAGTTCTTTCAGGACACAAAAGACCAATCTAGTAGCAACATACCATACCAACAATACACTTTCTCTCTCTCATATCTACAACCCTAAAAAACTCTTATATCATGTGGTTTCCATTTTAGGGCAACTTCCAAAGAACAACCATATTAGGGTTTTACCATTCTCCAAAAAAATAGGAACCCAAAAAAATTCGAGAACCCTACGAATGAGTTGGAGACTTGAGTGCAGAGTACTCAAAGATCAATTGCCACATGTCTTCATGTCTTCACCCATTATCAAATCTTCCAGAGATAGCTCTTACACATCATAGGAATCCGTCATAACCGTTTCAACCATGATCTCCTTATACACAATTCAAGATGTCAACACATACAAGTGAAGCAACACATCAACATGCCAACTAGACATGTAAACTCACACTTAATTACCTTATTTTCAAAAAAAACATTTACAAAACAAATTTTAAGAATACGAATTATCCAAGGTTGAGACACCTTATTCCTAACATAGCTATGGGTCTTCCAACTAGTCTTGAGTCTTCCATATCAAAAATTTTGAGTATCTCCTTAAAATATTTTGATTGAGTAATTTAGATACTTTCTTCATTTGATACACTTGCAAGCCAACAAAAAATTTAATCTCTCCAAACATAGACATCTCAAAATCTTGTCTCATTTGATTTGCAAATGACTTCACAATACATCCTTTCCTCCAAATATGATATCATCTACAAATATCTTAGCCAAAAGTATCCCTTTTTCAAATTTAGTTTTCAAGTATAGATTTCCATTATCATTTGTCCTTGCAAAACCAATCTTCCCAAATATATATGCAATCTTTCATCCCATGCTATAGGGGATTTTTTAATCCATACAAATCTTTATGCAATTTACATACCATATTGCTTTTATTTAGTTCAACAAATCCTTCAAGTTGTTCAATGTAGACTTCTTCTTCAAAAATTCCATTCAGAAATGTAGACTTGACATCCATCTAGTATGCTTTGAATCCTTTTTAAAAAACATATGCAAGCAGAGTTCTTACTCCTTCCAATCTTGCAACAATAGAGTTCTTACTCCTTACAAGGGTAAATTTGAAGAAGATAGAGTCATGGATGATAAGGAGATCGATGAGCTGAGGGCTTCTGCTGTAAACATGAACACCCCAATTGATTAGGTTGTTGACCTGCTGAAGACTTTATAGATTTCCTGTTGTTGTCTTTCTATTTATTTTTTTGCTATCTTTATTTTGTGCTTGTTGTTTTAAGGCCTTATGTTCTGGTTTGTTTATCTTTTTGGTGTTCATGCACAGTTTCTCTGGGACTATAAATCATTACTTTGCTTTTCTCTTTGTAAAAGGTTTCGGGTCCTTTCAAAACCTATTTTTACTTAACCAAAATAGGAAAAATGTGTCCCCATAGTCAATACCTTCTTCTTATGTCCATCCCTTACAAACTAACATTATTTTGTTTCTTGTGACTTCACCTTTCTCATTCAGCTTGTTTCTAAATACCCACTTTATTCCAGTAACATTCTTGTATTTTGTTCTAAGTACTAGTGACCGGGTTTTGTTCTTCTCTATTTGAAAAATCTCTTGATTCATTGCTTGGATCTAATGTTCATTATCCAAAGTATATTTCCCTAATTTGGGTTCAAATTCACATAGTAAACATGTGTCACTTCTCAGTCTTTTCCTTGTCATAACTCCAAAGTCCTTGTCTCCAATGATTTTATCAGGTGCATGATGTCTCCTCACATATTTTTTCTAATGTAGGCTCTTTTATTCTATCTTCTTCTACATAATCATCTTATAAATTTTCTTTAGGTAGCACTTCATGTATTTTGTCTAGTTCTTCTGGTTGTTCAACAACTACTTGTTGCTTGATAGGTTCTGCCTAACGTTCGACATGCATTTCCTAATGCTTGGCATGTTGTTACAGTAACTCAACATGTACTGGTTATTGCTACTCAACAAACTTCTTCTCAAGTTCAGGTAAGGTGTTGGGCTCACCTTCATCAACATATATAAAGCTTTTGTAATCTTTAGGTTCCTTTTTACATTATGTTGGCCTAGTTTTTCACTTT
This sequence comes from Cupressus sempervirens, assembly GCA_028749045.1. Lineage (NCBI taxonomy): Eukaryota > Viridiplantae > Streptophyta > Pinopsida > Cupressales > Cupressaceae > Cupressus > Cupressus sempervirens. The sequence continues at coordinate 113,152,120 of CM053791.1, read as the reverse complement.
GCATAATTTTGCTACATTTTATGGTGAAAACCTAGTGTTATAGTTTTTAAAGGTGAAGTGTGTTAAAAAAACCTAGATGAAATTATTAAAGTTTCATGAAACCCTTGTTGTTGTGCCCTAGTTTTCAAAAAATTCAAAAAGTAGTGTTTTATTTGAAAAAATGCATAGGAAGCTTTTTGCCCTAAGGTTTTATATTTAAACTTTCCAATACTTATTTTAAAATTTACTTTCCCAGAAAATATCTTTTCCTGTAAGCCATTGTTTTAACCATGATTTTACCCTTTGTTAAATCCTTAATATGCTTTGAAGTGTTTTAATCACTACAGGGTTTACATTTGCTAACCATTGATCTCATAAAGATCAACAATGAGCTCTTGCTTGCATTATGAACTTGCTTGACCTTTTATCAAATGTGGGAAGGTGCCTCATTGCCATGTGGACTAGTGGAGCCAGTTGCTCAGAAGATTGCTTAGTCATGCTGAGTTGGAGCGCATGTTGATATGGTTCATCCTAATTGGTTGAGCGGTCTACATGTTTATTGAGCTAGAAGGTGATTGTATTTGTGGGACCAAGATTTTTAAAGTAGACTTATAAAGTTATAAGGATTTTCATGATCATCAATCTTTGGAAGATCAATACTTTCTTACAATATAAAAGTGCCCAAATTTTAATGAATGTGGGAAAGTACCTTGTTGACACGTGGTCATTTCCAAAAAAGGATTAATGCAGTCTTTTTTGTTTCAAACTAAGCCATCTAATTCTTGAAGATCAACAATGGAATTTCAAACTTCATGGAAAAACATAGAATATGATTGTTGAAGCATTAATTCTAATCAATGTTGTTTCGTGCGAGATTAATGTTGCAATAAAATTTCCAATTTTCCATTATTAAGCAATAAGGTTATAGAATTCTCGTAGTGTAAATATTTCCAGAGCTAAGGACGAAATTTTCCAAGGGTTTCAACATATTGTTAAGTGATTTCCCTAAAAGAAAAAGCAAGAAAAATAGGTAAGTCTTCTGAGCTTCTGGAAATTGAGAAGTTGTATTTGCAGTAGGGAAATTTTCAAACATGCCTCCATGAAAGGTTTTTTCAAGGAAAGTATATTATCTGAAGAGAGCAATTTCATGATGATTTCCTAGAGTAGATACCATAGTCTATGAATGAGTTAGCTAGGGGAAAAGAACTTATTCCAAAAATCCCTAGGCTATTGGTCAGTGAGGGTTTTTATGATAAAGCAAACTGGTTGAGGAATGTTGAAGTGTCTATTAGAGGATTAGGCTTTTTTGCAAATGGTTTGCAGAGAGAAAATTAGATACTCCCTTGAACAATGTATGGGAATTTGATATAGGTAAATTGATCATTTCAGGAGTTTTCTTCGATGATGATTTTTTGGTAGTAATGATGAATAAATATGACCCAATTACCAAAATTGTGAAGAATCACGTTGTTGATAATCTCTTTAGGGTTTCACTAGAACTTATCAGAGAAGCTTTTAAGCTAAACCCTAACCATGGAGTTCATGAAAAGATAGACATGGAAGACCTCCAAGCTAGGTATGATGCACAAAGAGTATATCTAAGTGGAGAACCATTGCAGGAGCATTTTATAAAGATTAGATCATTGCCCTTGGTTACACAAAAACTCCTGAGCCTCTATTGAAAAAATATTTCAACCCTAGAGCACAAGCCTTGTATTTTTCCCTCTGCAAGATCTTTGGCATGGATGAGCAAGACCACATCCTAGGCTCCATTATTTTTATTATTACTCAAACTTTTTAGTGTGGTATGAGTTTAATTTTTTACTTTGCTACTCACTTAGCAAAAGAAATTCATGAGACCTTAATAGGAATTGCAAATGCTAAGGTTGACAAGCCCTTCTATTGGTACTCCATGATTATGTACATATGTTTGTACAAAGGAGTCACCCTTTTCTTTAGAGAAATGAAGTTAGAACTATAAAGAGATGGAGAAAAGCTCCCTGTCCAACTATGGAGTGTAGATATGACATGGAAGGTGACTGATGCCAGCTTTGTTCAGTTTGACAGATATTTTGCTTCTAGGCTCAGAATGTTGTTAATAGGGGATAGCCCAAGAATACCAAAGTCCCTGCTAGAATTGATTAGACCAAAAGATCATGCTAAAGGATTGATGGTGAGCCATAATTGGGGAGACATTATCCCATATGTAATGTCTACTTTTTTTAGAGTTTATGATTTTTTGGGAAAACCACATGTGGTACCTTATCAAGTGCCCCTGAAAGTAGGAATTGTTGAAATTTTGTGGCAAACTGGATCAGTTGAAGAGAGAATTGTTGGCTAAATCTAAAGGTACATTCTTCCCACAACTTACTATTGTTTATAATTTTATCTTTGTCAAGAAGGGATGGAGGAATTTGGATAAATTTCTAGACAAATATCAAATGGCTCAGTCCCATGCCTATTTCATAGATTCAAGGGGATTTTATGACCTCTTCAAAGAAAGAATTAAGGTGAAAGTTCATTAAAAAAATTGTATACTTTCCTGAAGACATAGTTAGAAATAAATTTTCATCATAAGAGCAGGAGCTCAGGAAGGAAAAATGGAAAGTATTCAGCAAGGTATTAGATTTTATAAATTCTTTTGAGCCAGACTATGATCCCTTAGCTGATAGGAAACATTGGGGCATGAAAGTAGATATGCTAATGGAAAATTTTGCTAGAATTATGCAAACATTGAATGAAAAGAAAGAAATTTTGACACAAGCATATCTAGACAAAGCCATTGAGGTGGAAAGTAGGTTGGCAAGAAAAATGATTTTGAACCCAGGGCAGTATACATTGCAGAAAAGAGCCAAGTACATAGTGGCTAGGAATGTGCAGTATGTTCCTCCATACAAAAGACCAAGGTCTGAGAGCCCACCTAACACACATGCTCCTAAGAAACAAAAATTGGAGCAAGGATCATCTTCAAATGTTGAGGAGTACTCACCTACCCAGACCCCACTCAGGATAGATGATGAAATATCCTTGAGAGAAAATCTAAGACGAATTGGAGGGGAGAGGGATATTGTGGTCACAACTGTAGATAATGAATGAGTACTTGAAGAACGTCCTATGCCTACACTAGCTCTCACTATGGAAGATTATAAAGGTAAGGAAATAGATCATGTGATTGCACAAGTTGCTAAAATTTTTATTGATGATGAGACTTTTGTAAAGTCTAGAGCTTTTTCTCAATTCTTATAGAGAAGAAAAATTAATAATTATGAGGCTAAATGTAAGCTCATCAAAGCAGAGCAACCTAACAAAAAGGACTCTAAAATTGAGGAGGAAGTTAAAGCTAATTTCATGGAAGAGTTTGCATAGGCAACCCATGAAGGGGGAAGACAATTATTGATAGATTTAGGAATTTTAATTCTACCTAAATGGGACATAGCCAATGCTATGATTTTTAATGCTATGAGGAAAGTGAAGGATACTCAGTTTAAAACTGAGGAGGAGGTCTTGTAGGCACATAAGGGATTGAAATTTAGTAATGATCATCAAGCACTGGTGATATGATCCATTGAGAAAAGGGACAAGGCCAAAATACAAGAAGTTTCAGATGCTAGGCATACATGCAACTTAATGATCTACAAAGCAAAGAAGGTAGATAGCGAGAAAGTATCTAGGATGACCAAAGAAATGGTGGATTTTGGGGTTGTTGTTGTTGAAAAGGAAAAAAGAAATTTCTTGGAGCTCAATGCTAAATTTGAAGAGACGTTGAAAGCATATGAGGGGAGAGGGAATAGGATACACCAATTGGAAGCTCAGGTGGTCCAAATGCATAAGTAACTTGGAAAGAGAAAAGTGGGAGAATCCAACCAGCCTAGAATTGCTTATCCTCCTCACCCCCCAATTGAACCTTTTAAATCAACTCCCCTTGTTGAACTACCTGATACCCCATAGAGACCAGAATTTTATATCGATGAGGAATTTGAAGAAGAGAAGAATAAACTCTGGGAATTACATGTGGAGTTAAATGACTTATATGAGGATAAAATCAAGAAAATAATCTTGTATCTAGTAGATAAGATTGACTGGCCAACATTTTATGAACAACTGGTAAAAATAATGGACATGTGGAATGAAATAAAAAGTGGTGAAGATGCTTTGAAGCCCATTATGAGTAAATGGTGTAGTAGGGATAAGGATATCACCCTTTTGTGTGTTTCAGTTATTAGTCTGTCTTGTGAATAGAGAGAAATTTTTTTTGACATGACTAATGATCTATCTGATTTTGATGATAAGAGGGTTGCAGTAAAAAAAAAGGATTATAATATGTTTCTCAAAGTATCTTGCTGAGAAGTTTGAACTTTCCCCTATGCACTCAAAAAAATAGATAAATTAAAGGAAAAGGAGGAATGTGCCAAAGAAATAGATGATTTATTATGCCTTAGAATTAATGGAGTTATAAATGAAAAGGAGCATATATTGTGGGAAATGACAACTGAAGAAATTGTTAAAGTTCAAATGTTCTACAATTCTGTCAGGGAAGATTTTGTTGAAATAAATAAATTAGGAGACCTTTTTTTAAAGAAGCAACGAGAGGTTTAGAGTTTTGATTGGTCGAATGACACAATTTTTAACAAATGGATGGAAGATTTTGTGCATTTAAAATAGTTAGTGACTAGTGAGACTAATGAAGAGGAGATGGACCAAGATGAGTTGCAAACAACTAATACATTAGTTAAAGTAGAAGAAGACAAAGATCAACAATCAACTACAGTAACAAGCACATATACCCAAATGGATGACTTGGAAGCAAGACAATCAAGTATAACTATTAGTTCGCCAATGCATGATGGCATGGATGGAGAGCCTCGAGTTGAAGTATACAAACATCAGAACCAGGTCCACTACAAGAAAGTCCATTAGTTACATCTTCTAAGGAACAACAACAACAATAAAGCCAATCATGAACCTCTCGACAATAAAAAGTGTAGCAGAAGTGGTTCCCACAAAAGAATATTCATGATGTAAATCATTCTACACCAATTTTTGATTTTTTATGATAGTAACCTTGTAAATATCTTTTTGTCTTAAGAATAGTTGTTAGTACTCTCTTAGCTTGAAGCTTGTTGCATCTTAGACTATATAAGTGAGATTCCAAGGCTAGAGAAATGGTCCAAACTATTGTACAACTTTTAGTTTTTCTAGTTTGATTCGGTCCAATTTTCTTGATGTCAACTCTGTGATGTATTCTCTGCAATTCTGAGAATACATAAATTTTCCAAGATCATCGTGTCTTGTTTTGAGTTGTTTTGAGTTCTATTCCAATGTTACATAATTTTCAAGGAAAATTAATACAAAGATGAACTGTCACCACATCTTTTTTCTCAGAATCTTGTCTTCATTGTTATTGATTGGTTATTTTGAGGTTGTATAGGAAAACTCTCTCTCAATTGAATGCAACTAGGATAGGTTGTATATCAGTTTGCTATTACTTTTAATTTAATGGATTAAGTAAATGCTTTAGTGAATGTGATAAGGTTTCTAGGCGGTAAGAAGGATATGAATAAGAATGAGTTTTAGGGAAGATTGTTGATAATATTGATTGTAATGCAATCAATTAGGTCAAAATATTTGGATAGACTCTGAATCCCAACGGATGAGGCAATGATCAATTAGTTCAGTTTGCATGTGAAGAAATCATGGATAAGCATCAAGCTAAATATTAAAATCAAAATCAATTTTACTTTAAATGCATGAAGAATATCATAGCTAGTCAATACTTGTTTGCATTTGATCTCTGAGTTATAGTTAGTTGTTGTTACCTAGAAATAATTGTAAATCTGAGAAGAATTATGACCAATCTATTATAGGGGAATGTGTATTGTAATAAAATGTCATTTAATTAATGAGTTGTGAAGATAATTTCAAGTTTTGAATCTTTTTCATCCCTTAGGTGCACCCGCCTTGGTTTTGCAGAGCCTAAAGAGTAGAAATCTTTATGATTTTATTGAAGTTGAGTCCAGATCTAAAGACCATCTGGCTAAGCATAGGAAGTAGCTAATCCTTAAGTTATTTTGATCTTCATTATCTTGGTATTAAGTATTTTTTTGCTTAGTAGTGTAAAAACACCAACACATTCAACTTTATTCTTTTCTACATATTCATCAAATTTCACAGTCATGCTTTCCACAACTTTGTTAGTGTTAGAGTTCAAACACTTATATGTTTTTCTCTTAGTGGAATAACCTAAGAATATACCTTCATCACTTTTAGCATCAAGTTTCCCATTTCTATTATCTTTCAATACATAGCATTTGCTTCCAAAAACTTTGAAATACTTTACATTAGGTGAATGTCCATACCATTACTCAAAAGGTGTAAGGTTTGTACCTTTCTTGACTTGTACTATGTTCAAGGTATAAACAATTGTACTTACAACTTCTCTCTAGTATTTTGGTGCAACATTCTTCTTCATCAATAATGTCCTAGCATAGTTCACGATTGATCTATTCCTCCCTTCAAATATACCATTATGTGGAGGGGTCCTAGGTGCAGACTTCTGTCTCTTGATTCCTCTATCATTTCAAAATATATTAAATCCCCCATATATGAATTTACCCCCTCTATCAGATCTTGAGTACTTCAAGCTTTTACCTATTTCTTTCTCAACTCTAGAAAATACCATTTAAACATTTGAAATGCATCAATTTTTTCTTTAAGAAACACCACAATCGTCATTATAGAGTAATGATCAACAAATAGAATAAAATATTTGTCACCATAGTAGCTTTCCACACTAATAGGTCCACAAAGGTTAGTATGAACCAACTCTAAAATAACATCAGCAATATAGGTCTTGCTCTTGAAACTAGACTTTGACATTTTTCCCAACTGACATTGTTTACACATCACAATATCGGGTTTCTTCAATTTTGGTAACCCTCTTACTTTCTTCATCTTACTAATGCTTACCAAATTATAGAAGTTCACATGACATAGCCTCTTATGCCATAATCATATATCATCACCTTGTGTAAACAAATAAGTATCATCAGATAGGCCTAGATAGAACAAGTTACCTTTGGTTTGGTCTCCACTTCCAATCAATTCTCCTAAACTATTGTAGACCTTAGCCTTCTTGAGCTTAAGTTCAACTTTGTAGCCTGAACTATTTAATTGTGCCACACTCAAAAAATTATAGTTAAGTCCTTCAACCAATAAGCATTATCACACCTGATATTATCAGTCAATTTTATTGATCCTTTACCTATCACAAGACATGGTGCATCATTACCAAACTTAACACTACCACCTTTAAAATGATCAAGGTTTTCAAACTTACTTTTATCACCAGTCATGTGATGTGAGTAACCATTATCAATTATCCATCTATCACCTTTACTCACATATGAAATAAGTGCAATTTTCTCATCTTCATCATAATCATCTTTCGTAGAAACATAGACAACTTCTTCATCATTACTACTAGATTCATCACCACTCTCTTCTTCAGCAATGTAATAAGACTTCTTACCTTTTCCTTTTTCATCTTTATATCCTTTTTTGTCTTTCCTTTCATCCTTGTCATGACATCTTGCAGCAATATGACCAACTTCATTGCATGAAAAATAGATTACAGAGAGTTTACCTTTGCCTCTAGGAAGTCTCCTAGCCATTAATGCTTCAAGATCTTCAAGGTCATCATCATAAGATTCACTCTCACTAACTTCATACTTTCCTTTATTTTTCTTAGACTGAGGAAAAACCAATTGTGACTTGGAAAGTAGATTTAGTAGCAAGGGCATTAAAATTATAAAAAGTTGACAATTCAAAAGCAATAAGTCTACCAACCAGACTATCCAAGGTTAGGTCATTACCAAGAGTCAATCTTAGTTCTTGTATAGTAGAAAATCTAATAACATAAATAGGAAGTAAAGTTCTCAATACCTTGTTGATCACAGTCTCATCACTAACCTTTCCATCAACTCCTCTAATAGCATTCACAACTTTTTTGACTCTTCCAACACATTAGGCAATGTTATCTCCTCCTACCATTATCATGCCATCAAACTTTCCTCTCAAGCTTTCTTATTTGGCTCTTAGTACATTATTATCTCCTCCATGGATCTTTGCCAACTTATCCCACATCTTCTTTGTAGTATCACAATCCTTTATGTCATAAAACTTTGGATAGCTTAGGGCAGATGCAATCTCCAATATTGCTTGATTGTGCTCTTTTTCTCCTTTATCTATTGGGTTGTCAAAGGTGTAGGTACAGTTACATAATTATTTTCCAAGTAGAATACTATTGAATCTCCAATTCTAGCAATGTGAACCTTCATCAAACTTTTCCATGCAAGGAAGTTCTCCTTGTTCAACCTAGGTGTATCCTTCATGTACATCTTGATCTTTAGCTTTAAGTCCCTTCAAATTTTTCTCTACAAGAACTAATTGCTCTGATAGCAATTGTTAGAATGAAGGTCCAAATGTACCAGTTAAACATTTAAACACTTCAACCAACTTAGATCTAATCATTAAATAGCTAAGTCTATATAGCAATATATCAGTAACATAAAACTTGCAGTCCACTGTCTCAATAATAACAAACTTGTAGAATGTAAAACATTAACAGTAAAACATCTCAAATAACATCTACACAAGTATGACACCAGGATTTAATGTGGAAACCCAATTTGGGAAAAACCACCAGCACCATGTCACCAATATTTCACTCTTCTGAAGTTAGCTATGTTAGGAGCCAACCTTGTTAAAGGTTACAATACACACTATTAGGTGTGACCCTATTAAAGGATTTAATCACCCTATTAGGAGTGGCCTTGTTAGAGGACTTAAGAACATTCCATTAGAATGTCACCTTGATTAAAATATTTACAAATAATTGTTACATCAACCTTGATTAAAGGATTTCAAACTGATACAATGGTTAGAAAGTAAGAACAAGTTGATTTGAATAAATACAACTCACTTTGCAAATATAGATCACAAATTTAGTTCAATGGTTGACTCATTGACTAGCACCCACTATTATCTCTATCACTACTTTTCTTGGAAACCCTTCAAGCAATCAATTTCCACCTACACACTTCACTGTTTAGCCTTACACACTTCATTGTTTAGCCTTCTGCTCAAATTTACTAATCAACATAATCAACAACTGCTCAAACCCATTAGGTTAGCCCTTGTGCATTCTTAAATAGGTAGCTTGATATTTTTCCATTTAAACACAAATGTTGATCTTAGGGTTAGGCAAGATTCATTGAATCCTTCCATCTTTTTGTTTCCTCCTTTCTCTTCTAGAAACTTCTCCAAACTTCTCATTGATTCCATGCATAGAAATAATTAAACACAATTTCCCTTGCATTAAATGTTCCATCTCACCAATTTTTATCTTCAACAAGTTTTCCATATTCCAAGAATTCAACTATGTCAACCAAGAAATTCAATTCCTACACAAACTGTAAAATGTTGTCACTCGGTCAACATAGTATTCCTCATCCTCGGTCATCTCTATCTTCTCTTGCTCAACTTAGACTATCTTTTCTCGGTCCAACTTCTCTATTACTCTATCTTTTACTGGCACTTGGTCGACACCACATTTGTTTGACTTCTATTGTTTACTCGGTCGACACTAGCATAGCTTGACTTCAACTATAAGTTTTGTTATCTTCTACTTTGAAGCTCGATTAAGCCTTAAGTATTTGTTATTCATTAATCATCTCTTCTAGGCTTTAACATAACTATCTTCTCCACTTAGTGGTATGATTAAACAACACGTTATCTTGTCAAGGTCCAACTGATCAAGTGCCTATTGCAGTTCTACATAACTCAACCTTTTCATTAGGTTCTCTTGTTATCTCTTCTTCTCAAATCCTCTTCATTAATCATCTTGATATGTCACTCTACTTAGGTAACAATTATCTCACCAATAAGGTTTGACATCAATGACAACATAACAATTGTTCCAATTGTAGTTCCAACACAAGTGAGAGGAAAAGTTAAGTTTCAACTTACCTGTTGTATACTAATTCACCCCCCTCTTAGTATACATACCAGTGAGTGGACCAACAATTGGTATAAGAGCTTGGGTCCTTTTAAGAAAGGAGTTTAACAACTAAAGGAAAATGTTAGAATGATGAAGAGGGAAGCACCAAAGTTCTCTAAGGAGAACTATGTCCTATGGTGTGAAAAGATGAAGTTTCATCTCAAAACTTTAGGAGATGCATATAGGAAGTATGTTGAGACAAAGGATGTTCATCCTATAGGAATACTTGATGCAAATCAAACAAAGGAGAAGGAAGCTCATGTAGCTATGATGGATGCATTGGTAAGTACTCTTTCATATGTTGAATATGTTGATGTAGAAGATCTTGAGACTACTTATGAAATTTGGGAGAAGCTTATAACTATCGATGGAGGAGATAGGTACATCTAGAAGGCAAATGCTAACAACTTAAGAGGAAAGTATGATGACATGAAAATGCAAGAAGGAGAAAATATTGAGTAGTATAGAAAAAGGATAAAGGATGTAGTGACTAGTATAAGAGAAGGAGCTAGACTGGAAGAATATGATGTGGTAAGAAAAATATTGAGGACACTACAACCTTAATATGCTATAAGGGTTTCAAACATTTAGGAGATAAGATCACTAGAGAAAGGTGAAGTTTCACTTGATGCCTTAATAGGAAAGCTAACTACATTTGAACTAAGCAACTATGAAAATAGTATTAAAAAAGGAGAGGTTTTATTCAAAGCCTTTGTTACACCTATTGCACCTAGAAAGGGAAAAGAAGTGGATAACACTTCTAGATACAAGAAAGATATTTAAAGCCTCTTTGTTGAAGAAGCCACACAAGAAGACCTAGAGGCTCTATTGGTGAGAAGGTTGCCTAAGTGAGGAAAAGGAAGATATAAAGATAAACTTCCTTTCAAGTGTTTTAACTATAGAAAAATTGGACATATAGCTACCAAATGTCTTGAGCTAGATAAAAGGGAAAATAACAAGAAGTGGATGAACTTCAAAAATAAAGGCAAGAATCAATATTATCCTGTAAAGGAAGGTGTGGCCAATGTGGAGTCAACCCATTCTAATGATGATGAGGAAGAGATAACCTTCATAGAAATAAATGAAGAATGAGTGGAGAGAGCCCTAATATTAAGCATCGACCACAATAAGAACTAGATCATAAACAGTGGTTGTTCTCACCACATGACTGTAGATTGGAGCAAGTTCTACGAAGTAGAAGAGTATGATGGTGGAATTGTAAGATTTGGAAATGATGCTCCCTATAGAGTAATAGGTAAGGGTTCAATATTCCTAAATGATTCCATAGATTTTGAAGATGTATATCTAGTGGAATGATTAAAATATAACATGTTAAGCATATCTCAAATAAGTAATAAGGGTTATAGATTTGACTTTGGCAAAGGGTCTTGTAGGATTCTAGATAAGACAGGTAAAATGATGGCTATTGGAGAGAAAAGCAAAGTTGATCTATTTTACCTTAATTCTACTATAAATAATTATTTTGTAGACACGTCTAAAAGCAATCAGTTATGGCATAAAAGGCTATGCCATGTAAACGTTGATAACATTGTAAAGATAGGAAGGAATAAATATGTGAGAGGATTGCCTCGAATCACAAAACTTGATAATGAAATGTGTAAGGATTGTCAATTGGGTAAGTTATCCAGCTCTAGTTTTATAGAAAATTATTTTCTTATGAACATGTATTAGAAATAGTGCACTCTGACCTATGTGGTCTTAAGAGAACTAAGATTATATCAGGTGATAGATATTTCATGTCGCTTATAGCTGATTTTTCTAGGCTGGTGTGGGTTGTTTACCTCAAAGAAACGTTAGGGGATTTTCTTTCTTTATGTTCAAATTTTTTAAGACAGAGTTGAGTGAGAGACAAGTAAAGCACTGAATTCCTTAATAATCATATATGGGAGGTGAGTTCACCTCATTGGAGTTCATAAGCTATTGTAAAGATCATGGCATAAAAAGGAAGATGTTAGCCCCCGAGACACCTCAATAGAATGGTGTTGCTGAGAGAATGAACAAAACCACAATATATTATGTCAAGACCAACATATTGAGGTTGTTGGGTTCAAGGACCTCAACAATTTGTATCTAGAGGATCTTGACTTTGGTGACGCTTGGAAATATTGTACAAAACCTGTTATTCTAGATGCAACCAATTCGTTGGATTTCATCATCTAGAACAATATGTTATTTGGAGGGAGTCAACTATGCATTCCAAGGAGTTATACGAGGGAGAATCTCATCAAGAAGAAGCATAGTGGGAGATTGGCTGGACATTTTGGTTAAGATACAATTATTGCTTTGGGTAATGAGAAATATTACTGATCATAATTACAATAAGATATCAAGAAGCTTTTACAGACTTGCAATGCATGTCAGATGACAAAGGGAGCAAAGAAAAATACAAAGTTATATCAACCATTACACGTACTAGAGAAGCCATGGAATGATATTAGTATGAACTTTGTTCTTGGTTTGTCAAGGACTCAAAGAGGGTATAATTCAATTTTCTAGGTGGTTGACAAGTTTTTTAAAATGACACATTTCATTCCTTGTAAGAAGACCAATGATGTTGTTCATGTAACATAATGTTTTTCAAAAAAGTGGTGAGACTACATAGTCTACCAAGGAGTATACTTTTCAATTGACACACCAAGTTTGTTGGGTACTTTTGGAGAACATTATGGAAGAAGTTAAATACAATTTTGAAGTTCATCTCAACACATCATCCACACACTAATTAGCAAACATAAGTGATGGATAGGAGTTTGGGAAATATGTCCCAATGTTTGGTTGGAGATAAACCAAAGGGACGTGATTTGATTTTCCCATAGACAAAATTTGCATGAAATAATTATATCAATAGGAGCACTAGAAAGTCAACATACTAGATCATATATGAGTGTAGTCCCATAAATGCTTCTGAATTAAGGAAATTGGACAAAGGGGAGAAAAGTAGGTCGAAGATGAAGATTTTGTAGAACACTTGAAGAGTTTGCATTAGAAGGTGAGGAAGTACATTATTAAAATGAATACACAATACAAGGCTAAGGAAAATGGGAAAATGAAGCACAAGGAATTTCACATTGGAGATTTCCAATGAGAACATATAATAAGTTGAAGATGAAGAAGTTTGGACCATGTAGGCTATTGAAGAAGCACGATTTAGGAAATGCCTATGAAGTAGAATTGCTAAGTGAACCAAATATTTTATTGGTATTTAACATTTTAGATCTGACAAAGTATCATAAGGAGGTGTTGAAGACAAGGTCACAAAAATACATTGGCATATTTCAACAACTACTTTAGTTACAAAGAAATTGAAGATATATTGTACAATTGTGTTGGTAGAAACATGAGAAACAAGACATATGATGCATATCTAGTCAAATGAATAGAAAGACATGTCAAAGATTCATCATGGCTATCAAGGAAGGAGGTTAACCATCTTGGTTTTCCTTTGAACGCCTGAGATGTGATAGGGTCACTTCTCAAATACCTTGGGTGTCTAATGCTAAAGAATCCTGGATGTAAGGGCAATTTTGTATCACCCAAAAATATTTCTGATTTTTCTTTCAATAATGGCTATTTTAGTGTAGAGTTGTTATTTTAGGAAGCTTACTATTTTTAGTAAGTTGGTTGTTCAAGTTTAGAATGTTCTGATTTCTTCCCTAGAAGTTCATTTTAGATATATCATCTTGCCAGTAAAGTTTCATTGCAAGATCAAGTCCATTTGTGAAGTTTTTTTTTTTTTGGTATTGGCAACATGGTATAAAAACTTTGAACTCAATTTTGAAGGGTTCAGAGGCTCTAACAAGGGGTCAAACCTTGACTAATTAGAGCTTGTGTAAATTACACATTGTAGAGAATTTCATGACATTTCCAAAATGGGGTCATAATAGTCAATCAGAGTAAGTAGAAATGAGTTATGATCTTCAAAAGTCGTGCCACCTGAAATTCCTTCAAAGTTTCTTTTAAGTTCTAAAAGTTGTTGGGGCCTACTCTAATGTATTTACATAAGAATAATTATAATATTTTAGGGTTGGTCAGCCTCAGGGTCTAGAGTTAAAATTTTGGAACCTTCTTGAGTGGTGGAAATTGGCTTCATAAAGAAGGCCCAAGGGGTTGTCTAAGATAGTTCTAGGGATGTTTATGGTGGCTCTTAATATTGTAAGGAAAATGCCCATGTGGCTTTGCATGTTATATTTCTAAAATTTGTAATTCCATACTTTTGGAGATAAGAAAAAGAAAATTTAATGTTCTTCCAACTTGCTATTTCTTTATTTCTACTATGTGTTTGTGTTATTAAGGGGAGTACCCTTCATCATGTTCATACCTCTTCCCTTGTTACAATTTTAAAATATAATAAAGCCCTCCTTGTTTGCAACCAAAAAAGCCTCCTCCTTATCCTATTTAGGAGGTGAACTAACACATCCACTTCTAGAAGTTCCTGCAGATTTAAATATTTAGGGTACATCCATTACAAACTTTCCTATATTAATGATAGTTTCAACAACAAAATGACAAGGCCAAATAATCAAGTTCTTAGATCCACAAGTTTGGTCTAACAAAAATTCCATAGAATCTAGTAATGGCTTACTCTAATCAATTTCATTACAAATACATGCATATGTAAAATTACCTTTTTTTCCTTAGTCTATAGTGAAATATCTATTAGCTTTCCTAGTTGTGTCCTAGCTAAGTTGAAAATGTCCTCCCATTAGAATTTTAATGGAAACCATTAGAACCTCACCCACACAGGAACCCTCGATGGAAGTTCATCAATAGCTTGAACCCATCATGCCATAGTTTGATAAAGAGACCAACTTAATTATAGAAATAGGCCTCCCCTTGAAAAGATTTGTACCTATTTGACACACACAAGAAAATTACCAAAAATAGACATTAGCAACCAACAACACTTCCATTTCCCCATCTTGATTCCATGGGTGATGTGCCCATAATTCCAAGAAAGGAAGATATGTCATAACCCTTATAAATTTGCAAATCAAGACATGATTAGAAAGATGATCAATATCTTCTTGCACTGAATCATACTGAATCACTATAATATACTGAATTCGCTCCTTGCTGATCCATTAAGCTGTGCAGGCCTAAAACACTTCATTTGAGAGTAAGTCTCACTCATATCTACACTTAACAAGCCAAAAACAAGATTTCACAAATGAGAAGCAAAGATTCCTCCTGAAACAATCAAACCAAGGATCACTCGATGCCGACGATCACCCCCACCTGTCATATGATTTTTATATGACGATTTGGTCATTTTAATGCCTGCCATTTTACATTTTATGAAAAATATTGATTGTCAATTTTTATTTGTGAATAATTTATATTAGATTATTTTAAATTAAAAAGATTCTAAATTAATTATAATATGTAATAAACTATATGAAAACTTTTATTTGTGCACAAAAAATAAAAATTAGAAAAATATAAAAATTAGTAATATAACAAAAAAACTAAAATTAATTAAATAAATTTCTAAATATTATGTTACATAGTAATATCATAAATTTTTAATATATGAAAAATAGAAACATATATATTAAATAAAATATTAATGATCACTTAATAATTATTAATAACAAAAACTTTTCAAACTCATATAAAAAAATATTTTAAACTTAAAAAAATGTTCATATCTATTATTTTAAAATATATAAATTTTGACGACATGGATGTCCCTCAGTCCTTGGCTCTAAGCCAAAGAGGTTTTAGGCACGTGTGGGCCCGTATCTCCTAAAATTGTTTCGTAGTGGCCTTCACTAGTTGGTAGCTCACAAACTTTGTGGCTCGTTGAACTACCTCGTAGGTCTGAACCCTCCATAAAAATAAAAATAAAAATAGTATATATATATAAATTAGTAACGATATTTATATTATAAACCAAAATACTATATTATTATTTATTATCAATTTATTAATATTATAAATTAAAGTACTATATTGTCTATTATATACTTTTACACTTTATTAATAATATAAAATATCATATTTATGATTTTGGTATCGAAGTCTCAAGAAATTATAGGCTGTCAATTACGGTTCAAAAGTACAAAAACGGCCATTACGGCCATCAGATTCAAGCCCCACAAACCCTTGTGCAAAAACCACCCAATCACCTTAATCAGACCACAACAAATCCGAATGAAAAAATAAGAAAAATTGTTTGTCCTCATAATCTTATGCCAGTAATGTATATATAATGATTGGGATTGTTATCTTAATATTATTATTATCAAGATAGGAGTAATTTATGTTTACATCCTCTCTCTTCTTGTTTCTGAAATGTTTGTGTTTTAGAACTTTATTTTGCAGGAGGGCATGCCTTCAAGTTCAAACTTGTACTAAGAAAGGTTTTCTGCCCGAGTTTGCAAAGGAGGTGTTTTGGAAGTTTGTTGAAGATGAGTGGAGCTCTAAGCATGATTAGATTTGATTGTCCGAGAAGCTGTGCAGGTTGAACATTGTATTTATATTCTTATCTTTGTAAGGGCTAAATGCAATTAAAAAATCTATAAATGGTACTTTTTTATTGATGGTTTTTTTTCAATGTTGACGAACATAAAATTTATTAATTTGAGCTGCATCAAAGTCTTTCTTGAATTGGTTTGGGATGTGCTTTCTTAAAGTTGGGATAAGATTCTTATCTTTGAATTATTTTTCTTTGCGAAAAGCTTTTCCAAGTTGTGTTTGGAAGTTTAGATAATGCAAGGAGCTCACATATAGATTTAATCTAAATTCCTCTTTTAAAAGGATTTTCAGCATTACAACGTTGAAGTAAAGCTCTGTAGAACTTTTTGGTAAGTAGTGAGTGCATTGAGTGCTTGGAGAATTTAGTTGTTTATGAAAGAATTTAGGTCTTTTACGTAGATGATTTCACATAAAATTCTTTTAATAATATTACTTAGTTTAGGTCTAGGAACCATCAAAATCGGGAAAACTCTAGTATACAATCCTAAGCCCAAAGGAAATGCCAAATTCTCAAAAAATTCTAACCCCAACCCATTGTCTAACATATTTTCAAAAGAAGCCAGAGAACCTAATAGGGGCTGAGACTAATTATATAGGTCTTGCCACTCCCCTTACTTACACAATAACATTTGTCAAGTATCATATTTTGACTTGACACTTTAGTCTCCTCAAACTTGTCTTTGTCCTCCTCAGAATCATAACTGTTCAGGAACAATGGTATAGCTTCCTCAAGAATTATGACCTTTAGATTCTTAGCAATTGATTCAATGATTAACTAAAGAAATATTTGCTTCCTCTTGATAGCATGAAGGTGATCCAAAATCAATTGAAACGTATCTTGTTGACCCATCTCCAATATTGTTGTGAAGGCAGTAACTAGCCATTGTTAAAAGCATGGATGCAAGTGACTAAGTAGTGTTGAATGTATTCCATCTAACCTTTGTACTAATGTTGTATTTAAAACTGCTTTTCCATTGCTGAATGTATACTCACATTGGAAAACCATTCACTCCCTTGACCAGCTACTTGGTGCAGACCATCCATTGTATTACTCGCAGGGTCACTGATTTCTTGATTGACAAATGCCACGATGCCTTCCATCTCTTGAACACCAGTCATCTGATGTTTCCTCTTCCTCCTTTTACTTTTATGCCTGCAATCAACCAATTTACCACCCAAATGCCAAGCACCAGTTGTTGAAGTGATGAGAAGCTGCCATGCCTCAGAAATCTTAAACATGAAAAGATGACTAATGAAGGGTCATCCTTATCCATCAAAATTGAAGACCATCACATCTATTAAGTACTCCACATGCTCTCCAACTCATAACATATCCTTCCCACTGCCATTCTCCCATTAGACAGAGGATTCCATTACAAATACTTTTGGATTAGAAGAATAGCCTTAGATGGAAAATTGTTACACCAACAAACATTGGCGCACCCACTTTTACTTTTCAATCCAACTCCTCTGTTAACTAGCCAAACTTGCAACTGCATTTGCCTTCTTGCCAATATGGGAGAATCTAATATCTTCAAACCACTTAATTCCTATAATAGATTAAGGCAGTATAAATTCCAATCTCTTGTTTTGAAATTTATCTCCCTTCCCTGCTCCTATCACCAATTTCAGTCATCCTCTATCCATGATTTTTCCTTTTGACTTTCTCTTGATATCTTCATGCCCCATAAAAGAGCTTTGCAGCCATAATATTAGAATCCCTACCAAATCTAACTAAAATTACCTAGTGGTTGGCTACTTTACTCTTGATAAACTCCTCCACACCTAGCATTACTCAGGTTATACTTTGCCACCTACCCACCGAACGTGCCTATTCTCAATCCAACAACTAATCTACCTCCACCCCAATAGAATAGTAGGGCTCCCATCCTACCTCGAAGCACAACCAGGTGCAATGAGGACTTTTAGGAATGGGCTATATCTTACTACTTCCAATCCATCAAAATCTTGGCCACTTTTCTATAGATTCCCCTTGATGAAGGGACCATAAGTCATCTTTGTGAACTTTTCCAGCTCATTAATAGTTGTTTCAAACTTTCAGTTCTATCCCAAATACACTTCACCACATTCTCTTTGTCTAGAAAAAATCTTGTATTCCTCTCCAACCAGACATTTCAAACCATTAAGGCTGGGAAACTATCCGACATAAGCTTTAATCCTGGACACTTGATTTTTCATATACCAACTAGCCAAAAGATAGGAATATGAGTGATCCAATACAATCCCCATCTTCCCATAAAACATCTCCACAACTGATGAGAGAAATCATAATGTATAAATGATCATTGGACATAATTTTTTCTGCACAACACACACAGGGAGGGGCCAATCTTGTCGAACTATTGAAGTCTACCCAATGGAAGAGCATGCCTTCTTGAGTCGACCCACAAAATGTGAAAAAGGCATTGGCCTTGTGGGGCCGTTTTGGATTCCAAATCCTTAGCTCAAGAGAAAAAAGGGGTCATCTGAGATCCTGAAAAATTCAGGAAAAGCAGATTGAACAGAGTCACATCCGTTTCCGTGACTTCCTTACACTGTCATATCTTCCCTGTCCATCATAGGAATAGACTAATAATCCAGTTTTAACTGGAGGACTTCATTAACCCCTTTCAACTCTAACATAAGAGGCAGCTAGTTTCTCTATTTCAAGGAGACAGCCCCTTCCCAGTAATCTCTAACCAAAAACCCCATACCATCTTCAAAATGAGAACCATATGCCTAAACCTCTCAATGTTTTCTAAGGCTTTATCTTTTAACTATCTTGTCAAACAATTATTTAATCTTCTTTTCTAATTTTCATTTAATGTCAAGGGAAACAAGTTTGCAGAAGAATCTAATGAGATTCCATACACTCGAGCCATGGGGAAGAGAGAGAACTTCCTTAAAAAGATCATCTAATCTAGAAGGAAGTTATTTTGATTGCAAAACCTCACCCCAAGATTTTTCTTTCCCTCATATATCTTCAACCCTAATGCCCCATTTTCATTTCCCTACTCTGCTCATTTTCTTAGCCTTATACATCCTCCCTATATTTACTGTTTATGTGAATTCTCATTGCCATACCGAAGGAAAGTTCTTTGTATCTCCTCAAGACTTTAGCCACTTTTTGCTGGGAATATAGAAAACAAATATGATATGTACTAGAATTGAGTCAAAAGTGCTAGTGTAAATAATTATTATTTACACTTTACTTAAGTTTACTTAGGATAAATGCATTATTTTATTATTTATTATGTTAGACACCTAGGAGTTTGCGTACTCATATGGGTTGTCATGTTGACAACATAGGATTAAGCAACTCTATTTTAGCACATGGTGTCTACAACACTGGAGTTTGCATAATCAACTGAGTTGTCATGTTGACAACACAGTTGTTCGCACTCTTAATTAAGCACATGGTGTCTACAACATAATTGTACATGACACACCTTTGTAGGCTTATCCTCTCATCATCGCACTAACTCCTGTGCTTAATGGAGGATAATCCATTCCTAGTGGACATGTGCTTAGTTGTGAGGCTTATCATATTGCTAACTCCCAAACATTCTAGAAGCATCCCAAAGGCCTTTATATACAGGCACTCCTAGTGTACTATACAATCAATTGAATATCATATTGTTATTCTGATCATACTCTATTGGTCTATTTGGTGCTAGTTATTATGCTTCTCGGTCTTGGGTATTTTGCCCTAAGGAAAATTCTTACATGGTATCAGAGCCATAGAGGCGTCATTTCATAGCCATTGGAGACCGATCTTGCTTCACCTCTCTGAGGACACCTCGATTCAGATCCGAAGTATCCGCATCTATTGGGAGCATCTAGAGCCAAAGTTGACCTCACCATTGCGTTCGGAGCGTCGATTCGGTGAAATTTGATTACAAATTTGCCTATATTAGGCTATAGTCGAATTTGAGGCAAATTTTTTTTGCAAACTAGCACCCAAAGGCCTTGATCTGCAAATCCGGTATGATCTTTCAGATCTGCGCATTTATTTTGTTTCAAATCTGCATTTTATTTTCTCTATATTTTTTGGAGCACTTTGTTCGAAATTTTTTTTAGGCCATCAAGCTTGCAGAGAAAATTCTTTTTGCAGGAACTAGGTGGTGAAATCTTGGCCCCTGCAAGCCAAATATTCCATCGGTACCTTATTCCAAGAGGCAACCGCATCACAATATTTTCGGCATCACTTGAATATTCCCGGCGGCATCAGTTTGAAATTCCGGCCAATACATTCCACCAACAAGCAACCCTCAACTCCAACGGCCATTGCATTTGTCTTATAATTTGTAGGCTCTTCTTTTTAAACCCCTCCGCATACAAACCCACCATGGATGTGGGACAGATGACTCCCTTTGCCGGCCGATAAACAACCCTCGCCGGAAAACTCTTGACCACGACAAATGCCGGTAATGTCTCTCGTCCTAGCGATCATGAACCTCCAGCCACCATTTATGCAATTCTAGCACCTCGCTGAGTCCGTTGGCCGTCCTTCGTTTTCTGGGATGTCGCACAAATCTTCTGGCATATGTCGCAGACATTGCGCCAACAATTTCCATCGACGACAACCTTTTCCAGGCCCGTTGCGGATTCACTGGCATTGCCAACGAAGTTGCCACACGGCCCAATCCTCAGACGGATTCAAACGACCCATCCAGTCAATGACACGTAGACTTGGACAACTCAGCAAGCCACCTTAGTTGGCATACAGCCCTTGCCGTACGCCACATCGCTTCTGTACGATCCATACTGCTAACGTCATTGTTGGCGTCACTGCCACATCACCCAGGGAGGGCCAATTTTCGTTGACGTCATCTTTTTGCTATGTTAAAATTGATGGCCATTTGACTGTCATCCGTAGGCCAAAATGAACTGTCCCGATGGCCGTTTGGATGTCAAATTTATCCTCGCAATTTGCTGCCTAGACCCCTCTCCAGGTTCAATTTTGATTTGATAGTCCGACTTTGGGAAGCCATATCTCAAACATCCGGAGTCCAAATCAGGTGCAATATTTTTTTATTTTGGGTAGAATTTCCTGAACTTTTTAGTGGTGCTATTATTTTCTGGTTTTGGTGCATGGATTTGTTAGAAATTGCAGTTTTTGGTGACTGTACCTGTCCAATCTTGCATTTTGCAACTTCAATTGCTCCGTATGAGCTCATCTGGACTCCAAATCAGCTTCAGTTTTTTTTGAAAGTGAATAAAATTTTGTCTACTTTCCAGATCTGCAATCAGATTATAAGCTTGTGTGGACAAAAATACCACTTATAGAATTAGGTCTTTTCTTTGCATTGGATTGCTTCAAAATTGTTGTACATTGTTTAGTTTCAGATTTGGACTCCAAAAGGAGGTTGTAAACAGCAAATTAGAAGACCACTAAGGCCAAAATTGGCAGGTGGCTATATCTTTCATTTGGGGGGGGGGGGTGGGGGGTTGACTGAGTGAACAGGGGGGGTGTCTCTTGGTGTTGTGTTCCTCTTTTCCTGCTATTATTTATCATTTCTTGCATCATGGGAAATTGTGAGTTTCCAAAATTAACACCACATAACTATGCCACATGGTCTATTAAATATGGTGTAAATTGAATCATGATGAAGTTTCTCAATATATAGATGGTTCCCTTCCTAAACCAACAGGTGATCAAGCATCCAAAAGTGATATCGATGCTTGGGTACTGGTAGATAGGAAAGCCCTAAGTGATATTAGGATGGGGGTTGAAGACAAGATCCTCTATCAGACCATGAAGTATGATACATCCAAGGAAGTTTGGGATGCCCTCAAAAACCTATATGGTAATGTGTCTGAGGAGGATGTTTACAAAATTGAAGATGAGCTTGTCTCCCTAGATCCTAAGACCTTTGATTCAATACAAGATTTTATCATTAAGGTGAATGAATTAAGAACAAAGCTTGATGATTGTGGGAGTCCTATTAAAGATGACTGGTTGATCTATCTCATTCATAATAAGCTGCCATTCGAGTACTCCACATTTTTTTCTTCTTTCAATACCACAAAGACTACCTTAGGAGCTTCCTATAAGAAAGTCACTTTTGATGATTATGCTCAACTGTTAGAGGATGAACAAACTAAGTTGCAAACAATGGGATACTCAAGTCATCAAAGTCTAAGGCATTGGTGGTTAATAATGAGGGTTCTCAAAATTCAGCTGGTCAAAGTTCAAACAAAGGAAAGGGCAAAAAGAAGTGGAAGAATAACAAACAAGAGGATATAGAAAAGTCAACACCAACATCAAATCAACAAGGCAAGTCTTCCTCAAATACCAACAAGAAGGGGGACACTAATTAGGAGAAGAAAAGGTGTGCTTATTGTAAGAAGATGGGTCATGATGAACATTAGTGTTATCATAAACAGATTGATGAGTTGAAGAACATCATGAAGAAACACAATATTCTACTGCCTAATGCTTATAAGGAGAAAGGATCTTCATCTTCAGATTCTAAGGGCAAAGGGCTTGCTTTACTCACAAACACTGTTAGTCAGGGAGAATGGATCATTGATTCAGGTGCCACACATTATATGGGTGTGTCAAAGAGATATTTTTCTTCCATGACACATTCAAAGGTACCACACATCTTTGTAGGTGATGATACTAAGGTGGAAGTTGAAGGTAAAGGAGAAGTTGAGATGAACAATGGAGTATTCAAGGATGTTCTATATGTTCCTAATCTTACCTCCAGCCTTCTTTCAGTCTACCAAATGACTCACTATGGAGGTGGAAATAAAGTTGAATTTCTTCCAGATTCAGTGGTAGTGAAAAGCATCAAGGATGACTCAATGATAGCAATAGGGGAAGCCAATCATGATTCACAGCTTTACACTTTCTCCTCCTTTGTGCCAAAATCAAACGCACAAGCCTTCGTACTACATTCAAATTCAGAAAGCAAATTGTGGCATGAGAGATTTGGACATCTCAACTACAGATATCTTCAGCAGCTTAGCAGCAAGAAAATGGTCAATGGTTTACCTCAAGTCCAGTTTTTAGAAGGTGTTTGTTCAGGTTACTCACTTGGAAAACATCCAAAAAAATTGTATGAAAAGGAGAAGTCTTGGAGAGCACAATGTGTTCTTGAATTGGTTCATAGTGATGTGGCGGGACCATTTTCAGTGCCATCATTTGGCAAGTCTCGCTATGCACTCACCTTCATAGATGACTACTCTCGCTTTACTTGGGTTTTCTTCATGGCTCGTAAGAGTGAACTGTTTCAACTTTCAAGGCTCAAGTGGAAAAGCAATTATCCATTGTGATTCTGAAGGAGTTTGGTTTTGATCTACCCAGACCCACAGTCATCCATTGTGATAACCAGAGTGCTATTGAAATCTCAAAACATCCAGTGTAGCATCAACACACCAAACATATTGAGTTTCATATGCACTACATTCGAGAGTTGATTCATGAGCAGGTCATCACATTGCAGTATTGTCCTATAGAGCAGTAGATAGACGACATCTTCACCAAGCCCTTCACAAAGGTCAAGTATATTCATTTGCGAAATCTCTTGGGGGTGAGGGATTTTTAACTAGGGGGGTCACATGATCCTTCTCTTCTCTATTGTACATATCTCTCTTTTTGGAGCAGGGTTTTTCCCATGAGGTTTTCCCTCTTTCTCCATTTGTATAGAGATTTCATTGCTTTTTAGCATTGCATTTGTACTTGGGTACCTAACATGGCCTAGTAGCTGGGACCCATTATGCATTTCATCATAGCTTTTGTGAGCTTAAGTGCATTCCCCTAAGTTGCACTTAAGGGGGGGTGTTAGTGTAAATAATTATTATTTACACTTTACTTAAGTTTACTTAGGATAAATGCATTATTTTATTATTTATTAGGTTAGACACCTAGAGTTTGCGTACTCATATGGGTTGTCATGTTGACAACACAAGAGTAAGCAACTCTATGTTAGCACATGGTGTCTACAACACTAGAGTTTGCATAATCAACTGAGTTGTCATGTTGACAACACAGTTGTTCACACTCTTAATTAAGCACATGGTGTTTACAACATAATTGTACGTGACACACCTTTGTAGGCTTATCCTCTCATCATCACACTAACTCCTGTGCTTAATGGAGGATAATCCATTTCTGGTGGACATGTGCTTAGTTGTGAGGCTTATCATATTGCTAACTCCTAGACATTCTAGAAGCATTCCAGAGGCCTTTATATACAGGCACTCCTAGTGTACTATACAATCAATTGAATATCATATTGTTATTTTGATCATACTCTATTGGTCTCTTTGGTGCTAGTTATTGTGCTTCTTGGTCTTGGGTGATTTTGCCCTAAGGAAAATTCTTACAAAAAGAGGCCTTGATGAGCATGATTCTTCTAGTCATTGAAATCTGTAAACCTTTCCAAGATGCCAATCTACCATGAACACTACCAATAACATTCTTGCATTCGAACTCCAAAGCGCTTATATGTACAAAGGGCATCTACAAATATTTGCTTGGTAATTTGTCAACTTCAAAACCAATAATCCTTTGAATCTCCAATCCTTATTGACATTTGTGCTTTAAAAATAAAATTCTCAATTTTCTAGCATTTACCCTATGTCAAACTGCCAACTCGTATTGCATTAGAATTTTCTTGATCAAATATACTTCTCATGCATTGGCTTCTTCAAATAGAAGAGTATTATCAATTAACTGCAAGTGTGAAACATTCCTTATCTTTGAAAAGACCTGAAGCCCTTTTAGATTAGTTCTCTCTTGCTCAATTTTGAGGAATCTACCGAGAACGTCAGGAACAATAAGGAATAAAAAAGGATAGAGTAGATCCCTGACACAATCCTCTATTGGTATGAAAGAAATGCATTGAGGAACCATTAATGAGCAAAGCATATGAAAAAGAAGAAATACAACTATATATTCAGTTGCACTAATCTTCACAAAATCCAAACTTCCACATTGCTTCGATAAAAAATCCTATGAGATTCTATCTTAAGCTTTGTCAATATTTTATGGTGTTTTGCTGGTTTAATCTGAAATACATTGCAAGAAGTTAATTGTTTAAATTTTTTGAGATTTCATTGAGAAATTGAGGCAAATATCTAGTCGGGGATATCACAGTGATGTCCCCACCTAATCTGTCTTCAAATTTTCCCTTAAAATAATAGCAACAAATTAAGGTTAGGTTTACATCTTACCAAATAAACATTTCCTCAATTATTTGGTCAAAAAGATGTGTATAATTCGATTTGGATTTTGCACAACCTTTCTATTGGTTGCTGGCTCTGTAGGACACTTAAAGAATCAAAATCAACTCCTTTAATTGATCCTCTCCCCTTACCTTCATTCCATTCAGGTAAGGGTTAACCTTGGTTGAGAGTCGCTTTCTCACTTTTGATTTTTGAGGCAAGTGGCTTGGTTTGGATCACAGCTTCTTAGCCCAACAGCTAGTGAGAGAAGGTTAGCGCAACCCAACAACTCTAGTGATAGAAGCATTAGTGGGTGAGATGGCTTGGTTCGGCCAATCAATCTTTGTAGGCCTTACAAGTTGCTTGTCATTTCCTTCTTTTTATCAAGCTGAATCTTGATTGAAATGTTTCGTTCCTTGGCCAACATATCATTGGCTATTAGGTCGCTATTAGGTTGGCTATTAGTCACAGAGTCCCTAACGTAACGCCTTTTT
Source organism: Cupressus sempervirens (assembly GCA_028749045.1). Taxonomy (NCBI): domain Eukaryota; kingdom Viridiplantae; phylum Streptophyta; class Pinopsida; order Cupressales; family Cupressaceae; genus Cupressus; species Cupressus sempervirens. Next base: position 113,125,915 of record CM053791.1, on the reverse strand, counting down.
ACATTTGCCCTTAGAAATCAAGCAATGGGAACATAAGGCCCTTAATAAAGTGATAACCCTCAATATTCAATCAGGGACAATCAAAAGGTTATCCCTTATCCCCTTGACCTTTATTGAGCGAATCCAAACCTTACTCCGACCATACGACCATCATCCACTATGTTTCTGTCTTGATTATCTCTTTTAGAAGAATCATTTACTACTAGAATCTTTTTGCCTTCATTGTAGATACCATCCCAGGCGTATCCATACCGTACCAAGCATAAATTACACTCTATAAATGGTTTTAAAGTTGGTTTCATACAAAGCCTGCCAGAACCAACCTAGAGATCGCCCGTAGTTGACCAGTAACAATGTATCGCGATGATCACCAATGTCTATCCCTTGTTACTCTAGTACTAGCATCCCTATTCCTTTTCCTTGTTAAAGACTTGTTCAAGCCGGTCCATCCAAAAGGTCACATAATAGAATAGTAATTGTTCACAACTGCAAGAGCATAACTAGGTGGTAGGACAAAGGTTCTTTAAGATAATGTATAGGAAGCATCCGAGTGAGTAGTTGCTTAAGCAATAACATCAAAGGAAGAAACGCTATTAGTGAGAGTTTATGATCCAATTGGAACCATTCTAGACCTAGATCAAGAGGCAACATTCCTTAACGTAACGACCCCATATTGAGATCACGTAGTTTACTGGGGAGCAAGAGTATGTTTGAAAGCCAGTTTTCTTGGAACCTTTGCATGCACAATGACGGCTAGGGAAACTATGAAAAGTAGGGCTTTTTGAATGCAAACTTAGAATACATAGATACAGAAACTTAAGGAGCAACATTACACCACATGAAGGAGGCGAGCAACTACATAGGATCAATCTGAACTGAACCATCATGTTCAACTTTACTTAAACACTTTAGGTATCTGTAGAAATAATTCCACTTGAGAATATCATACATGAGAGAAGAAATACAAATTTCTGCCCGAAGCTATCCCACACTAAGGTCAAGAGTGAAACTTTGGCCCTCTTGGCCATGGTGCCATGCAACATATTATGATAATAGATAATCGTCTTAATGGTAATCTATTGAAAATATCTAGTTAGCTTTAGCTTTTTTAGCTTTCTCTGTTAGAATAGAATGTTTCTATTCTTTATGATCGTTTCCTAAGGAAACATCGTTTTATTCTTTTATATATAATGACCTTTTGGTCTCTTTTAATAATAAGCAAGTATTTTACCAATTACTTCATAATACAACATAGACATCCATTAGGGATCCCTACCTAGTGGGGTGCTTGTATTTGCATTCCCTATCCGTGCTTCATCTGTTAAGACTTAGTAACCATTATTATAAAGTCAGAGAGAAGGTTGTAATGGAGGATCCTTGTTTGTCCCATCTAATCCCAAGAGTGGAACTTTGGCCCTCTTGGTGCTGGTTGCAGGCAAGGTGGACATCCATTCAAGGCCTCCACCTAGATGACAACGCATATGAGCCCTCTTTCTTAACACCATCTTCTTTCTATAATAATGGGGAGTTTACAAAAGATTATAAACAGATCCATCTCTATCTAATTACAAATTAATAGATCTAAAACTAATTGATCAAATAATATGTAAGTTGTAAGTTGATATGAGATTACTAGTTGTTTTAAATGATAGTTCGAGACAAAGGGAGATCTATATGCTTGTTCAAGATCTGTCTTGATTATCTTTAGCAGAATCCCGATGAGTATTGCTGAAGAAGTATTCATTGGTATTTCTTTATATTACTATGTGTTGTGAGGTTTTCACACCATTGCCCAAAAAATTTGGGGAGCCCCCTTTTTTTTAATCGCCTTGGCAAATTTTTGGATCGTCCAACAATTTTGATTTGCTTTTTGAAAATTTTGAGTCTTGGACACCTTCAAGCCAGAGGGGAGAGGTTTAGCTTATTTTCACCCGATTCCAACTTGATTTTCTAGAACGAGCAATTTCATCCTTAGGCCGGACAAAATTTTCAAAAAAGCAACACTTGCCAGGATAAAATTGTAAATTTGTACTTAGATGTTTTCTTTTGAAAATTTGGATATAATTGTGTAAATTTGGATAATTTTCAAAGGGGAAATTTTTGTTAGACTTGAGTTTTGGAAAATCTTAAATTTTTCTTTGGTGAAAAAATTAATTTTGTCGAGATGAAGTCAAATTGCAAAATCGATTTTAGACTCTAGAGGCAATTTTATTTTTTGTCAAAAAAATAAAAATTTAATGGCATTGCAAAATCGATTTGGATAAAAATTGCAAAATTTGGCTTTTATAGATTAAAATTGCTTTGAAAACTTTTTGCCTTTAATGAGATTGGTAATTTAATATTGAAAAATGGCTTTTGGTTAGCCAAAATCCAATTTTAATGACGTATTAATTACTAAATCCTCATTAAATGGAAATATTTAACACCCCCAAGGCATTATTTAATTTCTTTTTGCAATTTGGAACTAATTGGCAATTTTAAAAAGAATTTTCATTTTGGCAAAGTTAATTTTTAGTTAAGTATTTAATTGTGGGCCATAATTTTGCATTAATTACTGTTTTTCTTGCTCCCAGGGTCCAAGTCAGCCAGCTAGGAGGAAATTGGGAAGTTGGGTATAAGAGGAGGCCTCTCTCCCATTTTCTCCTCACTTCTCACTTTTCCTCCTCAAGGTTGGCGATTTAGCAAGAGCAGTCCTCTCTCCATTTTGGGCGAATTTGGGCTTGGAGCAGCTTTTCTCCACCTTGGCGATTTCTCTTGGAGGCAGATTTTTGCATTATTTGGTGATTTTTCTCCTTCTATTGGGGCTGCGATTTATGCCCTAGGTGATTTTTGAGGGCAAATTGTAGACTTTCCATGCTTGGGCAGATTTGTTTGAGGGCAGAACTTTCCACTCTTGGCAATTTTTGAGAGCAGACCTGATTTTGTGAAATAGGAGATACATGATGGAACTCTGATTTTCTCCATTTGAGACTGTACTTTTTTATATCAGACCTAGGCAATTTTGGTTTGGAGAGGAGATACATGGTGAAAGTCTGATTTTTGAAACCAAAGGTGGACAATTCCAAAGGAGTAAAATTCTGATTTTCAAGGGATTTGAAATTCTCAAAGTCTGATCTTAAATTCCAAAAGAGTCAAGATCCGGCTATTGGTGGAGGTGACTTTTAATCATTTAGAGTTGAAAGGGGTCCTTAAGTTGACTGACTTCTTTTGTTCTCCTCTAAGGATTGTCTCCCTTGGTTCTGCTAGTCTAATTGTCCACCACTTTACTATCTCGTAATAGGGCGACGAGATGGAGGATGTTAGTACAAGAAAGAACTCTAAGGGAACAAACACTAAGAAAGACAAAGAGGATATGATGCTCAAAACAACTTTCTTCTTGAAAATGAGGCGAATAACCGATACCAATGTCGGTACAGTAGACATGATGCAGCTAAAGGTAACTTCAAATCATTTAGAGTTGAAAGGGGTCCTTAAGCTGACTTCCTTCTTTCGTTCTAGTGTAAGGATTGCCTCCCTTGGTTCTGCTAGTCTAATTGTCCACCACTTTACTATCCCGTAATAGGGTAACGAGATGGAGGATGTTAGTACAAGCAAGAATCTTAAGGGGACAAACACTAAGAAAGACAGAGGATATGATGCCCAAAACACCTTTCTTCTCGAAAATGAAGCGAATAACCAATACCAATGTCGGTACAGTAAACATGATATAGATAAAGGATAGACTAAAGGAAGGACAATCCCCCTTGGCAAAGAAGATATACAGAAGGCGGTTGCACATCATAGCCTAGGCGTTGACACTTCCATTACAACCATGATGAGCAACATCGGAGCAACACTTGATTTTGAAGACATCAGAGAAGAGGATATCAATGAGATAGGACTTGGATCGAGATTGGAGGAGCTAGGAAAGGTTGCTATCAAAAAGAAGCATTTGAACACCCTTTCCTCCCTCGATGCTTTTATTGGATTCGCAAAAGAGTATGAGAAGGATCATGAAAAGATACTACAAGCAACAAACAATGTGGTGAAATCAGCTGAACTCAAGATGAAGCACACACATTATCCTCCTATGGAGGAAGTTAGCGAAAGGCTAGCTAAGTTCATTGCCTTAGCTAAGAAAATGAAAGAAAAGGGAGAGTTATATTAGAAGATCATTTAATGTAAGCCCAAGTGGCAATTTCTCTTTCTTCTAGAATAAGACAAGTGTTTATTTCTGATTGGCCACCATTTTGGTGCCTTCTCATTGGTTGCCACTTTTTGCACTTTTTTCATTGGTCCCTTGATGAGGTGACAGCTTCTCATTGGCTGATGGGGTGGCAACCCTAATTAGGGTTTCTAGGATCCAATTTGGATCGTTGATCTCATTTTGATCTCTACCATCGGTTGTAATTTTGGCCTCTATATAAGGCCATTTTGCTCTCATTTGTAGGAGAGTTATGTTGGAGAATTGTTGCCATAATACTATCAAAATTGTTCTCTATTCATTGTTGTGACTTGCATGGTGGATACACATGATCATTTTGGTGTATTGCATGTTTCTTCTCATCTCTCAAATTAAAGTAGGATTTTATTTCATGTTGCTAGAGTAGAAGTAGATGGCTAATTGTATGGTGATGTTGGTAGATGTTTGATAGGGATCAATACTAGGCCACTAGCATCCTAGCGGCTGGTTGGGAAGCCTTGTGTGGTAAACTAGTTCATTTTCCTTTGAATCATTGCATCTATGGAGGTGGGGCCGCTAGTTAGCCTTCATTGGATTCGATCCCCGTCCATTTGCTAACCTTTCCATTGATAGGAGTAGGAGTAGAATAGTGAGTAGTTGGAGTAGGAGTAGAATAGCAAGTGGTTAGGTATTCGAATTTCATTCTAAGAAAATTAGGAAGGTAGAAGTCATTAGAACCATTATTGCCTCCTCGTGTAATCAACATTATCTGGCGCTGCATCCTCCACCATCACTGTCACCATCAACATCACCTAGCATTTATACAAAATCATCTCCATCATCCCACCAAAGCTTAAGTCATCCTTGAATGAATAGCGTAAGGCTGCCTATGTGATTACCAGCGAATCACATCGATAAAACTGAGTGAGTATCCACAAGTGTAAGGAACATTGGAGTTGTTCTCATATCCCACGGACAATAACTTTTCAAGAGAGGAATTGTATGTTTGATACTCCGTATCGGACATCCAATTACTAATATGTTATGTAAGTGATACAAAACTTGCATCAACACTATGTAGACTATCTTGCTGATAAAAGTTCTCATCTTTCTACTGTTTGTAATTATTCTGATTACAAGCTTCAATGGCTCTTACCAATGATGATTTTGTCATTTTATAGGCCCCGATAGTAAAAGGGAGGACACATTCCTTGCCACCACCTGAAAGAGGCGACTCTTCCATATGGGTCAAGTATTTGGATGAACGCCATCACTCTTTAATAAACTGCTTTATCTTTTTTTGATGACATGGACAATAATCTTCCTTCATGGTGGTAGAATGGACTGTCTCCTTTGGTGGTATCTTGTGATCCTTATTATGACGGGGACATGTCACATTGGTGCCCATCCTCAAAATTTGGCTATGCTCCATTATTATCAGTACAATCCACTTTTTGAAATGTCAGCATCTATATTTTGCAATTCTAATTCCTCCTTGTTTTTCTTTTATAAGTTACCCATGAATCTCTGTTCCAGACCTTGGCTTTTCTTTTCACTGCAACAAGTCCTTTTTGAAGAATGAATCTACTGCAGCCTTTAATATTTGCCTACCACCACTTTGTTAATGAATCTTAAGTTAGAATGCTCATATGAAAAAGGTTCCATTTTAAAGGACATCTTTGAAGTTTTTGCCGTTATTCATTATTAATGTCATTGGTTTGTGATCTGATCCACCATAATGAACTACCCCTGAATAATAGAAGATAGAGGAAAGCCACCAATTTGAAGAGATTGGGAATTTGTCTAGCCTACACAAGACATTTTCTTCCTCCCTTCTATTAGTCCTACTAAACAACCCAAATGTCAGAGCTATGTCTGCTAGTGCTCCACTCAAAATTCTAAATTCATTGCACCAGTTGAAAAGGAGGCTTTTCCACCTTTCTTTTCTTCAGGAAATACGATGGCATAGGAATCACCACAAATAACCCAATTGTCTCTTGGGTTTTGATGATTAGAATTTTTAAATTTTTTTCCAAACCCTTACTCATTCCCCAATAGTGTTAGGCCCATAAACATTTGTGAGTAGAAGGCTCATTGCTCAATACATCCTTAAACCTGATAGTAATAAAATCAGGTATTAGGACACAAGCATGCCTGTGTAATGTCTCCTACTAGGGACTGCCTGTTTAACATGCAGTGATATACATTACTACACAATATCATGCGTTATTTAAATTATTAAGCTAGAGATAATTAATTATTTATAATACAATCCACAATTATTATATTTAGACTTCATCCCTAACTCTTTGCTAACCTCAGCGGAGGATGGTGTATTGTGCTAGGGCTCATGAAACAGTCTACAGCAGATGCCTCAAGGCTCTTACTCATGTTGGGGCCTTCCTGTCATGTGAACAAATTACTCTGCCTCTCCCTACACAAACCCCCTCCCCTCAAGGCTCTTATTCATCTTGGGACCTTCCTGTCATGCGAACAAATTACTCGGCCTCTCCCTACACAAACCCCCTATCCCCATGAAGGTGGATAGGGGTTTTTGTCCTTTTATTAGGCCTTGAATAAAAAATTGGCTATTTATAATTTTATATATTAATGACTCATACCCGATCTCTCTCTCTCTCTCTCTCTCTCTCTCTCTCTCTCTCTCTCTCTATATATATATATATATATATATATATATATATAAATATATAGAGATAATGACCTATATTAGATCACTAAGAAATATATTAATATATTATATATAATTTCTGTTTAACAGATATATATAATTATCTGATCCTTTCGATCATCTCCATCCCTTTTATATTGATCCTTCCATATATATATTTATATACATAATAAATATAGACTTATGTTCATATTTTTTTGTTAACAAAGGGTATCCCCATGACCCAGACTGTCTCACCCATTGGGGTGTGCCGAGGCGAGACTAAATCCCTTGGGGTATGGGTGCGGGGCCCATGCATTAGCACACACCAGACCTGTATTCATTATTACTCCATATAATGGACAACTGTATTTATTTACCATTCATCTTATTTATATTGCCTAAATTAGCACTTGTGAACCATAATGCATACCACAAATTATGTTTAGAAATGAACTGCTGTATTGAATGTCCAATGCCAATACTAATGCAGACTTTCCTGAATAATTTTTGATTCCAGATTGGTCCTTTACTGATCTGTTTTTCCTCAGCTCCTCCCTTGATTCCCCATAATGGACTTAATATCCAATGTTTTAATATCCAATGTTTATCTTATAAAGTTTGATGGTTGCAATCTTCTGATGGTGAAGAAACATATCTTTCCCTTCATTGCACCTCTTCATAACTACTTGTTATTTCCTCCAAATATCTATTGTTGCTTCTTTATGATAATTTATGATTTATAAGATTTATTATTGAGTATCGCACCATGAAACTTAAGATTAATACAATTCCTTGACTTCCACTAGGCAGGGTATCAATCCACCAGTGGAATCAATATTAACGTGTGTTAGGCACAAATCCTATTGTTATCCTCCCACACTTCTATTGAGCACATACAGGGCTATACAATACAGTCTGTAAACTATCTAGACATTGATATCTGCTTGAGGGACTATTATTGTGATGTATTATTTGATCAACATATATCCAATGATGAAGACTTTAGTTATGTCCAGACTTTCTGAGAATATCTTGATTCTTAATTGACAATCACTATCAAGGGATGGTATCTACTATTTTTGACTCACTGTGTGTGGAGATACCCACGGAAGTCTCTGCTACTGATGAAATTGCATTGAAATGCAGACACACACACACAACAGACCACAACTTTCTTATTACCATTGTTACTCCCGTTATTGAAGTATCACAGTGTTCCTTATTATGAAGCTATGATTATGTGAGGTGATCTTCTTGATGCCATATGTTCCCTGCTGTCAGTTGCCTTTTTGATTGATCGCTATTATCAGCGATGCTCTTTTACTATAGCAAATGATCGATGGTAATTGCGGCTTCTTATCAATTTGATGTGCTACTGTTATTCCAATGATAATCATTATTTGGCATAATCATTGTTTTATCCAGGGCATTCCCAATAGCTGTTATTTTTTATGATCAACATTCTTAATTATTGTAATTATATTTGATGGTTTATCAATTATCTTCTTGTAATTATAATATATATTATTTATTATAATTAAATCCTATTTCAGAAAGCGGACATCGCAGCCTGTGAATCTATTTATATTCCAGAGAATAGCAAGGTCCCTAACCAGGCGATCCAGATTAACTGCGACTATCTGTCTGTGGCAATATGCACGAAGTCTCAGCTGCCGATGAAATTGCATGGGAAGGCGCACACACAAAATAAACCACTATTTTGCTTATTACCATCGTTACTCCCATTATTGAAGTATCACAGTGTTCGTTATTACGAAGCTATGATTATGTGAGGCGATCTTCTTGATGCCATATGCTCTCTGCAGTCAGATGCCTTTTTGATTGATCGCTATTATCAGTGATGCTCATTCACTGTTAGCCATATGTTCCCTGCTGTTAGATGCCTTTTTGATTATTCCATCGATAATTGTTATTTGGTATTAATTAGTGTTTTATCCAGGGCATTCCCAATAGCTGTTATTTTTTATGATCGTCTATATTATTTATTGTAATTATATTTGACGGTTTATCAATTATCTGCCTGTAATTAGATTAAATGTTATATTTTATAATTATTTATTATTAAATCCTATTTCGGAAAGGGGACATCACAGCCTGTGAATCTATTTATATTCCAGAGAATAGCAAGGTCCCTAACCAGGCCATCCAGATTAACTGCTACTCCTCCATTTCTCCACATTTGAGGAAGAACGTCCTTAACATTATCTCTGCCATCTTGGTCCCCTGAAACAAAACTATGTTTGGAATCTCCTTCTCAACGAGCCACTTCAGAAGGCAGTATTTTCAGGGCTATTTAGGCTATGGATATTCTAGTGAATGATTTTCATTGTTTTATTCTGCTAAGGAGGTGCTTGCCTCCTGATTCGATATACTTCCTCATTGAGGCCTGAGCCCCATTTTCCAAATCCTCCAATTCCTTTAGTTTTCCTCCCTTTCTCTCCCAGTATCCACTTCAGTAATGCTTTTCCCCCCATTTCTTCTCCTAAAATGGTAGCAACACTCCATTCTTCCAATTCCTCCTAATTCTCCAATATATAAATTACCACCTCAATATCACTCCCATAAATTATCTATATTTTCCAGAGCATTATATACCTGACTTAATTATTAATTATTAATTATTAATTATATACCTGACTTAATTGGACTCCTCTGTATTATTAATACCTTTCTTCATAGAGAATTTTTGATTTGGCCAAGATGGGGTCTTAGGAAGGAAATCTCTTTCTTTTCCTTTTTCCAAATTAGATTGGAAGACTGGGCCCATTGTCTCCACTTCTGCTCTCTCTATTCAACCAATATATCACCTGTCTCCCTTTTACAATCCCTTGCTAGATGGTCAACTTTCCAGCATTTGAGACATGATGGATAGATACTCATAATCCAGTTTTTTAATACACTTTCAAAATTGAGGACAATGTAATAGTGCTCGATAAGTTTACACCTTAACATGAATTCTGGCATATGTAGCCAATCGATTGCCTCCAGTTGCATTGGAACAGAAAATATATTTTAGTAGCATACACCCTATTTTTCAAGATTTCCTTTGACCATAATTCTTGGGGAAGCTTGTACATTCTTATCAACACATGAGTTTCCTTAAGTAGCTCTGGAAGAGGATCAAATCTAGGATTTCAAGCATGAATATAAAGACCCACATTCCCCATGAACCATGGACCATCATAGTTCAATTGAAAGACAATATGCAGAAACTCTAATGCCCAGAAGCTAACCTCCAGCTTAGGACAATGCCGTTCTTTGTTTATCCATACTTTAATTATTCCTTTGATGGCGAAATTCCAATGCGTTTTTCCATCACTCTGTTCCTATTTAACTTTTCCAAGAGTTCAGAAAATTGTTCGGTATACAGACACTTGGATCTGCCCTCTTCATCGACAATCCTATGCTTGGCACTAATGTTCTTCTCACTCTCTCCCTAAGAGGGGGATCCTGGCCTCCCACCACTCTTTGCCGTTATCCTCCTCCTGCTCTTTTTCTTCATGTTTGTTCTCAATATTTTCTAAATCCACCTTTCTTTTCAGGAACTCCTTTACCAATTGACCTGGATTTAATTGACCTGGATTTTACATGAAAGTACTTATTTTTTGTTGTTTTGTCATTTCATAGTTTTTATGTGAAATTTAATGCATCTTTGAGAAGGCAAAAGTTCCTGTTTTACATTATCAATGAGCTAATAGAATGCTAATCTTGGTAGGTTTGGTTGAAAAATCATGCAGCAAGAAGCTGAAATTTGGGAGGCACGTTGGACATGAAATTTTATTTAAGGCAAACTGCAAGTTGACATCAGAAGTATATGCACTGGGCACTCTGTTCTTCCAATTTGGAGTTGAATGTCTTTACTATTGACTGTTAGAGGAAGAGATCAGTAAAATTAATGCACTTAATTTTCTTTTTATCTGTTCACATATAACTTAACTATTTTGAATTTTTTTGTACTGTTTGTTAGCATTCAACTGGGCAGTGTAACTATTCAAATTTGAAAATCCATCCAGGACAAGCAATTACCAGAAGCAGGGTAGCTAGAGCGGACCTCCCATATTTTCAAGATGATGATGATCTCAGCCCACAATCATCTCTCTTGAACCTTGGAAAGCAGTTTCTCAGGTTATATGATATTCTCTATTTGAACTTTTTTCAAAATCTGTTCCTAAAGAAGATACCACTACGGCTTCTGGCTGTTCTCGTAATTTTAATGATGATCAAAGTAGTAATAGTTTGTCATATGGTAGATTTGAGGTTCCTGCAATAAATGTATCTGAAATCTATCTAAATTGTAGAGGTGTTAAGGGAATCTTTAAATATCAGTCATAAAAGAGGTGTAAAGTGTGTGATATTCAGCATAAAGCTAGAAATGGGAAAATAGGATATTTGAAATTGTTCTCTGACAAGGAAATCCAGCAATACAGTAGAATGACCCTTAGTTCTCCAAATGCCTATCAGTACATGTGTCTTTCATATGTTAGAAGAGGGATAGAAGGCCACTGTTGAAGAGGTTTGCCAGTCATTATTTTATTGACTTTAGAAGATGGCAAACATATCATAACTTCTGATAAAATCCTTGGTTCTGCTTGTAACACCATGAATAATGGCCCTATTATATTTGATGCAGTCTCTAATTTCTCCATATCATTAAAAGATGATAATCTAGATTATGTCCTAAAATATAAATTCAAAACCATGAATTTGAATTTTGGACATGAAATCTGTTGAGTCTTAAGTAGCTGCGAGATAGATCTCTTCCTCAACTGTTTGATTCTCTGTTCATTGGGCTGTCTAGTGTGGATGACAAGAGCTATCTCTTCTTGTTGATTCTCTTGCAATGTTCTCTTTTCTATCTCTGATTAGTATTATATCTTGAGACTGCTAATGTTCTGGTTCGTTGTTCTCTCATGCTTCAGGAAATATCATGCATTTGATACTCAGTTTTGATTCTGTTGGTTCTTTATCATCAACCTTGATTGTGGCTTATATTCTGTATTTCAAGTCGATTGCTGACTGGGCACCAGTTATTATTGGTTCCTTATATTCTCAAGCGCTCTCCATCATTGCATTTGTGCAACAGCTAGTTATGGCACCGCTCATTTTTATATGTACAGTTTCTGTCAATTCAATGGCTTGCATACACCACGTCTCCTTTCAGCCGTTTTGTTTGCTTGCTGACAGTCTTTGACTTGTGGACTACCATTCAGGTTCCTCTCCATTAAGTTATTTTGTAGCTGATATTAGGAGATTTGATTGGGCGTTGTTTTGTTTTGTGTGGTCTTCTCTATTTGTGGTGCAATTATTCTCAATGGAATAATATATTCAGTTTTGTGTGCTGCAGTGCTGAGAAACTCAAATTCATATTCTCAGAATTCTGTTTATTGCTAGCACAATATTTTTCACGTGCTAAGTCTTACATATCTGTGTTATTCAAGTTACATTCTTGTTGATTTTGTTCTGAGAATCAGTTTTGTGTTCAGTTGATGTTTGAGAAACTGTGATATAATTCTTGCTAAAAGGAGATAGGCTTTTGTTTGAGTTTTAGAACTTCAACCATACGCAAGACTTTTGTATTATTTGACAACATTCAATAAAGATCTACATTTGTGTGGGCTGGGTTGTTTCCCTCAAGTAGGAAGGTTTTTCCCAGGATAAGAATCATTGGTGTCATTTTGTTTTTCTGAGTTTTTTACATTTCATATTTCTGCTTATACTATTTCTAGTGCAAAATGTAACATGGTATCAGAGCCGGTCTGAGAATTCAATCCAGAACCAGAATTGTTTTGTATCAGCTATCTCCTTGTTCTTCTTTGAGTTGTTTGTTTTCAGCTAGTGACAATGATGAACTGTTTCAATGTAGAAGGCCGATTGGACGGTTCTTCTAATTTCTCTTCATGGAAGCCAAGAGTTATTATTGCACTTGAAGAGAATGACCTTCTGGATTATGTTAATTCTGATGTTGCAGAGCCATTTGAAGAAGCAAAAGAACTCAATGGAAAAAATATAAGATCATGACTAAGAAGATTATGATTGATTCAGTTAAGGATCATTTGATTCCCTTATTTCAAAACTGGAATCAACCAAGGAGATTTTTAAGACTCTCAAGGATAAATATGAGTTCAACAATACTAGTAGTGCTCTAGCACTAAGATGTCAACTGTTGCATGTGAAAATGGCTAGAGGTGAGTCAGTAGTCTCATACTTTATGTAGATTACTGAGTCAAATGATCAATTAGTGCAATTGGAGAGTCTTTTGCAGATAAGGATTTAATTATGCTTGCTATGAATGGACTTCCCCACTCGTGGAGTCTTTCATTCAAGGTGTTAGGGAAAGAGATTAGCTTCCAAAATTTGATAGACTTAGAGTTGATTGCATTAAAAAAGAATGCAGATAAGAAGCACAGGGAAATAGATGTAAAAGTTATCATGAAGATGATCATGTACTTGCAGCCCACACTTCAAAAGAAAAAGTGAAGAAAGAAAACTTCAAAACATACATCGGTAAAAACTTTTAGTTAGTCCTTTATTCCAAGAAAGGGAAAAGGATCTTTCTAGGATCCAGTGCTTTAGATGCGACAATTATGGGCACTTTGCTAGAGATTGCAACTCTAGATCAAAACCTCAAGTTGCTGCTGCAAATGTGGAAACTTCATCTCCTCAAAATGAGTCAAGTGAAAATTTTAAGGGATTCTTATTTATTTCTGCACTCTCTAGCAATGTTCCCTCAAAAAGTGATAGATGGCTGATTGATAGTGGATCATCCCGACATATTACTGGTTACCGAGATCACCTCTTCAACTTGAAAAAAAAGGATTCTCATCTTTAAGTCATTATTGGTGATGATGCAAGCTATGCTGTTAAAGGTGCTGATTCTACATCTTTTCAATTGGATTCCAAAATTCCTCTACACTTGAGTGATCTCCTTTTGTGCCTGGTATTAAGAGGAATCTGATTTCTACATCAGCATTAGAAGACAAAGGTTATCATGTTGCTTTTGCTGATGGAAAGGTTCTTGCATAATAAAAGAACTCCAACATTCAATTAACATGTGAGATTGGAATTTATCATGACAACCTTTGCAAGCTTTCAGCTCGTCCCATTTAAGCTTTACCTTGTAATATTTCAGATTCAAGTTAACTTTGGCACAAGAGGTTTGGTCATCATAATTTCAAAACTTAATCTTCTATGGAGAACATTGTGGTTGATCTTCCAAAGCTGAACCAAAGTCTAAAACCATGAAGGAGTTTGCAAGGGATGTGTTCTAGGTAAGAACATTAAGAGTACTTCTCATTGTAAGGAAAGTAGAGCAAAAAAAATCCTAGTTATGTGGTCCTATGTCAGTTGCTTCTCTTAGTGGCTTTTGGTATTATGTTACCTTCATAGATGATTTTTATTGTGTGTGTTGGATGTACTTTCTTAAGTCTAAAGAATCTGACGAAGTGTTGTCCCGCTTTAAAGAATTTAAAACACTTGTTGAAAATCTACCTAACAAGAAGATCAAGATTCTTAGATTTGATAATGGAGGAGAATATGTTTCTGGTATCTTTCATGTTAAGAATATTAGCTTCATGGAAATTGAAGCAAAATAATATATGTGTGTTTTATATATCTGATGATAAATCAGTATATTAAATCTGATTATATATATATATATATATATATATATATATATATGTATGTATGTATGTATATGTACAGATTTATATATATTATTATTTAGTTATGCATTCATACTCAAACATATATATATATATATATATATATATATATATATATATATATATATATATATATTCCATATCATTATAATCCTGAATGCTGATCAAGTAATATCGATCTGATCAAGTACATTACTAGTATTGACTCTAATATGAACCGATACTATGATCGGACGGTAGACTTAATTAAGGCTGAGTTTATATTAAAGAATTGTAGCACTTGATCGGTGCCTCTTAAAGGATTTTAGTTATGTGTTGATGTATGGTTACATAGGCTCACACGCCTACGTAAACATACCTCTCTCTCTCTCTCTATATATATATATATATATATAATATGCATTTGTGAATTCTGAAATATACTCATTAACAAGGCATTACTATCTCAGTAAAATTCAGATCTGCATATTCTATATCTACTTGAATTAAATCAGTACTAAGACATTGATAGGAAGATCTGTTCGTATCCATAAATTCAGAATTATATTGAAGATTGCTCACACAGATAAAATTATATAGTTCAGTTAGTCTTCGCCAATAAGTGATCATTCAAATTTACATTTCATAGCTTTTGTGTTGAAGCTAGGATTAAGAGGGAGTTCTGTGTCCCTTATAATCTTCAATGAAATGGTGTAGTTTAGAGAAAGAACAAAGCAAATGTTGAGGCAACAAAGACTATGATTCATGATCAAAGCCTTCAAACTTTTCTATGGGTCGAGGCTTGCAGGACAACAATTCATATTCAAAATCGTAGCCCTCGTCAGATCCTAGGCAACATGACTCCCGAAGAAGCTTTTATAGGCATCAAACCAGATATCAGTTATTTCAGAATTTTTGGTTGTCCTATTTATATTTATGTTCCAAAAGAGAAAAGATCAAAGTTGGAACCTTCAAGAAGGAAAGACATATTTGTTGGCTATAGTGATTCTTCAAAAGCATACATAATCTACATAATCTGAAAAAGTTGCATGATGATGCAATCACTTCAGATTGAGTTGACCCTACTATGTACAGGCAGTTAATTGGTTCTTTGATGTATTTGGATAACACAAGGAAGGCCTGATATATATATTATATGCAGTTGATATATGGTTGAAATATTCTTGTGTGGAGATGAACTTGCAGGGGTTCTCTGATTCAGATTGGGTTGGATGTGCTTGATAGGAAGAGTACTTCATGATGCTGTTTCAACCTAGGTTTAACCATGGTTTCTTGGTGTAGCAGGAAATTTATGTAGCTCAGAGCACACTTGAAGAAGAACTTCTTGCACCATGTGTGACTGCAAGAGTTGTTGTGCAACTTCATAAATTACTTGCAGAGCTTATTTGGGATGCAACTTTGTAAATTACTTGCAGAGCTTATTTGGGAAGCCCTTTGGAACCTACTATGATCATGTGTCATAACCAAAATTGTGTGAAGCTTTTGGTGAATCCAGTTTTTCATGATAGAACCAAACATGTGGAAATCAAATACCACTACTTGAGAGATATGGTTCAAAGGAAAGAGGTTGAGCCCAAGTACATTTCTATAGAGGAACAAATTGCAGACATTCTCACCAAGCCACTTCCAAGAGTGAAGTTTTGCCACTTTTGGGATAAGTTTGGTATAGTGGGGAATGATGCTCTTGCTATGTGAGCCTCAACTTTAGTGATTCTTTATATATGTTAATTAGTTCTTTGCGAGAGAAGTTCGAGGTGGAATCCTTTGTTAAGGAGTTCTCTGCGAGAGAAGTTTGAGGTGCAATCCCTTGTTAATGAGTTACATGTGAGACAAGTTTGAGGTACAATCCCTTATTAATGAGTTCTCTGTGAGAGGAGTTCGAGGTGCAATCCCTTGTTAATGAGTTCTCTGTGAGAGGAGTTCGAGGTGCAATCCCTTGTTAATGAGTTCTTTGCGAGGAGTTCGAGGTGCAATCCCTTGTTAATGAGTTCTATGCAAGAGAAGTTTGAGGTGAGATCTCTTGTTAATGAGTTCTCTGTGAGAGAAGTTCGAGGTGAAATCTCTTGTTGATGAGTTCTTCTATGCAAGAGAAGTTCGATGTGAAATCTCTTGTTAATGAGTTCTTCTCTGTGAGAGAAGTTCGAGGTGAAATCCCTTGTTCCACCCTTTGGGAGTAGCTATGGTGGATCCTCCTCCTAGAGGTAGCTACGGTGGAGTCATGTGTGACACTCCATGACTTTATTTTATGTTTTTTTGGTTCACCCTCTAGGAGTAGCTATGGTGAATAATGTTATGCTGAGATAACAATTTTACTGAGAAAATCTATGATGAAATTTTGTGTTGACATTATTTTTGGTTGCAGCTATGTGCACTTGTTATGAGATAACAATCTGAAGATCTCTCTCTTGCAACGAGGGAGTCATGAGTTTTAAGTAGCTGCGAGATAGATCTCTTCTCCAACTTGTTGATTCTCTCTTCTTCGGGCTTTATATTGTGGATGATAAGAACTACCTCTTCTTATTGATGCTCCTGCAATGTTCTCTTTTCTATCTCTGATTAAAATTATATCTGAGACTGCCCACATTCTGTTTCCTTCCTCTTATCTTGCTTCAGTAAGTATATTGTGTTCGATACTCAGTTTTGATTTTGTCGGTTCTTTATAGGCAACCTTTATCATGGCTCATATTCTGTATTTCAAGTCAATTGCTGTTTGGGCATCAGTAGTTAATATGAAATGCAAAATATTCATGATCTGATGGCTCGTTTTACTAAAATTGAGCAAGAACTTCATGCTCAGCATTCTCTTGCTATTAAACAAGAAGTTGCAGCTCTGGCTGCTGACTATAAATCTTTTAAAGAACAAGCAGAATCCTGGTGGAGTTAACAAGAAACAATGACAAAAACAATTCAGTCTGATGTGAAAATAGATGTTCAGCAGATCAGTCAATTAGTGCAATTGCAAACACAACAGCAATAGTTAATTGTGCACTCAGAAATCCGAAATGAAGCAGGAGTTTTGCTAACAAGTAGGCAGGACATCAATAAAGAAGTAGTCAGGTTTTTCTCTTCTCTCTTAAATTTTGATCTTGTATCTAGCATTCATGTAAATAGTAAAGTTTTGGATGTCATCCCTAGTGTGGTTACACAAAATTAGAACAATATGCTACTCAAACCAATTGAGTTGGAGGAACTAAAATGTGTTGTTTCTTCCACAGGGAATGATCAGGCACATAGGCCCGATGGTTTCCCTGCTAGTTTATATCAAAAAAATTGGGATTGTTAAGATTGATTTTTGGGGTGGAATCTAGAGCTAAGGCTTACATTTGCAAAGATTTGGTTCCTAAGAAGGAGGTGATAAATAAATTAATGATTTTCAAACTGTTTTGCTTTGCAATGTTGTGTATAAGGTTACCTCTGAATTAATTTCTAACATGTTGAAGAAGCTTCTATGCAACATCATAACTGAAGAGCAAAGTGGTTTTGTCCCAGGGAGATCCATTATTGAAGGTATCATAATTTGCTCATGAGAAATTCATTTCATCAGAAAGGCAAATATGGAAAGAATGATGGTGAAGTTGGAGATTATGAAAGGCTAAAGCCTATGATCAAGTAGCCAAATCTTTCATTCTTCAAGTTCTCGAAGCTTTTGGTTTTTATGAAAAATGGGTGGGTGGCTTGGTTTAGGAGTTGCATTTGGACCCTAGATTCTTTGTTTTAGTAAATGGGACCCAAAGGGATTTTTGAATCAAGCAAAGGTATTTGCCAAGGAGACCCCTTTTTCCCATCTATTTTTATTATCATGGCCGGATTCCTTGGTAGACTTATTTCTAAGATGAGAGTTAAGGGAAGGTAGAAGGTATCAAAATTGCATTAGGTCTTAAGATCAAACTCACCAACAATTTGTAGATGATACGCTTTTAATGGGGTAAGCATTGGACAGAGAAGCCAGATGTATTCATGTCATGTTGGATAAGTATTGCAGAGTGTCTGGATAGATGATTAATTTCCATAAATCCAAATTTTTGTTCTTTAACACTAGATTGGAGAAATAGAGATCAATAAGATTCCAAATCTTAAACTTAACTTGTAGGGAAATTTCTTGGGACCCCTCTCTTTGCAGGAGCATGTTGGTCCAATTTGTGGAGTATACTTCTGAAGAGCTTCTCACAAAAAATGGAAGGTTGGAAAAATCAGCAGTTGTCTTCAGCGGGAAGGATCTTGATGTTAAAAGTAGTAATTTCTGCCATTTTGATATATTAGATGATGTGCCTGAAAATCCTAGTCAAGATTTTGAATCCTGTAGAACACAGTATGCTCAAGTTTTTCTAGAATGGAAGCTTGGATCAGGACAAAATCCCACTTCTTGTGTGGGGCAAAATATGTAAGCCAAAATATATTCCAGTATATATTTGGAAACATGGAATGGAATCTTTAGAGATACCTTGCTTTCAACCAATTGATAAAAATCAATTTATGTACATAGTTTAAGTCTTAGTATTCTTTATCTTCTAGCTATTACCTCCTTGGGATTTGATAAGAAAAATTTCTACAACCAAACTTACCAAATTTTATGTAAGAACCAAAAAATTATGTCTCTTGGTTCTTTCAGCTTTTGTCAGCTGTATTAGCAAGAAAACTAATGTAACTCATATGATATATATGAAAAGCCCTTATAGGAAGCATGGTTTACACACTCGGCGAGTTCTCACCGAGTGTCTGAGTACTTGCTAGTTTTTTTTTAAAGCGAGCAACTCGCATGTTAACTCGCGCACCATTCAAGGCTGAAAACTCGCTCTTAACTCACGCTCAACTTGCTAGTAAAACTCACCAAAAATGCGGCAAACATATTCGTCATTAGGAAGCCGGAAAAAATCGGAAAAAGAGTGGGAAAGATGCAGATTTTTGGCTGTTTCCCTCTTTGCATAGTTTCTATTTTTTTCTTCATCCGAGTCTTTAAAGACCCTACTCGCACAACATAAAACACACAATAGGATTTGAGTGTTCTCTCGTCATGGAAAGGTTTGTATTTCTGCCTGTTCTTCGTTCTGTGTTTATATTTTTCAACATTAAAAGTGTTCAGCATTCAGCATTTAAACATGAAATTGCCGGCAACATGATTCGCATCCATTTTTTGCCATTCCATATAGTTTTCAATTTAATATGTTTTGAGGTTGAAGAATTAATAGTTTTCAATTTAATATGTTTTGAGGTTGAAAAATTAATAGTCTCTTAAGCTTTAACTTTTAAGTTTAAATTTAATATAGTTTAACTTTTATCTAATTTGTTTTTTTATGGCTTACACCCAGATCGATTAGGAACAATATAGTTCGAACTTCGAAGGTTTTAAATTTAATATAGTTTGAACTTTAAATTTTAAATGTATACCATTCAATTTTTTAAAGTAGTTAGATTTCATTGTTCATTACTTTTTTTATACTAGGAGCAATTGATCGATTAATATTAAGATTAAAATTTTATGAGTTAAAAAGTTTAAATGTTTAAAAATTTAGATTTAAATGTTATTATTTTTAAAATTGTTTTATGTTTATATTGTATAGATGTAAATGATTTCAATATTATTTATATAGGCTCAAATATTTTAATATTTTAGTATTAAATTGTTAATAGTATAAAATAATACATTTTGAAAGTATTAAATAATTTGATAATAAAACATTTAAATTACATCAAAATATAATTAAAATTTATTTATTTTACCCTATCTTAAAATTATGTGTATTGCATTGCCTATCTTGAATAGAATAACTATTTTTATGTATCTAGTACCTGACTAATTTTTATTTAGATGTGAAATTTTTGATCTCGGAGTTGTATTAAATTATTAATTAATTTAAATATTTTTTTACTGAATATTTTAATATTGCTTAATATATTTAAAGTTAAATATATATATATAAATGTTGAAATATTTATAATTTAAATTTCATTCCTTATTATTATCTTTTTAAATTTTTTTAATATTAATGTAAATAGAAATTAATGTTGTTTAAATCATTAAAATTGTAATGTGTACAAATTAAAAAATGTCTATAATGATTATATTAAATTTTAATCAATATAATTATTAATAATATCTATTATTAATTAATTACAATATAATTTATTATACTTTTTGTGACTATTAATAAACATATTAGATTTAAATAAACTTTATATTTTTAATAATCATTACAAAAAGTTTTATGAAGTAGGCATTCATATTAATGAATTGTTTGTAAATATAATAAATGCAGTAAAAACTATTTATAATTTTATAGTTTACCTCCATGTTTATGTATTTTTCTTTTGGTTACTATTTATGTTGTAGGTTGCTTAATTATCACAATGGTATTTGGCTGTGCATCTACTCCAAACATGGCTAATGCTAGTCAATTTGTTGGAAGGAAACCCGCTGGAAGTTGTGACCCCACTTGGAAACATGGCATCATGGGACTGGTAGTAGGGACTATTATTTGTACATGGTGCATGAAGAAGCATAGTGGAGGCATAAATCACCTTAAATACCATCTTGCAGGCATTCCTTGTTGTGATGCCAAGCCATGTAAAAAGTGTCCTGAAGAGGTCCAACGAGAGATGATAGCTCTCCTTGCAGCACTAGATGAAAAGAAATTGGAGAGAGCAAGGCAACAAGCAGCCATACAAGAAGCCATTGCTCCTACTTTGTCACGTTCAACAATAACTAAGATGGATGTGCAACACATTGTTGACTCTACTCGTGGTCCACATATATGTGGTAAATCGTCCTCTACCACTTCAATCAAATTCAATTTTGTGCCTAGAAATGAGCCAGGGTCACAACCTTCATTGGAAGCAATTGGATGGAATAAGGAGGTACATAAGGAAGCAGAGGAGGCTTGTGCAAACTTTTGGTATTATAACAACATTCCCTTCAACGTGGCAAGGAGTCCATATTGGGAGAGTTTGGTGACGGCATTAACAATTGCAGGAAAAGGTTTTAAGGCCCCTAGCCCAAGAGATTTAAGTGGCAGGTTGCTCCAAGATGCTATTCTAGATGCAAAAGAAATTGTTCAAGTTGAAAAGAAGCAATGACAAAAGTATGGATGCTTAATTCTTTCAGATGGAAGAAACCACACTCTTGTCAATTTTATAGTGGTTTCAAATGAAGTGATGGTTTTTCTCAAGTCAATTGATGCCTCTAACATCATAAAGAATGCAGAAAATTTGAGCTTAATGTTAGAGGAGGTTGTTTTAGAGGTAGGGATAGAAAATGTAGTCCAAGTTGTTACTGACAATGCAGCTGCATATGTGGCAGCTGGAAGGTTGCTTCAAGAAAGACATCCAATACTATTTTGGACCCCATGTGCAGCTCATTGCCTTGACCTTCTTTTGGAGGACATAGGCAAAATTGATTGGGTGAAACCAATTGTAGATGAAGCAAGAGATATAACAAAAAAAAAAAATATATATATATATATATTTATATAATCACCCATGGGTTCTTCAATTGATGAGAGAGCACACCAAGGGCAAAGAACTTGTGTGATCGGGAGCTACAAGGTTTGCAACGAATTTCCTAACATTGCAAAGCATTACTAGTTTATTGACTCCCTTGAAGCAAATGTTTGTGAGTTAGCAATGGGTAGACTCAACTTACTCAAAGAAGGCTGATGGAGAAAAGATTGTAAAAATAATTTTTGATGGTGAATTTACAAGTAGAGCATTAGAGATTGTGAAGGTAACTTCCACTTGATTTAATTTTCAAATTGAATCCTTCAATTTTACTTGTGAACTTTAGAAGCATTTTGTTTCATTGCAAGTTGTAATTTAAGTTTGTGTTTCTACTTTGTACTTTGTAGTTGACTGAGACATTGGTGAGGATCTTGCGCTTGGTGGATGGTGAGAAAAATGTGATGGGATATCTTTATGAGGCAATGGATAGGGCCAAAGAGGTCATTCAACACTATTACAGGGGGGATGCAAATAGATTTGCCCCTATTTGGGACATCATTGATTGACGGTGGAATAATCAACTGCAGCAGGGTACTTTCTCAACCCCAAGTTCTACTTCTCTGAGTCTGGTAGCTTCACGGATGATAATGGGGAGGTTATGGAGGGTCTAATCACATGTATTGAGAGGATGACACCTATAAGTGCAACAAGAGACCTCATCCTTTTAGAGTTACAGAACTATAAGGCAGCTAGGGGTCAATTGTTTTCTTCCAGCATGTGTGTACGAGGAAGAGGGATCCAAACACCAAGTAAGAAAAAGTGAATTCCGATATATTTCAAGTTATGAATTTCAATTATTAATAGAAATTAGAATATTGTTTATTTACAAAAAAACCTGAATATCTTATGTGCAGGTTCTTGGTGGGAAGATTTTGGTGGAAACACCCCAAATTTGCAAAGGCTAGCACTCCAAATTTTGTCTCAACCTTGTAGTGCTTCTGGCTGTGAGAGGAACTGGAGTTTGTTTGATGCCATTCACACAAAGAAGTGTAATAAGTTGACACAAAAACACCTGCATGATCTTGTTTTTGTGCAGTATAACCTTCGGCTTTGCACAAAAAAGGTGCTGGACCAGCCAGATGAACTCATTGATTTGGATGACATTGATCCCTACAGTGATTGGACTGTGCAGGATAATGATCCCTCCTTATTTACGGAGGATGAGATTGCTGATATGGAGAGGCAGGCTATGGAGGATTTGCCTGCAGCAGAAGCAGGGGAGATTGGATTAGATGAGATCGATGTGGTGGAGGAGGAGCCAGTTCCACCTACTAGCATGGTGGAGCCACAAGCACAATCTACTACACCAAGCAGGGAGCCAGTTTCAAGCATTAGGACTGTACCCTCTGTCTCCCATTATTTCTCTAGGGTGGGGAAGAGGAAGATATGAAAACTTTTAATATCTAAGTGCCTAGATATGACTGTTCCCTCTACACTGAGCACATAAAAATAGAAACTACTAAATTGAAAAAACTTTATAAAATATATAAAATCCTAAAAGAGAATCTGCCAAGATCCCCAATGCAAATCACTGTTATAACTTAAGACGCATCACCATTATGTTCTTGAATTCACCTAAAAGAGAAGAGGAGGAATAAGAATAGAAGGTAGAGGAATAAGAGAATTTTCCTAGATATCAATTGGATGCTGACTTTGATTGCTGAATTTTTTATTCAATGTACCTATGTACGATGCATAATGCAACATTTTACTCTAATGTCCAGTATTAGTCTATTAAATGGATTATGGAATCAATGAATTGTTAATATACTTACACTAGAAAACTTGAGTTGTGTTTGATTTGTTTATGTTATTGTTAAGGAATTTTTAGTTCATTTGTATTCTAAAAATAATAATTTCTTATATTTTTCAAACAGCTATCTGCATGTTGTCCTGAAACTTTGGAAATTTATGTGTTATCCTGCCCTTGAATCTCAGAAAATCATTTGTATTATGTGATCTCTTGATGAAAATAATACGACCTTAAGCACTTATATAATTATATTCTCTTCTACCATCTCTTCATCAAAATATGTGAACACTCCCTTTCTTAATATTGGAATAAATGCAGATTTGCTAATTTCTGTAAAAATAATATGTTTACTGCAGGGACACCAAATGGGCATTGCTGTTTTTGTGGGAGCAACCAAGAGAGCTAAGACATATAGAGTGGCCATCTTTGCAAAACACAGTACGTGTGCACTTTTTATTAGAAGAATATTATATTTTTGTGTTGTTCAGGTGTTTTTGTTTGGAAATTTGTCATGCAAATATTTGCCTGATTTCTATTCAGTACACCAATAGGTGTAAATCAAATCTCTGGTTTATAAGTCTTCTCTTCTTTCTTGAGGTGGGGAGAAGGGTGATGCGAGTATTATGGAAAAAACAGGAATTAATTATTGTTTTTGAGTCTTCAGCAATCCAAAATGAGGGATAAAATTTCCATTTTGCTGTGTGTTCCCATATAAAAATGATATTAACATGCATGCAATCAGATAAAGAAATCTATACAATCTTTTTACTCCATATGTATCAATATGTTGTGTTCTCTTCTCTCTACCTTTTTAGAGATATTATTCTATGTTACCAGGTAAGCCCTTAAGGACTTCTGCACCTGTACCAGGTATGTTTGGGTATGGGTTTGCTCAGGGGTACACCTTGGTCTGCCCAGGATACATACTGGGTGTGCCTAGGGATGCCCAAAGGCGCTGAGAAGCAAACATAACAAAAAAGACATTTTTTGACCTTTTTTTCGTATCCCCTCTTTTGTTGGGTTTTTCTCAAATCTAACACTTTGTGCAGCTTATTGTTGCTACCCCTCAAACAGTTTAGGGCCTTCACTCCCAAATTCCCGCTATTTATTGGGATCTCTTATCATATAAGAAATTTGATTACATGAGGTGGTCTGGGAGTGCAGACCAGAATTAAAAATATAGACAATTAAAATTATGACTATTGAATGCCAATTGAAAATGATAAATATCAACAGTCAATGATGATGTATTGTACTATCAAATCTATTTAGATTTACAATTGTGTTTATTTCTTTCAATTTTGTGCACACACACTCACTCACATTTTGACATGCCTAAATAGACTACCTAAGGGCAAAAAAGTTGCTTGTACTGGTGTACCTATACCAACGACTTAGATATTATTTTATTTTTAGTTATTTTAGCTTTATTCCCAAGTTTCTATTTGATGTTTTTTAATATACATTTTATGAAAATATCTATGTATATTCTCTCTTTTCTTTCATTTTTGCTTACAATTCTTATTGGTATAACTGGACACCAATAGATGTAACTGTTAGTCTTAGGTTTGCCATGGTAACCAGCCTCTTGAATATTTTCAAGATTTTTAGTTGCCCACACCAAATGCAATACCTTTCACACTAGTTTTTGCGATAAGCAATTGTTCTTTTGCACATAAGACCCTTGCTATATGCAATTCTATCATGGACGGGCTTGTTATAGTTTTAATTTCAAAATAAAAATAAAAATATAAAATAAAATAAAAATAAAGAAATCCAATGCAAAACCCATAATGCTAAGGTCTCAACATGAAATCAACACCTGTGAATGGAGGAGCTAGTTTGGGAACACAATGTACTGAGATAATCCACAATCAAATAATTCCTAAATGAAACACATACAAAATATTAGTGATAAGTCTGCAAAGGTAAGAGCAGGATGTGTATCTGACTGAGACATTTTTGTAAATAGAAACAGAAAAACAATGAAAGAAGAATCAAATACTGCAGAACTAAGAAGACTACCACTATCACCTGGAATACATATTACTTCTATTATATCCAAAAATATCTAGATGAGAAGCTGTAACAAATTTATTTCAAAAAGATTAACCTTGGAATGCTTAAAAACAATGCCAAAGTGATAATGTGGATTGTATTTTCATAGAAACAATGAGAAACAATCAAAGAGAGAATGAGAAGTAATGATTAAATAGGGGAGCCTTAAACATGGTTAGATGGCTGACTTTATCTGAAACAAGGGTATGTCTTCATGTCTGATACAGAAAAGTATGATGAGGAAGCCAAACAATTAGCCCAGAAATGGGTTATATTGGTGGTGGGCTAGCACTACAATGTCAGGGGATTGCTGTCCCCTTAACAATGGGAAATCTGGACAACCATGGACAAGTCAGGGCTTGGCAAATTTGACCCTTTCATGATACAACTGGATAGGTGCATGTGAAGATGCCATAGCTTTATCCATGTCAAACATTTCGCCTTGCCTGGAGTGTGGACAAAATGGACAATGAGTTCACTGTACGATTCATTGACTAATATTATTTGATGCAATGAAATCTCTTTTCATTTCCTCTTCTAGTTTTTATGGAAGTGCACTGCATTGAGTTATGAGGAATCTAAAATTGACATACTGGGGTGGTTGTTCGGTACTTTAAATCATGTTCAGATGCTGACACTTCATAGTAATCAGATTTAAGTATTGTGATAGTTGATGTTTTTTCATGACTTGAAATGTTCTCTCAATGAAATCTACAATAGCCTTACTACTTCGCTAGGAATTGAAAGTGGAGGCTTGGCTTGCACTGTTCCCTCACTGAAATCTAACATGGTCGTAGTACTTTACTAAAACTTGGTAGTGGAGACTTGGTTGATATTATTTCTTGCTTCCGTTGTTCCTGGGTTTCTTGGTAAATGAGATAGTAAGAATTGGTTTGCTTACATTGACTTTACCTATGAGTTGAGTTTAAACTTAAAGGGAGAGTTTTGTTGTCATTTATGGCGAATTGAGCTCATCTTCCCATATTGTTGCCGAGTTCAAACACGGATAGAACCCTTATTTGTGTTGTGCAGAGCGGAAGAAATGTTCATCTTATTCTCGTGAATTTGAGTGACTGCATGGACTTGTGTTCAACTAATTTTGTGAGTTGACCTATATTGTTTCCTGTTGCTGAACCAAATGTGGGCAGCATGGTTGTGCCTGCTGAATTCCATGGGTTTTTTTTTTTGTCCAAAGAAACTAAAACAAAGAAAAAAAATATCAAAATAGTAGCTGTCCTTGAAAAGTGATTGCGACTTCTGTGCTTAAGGATCAAGAGGAATCTCTTCATTTTTTGTAACTGCCTAGCTCGGAAGAGCATGCCATAGTATAGGTGGGATCTTCATACTATAGCCCATGACCTATGCACTAGATAAGGCCAAACAATTTTGCCATCCAACTGCCAACAAAAATTTGCCCTGCACAATGTCGTTGGCATAAGAATTTCTGCCATTGCAATGTGTTTGAGTATTCCTTTCGCCTTCCGTCAAAAGGGTTCTTGGGTAGAGTTTTTTCAAGTGTATGTTGATATTTGAATGATACATATATACTCTTACAAACAACTGTAACTAGATGGGAAAAAAATTCACAAAGAGGGCATTCCTCTTAGGCCTATCGTTTACACCATAGGCTCTCCCACCTACAAGTTAGCGTCTCACCTTGCTAAATTAGTCAACCCTCTAATAGGAAAGTCTAATTCCTTCATCAAAGATTCTGCCCACTTTGTTGATTTTATCAAGGACAAAAAGTTGAAGGACTATGATCTCTTGGTAAGCTTTGATGTTGTCTCACTCTTTACTAAGGTCCCTGTTCCTGATGCCATTGAGATCGTCAAGGAAAATCTAATGAAGAAGTTGTTTCTCTTGTTGAGCTTTACCTTAGATCAACTTTTTTCTCCTTCCAAGATGTGATCTATGAGCAAGTTGATGGGGTGGCTATGGGTTGCCCTCTCTCTTCCATCATTGCCAACCTTGATGTTGGGTGGATAATTTGCAACCGACAGTTTGTGCAAATTTAGTTGCAAAATAGGATGACCAGTCACGATGTGTGAGACTAAGTCTCTCCTACCTTGAAGGGAAGGCTCCCCCTTCTCACTTTTCCTTGGATCAACTCAAGGTAAGTAAGAAGTTAGAGGTACTTTGAAGGGTGTTACTGTTGATGTCAGTTTTGGTACCACTATATAACATATTAGTAATTGAATATTTGATACGGAGTATCAAATGCACAATTCTTGTCTTGAAAAGTTAATACTCATGGGGACATGAGAATAACTCCAATGTTCCTTACACCTGTGGATACTAACTCAGTTTTATCAATGTGATTTGCTGGTAATCATGTAGGTGGCCTTATGCTGTTTGCTTGAGGATGATTTGGACTTTGGTGGAATAATGGAGATGGTGATTCGGTGTGTATGCTAGATGGTGTTGATGGAGAAGGTGATGGTGATGGAGAATGAGTGTGCTTTGATACTTGACTTACTTCTCTAACTTTCTTCTCTAAACTTTGACTACTCAACTACTTGCTATTCTACTTCTACTCCTATGAATGGAAGATTAGCAAATGGACTGGGATCGAATCTAATGAAAATTTACCGGCGGCTCCACCTCTATAGATGCAATGATTCAAAGGAAAATGAACTAGTTTACCACACAAGGCTTCCCAACAAGCCGTTAGGATGCTAGTGGTCTAGTATTGATCCCTATCAAACATCTACTAATAGTACCATGCAACTATCCGTCTACTTTACTCTTACTTAGCAACTTGAAATGCAACCAACTTTAACAACTTGAAAAGAAATTTTATTCTAACTATTTGAAAGTAGAAACTATGCAATAATACCAAAGGCTCTTAATCACCGTGCAAGTTACAAGAATGAGAAAGAAATAGCGAATTTTGGCATTATCTTTGCAACAATTTTCTCCGACCATTACAAATGAGAGCAAATGGCCTTATATAGAGGCCAAAATGTACAACCAACGATAAAGAGGCAAAACCGACAATCCAGATTGAATCCTAGAAACCCTAATTAGGGTTGCCACCCCATCGGCCAATGAGAAGACGCCACCTCCTCAATGGACCAATGAAAAAGTGGAAAAATAGCAACCAATGAGAAGGCACCAAAATGGTGGCCAATCAGAATTAGACACATGTCCTATTGTAGAAAGAGAAATTGCCACTTGGGCTTACATCAAATGATCTTCTAATATAAATCTCCCTTTTTCTTTCATTCTTTTAGCTAAGGCAATGAACCTAGCTAGCCTTTCTTTGACTTCCTCCATGGGAGGGCAAGGTGTATGCTTTATCTTGAGTTCGGTCGATTTCATCATGCTGCTTGCTGCCTGTAGTGTCTTCTCATGATCCTTCTCATACTCTTTTGCAAATCCGATAAAGGCATTGAGGGAGGAAAGGGTACCCAAATGTTTCTTTTTGATAGCAACCTTTCCTAACTCGTCCAATCTCGATCCAAGCCCTGTCTCATTGATGTCCTCTTCCCTGATGTCTTCAAAATCAAGTGCCACCCCAACATCGCTCATCATGGTTGAAATGGAAGTGTCGATGCTTGGGCTATGATGTGCAACTGCCTTATGTATCTCCTCAAGTGTTCTCAATCTGGTAGTCAAGGCAACAAACCAAGACTCAACCATACTCAATCCTCTTTCATCAACCAACTTGGCCCTTTCCAAATATGTCTTTGGTAGCCCAATGAATGCCTGTAGCTTAGGAATAGCTAGATCTTTGACTGGAAGGAACTCCTTCCACTCCGCTTCAAATATTCTAAACTTGTTTCTAACAGTCATTAATGACTGGAATGTCAAGATGAAGGAAGGCAAGAAATTTCGCCCATCTTGGATTGTATCATGGATCTAATCCCTGACTTCATGTAGTTGAGCTGATATTTTTTCTAGGTTGCTCCCGTTGTCTTTAGGAAGGGCTTCTTGGTGCAACTGTTGGATAGGCTGGCAATCTCTCCAATATTTGTTCTCGGCCTCCAACTTGACGATTCTTTCATTTGCCTTCCTCAACCTTTCTCTGATTGAAGCTATACCCTCCTGGATCTCTTCACATTCCATATCATCCGTGTTTCTTCCCAAGTTGTGTTCCACTATCTCATATTCATGGGCTGCAATTTCATCCAATGCCTTGTTGACTGTTGGTATAGCAATCCGAACCTTTCGGTGACCATCATTGTCGTTCCTGTTACCTTTGCCACCGTTTTTGCCATTTGCTATTGGTTCTCGCTATCACCCTTCTCTATTAATCCTTGGATGTCTTCCATTGTTCGGGTAGTTACTACCTCACCTCTTGGCATAAGCATTTGCCTTAACCATAGTGGTTCGGTGCATCTCCCCAAATCTGGATTTGGTTCGACTAACAAAGGATCACCAACGGCCTCGGGCGCCTGACTCATTTCCTCAATATCAATTGGTCCATCTTCTTGTCCACTAGTAACTGCCATGCCATCTCCACGTTGGTTTTTTGAGAGAGGAGAGTACTCGGTGCTATTACTGTAACCACTTGACTCTGAATCAGAGCTCACCTCTACTACAGCCCCCTTTATCACTTGAATTAACCTCTTGGCTTCTAGCCTCAATTATGCTTTCCCGTGACGGTGTTGCATGCTGTCTCTTTGCTGGAGGTTTCAGATGTTCTTTGCTTTTCTCAATCTCCAAAGCTCTCTTCTTGCTTCTAACTGCTTGTTGTTGGCTACTCCCTTCACCCTTCTGTCCGACTGACTCTGTTGGACCCTCCTTTGGCTTCATCTTCTCATAAGTAAGGGGAACCCTTTGACTTTGTAGCTTCCTTAACTTCCCATTATACCATGACTCGGTATGCAAATTGACTGCCCTTGTGACTGCTTCCAAAGAAGGATCCTGATGGTCATCCCAATCCATTGGATTCAACTATGTTCCTTCTACTATATCATAATCTTGTCTCAACACATTTCCATCATCTTCTAGTTGATTGGGAATGTCAAGGCCTCTCCATTTGATATCTCTCATCATGTTCACTGACAACCTTGAGAAAGTTAGCTTTCTCACATGAAAGTCATCCTTGGCATTCGCCCAAAAGTCCTCTATAGTGGGAACATGTTTAAATGCATTTCTATGAGATACCTTGATAAGACCATTAGGATCGAATCCTTGCCTTGCTGTGTACCATCATAGAGGATATCATTCTAATTCTTTCTCTGCAGTTGCAAAGGCGGCATGGTTGGGGCAACTATCGTAGCCAATTCTGAATGAGAAGGTAATCCCTGTCTTACCCTCGAGTCTCATTATTCTATCATAGTGCTCAAGTTGCCTAGCCAACTCCATCAAAACTACCTTGTCGGGTGGGTATCTTGGAAGCCTCTTGGGACAAATTGTGCTTCCTGCTACTCTAATGTAGGTGAATTGCGGAAATTGAATAAACCAACTCCCATATTTCTTTATCTTTGCTTCTTCTTCCGGTGACAATCTCTTAGTAGGTGTCCCTTGTAATACCCTTATTGTCTTCATAGAAAAGGCGTCACAAAACATTTTGTAATCTTTGTTGATCTGCAAATGAAGCTATGGATAGCATTCGTGCACCAAATATTGCCCCAACCCATTGCCAACTTCCCCTAAGGCCTTAAGTCTTGGACTTTTATACAATCTAGCAATCAGGTAAAACAGATAGGATCCCATGTAGAATTGCTTTTGATTTTGTATGGTTCTAAGTTGCAACTTTAGATTCTCGCTTATGATCCTAGCACAATCAATCATCTTTTTCCTTTTTCAATTTCATCAATAAAGAAGTACATCCAGTTTTCGAATTGCATACCTTGAGCCAGGCCCATGATCCGGCTGAGAAGCACAATGAGATCTCCATATTCTGATTTGAAGTCCACCACTATAAGCCTTGGTGATCTGGTTACTCCTTTCCCTCGTGAAGCCAATCCTGCTTTAGATGTGTGAAATAGGCTTCTTGGTTATCCTAAAATGATTTGGCTACCTGATCCATCATCACCACTGTCATGCTCTTGTACTGGGGAATGTTAAATGCTTCTTCAATCGCTCGTCCGCCAATGTTGGCCAACACTCTCTTCCCTTCATCAAAAATGATGGATTTATTGATCAGATCAAACCTGGATGCGCACTCCATAACCAATTCTAGACAAGGCAAGGTAGGAGGAAAAGCTGCTGCGTGTACAATTCCGCTTCTGAATATCTTTTTTGCCAAGGGGGATTGTCCTTCCTTTAGTCTGTCCTTTACCTGTTGTTGGTTCCCAAAATTGTAGATTGGAATCCTACAAGCTTTGCCTGCTTGATGTTGGGATATCCAACTGGTTAAGGCCAACTTGACGGGATCGATCAATGTGATCGAAATCCCCTGTGCTTTCGGCTCTGCAAAACCGAGGCAGGTGTACGTGATCCTAGACAACTTTAAATCCAAGATGCTTATAGCAGATGTTTTATCGTACTGGGTAAAGAAATCAATGCACAAACAATAGATATGAATAGAAAAACTTCTTATGTTATTCGCATATGCCAAAGACATTACATTATGCTTGAATGATGATTTATAATAATTCCGAAGGGTGTATAAATACTTTTTGAAGAACCTTCCCGAAGGGACCCGTCGGCTACATACAAGAACCTTCCCGAAGGGGTCCGTCGACTACACAACAAGAACCTTCCTGACGAGACCCGTCGGCTACACAATATTTACCGACGACATCATCCCCCCCAAAGAGAAAAGTCGTCTCCTAACGACTACAGAACAAAACTCAAACAACTAATACAACAATATTGATCTACCACATCACTCTCACATTCGTCTTGTGCCTGCGCCAAACTGGTTTCCAAAACACACTGTCTCCTTAGTCAAGCTGACCTTGATAGCCACCTGTGCCGCTTTCTCTGCTTCTAACTTTGGGTCCACTGAGCCAAGTGTTGTTGAAGTGCCTTCAACTGGATGATCAACTCCTCTCGAGCTCTCGCTGCATCCACCAAAGCAGCTTCACGGCCAACACCTACTCCAAATGTAACACCCCTCTCGAAATGCTTGTTCGTAGATCTTTTCACCTTTGGCACACTATGTCTGCAGTAGCTCCAGGTCTCATCAACTGGTTGCACTTCCCATGACTGATATCCGCAACAACTGGGGGTCCAGGGGGCAGCGCCCTCGGCAAGGTTGAGGGGCAGCGCCCTCACGAGGTCCTAAGGCAGCGCCCCAGGCACGCTCCCTGTCGCGATACAGGGCGGGGTTGTCGCCAAGATCAAATTAGCACTCCGAAACCCACACAAAATTGCATGGAACACATTATTTTTGTCATTTTCTTCTGATCCCACACTCTTTTGGACAACTGCTGATGCTTCTCCTTCCCTTTGGCATCAAATGCTACTCATTCCGAGTATTCTTGATTTGTTGACTTTTTTATTTTTATTTTTTTTAATACAAAACCTCCTTCTGCGCTACCAATGTACAGCTACACCATGATGTTGTACTGTGTTTGCTAAAACACCATCCTGAAGATCAATGTTTTCACAAATCCGTACGGTGGTGTTTGCCTTCAATTTGCACACTGCATCCCAATTGGTAATTTTCGTATGCCAATTTGCAAGTAGATTACAAAATTCGTACGCTAAAACCTTAAGAAAATCCGTACTTTGAATATGTTGAAAAATCCGTACAGTGACCTGGCTCCAAAATCCGTACTATGACTGATCAAAGAATTTGTACACTGCTTGCTAAAACCTGTGCGCTGGCCACTCCTTTTAAAATCTGTACATTGCATATGCCCTCCAAAGTCCGTACGTTGTACAATAATCATATTTTATAAAACCTGTGATGAATTTAGAAAACCGTACGGTGGCTGGAACCCGAAATCTGTACACTGCCCACCTACAAGAAATCCGTACGTTGTTAAATCATGAGAAATCTGTACACTGTCTCCACAATCCGTACGAAAACTGTGAAAATATCCATACGGGAATTGTCTTGAAAATCCGTACGGTATCTGCCCGCTAAAAAATCGTATGGTAGCATTTAAAAACCGTACACTGCTTTCTTATTATAAAATCCGTACGATGAACCAATAAATTCTGTACACTGACTTTGGAAAAGCCGTACGGTGACTTATTTCATCATTTAAAAAAAATTAATTAATTAATTATTTTTTCAAAAAATTTTTTTCCAATTTTTTCAACTTTTTTGAACAACTATGTACAATATTTACATATATATAGCACTTACAGTCTTCTCTCTCAGTTGTTCGTCCACGGAGGTGCATTACTTCTTTCATGGCAGATATTCAACTTTGACCTATTCACTACATCGAACACTTCCTTTCCGTCTAGCATCCATAGTTTTATTGCTCTGCTATCACCCACTTCCCGAATTTGATATGGTCCGACCCACTTAACTTTGAACTTGCCTGGCTTGATCTCATTCTGGCCATCGTACTTTAACACCCATTTCCCCGACTGAAACCTATTCAGTTTCAAGTGCTTATCATATCATGCTCTACACCTGTTCTGTGTCACCTCCGTAGCCCACTCCTGCAACTGTTGCTCATCAAGTTTATTTAAGGTACACGATCTCTCCATCTGGTTTTCCATATCGCCCGGTTTGTTTGTGAAGCTCGATACCATAGACTCTGTCAGCTGCCCCTTCTGGCTGTCAATAACACTTCCACTCTGTACTGCTGTAACTTTTATTAAACCCTTCCGCTTTGTTTCCTGTGCAGACCATATGATGTGTCTTCCTTGTTGCTGGCACCTTTTTGCTATATCTGTGGTTCGATGTAATACTTTCTTCCTGTGTGGTCGTACAGTGGAATCTTTCCTCCTTTCGAGTTCATACTATATGTTCTTCCCTTCAGCTTCAGCCATAACCGCCTTTCCTTCTTCGGCTTCTCTATGTTGCTTCAGACATTCATTTCCTTCTTCTTTCTTATCTTCATCGACCCTTAACATATTATAGCTCGGAAAGAGTTCGTAGTCCTCTATCTGCCAGTGGTAAAGACCGTTCACTGAATCCAGATCATCATCTGTCAATCCTCCTAACCGCAGGACTCCCTCCTGATCTGGTTCCATATTCTGCCTCCTTTCATCCTCTTCTTCTTCAGGATCTGACGATAGAGCTTCTTCCCCGACCATTTGAGTGTGTAGATCGATGACGTACTTCCGC
This sequence comes from Cupressus sempervirens, assembly GCA_028749045.1. Taxonomy (NCBI): domain Eukaryota; kingdom Viridiplantae; phylum Streptophyta; class Pinopsida; order Cupressales; family Cupressaceae; genus Cupressus; species Cupressus sempervirens. The sequence continues at coordinate 113,090,947 of CM053791.1, read as the reverse complement.
CCTTTGCTTTCAAGTGATAAAGTATTTTTCTTCCAATCGTGCTTCGCCTTGGCTTGTATTAGCCACCCCTGGCCCAGAATGGCATCATATCCTTTCCGCTTCAGTGGGATCATGACGAAATCCAACAAGAATGGCTATGTTCCAATCGTCATTGGTTGTGCTATCAGGACTTCCAATGGCTTGATTCCATATTGATCGACCGTTAGTAGCTGGAATGTAGGCGGCCATAATGTCGGCTGTCCCAACCTTTTCCAAGTGTCTTCAAGCAACACATTGACACTAGATCCTCCGTCCACAATTGTTTCCGTCAATACAGTCCCGAGAATTCCCATTTCAACGACTGCCGTATGGCATCCAGATGAGAGGTCTAACAGCATCGGATCTTCTACACTTGCGCCACTTTCCTTCTCCTTTTTGTCCGCTGTACTTGCTCCACTTTCTTGCTCCCTTCCATGTTCTCCTAGTAGTTTAGTAGCGGGAACGATGTTTGTGAGTGTCGATCGGAGCTGAGGCATAGTGAGCAACAGATCATTTATCCTGATGGGTACCTTGGCTTGCAATATTTGTCGTACAATGTTCTGTTCTACGCAGTTCCGTACGGAGGTGCCAGGGGTGTCCTTCAGGTTTGCCGTTTCTACTTGCGTTGCTCTCTAAATCTCTGCGCGGGCTTCCTCCAGTCTCTTCTTTTCCTCCGTCAGATCAAGGTAGAGCTTCGCCTGCTTCCGAGTGATTGCTAGGACTTCTTCCTCGTCCATCCCGACAGTAATCAAATTTACTCCGGACTTTGGGCACTTAGCATCATCATGATCACCAGGTCCACACCATCCGCATAGCAACTTCGGTGTGTTCGCCGTTGTGTACTCTTGAGCAAAGTGACCCCACAAATTGCATGCGCGGCATTGAACTATCGGCCGACCATTCGCATCATACTGAATTCGACTCCTTTCGCCATTATTGTTGTTGTTTTGACCATGTCGATTGTTTCTATATCCACCCGATGTGGCACCTTCCGTACTGGTGTTCCCGTTCCCTCCCGACGTAGACGCTTCTTGCGTGAGGAATACTTGCTATGGTGCTCTTGATTTCAGGTTAAAAGGGCATTCCTCTATCGAGTGTCCCAGAATCTGGCAAATCTCACAAAATTGATCTTTTGGACAGGATCCCTTCGTATGGCCTTCTTTCTTGCACTCCGTGCACCATAGGTCATTGCCCTTAGTCTCCTTGTTCATGTTTTTGAACTCCATCATCCGAAGCATGTCCTTTTCAAGAGCACGTACTTTCTTGCTGCTGCCTTCATCGTCGCTGCTATCTTCTCCCAAAGGCTCGTCATCATCTGAATCGGATGAGTTGGTCTTCTTCTTCTTCTTTGTCTTCTGCTCACTTTCGAGGTTCAATGCTCGATTGTATGCTTCAGTATAGGTCAATGGTAGTACGATCTTCATCTTTTTCTGCAGCTTGGGGTGAAGGCCTTCAATGAACCATCTTTTCTGGAGCCCATTTGCCGGCTTATTCTCCATTTTACTAATCAAGTCCTTCAACCTTCTAGCGAAGACCCATACTGTTTCATTCTTCTTTTGCTTGGTATTGAATATCTCGGCGACAATCTCGTTATCATCGCGCAATATTTGAAATTCTGCGCAAAACTCCTTAATGTTATCCCAAGTGTTTAACTTCTGCAGATCTGTGTCAGTAAACCAATCAATCGCAACACCCCGTAGGGTAGCTGGAAATTGGCAGACCCATTCGTTTGTATCTGTTATGCCATTTGCCCTCCAGATCGTTTCACATGTTTTATAATGTCGGATTGGATCGGCGGTTCCTTCACCATCAAATTTAGGCAACTTTTCTTTTGTTCCTGTCATTATTACTAGATGTTATGGGTTTTGTTGTGTACTTGTGCTGTTTTGCACTCTTGCACTGTTCTGCACACCTGCGCTGTTTTGCACACCTGCGCTGTTTTGCACACCCGTGCTGTTTCCAACACTCACGTTGTTCTGCACACCCGCACTATTTTCGACACCCGTGTTGTTTTCGACAGTCGCGCTATTTGGTGAAGAAGGGTTTTTGTCAACCGAAGCTATTTGTTCTAGAAGTATATCTCGGACGAAGAGTTCATTCCACGCTCGTGCTCTCTCGGCACTCCGAGCTGTGCGAGTCGATCCCCTTCCATCTGGATTCTCTTCCCTTGGTGTATGCAAGTTCAGAAACTCCTCCTTTGCTTCTTCCACCAAATCGAGCTGTTGTCGAGTCTCTTCCAACAATTTTTCAGTGCTTTTGTGTCCGTCGGTAACTTGCTGAAATCTCTGTCTGCATTTAGCCTGTTGTGCCAAAATTAAATTTTCCTGCGTGGTGCGTATGTCGTCCTTTTCCGTCAACTTATTCTTATTCTTGTTTAACTGATTCGGCATTTAATCTTCATTTTCCTGTCATCGTACCAAGTCCATCGGGCAATGACGCCAAATGTTTTGCTGTACTAAGTAAAGAAATGAATGCACAGACAATAGATATGAATAGCAGAACTTCTTATTTTATTCGCATATGCCAAAGACATTACATTATGCTTGAATGATGATTTACAATAATCCCGAAGGGTGTATAAATACTTTCCGAAGAACCCTTCCGAAGGGGTCCGTCGGCTACATAACAAGAACCTTTCCGAAGGAACCCGTCAGCTACATACAAGAACCTTCCCGAAGGGGTCTGTCGGCTACATAACAAGAACCTTCCCGACGAGACCCATCGGCTACACAATATTTACCGACGACAACAGATTGGTTAGAACACGAATACAACAAAAGCTTTCAAAATGGCAAGAATTATTGAAAACTTTAAGATTGCAAATTATGAATTAAGAATAAAAGTAAATAATTGTATGAATGTTTATTAAATAAGAGTGATTATTACAGATGATTGCAACAAATGAATATATTATTTCCTCAATGGAAAGAAATGAAACAGTTGCCAAGATATGGATTATGAATCAGGAGTAAAAGACTAGTGCTTAATTAAATGGGCAATCAGAGTCAATATCATAAGTTGAGATGTACAACTTTACAAAGTTTAATATATTTAAACTATAAACAATTTTAATAATTCTGATGCGACAGATCAATTATACAAATGCAATTTAAACTAGTCTAAAATGCATTTTAACTCCTGCAGAGACAAATTAGACATAAATACGGAAATAATTAAATATTTCACAATATTTATGTTTATCTAATCTAAAATGCGATAATGACCCAATCCACTTATCTGAATATTAAAATATTTATAGAAAATAAATTTAAATTTTTTATAAAGGACGCAACTTATTAATAATTTAAAACTCTGAAATTTAAAATAAATAACTTTTCCAGAAATAAAATTGCAATAAAGACACTCCTTAAAGATGATCTATTTACTACATTTCAATTCCGGAATTGCATATAAATTTGCTCCGTAATTCAATCCACGGGCTTTGTTCTGAACTCCATTCCTCCGCCAATAAAAGAATAAAAATATATCATTGAGCATAGGATTGGTAAAATTTTGAAATAAAAATATGAATATTGAATTGTCTCTCTCGATTGATTTTACGTGTCATATTTATAAGTTTTGAAAGGCGTTCATAAAACTTCACACCCGTTCATGACAAATAACCACCAATTTAGTATAATCCCGGTGGTTTAATAATTCTTGGCCTTGTATCTTATCGGGCTCTTAAGAAGATTAATCAATTGTTTAGTATAGTTTAATTCCCGATGCACAAATTTGTGGTGAGATTCCGGCCAAGACTATTGTGGGAGGAAATAATTTCTTCTTTCTGAGGCGAAGTATTTCCTTGACATGGTGAAACCCATAGAAACTTGGACGATCGGCCCTTTCCTTCCGCACAGCATACAGACCTTTGAAGAAGATGAATATTTTATAACTTTTCCCATGGGCGTTTTTCTTTGGACGCAATTTTTCTTATTCCTTTGAACAACTTCTTTATCCAGATCACAATACTCAGATTAAACATGGATTCCTGATCTTAAAGCCACCGTGGTCATGACTTGGAGCATGTATTACAGTATTTTCAATCAGCATCAAAAAAAAATTCTTGCCCTCCTCTCAAGCATATGTTTTCGAATTCGGGTGTCTTCTCATCACGTTTGATTCGAATCCCGACACATATAGCTTACCTGCAATCAAGCACACAAATCGTGAGATACCAACTACAAATAATAACTCCTTCCTATGCGATCTGGGCACCAAAGATTCCGCTGTGCACACTGATTTCCATATTCAAACATACTCTTAGAAAAATACTGTTCGAATTCTTGATCAATTGTTAGGGCACTTGAACCTTTAAGTTTATGCTCTTCTTCCTTACGGGTTACACGTCCAGAAGAAAGAACGTAGGATTGCAATGGGTCATTGATGTCAGCACTAATTTTGTTGCTTACAATCTGTCTATCTGAATACATTTCTTCATTAGCGTCTATTCCTTTATATGATTCATTTGATGTGGTTGAAACCCCAACGTGCCTGCATGGAAAAGTGATGCCCTTTGAATAGCAGTCTAGAGATTTTTGACTGCTTCCATATTCAACTAAGGAACTACTGGCAGTTGATGCTGATAACTGGGACTCTGCCCTTACGTGGCTACCCTTTCTACTTCCAGGACCAAACTCACACGTACCACTTCTTGTATTAACAGACTTGTGCCTTTTACCGATGGCAAACTTTACAGAATCTAAAGAACTTACAAAATTCTGTTGTGCCGATATCTATTGCTGGTAAATTTACATCATTTTCCTCCGCTTGAAGCATGCCATCTCTGGTGAGACATCTGTTGAACTAATAACGTTCCGAATATGATTGATGAGTTTGTTTACCCTCATCGTGAATGCAATCCAGTAAATTTACATGCAGAAAATCCAAATTTGTGGTTCTCCTTTTAGATTTTTTTTTCTGCCTACTGAATGCATAGAATCCTCGGAAACTACTAATCCAACAAAGGTTGTACAACGGCTATATCTTTGGATGATTCAGAAATGCAGGAATATCCTGTTGGAAAAGATCCTGTTCTTCCATCTGCAGGGTCCAAACTGGACTGTAGTAATGAATTAGATTCTGCACCGTTGACAGAACTTGGGACCATAACATTTCCATCTCTGTTAATAGTGCTGTATCTGATGCATTAGACATATCAAGATCTGCATTAGAGTCTAATTTTCCTGCATTTGATGCCAATACAGTGCTCTCATTCAGAAAAGTGGCTTCTGACACAACACAATCAGTTTTAAGGTAGTGTGACAAAATCTAAATGTCTGGAGGAATCATTGTACAAACTAAAGCATCAAGTGAAGGACATTCTCTCTCAGAATCTATTAGCTTTGTCTTGAACTTGTTTCTTGATAATGGTAAGTTTAATTCTTCTTCCAACTTGCGCTTGTTTACTTAATTCTCTGCAAATGAAAATGACCTGTTTGTCCAACAACTATTGCTATACCTGTCCATGTTTTGCTAGCATCCTAATAATCAGTAATGGGCTTACTAATAGAAACATATTGTGCAACATGCAGAGATAATGAAGAATTTGGAAATTTCTCAATCTCCTTCTTCATATCAAGGTTCTTAATCCAGTCATTTTTTAGAATAGCCAACACTTATTAGCACCGGCTGTTGTTGTATGGTACCGAGAAGTTCCTCATAAGCACATATAGCCTTCCTAGTCTTAGGCCTACAAATACCATCATCAACAATAGACAAAACAATTTCTCTTTGGATTTGCCTATCGGCTGCACTATCTGTATGTTTTCTTAACAGTATGATTGTCAACATATATGATTTGCCCCTACAGATCTGGGAGTATTCTTTCCATCAGGAAACCTTGATTAATATTGTATAAGACTAAACTGTGATTGGCCTGAAAAGCTATGGAATCTCATAATTCTCTATATGAGGCCGGTTCTGGTGAAATTATTTTTTGATTCTACAATTATTAACTTGGATTCATCCTCCATTCCAGATAGTACTGCTGCAATGTATTTTGATTTCCAACATTTTTGCACAAATGGATGCTATGGTGTTTCGCAAAACTTTTGCTCCGTCACCTATATCATGTTTACTGTACCGACATTGGTATTGGTTATTCGCCTCATTTTCGAAAAGAAATTTGTTTTGGGCTTTATATCCTCTTTGTCTTTCTTAGTGTTTGTTCCCTTAGGGTTCTTGCTTGCACTAACATCTACCATCCTAAACACTTATTTCTACCTGTTCGTTCTAAGTGATATGGACTACCCTTATCGATCTCCAACCTTCTTTCTATCGATGGATTCTACACTTATTTTTGCCTCGCCTTTGCGTTAGGATGGACTACACTTATATCTCCTTCTCCAATACCTAGGGTGGTCAAGCTTATTTCTGCCTCTTCAAATGTCCTATCATGGATTCTGCACTTATCAATCTCCAAACTTCAACCTATGGTGGGATGATGAAGTGGTGGATGATGAATGCAAGAAGAACCAAGGGAAACAATGTCTAGACAAGAACGAAAGAGAGAAATCCTCTTAAGGACCCCTTTCAACTCTAAATGAATTGATTTTACATTTACCAATGGCCGGGTCTTCTTTTGGAGTTTAGGATCAGACTTGAGAATTTGAAATCCCTTGCAAATTTTGATGTCGTAGCTGGAAAAAATCAAAATTTGGCACTTGAAATTGTCCATGCACATGCTACAAATCAGATTTTACTCCTTGTTTTCTTCTTCAACCAAAAAAAATTGTCCAACCTTAAGAGAAAATGCAGCCTCTAGAAGATATAAAATCAGACCTCAAAATCAGCTAGGGCATGGAAAAAATTGCAGCCCTCTAGTAAATACAAAATCAAACTTGAATAATAACCAATTTGCCCTCCAACTTTGCAATTTTGAAAATGTTTTCTCTTGCCAAAACAAATCGCCAAGAATGGGAAGTTTGATTTGCCTTAGAGAAAATTGCTAATCATGGGAAATTTGCCTTCAATCAAAATCGTTCAAGCACCAAAGAGGAGTGAGGAATGAAGAAATAAGGGGGAAGAACTTCCTCTTATACCCCACTTGCCTCTCCTTCCTAGCTGGCTGACTAGGACCTTGGGAGCAAAAAAAATATTAATTAGAACACAAAATTGACCCCCAATTAAATACTTAGCCAAAAATTAAGTTTGCCAAGATAAATTTTTTTAAAAAAAAATTGCCAATTAGACCAAAATTGCAAAAAGAAAGTAAATAATGCCTTGGAGATGCTAAATTTTTTCATTTAATGATGATTTAGTAATTAATATGTCATTAAAATCGGATTTTGGCTAGCCAAAAGCCATTTTTTCAATATTAAATTACCAATTTCATTAAAGGCTTAAAAAATTTCAAGGCAAATTTAATCCATTTAATGTCAATTTTTGCAATTCAATTCAAATCGATTTTGCTAAGCAATTTTAGTTTTTTGACAAAAATTAATCATCTCTGGAGTCTAAAATCAATTTTGCAATTTGATCTGATCATCACAAAAATTAATTTTCTCACCGGAAATTTTTTTCAAGACTTTCCAAAAAAAAACTTTAAATGTAACAAAATTTCATTTTTTTGAAAATTATCCAAGTTTACACAATTATATCCAAATTTTCAAAATAAATCATCTAAGTACAAAATCTACAATTTTATCCTGCCAAGTGTGGTTTTTTGAAATTTGTTTGGCCTAAGGATGAAATTGGTCGTACTAGAAAATCCAGTTTAAAATTGGATGAAAATAAATCTAACCCTCGCCCCTCTGGCCTGAAGGTGTCCAAGACGTAAAATTTTCTAAAATCAAATTTTTTTGGACAACTTTAAAAAAAATTGCCAAGGCAATTAAAAAAAAGGGGTCCCCAAAGTTTTGGGGCGATGGTGTGAGAACCTCACAATAGTTACCAATATTGTTTCCTTTTGTTTTAGGAAAGAATCCACGTACTAATGGAGCGGGGTAACGGGCAAGAACCACCTATAAACTACACTTATATCGAAAAATTGGAAACAATGATACTAATAAACCAACACCAACTCAAAGGCTGATTGAAAGCGCACTGGCTTGGATCTAAGTCTAGTTGTTCTATACCATAAAAGTAAAACACTATTATTGGAGTGCAAAGAACTCCAGAAGTAGATGATTTCTACATTATAATCCTATCAGTTATATTAGTTTAAAGACATGAAAGTAACTTAGATCTAACAAAGTGTGCAAATATTAGACAGTAATATAAGTCACAATCGAAGCTTCTAGTTTTATATTACCACAATTGCTCCCAGTCAAAGCTTCGGCTCCAATTGTTTCTTTTAATCACTTGCTCTAATAAACATACAATAGTAACATGAATCAAAGACAATTGACACAAATCACACTCAAAGCTTCTAATTTGCTCTATCACAATTGCTTCCAGTCAAAGCTTCGAATCCAATTGCTTCTTTGTATTCACTTTTCTTCCAAATTGGTACTACATAATCAAATTTACTCTTGCACAAGTTTGGCACAGCTTTGTTGCATAAAATAAAAGATGATTTTTACAATGGGTGCTTACTCCTTTATATAGGAAAAAGGAGTGAGAGAAAATTGGAGAAATAGGTGGGAGGAACTCAACCACTTTGACTAAGTCAAAAAAGGAAAAAAGATTTATTGGATTGCATGCACTGAAGGTTTGTGTAATCGGATTACATGCAATCAGATTACACGTAATCTATCTTTTCCAACCACAAAGCTGAATAAACTTGAAGAAAATGTTGAAACTATTGATTTTGAATTAATCAATCCTGTAGATTGTTAGCAAAGGCCTTGTACTTGATGATGCAATCACGAATGATCACTGGATCGGGAGTTCCTGTATTTTATGCCATTGCATTCACCTTGATAACCATAGTGTTATGTCTTTTGATAACCTTTGACTCTCTTTGATGAATTGCCCGTTGTCATTTCAAAACTTGATGTAATCAAGCTTTTCCTCATTTCACAATTGTTGGCACTTCTCCTTTGTCAAATTTGCACATTCTGAATTTTCCGACACTTTGAAGACCTTCTCAATGATGTCTGGATGCAAACTTAGGACAACTTTCCCATCAGCATCTTTAACTGATTTTTCTTCTTCTTTTGGATCAAAATGCTTGGTGCATTTCCACATGAACTCAGGTTCCAAGGTAGTCATTGGGAAAGTGGAGACCACATGAATAATTGCTTCTTGAGAATCAAAGCATGTCTTCTCGACAGGATGTCTCTTCGTCGAAGAAATTCTGACATATCTTGGCTTGAAGAGTTGCTACAACATGAGAATTTTGAAGAGGCAAAACATCTTTCAATGGGATTGAATCCATTAGGGCTTTGGGGTTTTGGCTTGCAATGGTGGATCTATGAAGGATAGGTGTCTGGAGTATGGATGAGATACTTATGGAACACATTTGATGGTTGGAAATGAACGATACAGCTTGTATTTTGGGCAAAAATGACCAAAATTGGGTTTAGAATGATGGATTATGTGTAGGTAAAGTGGAGCTTCTATTATGAATGGCCAAGAATGCAAGTTGGAAGCATATGGATGTGTGCAAAATGAGAATTTTGGTATTTAAAAGTGTGATCTTTCACCAAAATTAGGTTCATGAGAGGTAATTACATGTGGTAAAAATTCATCTTTTTACTTGATGTAAATATGCAATCAGGTTTGGAAGATGCAATTGCATATGTAAGAAGATGGAGTTGGAATGTATTTGGAAAATGGATTGACATGGAAGATGAAAGCATGGACATGCTCTTGCATTCTTGGGTGAAAATCTTCAACTTTTCTCCAAAAAAAAAACCAAAACAAGCAACAAAATATATAAAAAAACTTGAAAACAAAAGAAAAGCACACCTCTTGCTTCGACTCAAACTTTGACAAACTCCAAAACTTCACTTTGCATGCAATTTTGTTTTTGAGTTTGAAGAGCTTTTCATTTGCAACAAAGACAAAGTTTTCAAGCTTATTTAATAACTTAATGCAAAAAACTAGGGCTGGATTTGAACAAATGGATAACAAAGAGCCAAGGAATACAAATGCAAGTAAAATCAAATCCCTACACTTACTTGGAGAGCAAAGAGCGAAATTTGGAAGAAGAAGTTTGGAGGAACTTGTGCTCTCCAAAATCGGGTTCTCCAAGTGTATTTGCATATGGTAAACAAATATCTTTGAAAAATTGAAATTTTAGCTTCAAATCGTGGTTGCAAGATGCAAATGCATGTGCAAGGTATTGCCAATGTGATTGCAAATGTCTTCCTAAGTGTGATCTTCCTAAATGCAGATCGCACTTATGGGCATAATTTCTGTGTTTGAAAATGCTTCTACAAGGCAAATCGTGGTCTCCAAGGGAAAACACATGTGCATGTATTTGGGCAAATGCTTTGAAAATCCTTTCCCCTTCAATGTCATGCCAAATTGGGTTTAGAAGGCCCTAGTGCATCAGCATTTTTTACTTTGGAGCAGCAAATCAGGGTCTTGAGGTGCTAATACATGTTATGTTTTTGGTGAGAATGCATACTTTCAAGGCAAAACATGGTCTTGGAAACCATTTGCATGAAACACCTCCTTGTATGAAGCAAATCTGGGTATCCAACTCCAAAGGATGAAGAGAAAAATGAAGGCAAATGCATATAACATGTGCTTCAACCTAAATCCTACTCTCCAAGGGGCATTGCATATGATTTTTTTGGTGAGAACGCGTGCCTTGCATGTAAATCAAGGTCTCAAGATGCAATAACATGTTTTAAATATGCAACAAGTCCAAATGCTTTTAACCAAGGAACAAAAATGCACTCTTTAGAGGCTTAAATATGCAATGTCAATGCATTTGGGCGTTTTTGGAGTTGAAGGCCAAAATCAGGGTCTCCATATGCAAACACATATTTTAAACATGCAACATGGATGCATGCAAGTCATATTGCAAGCAAAATCGGGGTCTCCAAACCTTTTTACATGTTATGTATTTGCACTTAGAAGGAAATCACACTCTCTACATGCCATTATATGTGACGCTTTTAGATGCAAATGCAAAATCGGGTTTAGAATGATCAAATGCAAATTTAAAATATGCAAGGCAAAGTCATAAAATCCATGCAAAGTCATAAAATCCATCCATAGACCAAAATCAGGGTTAGAAAGGCCCATTGCATGTCATGTTTTCTTGCCTTCCATATGTTATGCACCTACATGTATTTTGACCAAAACTCTACCTCCAAGCCAAAATCACACTCTCGACATGTCATTTCTTTGAACTTTTTTATATGTAAATGCAAAGTGGGGTTTAGAGTGATCAAATGCAAGTTTAAAATGTGCAGGGCAAATGCATATAACCCATCTATAGACCAAAATCGAGGTTAGAAGGGCCCATTGCATGTCATGTTTTTATGGCTTGCATTTACATATTATGCACTTACATGTATTTTGACCAAAACTCTACCTCCAAGCCAAAATTGCACTCTCTAGGGATGATTGCATGTTTTAAAAATGCAATGCATTTACATATCTAGGCCAAAATCGGGTTCTCTAGATGCATTTACATGTAACTCATTTCAAAAAAGAATATGTAATGGAGTTGCATGACTTAAGTTTTTTGTTTAGCACATGTCTAATTGATTTATTGAGCAATTATCACTTAGAGGGATCAAATATCATATTTACACTATATATTGTACATATTATGTGCAAATATGTTTAAAAAGTTAACATTTCACTTGCTGTTTTAAAATAAAACATTAAAGTAAATGTCAACATTAAATTAGACTATAAAGTGCATAAAGTCACTTAAAGTGAAAAATTTAAAAGTAACTCAACATTAAATTATAACATGAAGTGCACTATAATGACTAAATCACTCAAGTGATAAAGTAACTTAAAAACATAACATACAGTTATTTTAAGTTATATATTTCAAAAAGTGCAAGTCAACATTAGAATATAAGACCAATATTTTAAATATGCAATTGGACTTGGCGAACCCACTTTTGAGGCACTTAGTCCTTGATATATTTTGACTGATAACTCCAATTAAACCCAAAGAGATATCGAATCGAAGGGAAAACCAAAAGAAAGAGATTAAAGGAAACAAAAAGACAGAAACAATCTAAGCAAACACTTTAAAACGCAAAAGGGGACTTGGAAGGCCTCAAAAATCAAGTATACGCTAACAAATTGAAAAAATAGAAAATACTTGATGATAGCCATTAGTAAAAGGATTCATTATATGAATTGGGAACGATCACTTAGTCAATCTTAGCCAATCAAATAGTGAATTATCTCAGAGAAACGTGAAAGTCTATTGAAAAAGTTTTGCAGTGTTACCTACATTTTGTAGTGAAAAAATACAACACTTTACATGGAGTACTCTGAAGAAGTTGCCTTCTTTTCTTTTCCTCTCAAGCCAAAGTGGTCGAATTGAGAGCCTTGAAGATTTTTATGTCCACCTCAATAGCATGCTCATAGCATTGCTTTCACCAAGGAACTTGAAATAGACAACAAACTCGCATTCCTTGATATTCTTCTCGTGAAGAAACTAGATGGCTCTCTTGGTCGTCATTGTTAATGTATAGATTAGTAAAGAACTATTGATAACTTATATTTTTATATATATTTATGTATATATATATATATATTTAATATATATTATTATATATATAGAAGGTATTATATATATATATATATATATATAAAATTACAAATATATATAATGATAATATAAGTTATTGATTCATATCAAACTTTATATAATACAAAATCAAATATTTAAAGCGGCAATATGAAGTCATCTGTCGACTTAATCAATAAAGTAAACTATGATTAGTCACGTCGATAGACGTGACTCAAATATGAGTCACGACTATCGGTCATGACTCTTGTTTTAGAAATTGCCGTATATATGAAGTTATCTCGCCCTGTTTTTGAGATACAATGAACACAGAATTTATTAAAGTCTTCAAGTAATTTCAGAGCAGGAGATACTCAATACCGACGTACAGAATATATTATACTGCAGAGAGTTTTTATACCAGTTTAAGTCCAATATATCTTGAACAGTTATTCTGTAAATTAAAAGTCTTTTAGTCTGATACTTTAACATGGTATCAGAGCAGGTTTAAAAGGAGTATCCTGATATTAGACTAAAATTATCCAGGTTATAGAAGCATCAGATATTATTAATAAAATGGTAAACGGTATGAGGCTTGAAGATAGGCTAGAGGGTGATTTAGATTTTGCAGGCTGGAAACTACGTCTGAAACTTATACTTAAAGAACATGGTTTAAATAAGTTCATTGAGAAATCTAACTCATCACCTAAAGGAAATGATGAAATAGAAAAATGGGAGAGTGACAACAATAAAGCTATGAAAATTATCATGGATGGTGTTAAAACTCATCTACTTCCTGTAATCTCAGAACTAGACACTGCACATGAGATGTACAATGCTCTTGAAAATATGTTTGAGATAAACAATACTGTTCGGATCATTACATTAAAGGACAAAATGTCAAACATTAAAATGAATAAAGGAGAGAAAATTTCCTCCTACTTTATGAGAAAAACTGATCTTCGAAATCAACTTTCTTCCATAGGACACATCTGTGATGGAAAGGAATTAACAATAATGGCTCTAAAAGGTCTTCCATCATCATGGGATACCTTCAGACAAGGGGTATCCTCTAGGTCAAAATTACCTAAATTTGAAAGACTTAAAGCTGATTGTATACAAGAAGAGTGTATGCAAGTAGCTCGAGGTCAAAATGTTTCCTCCTCAAAAGAAGAGTTACAAGTTCTCTCTACTCAAGTAAATAAGAAGAAAAGAAAATTCAAAGGAAGGAAAAAGCACACTGATTTCTCCAAATTGCAATGTTATAGGTGTGATAAATTTGGACATTAGCATCTAGATGTCCTGATAGAATTAAGTCACAAGCTTCATTTACAACCACTAAAAACTCTAATGAAAATTCTGAACACAATGCCTTCTATTCAGCACTATCCAGTGAAGCATCAAACAGATCAAGTACTTGGGTAATTGATAGCAGAGCCTCTCGATATATCACAGGTTCTAAAGGACAGTTAGACTCTCTACAAGAAGACTATGTTGATGAACATTGGAGATGATACAAGCTACCCCGTAATGGGAATAGGAACATGTACTATTCATTTGAAATCAGGGAATACAATTGAACTTACTAAGGTACTATATGTACCTGGCATAAAAAGAAACTTGCTCTCTATCTCTGCTCTTGAAGATGAAGGACTCATAATTACATTTATGGAAGGAAAGGTCTTAGCTTGGCCTAAAAACTCTAACATAAAAATGGCACACAAAATTGGCTCTAGACATGGATGTCTTTATCAGATCAGCTCTCTCTCTCATTCAGCTCTAATTCATGATTCCTTCAAAGAAAATGAAATTTGGTATAGGAGATTAGGTCATCTTCATTTTCGAGGATTATCTTCCATTGGAAAAATGGTAACAAGTATATCTAAACTTAATCCATATCATGAAGGAACTTGTAAAGGTTGTGCTCTAGGGAAGAACATCAAATCTACATTCCATAAGAGAAACCAAATCCAAAGAAATTCTAGAACTTATTCATTCAGACTTATGTGGTCATATGTCAGTTCCATCTCTACGAGGGTCTCTATACTACATCATATTTGTGGATGATTTCTCTAGGAAGACATGGATCTATTTTCTTAAAAGTAAAGAATCTGAGGAAATCCTTTCTAAATTTAAAGAATTTAAAGCCATTGTAGAAAACCTTTCTGGAAAGAAAATAAAAGTATTAAGAACAGACAATGGTAAAGAGTACATTTCTAATACCTTTATAGATTATTGTAGAACTATTGGGATCAAGAGGGAGTGTTCTATTCCTTATAATCCGCAACAAAATGGAATAGCTGAGAGGAAAAATAGATCTATAGTTCATTCTACTAAAGCAATGCTTCATGATCAAAGTCTTGAAACTTTTATTTGGGGTGAAGCTTCAAATATTGCTGTTTACCTTCAAAATAGGTGTCCCCACTCTTATCTTGAATTTAAGACCCCCGAAGAAGTATTTACCGGAAAGAAACTTGATCTTAAACACTTAAGAATTTTTGGTTGTCCTGTCTATGTACATATTCCTAAAGAAAAGAGAACCAAACTAGAGCCCTCAGGAAAGAAAGGACTCTTTGTAGGTTATAGTGAAACCTCAAAAGCATATCGCATCTATATCCCTGGACAAAGGAATATTGAACTAAGTCAAGATGTAATATTTGATGAAGATTTGGCCCACAAAAGATCAAAAGATGAATCAAATTCAGAAGAAACTCTAGAAGAACAAAACCTTGATAACGAGAGGGAATCTCTAATGGAGGAAGATGAACAAATTGAACCCATGGCCATTACTCACAACTTTGAAGAAAAGAAAAGACCTCTATGGGCTAGAAAGTTAATTGAAGAAAACAATTCCATTCCTTCAGATTTCATTAGGGAGAGGAAACGTCCTAATATATACTCAAGTTACATTGCATTAATGAGTGAAATCTCCAAATTTGAACCATCTGATGTAAAAGAAGCTATAAAACATAAACATTGGAAAGATGCCATGACAGAAGAATATAGCTCTATACTTAAAAATGATGTTTGGGATATTGTTCCTAGACCCAAAAATAAATCAGTTGTCTCATCCAAATGGCTATTTAAAATTAAACATGCTGCAGATGGAAGTATTGACAAATACAAAGCAAGGTTTGTTGCTAGAGGATTTTCCCAAAAGGAAGGAATAGACTATGAGAAAACTTTTGCTCCAGTAGCCAGATATACCTCAGTTAGAACTGTTTTAGCCATTGCTGCATCCAAGGGATGGAAAATTCATCAAATGGATGTAAAGACTACTTTTTTGAATGTTGTTATAGAAGAGGAAGTTTATCTTGAACAACCAGAAGGATTTGAAGTATACAATAAACAAACTCATGTATGCAAATTGAAAAAGGCTTTATATGGATTGAAACAAGCTCCTCGAGCTTGGTATGAATGGATAGATCAGCATCTAACTAAACTTGACTTCTTTAAAAACATTGTAGATCCAAATTTATATTACAAAGTAATACAGGGGGATATGTTAATCATGGTTTTATATGTTGATGATCTTTTGATTACAAGAGAAGATCATCTAATCGAAAAATGTAAACAAGCTCTCATATCTGAATTTGAAATGAAAGATCTAGGAATACTACACTATTTCTTGGGACTAGAAGTATGGCAGCATTCAAAAGGGATCTTCCTAAATCAAGGCAAGTACACTCTGGATCTACTTAGCAAATTTGGCATGTTGGATAGCAAGGCAATGAAAACTCCTATGGAAACAAACCTCCTGAAACTAAAAGAAGCAATTGAAGATTCTGAAAGTGTTGATCCTACTCTATATCGACAAATAATTGGTTCTTTAATGTATTTGGTGAACACAAGACCTGACATTTGTTATGCTGTAAATGTTCTCAGTCAGTTCATGTGCAAATCTAAACAAACTCATTTAGTAGCAGCACAACACATTCTCAAGTATCTCAGTGGTACTATTGGATATGGTCTCAAATACACTAAAACTGAATTAAATTTAAAGGGGTATACAGATTCAGATTGGGCAAGAAATTCTGAAAATCATAAGAGCACTTCAAGATGTTGTTTTACATTGGGCTCATCCATGATATCTTGGTTTAGTCGGAAACAGTCTTCAATAGCACAGAGTTCTACAGAAGTTGAGTACATAGCTGCATCTATGGGAGCAAGAGAAGCTGTATGGTTGAGAAAACTTCTATTTGGATTATTTGGGAAGCCACTTCCACCTACTACTATTTATTGTGATAGTCAAAGCTGCATCAAGCTATCTCTTAATCCCGTGTTTCACAACAGATCAAAGCACATCGAGATACCTTACCACTATGTTCGAGACATAGTTGAGAAGAATTTAATCAAGCTGGAATATATTAGTACAGAGGATCAAATTGCAGACACTCTTACCAAACCACTTGCTAAAACAAAAGTGGAACATTTTCGCAAAGAATTTGGTATGGTTGTAAAATCTGAGGACATGTCTCAGAGAAATTGATTATTGTACATTATATATATATTATAAAATAAAACTTGTGTTAATCTTTAAGAAATGACGACTTCAAAAAGATTTCACTTGTATTAGGAGAAGTTGTTGTAAAGTGACGTCCTTACAGTAACTTGTAGCATGATTCATTTTTTGTGAAAGTGTTTCATGTAAGGACTTTATCTTGTAAATCAACAACTAGGCGGTTGATATCATTAATTCGATTATCTACAAGTTGTTTGTATAGATATATTCTCGGTACTTGGTGTATATCTTGCCCTGATATTTTGATAGGCCATTACCATGCTAAGTATTTGTATATCTTGCCCTGATATTTTGATAGGCCATTATCATGCTAAGTATTTGGTGATCATCATTAAGTTGATGTTTCTGATAGGCCATTGCTCTTGAGAGATTGGTGAATATCATGAAATTGATATTTTGACAGGCCAACTCTCACATGTCACAATGTTTTGACATTGGATAAAAGAAGTCTTTTGATCAAAGACCTCTTATGTGTGTTTATCTTACTAATCTAAGAGGGAGTGTTAATGTATAGATTAGTAAAGAACTATTGATAACTTATATATATATATATATATATATATATATATATATATATATATATATATATATATATATATATATATATATATATATAAAATGATAATATAAGTTATCCATTCATATCAAACTTTATATAATACAAAATCATATATTTAAAGCGGCAATATGAAGTCGTTTGTCGACTTAATCAATAAAGTAAACTATGATTAGTCATGCCGATAGACGTGACTCAAATCTGAGTCACAACTATCGGTCGTGACTTGTTTTAGAGACTGCTGTATATATGAAGTTATCCTGCCCTGTTTCTGAGATACAATGAACACAGAATTTATTAAAGTCTTCAAGTAATTTCAGAGCAGGAGATACTCAATACCGACGTGCAGAATATATTATATTGCAGAGAGTTTTTATACCAGTTTAAGTCCAATATATCTTGAACAGTTATTCTGTAAATTAAAAGTCTTTTAGTCTGATACTTTAACAATCGTGTTTTCTGCAAAACGACTACACCATCCTCATTCTTCATTCTTCTTCTCATCACCACCACAACCAACAAATTGGCATTATGAAGACCCTGACCATGAGAGCCTATCGCATTTATGAAGAAGAGAACATCAGTCAAGAGCTTGCCCATCTTCGTCAAGTTTTCATTCTAAATGGGTACTCTAATAAGCAGATTTCAAGAGCTTTCAACCAAGCCAAGTCTCAGTTTCTCTCTAGTGTTAAGCCCATCCAAACTCAAACCCTTCCTAGTGCTTCCATCCCTTTCATTGAAGGCATTTCCCATAAGATGGCCAAGATTCTTCTCAAGCAAGGTCTTTGCTGCTCATTCAAGCCTTTCTCTTTGGTGAAGAATCATATCCCTTATCTGAAAGACAATAGGGACATGTTTCTCGATTCCGGGTTCTACAAGATAGTTTGCTCGTGACATTCCCTATGTAGGGGAAACCAGCCTCTCCATTCGCACTAGAATTAAAGAACATAGTGTAGACATCAAATATGAGCGGATTGTCAAATGAGCTCTAGCTAACCACTCATCTTCCACCAAGCATTATATTTACCTTGAGAACACCCTAGTCTTGTGTAAGGAAGACAATTTCTTCAAAAGAAAGCTTTTGGAAGCCATCGAAATCTCGAATCACTTGTCGAACCTTAATCGCGATGACGATTGGTGTGTTAACACTTTGCGGCATCCTCTTTTACCCTGTCTCAATTAATCTTTGGCCTTTCCCCTCACCTTTTTCTTCCCCCTTGGTTGTGCTCCTCTCTGTAATATCCCCTGCTAGGGCTATATAGAATAACTATCAAATTTTGATGTTTGATACTGTTGTAGCTTCTCTTTGAAAGGTTGTATAGGAATCTGTATATATATTATGGTTTAGAATGTAATAGATTTTTTTTCTATATCAATCCCTTTGACCTGAGAGGAATGGTATGATTGTATTAAATAGGATAAATACCAATACTCCACTTCATTATAATATTCATGTTCAGGTTTTACTCGTGACTTGTGAAAAGGTGATATGGGTTAGATAGAGAGTTCAGATTTAATTAAATAGAACACGAACAGTAAAATGATACGATCAAGATTGGCAACCTGTGGATGCAATATCAGTGTAATAAGAGGGGTGATAACATTCTTTGTGTCGTAAATGCTTCTATAGCCTATGTTCAATGTTATACTTGGTATAATAGAGTGACAGTTTGTAATAGAGATGGGCATTCTATATGGAGGTTCGTATATATTTCTGAATCAATCCATCGATCCCAATCCCTAATGGGATGCTACCTCTGACGATTTAATGACCATTGTGGACTGATTAATGTTTGAATATCATGTTTGACCTTTTGTTTATTTCGCTTCTCTATATCTCCCTACGTAACTGACTGTGTCGACATGAATCAGTGACTCGTTGCCTCTTTATTCTTTTGTTTGATACATGCATCATGAACATCATTTGATGCTTCCCTAGATCACAATTCAAATGTTATAGATATGGACAGAAAGACAGGAAAATAATGTATTCTATTGGGTGTTCATTCCTCCCCCATCGTATCAATATATCTTTTATATATTGTGTAGTTTAATTGAACGGTGATTTGCTGGACCGAATATCCTGTTTCCATATATCAATTACCCGTCTGATGTTTTCGTACTTGACATGGCTGAATAGATATTCATTGAGCGGTATAATGGTGATGGGCTCTTCTTACTTAGGTTGAATGAGGAGTTTTCATATCTCTGCCATAGACTTTTCTTGTCACATTGCTTATATACCTTCCCTTGGTGAATTGCAGAAAATTCCTTTGTAATTGTAGCTGACTGTATTAAGTTGTTCATTGTCTTCCCCGCTGACTGGGCATCCACTGCTTGTTCTCCTGTCTGATACTATTGACTAGTATTACAGGTTGTAAATGTCTTTGAATATTTTTTGTATTTATATATATTTTTTCTCTTATTCACTCTTTCCTAATACTTTTTGATGGAGTCATCTTGTTCGATTGGAGAAATCTCATATTTATGAAATTCTGATTTATGTTTATATGTATTCTAAACAAATACTTCCTGTTATTGTTGTCTTCCATTCTCTGTCTTTAGTCACTGCTATGTGTTCTGGTGCAATCCTTGTTCGATGCTTTATATCCTTGATATTGTCCACTTCGTTCATAGTTCCTTATCTCTGTTGTGCAATCTGCAACTCCAATTACTATTTGTATATTTTCTATATCTCCACCCTTTTGTGCAAGTTTTCCACTTGATGGAACTCTAATATTTTGAGTTTTGATGGAATATAATAGTGGTTTGCATTTTATAAACCATATACATATGGAACTGAAAATAAAAGAAAGCAATGCACAAATAATTGGGTTGAAAACCAATATTTCCATTCACAGTCATTATCAGAGTTGTGGTTGTAAATTATTAAAATAACCTTCATGTTTCTTTTTAATGCTCACTATTATATCTTACTATATCTCTGTAAATATTAGAATGTTTCTAATATTTAGGTGTAGTCTAGAATAGAATGTTTCTATTCTATTCGACTCCCCTCTTTGTATATATAGATCAGTTTGATCTCTGATTAATTCATTCAAGTATTCCGCCATTTACATTTGTAACATGGTATCAGAGCTAGGGTTTAAACCCTCTGTGCAAATCGATTGAAAATTTGTGTCTTCAGCTACTGGCGTTCTTGGAAACCCGTAGCTTAGTCTGTAAGTCACAAATCTGAAGGTCGTTTTTTCAAATCTGGAGGTCGTTTTTTCAAATCTGTTCACATCTAGATCTCAAAAAGTGGGATTTTTTGGTTTTTTTTTCAAAAACGGGTCTGTCTATCCCTGTTGGATATTCTGCTTGTGTTTCAGCTGCTGGGTTTTGTTGTTTTTTTCACCTGCAAACATCTTTTTTCTGCCTTTTTGACCTTTTTGGCCGCCGACTGTTATTCTGCTCGAAACCCTAGTTTTTGACTTCGGAAAAATTTTCTGAGCACATATTCTTGGTGGGTTTTTTGAAATCTCAAATGGGTCTTCATCAGATTTTTGTGGGTGCCTCATTTTTTGTGCCTCGATTTTCGAGCCAGCGGATCCGGATTTCGACAACATTTTATTTTTGGGTTTTTCGAGCTCTTTTCTGGTTACTTCTCCAATTTTTCTGGGTCTTTCATTTTCTCACCTCGAAGTTTGTGCCATTTGAAATATTCACATATTATAAGCATCTGTATCAGCAGCATCAAAAGTTGGACTCAATTAAACAGCACGCCAATGCTGCCCAACACTCAGAGCAGAAAGAATCTATCTACCATGCCTTTATGGCCAGCATACCTGCAAATCATGTGAAATCTTCTGCTTGGTACATTGATTCTGGTGCCTCCCGACATTTCACTCATAGGCGTGATTGGTTTGTTGAATTCACTCCCTATTCTGACTAAGTAATCTTTGGAGGCGGTGAAGAATACAATATTGTCGGCAAGGGCAATGTTCAGATTCAGTCTGGAGGAAGAAAACTCATGTTTCTCAATGTATGTTATGTTCCTGGCATGAAACATAATCTTCTGTCTGTTAGTCAGATTATGAAGCACTCTCCTCAGTTGGATGTCGTTTTCAGTGGAAATAAGTGTTCGATTATTGATTGTGTTTCCCGCACTACCCTTGCTTTCGGTCTTGAGGATCATGGTATTTATAGGCTTGTAGATTCAGGCGATTCCCTTGAGCATGCCTTCATCGCCGAATCATCCGCTCTCAGCAGTCTCTGGCATCAGCGATACGGTCATCTGAACATTCAATATCTAGCACAACTTGCTCGAGATAATTTAGTCCATGGCCTACCTAATATTCAGACCCAGAACCATCGCGTTTGCGGAGCTTGCCAAGCAGGGAAGCAACATAGGACACCATTTAAGAATGGTGAATCATGGCGGGCATACAGAGTACTCCAGCTAGTCCATGCTGATATATGTGGTCCTATGAATACTCCTTCTATTACTGGGAACAGGTATTTTTTACTCTTTGTGGATGATTTCAGTCGCAAAATGTGGGTATATTTTCTTAAGCAAAAATCAGATGCCTTTCTTGTATTTCAGCAGTTTAAAGCTCTAGTAGAAAAAGAGTCTGGTTCCTCCATCCGTACTCTGAGGACCGATAATGGGGGGGAATTATGTTCTTCTGCTTTCTCTGCCTTCTGTACTACTCATGGCATTAGACTTCAGTTCACCACACCTCACACCCCTCAGCAAAATGGTGTTGTAGAGCGTTGAAACTGTACCATCACAGAAATGGCTAGGACTATGCTAGAACATAGAAATGTTCCCAAAAAATATTGGGCAGAAGCAGTATCCACAGCTGTCTACCTTCTTAACCGGTCACCCACCCTTGCAGTTAATCATAAGACTCCTGAGGAAGCCTGGTCTGGTCGCAAACCTAGGATCAACCATTTGAAAGTTTTTGGCTCTTTGGCATATGTATGGATTCCTGATGCCAAACGCACTAAGTTGGATTCCAAAAGCCAGAAACTTATGTTTACAGGATATAGTCACACACATAAGGCCTACAGACTGATTGATGTAAATACTGATCATTTAATCTTCAGTCGTGATGTTGTGTTTGATGAGGAATTTGGACCATTTCCGCTCTCTGACTCCCCACCACATTCTGAGATTCAGTCTTCAGCAATCTCTGACTTGGGTTCTTCTATTTTATATGAGTCATCTGATGCTACTGATACACCACCTCAGTCACTTCCAGATAATACAACTCCTGCTCCTACTTCTCATCCAGCTATTCCGTTAGCATCTGATATTGGCTCCTCGACTCTTCGGCCAAAATGGTGGGCTCAAACGATTAGTGATCTTCGTCCTGATGAACTCATTGAGGGTAGAACCTCCAGAAATAAGAGCCTTCAGCACAACACAGTTAATATAGCTCTTATGGCCAACATCCACAGTATCCCTGAGCCCCAGATATATGCAGAGGCCAAAGGAATTCCAGACTGAGAACAAGCAATGGATTCTGAGCTTCAGAGTCTTCAAAAGAACTACACTTGGGTTCTTTCAGATCTCCCTCCTGGGAAGATACCCATTAGCTGTAAATGGGTCTATAAGGTCAAGTACCATGCAGATGGTACCTTGGACAAATACAAAGCTAGACTTGTTGTAATGGGCACCCTTGGATGTTCCAAAAAAACTAAACCAAATTGCTGAAAGGAATTATGTCAAATAGTTTGCATTCAACTTCTTATTTCTCCGTTTAATGTTTTAAACCCCTTATAACTCCGGAAATCAAACGTTTATTTGTTTGTTGTGTTTCGTGCATGGAATTGGTATCATACAACATAAACAAGAAAGAAACTACAATAATATGCAAAATGGAAATGAACTGCTGCTAATAAAATGTTATTTTCAGAATTCATAAAACCAAATACATGGCAGATTTATCAACTCACTAATTACTTCAGCAGTATTGACATAATACTCCAACCCATGCTTACAAACTTGCTGCTACAATACTTTGTCCTCCAATCAGTCCACTACCTTCATAATACCATTCCCTCCAAGCGGCATAAGCGTCGGACAAGTAGTGAAGAAGATATGAGCAAAATATCAAATCTGCCTGTAGCCGGAAATGCAACTAAACTGCCTGATAATGAAGCCAATAACAAAGAATTCCAAAGGCCAAACCCCAAGGGAATGACGTCTAGAATGTTACAAGAGAGGATAGACGTCCTCAAATGCCAATAACGGAGCTGCAACTCACACCAATTTCTTCTCATATTCAACCTGCCTAATGAAGCCACAAATGCTTCCTTTTATTCTATTCCCACGGGTCCGCTCAACTCATATGGACAATGTGGGATAAAAGATGTGTAATATAAAACATATATTAAAATACCCCTTATGTCTCCCTTGGGTACACATCACCATAAAATAAATATTAAAGTAACACTTTAATATTTTACAATTAAATTAGACGTTACTTTAATAAAACTTCAGGCATTAAAATGTATTAGCAATCGGACTCCGAATAATGCGAGTGATAGCTCATCGGAAAGCTCTCACCGAGGAGTATCGAATCCAATCACCAAAATTGACCTGCACTGTGTCTTGCCGACTTACTAAAAATAGTAAGTATGCCTGAAACTGAGTAAATCAACTTCGTTTTGGCCCAAACTGGAAATGACTAGGCCAAAACACTCCAAGATCCCATTAAACCCTTTGTTAGCCCTCGGGACCATGTAGAACAAGGCTAACACACACACACTTGGTCAACTGCTAAAATGGGGACATTACAGTTCGCCCCCCTTGAAATTGCTTGTCCTCAAGCAATCTCAGTCCAGCCTGCTGAATAACTTGCTCACTCTCCCATGTAGAATCTTCCTCCGGCAGGTCTTTCCATCTGACCAAATACTCCTTCACTATCCTGTTTCTAAGCTTCCTCTCTCTGGTATCCAGAATAGCCTCAGGTACTAACACAAGCTTCCCCTCCTCATCCAAAGGGGGTAAATCTGCAGAAGGCACTACACTCTGACCAATGGCTTTCTTAAGCCTAGACACATGAAACACATTGTGCACTCGATTGCCTTCTGGAAGCTCAAGCTCATAGGCGACTTTGCCCACTTTGCGAATCACCCTGTAGGGACCATAAAATCTAAGTTTCAACTTTTTAGTTCCGCTCTTCTTGAGCGATGACTGTCTATATGGTTGTAGCCTTAAGTAAACCATATCCCCTACCTCGAAGCTGCGCTCTATTCGGTGCTGATCAGCATACAATTTCTGTTGATTCTGGGCCTGTTGTATATTCTCTTTGAGCACTTTCAAGATGTCCTGACTATCCTGCAATAAGTTTTTGGCTTTGGGCACTCTACTGTCCCTCAAAACTAAATCCATGAAGCTAGGTGCTTCATAACCATAGAGTGCCATGAAAGGAGTCATCTTGATGGACATATGATAAGTGGTGTTATAACAATACTCTCCTATATGCAACCATCTGATCCAAGCCTTTTGTTGTGTAGTTACATAGTTCCTCAAATATCCTTCCGCCCATTTATTCACAATCTCTGTTTGCCCATCTGTTTGCGGATGATAACTAGTGCTAGGTGTAAGATCTGTACCACACAACCTAAACAACTCTTGCTAAAAAACACTCATAAACTTACTATCCCGGTCGCTGACAATGAATCTGGGCAGCCCATGTAACCTGAATATCTCTTTAAAGAAAAGATCTGCCACCTGTGCTGCTGTGTAAGTGGACGGAATAGCAAAGAAGTGAGCAAACTTCGTCAAGCGGTCCACCACCACATAGATGCAATCCCTTCCCTGCACTCGTGGTAAACCAGTGATGAAGTCCATCGAAATACTTTCCCATTTCCTATCAGGAATGGGCAAGGGCTGTAATAAACCTGCAGGAAATGTGTGCTCTTCCTTATTCTGTTGACAAACCACACACTCCCTGACATACCTCTGAACATCATCCTTGAGCCCTTTCCATGAAAACCGCTCTCGGATCTGCCTGTAGGTCTTGAAGACCCCCAGATGTCCAGCTGTGGGTGCATCATGAAATGCCTTCAGTATCGCCTCTCTCAAATGTGATGACGGAATCAAATAAACCCTGTCCTGAACTCTGATCAATCCATCTATCACCTCATAGCGATCATCCTGTATGGTACCTGAAATCAATCCAGAAGCCCAAGCATCTCTGACATACTCTGCTATAATCCGATCTCTCCAATCTCCTGAAATCTCTGCCAGAGCACATAAGTGAGGTCTCCGAGATAAGGCATCAGCCACCACATTTTTCTTACCTTTTACAAACTCTATGTCAAAGTCATAAGCCTGCAATTTAGTCACCCATTTTTGTTGCCAGTCATTAAGATCACGCTGGCTCATGAAGTATTTAATACTGTTGTGATCAATCTTGATCACAAAACGTCCACCTACCAAATATGATCGAAATTTGGCCAATGCATGCATTATGGCCAACATCTCCCGGTCATAGACAGAATAACTTTTCTCAACTGCTCGGAGCTTCCTACTCTCGAATGCAATGGGATGCTTCTCCTGCATCAATACTGCTCCAATCCCATCACCTGATGCATCACAATGAAGCTCAAAAGGCTTCGTGAAATCCGGTAGAGCTAGAACTGGACATGAAGACATTACCTGCTTGAAATGCTCAAAACACCTCTGTGCTGCCCCTGTCCACACGAAGGCTCCTTTCCTGGTAAGATCTGTCAAGGGTGTAGCAATCTGTGAGAATCCCTTAACAAACCTCCTATAAAAACCACATAAACCAAAGAATCCCTTAAGCTGTGTAAGGTTTGTGGGAGTAGGCCACTCTACAATAGCTCTAATCTTTTCGGGATCAACCCGAACGCCATCTGCACTAATGATATGCCCCAGGTAAAGGAGCTCAATCATGCCAAACTCACATTTAGATTCCTTGGCATACAATGACTCTCTTTCCAGAATAGATAACACCTCCTCTAGATGATGTAAGTGCTCCTCCCAGGTCTTACTGAAGACCAAGATGTCATCAAAGAAGATCAAGACAAATCTCCTCAGCTGCTTCCTGAATACCTGGTTCATACAACTTTGAAATGTAGCAGGTGCATTGGTTAGACCAAATGGCATAACCATGAACTCAAAGTGGCCATAGTGACATCGGAAGGTTGTTTTCTCAATGTCCTTTGCTCTCATCCTGATCTGATGGTATCCGGATCGCAAATCAATTTTGGTGAAGAAGCATGCCCCATGCAACTCATCAATCAGCTCATCAATCCTAGGAATGGGATACATGTTTTTAATTGTTTTCTTATTCAGTGCCCTGTAATCGATGCACATGCGCATCGTCCCATCCTTCTTCTTTACCAATACTACTGTTGAAGCAAAGGGGCTCTTACTAGGCCTGATATGCCCCATCTCCAACAAATCCTTAATCGCCTTCTCTATCTCATCCTTGTGTTTCTTAGGATGACGATAGGGAGTAATCATAACTGGTTTGGCTCCCTCCTCGAGCTCAATAACATGTTCCATCCCTCTGTCAGGAGGAACCCCATGAGGAATATCGCTAAATACTTTAGCGTGTCTATCAAGTATCTTCTGGACATCTAGTGGATGACTCTTTTCTTGTGGCTCTGGTGAAGTTGGCATAATGTGGCACTCTGCCGCCCACTCTATGTCATCATGACGAAAAAGTCTCTGCATTCTCCTCAAGGACACTACTCTGCAACCTCCATCTGAAAGCCCTCTAAGTACCACAGTTCTACCCTCATGCTGGAATCTCATCTCCAATTTCGCTAGATTGAGTGTGAACTCAACTAGTGAAGCCATCCATGTCATGCCGAGGATGACATCATAATCTCCCATGTCCACGACATAGAACTCATCCTCCAACTCGTAGCCATCTCCAAACTTGATGCGAAGATTAGATATCTTCCGAGTCCATAATAACTTATCACCATTAGCCACCATGACTCTAAACCCATCGTGCTCCTTTGTCTGTAACCCTCTCCTGGCTACCAACTGTGCATCTATGAAGTTATGTGTAGCCCCAGTGTCAATAAGAGATATCACTTTCTGCCCCTGGATAGTACCCCTAACCTTAAATGTGATTGCCTTTTGGGCCCTTGTCAAGCGTGCCAACGATCTATCATCCTTAGGAATGTTGCTCTCCTCTATAGTGTTACCCTCATCTGAATCGGAGTGTTGATCCTCCCCTTCTGACTCTGACTCTTCTGCTGAAAAATACTCCATTTGATTTGCCTTAGCCTTGAGAGAACATTTATGAGATAAGTCCCAAGGCTCTCTACAATGGAAGCACAACTTCTTCTTTTGAAGTTCATTCAAGGTTTCATTGTCTAGTCCTTTTGATCCTTCTTTGGGTTTGCTATACTCTTTCTGAAACGATTTTTTGTCTTTGTCTTTGCGGTAGGAAGAATCTGTTGAATGGTTTTTTCCTTTGTATACCGAAGGGGCTAAATCTCGTGCCTTTTTAGTTGCTTCAGCTAACGTGAGTGGATCATGTCCCTTCACCCAACCTCGTAATGGATCAGCAAGACCATCACAAAATAACACCACCAATCTCCTAGGAGAGATATCAGTAACAAGTACAGACAAGCGCTGAAACTCGGCAATGTAAGCATCCACAGAACCTGACTGTTTTAATTGTGCTAGCTCCTTGAAATGTAACTCGGGATCCTTAGTGTCAAATCTCCCAATCAATGTTTCGGTGAATTCGTCATAGGATGTAATCTGATTATGCCCCAAAGTCACCATGCCATGATGTCACCATTCATGTGCAACACCATCCAAGTGCATAGCCGCATACTTGATAGCCTCCTCCTCAGGCATAGGATTTAGCTGCAAGTATGTATCTACCTTCTGCACCCAAGCTCGTGCAGTCATCTTCCCTGAAGCATCATAATAAGGTAAAGAAAGTTTTCCAACTTTCTTCCTCAACTCAAAGTTTTGATTCCTCCCTCCTGCTTTAGGCATGTGTCTCATCCTCAAGTCCATATAATCTCTAAGAGAAATATCCGCCTGAAACTCTGGTCCACTAGCCTCCCAGTCCCTCCTGAACTAATCTTGTAACTCGGTAATCTGCGGTTTGTTTACTGGTTGAACCGGATCTCTGAGTGGGAAAGTGGGTAGAAGAGGTCTCGAGCTCGCAGTCCGTGCTGGGCGTGCAACGTGTCTAAAGTTATCAGCCTCATTTCCATTGTTGCCGTGTCCATTATTACCATTAATGTTATTCTCAGGACCATTGTTGTTGCCTTGGCCTTCATGGTTATTGTTTCCCCCGTTGTTATTGTTTCCCTCGTTGTTATTGTTTCTGTTGTTGGCATCACCTGGATTAATATTGACACCCATCTGTCTAGCCATGAGCTGCAACATCATGTCCATTCGCCTATTCTGCTCCTGCTGCATACGCTGCCCCTGCTCTAATGTATCCAGTAACTGTCGGAACAGTACCTCCCCCTAATCTGGACCAGCATTTCTGCCTCTGCCTAATCCTGTATTCCTGTCATCTCGATCACCCATATTATTGTCCTGATCACAGAATATCTCCTCTGTGTCTGTATGGTTGGATTCAATGTCCCCCTGCACGGATGTACTAGACTGTTTGCTTTGCAAGTCTGAAATCCTATTTTGTCTTGCTCTGGTATCGCGGAAATTATAAGACCCCTGTCGCATGCTCAAACATAAATGCTTAGCCTGTGTTTTTTACTTACTTTTTCCCTCTATCCGGCTGTTCCAAATTCCCTATAAGACCTCCACAGGATGGCAGGACTTATAGCTCTGATACCACTGTAATGGGCACCCCTGGATGTTCCAAAAAAACTAAACCAAATTGCTGAAAGGAATTATGTCAAACAGTTTGCATTCAACTTCTTATTTCTCCGTTTAATGTTTTAAACCCCTTATAACTCCGGAAATCAAACGTTTATTTGTTTGTTGTGTTTCGTGCATGGAATTGGTATCATACAACATAAACAAGAAAGAAACTACAATAATATGCAAAATGGAAATGAACTGCTGCTAATAAAATGTTATTTTCAGAATTCATAAAACCAAATACATGGCAGATTTATCAACTCACTAATTACTTCAGCAGTATTGACATAATACTCCAACCCATGCTTACAAACTTGCTGCTACAATACTTTGTCCTCCAATCAGTCCACTACCTTCATAATACCATTCCCTCCAAGCGGCATAAGCATCGGACAAGTAGTGAAGAAGATATGAGCAAAATATCAAATCTGCCTGTAGCCGGAAATGCAACTAAACTGCCTGATAATGAAGCCAATAACAAAGAATTCCAAAGGCCAAACCCCAAGGGAATGACGTCTAGAATGTTACAAGAGAGGATAGACGTCCTCAAATGCCAAGAACATAGCTGCAACTCACACACCAATTTCTTCTCATATTCAACCTGAAAATGAAGCCACAAATGCTTCCTTTTATTCTATTCCCACGGGTCCGCTCAACTCATATGGGCAATGTGGGATAAAAGATGTGTAATATAGAACATATATTAAAATACCCCTTATGTCTCCCTTGGGTACACATCACCATAAAATAAATATTAAAGTAACACTTTAATATTTTACAATTAAATTAGACGTTACTTTAATAAAACTTCAGGCATTAAAATGTATTAGCAATCGGACTCCGAATAATGCGAGTGATAGCTCATCGGAAAGCTCTCACCGAGGAGTATCGAATCCAATCACCAAAATTGACCTGCACTGTGTCCTGCCGACTTACTAAAAATAGTATGCCTGAAACTGAGTAAATCAACTTCGTTTTGGCCCAAACTGGAAATAACTAGGCCAAAACACTCCAAGATCCCATTAAACCCTTCGTTAGCCCTCGGGACCATGTAGAACAAGGCTAACGCACACACACTTGGTCAACTGCTAAAATGGGGACATTACACTTGTTGCTCGAGGATTCACCCAGCGCGAAGGCATTGATTATGAGGAGACATTTGCACCGACAGCCAAGATGAGCACTATTCACATTCTTCTTGCAATTGCAGCTCAGTATGGTTGGAAAGTTCATCAAATGGATGTGAAGAGCGCCTTTCTCAATGGTGAATTACAAGAAGAAGTCTACATGACGCAGCCCCCAGGTTTTAAGGTTGCCGGTTCAGAACACAAAGTATGTAGACTCCAGAAGGCCCTCTATGGTCTTAAACAGGCCCCTAGGGCTTGGTACATAAAGATTGATCATTACGTGGTTGCTCAAGGATTTCAGCGTAGTCCGTCAGACAGTAATCTATATATTAAACACTCTGGTAATGATATTCTTTTTCTTGTTGTCTATGTGGATGATTTGATCATTACTGGAAATTCAGAACATTTGATTTCAGAAATCAAATAGGATCTATGCAGAACTTTTGATATGACAGATCTCAGATTGCTTCATTATTGTTTAGGTATTGAGGTTTGGCAGACTGACAATAGTATTTTTTTGTCTCAGTCCAAGTATGTCAGAAGTTTGCTTGATAGGTTTCGAATGCAGGATTGCAAATCTGCCTCCACTCCGATGGAGACTGGTCTGAAATTGTCCGCACAATCTTTTTCTCCCCCTGTAGATGAAACACTCTTCAGGCAGCTAGTAGGTAGTCTCATCTACCTTACTACTACTAGACCTGATCTCAATTTTGCAGTCAGCTACATCTCACGGTTCATGACAAACCCCAAGACTGATCATTGGATTGCAGCGAAACGTGTGTTACGCTATGTACATGGTACTTTAGATTATGGTCTTCTTTACACAAGGAGTACTACTCCTCAGCTCAGTGGATTCACTGATTCCGATTGGGCCGGCTCAGTTGATGATAGGAAATCTACTTCTGGCTATGTGTTTAGTATCGGATCTACAGCAGTTACTTGGACCAGTAAGAAGCAACAAGCACATGCACTCTCCTCTATAGAAGCAGAATATAGAGGAGCTGTCAAGGCAGCTTGTGAAGCAATTTGGCTCCGGCAGATGCTTGCAGATATGCATATTCCTCAAGCAGGTTCGTCTTTTTTTTTTCAGACAATCAGGGCGTACTCAAACTTGCCAAGAACCCAGTGTTTCATGAACGAACCAAGCACATAGAGCTTCATTGCCATTACATCTGACAATTAGTAGAAGATGGATCTATTCAGTTACGCTATGTTCCTACCTCAGAGCAATCAGCAGATATTTTCACTAAACCCCTTGGTCCTGACAAGTTTGTTAAATTCAGGGGATCTATTGGTGTAGTAAATAGATTGAGCATTAAGGGGGGGTATTAAAATAACCTTCATGTTTCTTTTTAATGCTCACTATTATATCTTATTATATCTCTGTAAATATTAGAATGTTTCTAATATTTAGGTGTAGTCTAGAATAGAATGTTTCTATTCTATTCGACTCCCCTCTTTGTATATATAGATCAGTTTGATCTCTGATTAATTCATTCAAGTATTCCGCCATTTACATTTGTAACATAAATGACACAATCTGGGATAGAGGGCGGCATCATACATGGTGTTTCATTGCAAGAATAGCCCAACAAACATAGATAGTGATTAAAGAGATTGACATAATGAACAGTCAGCTATTCAAAACAATGTATATCGGGAACAATGAACAGTCTATGTTAGAGCCAGTGATTTAATATACTATAACAGGGAATGTTTTGCATGAAGCAAGTAGCAGTGACTATGCTTCAGATAGCAGCAATCCTGATGGTCAAATTCTTTGATGGCCCACGTAGAACATAATGCTGAGTAAAATGATTCAGCTTGAAGCAATAAAAGAAAAATATAAATCAGACTCAATGATAAAGAATACAGGTATCTAATGGATTGCAGCAATAATAATTTTGAAGATTTAAGCAACAACCAAATGCCATGATGGAGTCGAATCTATTACTCAGTGATGAAAATATCAAAGATGTTAGAAGGAAACTATTGCTGGCAGTCAGAGTAGCCCTATAAAAATATTGAATGCCCAGCATCACAATACTCTTCACATGGACATTCGAATACACTCAGGATGCTTATTCGATTTCACTTCAGAAATAATATGTTGCAGTCACAAATGTCAAGACGTGATTATTCTAGGAGGGATGGAAGGTGCTCGATACCACAGCCCTGTAATGTCAATGCTGTGCATATGCTTGAGGTTTGAGTCTAGCTATAATCTCTGAAAAAACAGGTCTCACGACATTCATGAGGCATC
The DNA here is from genome assembly GCA_028749045.1 of Cupressus sempervirens. NCBI lineage: Eukaryota > Viridiplantae > Streptophyta > Pinopsida > Cupressales > Cupressaceae > Cupressus > Cupressus sempervirens. Next base: position 113,058,069 of record CM053791.1, on the reverse strand, counting down.
GTATTTTCTGAGCCACAGTATATTTGCCCATTGTTTTGTGAGAACTTGCGGCAGAATACAAAAATATATATACATTACAGGATCATGGTCTGTGATAGTAAATAATATCAATCTGAAGGAATATAAAGCATCGTGCCAAAAAACCAAAAAAAATCAAGTTCCAGATGTGATTAAGAGACTTTAATTGATAGATTGAGCAGTGATTAAAGTTTATCGAAGGAAAAGTCTTCATATGAATCAACAGCAAGACAGAAGAAGCCCGATAATCAAAATGGTTAAAAGGGGATGCTTATTATAAAAGATGTTAAAGGCATTAATAGTGCCATCAAGGTCTCATATATTAAAAATTTAATTAAAATGAAAAATTGTGTTGTTAATAAGGGACATCTTGTTTCAAACAAATACAACCCTTATTTGAGATATAAATAATGAAACATCTATAGACCAAGTGAAACAAGACATTCGGAAGATATTTGGACATCCATATTCTCAGAAGAAATATTTATATCATTTTGTATGGAGGGATAAGGGCTATATATGGCTTTTCTAATATAAATTCCATTAGTTTTTCTCGTTCTTTGTTTATTATTAAAGGGGTGGAGATTTAAACTGCAAATGAATTGTCTTTTATAATTATTTTTTGGAATTTTGTTTACAATTTAAATGTCGGATAAGTGGACATGGTCATCTAGCATTTAAATTCGATCATCACAGATAGTGTGAAATGTTTAATTATTTTCACATATGTGTCCAGTTTGTCTCCCTACCAGAGGAGTTAAAATTCAATCTGGACTAATTTAAGATTGCATATATATTTGATCTGTCACATTTGATTATTTAATTGTTGGCAATAAAGTGTGTAAAACATTATAAAGTTGTACGTGAAAATTCAGTGAAGTTGACTCTATTGTCCAGATGAGCACAGGCACTGGTCTTTTTATTATTGAAGTCAGAAAATCTATAACTTCCTTCCTACAAGTATCAAATCACTTATTTACAAATATTATACAATTCAAACATTCAATATTCAATCCTATTTTGATTGAGTTCAAGAACCTTGCCAGTTGGAGAACTCTAGAAGTTTAAATTTGCTATAGAAAAGCCTTGAACCAAACAGTCAGCTTTTAAAGTGAAGGTTCACCCACCTGAGTGTAGTGGAGCCTAAAGTGTAGGGGAATCGAGAAGTATTCCCGTTCGTTGGCCAGAACTGATTGTGAAATCCTATCGGAGAAGTGGCAGGCTCTTGGATTTTCAATCTGCGGTTTTGGAAACCAACACCACCTTTATTTATATGGGCGTTTATATTTGCAAGAGACACGTCTCTTTACTCTTTACTCAAGCAATTAGGATTATATATTCCTTAAATAGAATATAATTATCTTTTCAACCATTACTAATAATGTATTACTATTTAAGATAAATTATTAATTATATTGTTTTATATATTCATATTAATATTTTATTGTTCATATTATAATGTAATGGCATATATTATATTATAATAATATTTTATCTAATATTATTATTATATTACTTTGTTCATATTGTATCCTCTTGTCTTATTATATTTATAATATAGACAATTTGTTATTTATTTAATAATAAATTATATTATAATTTATTATTAAAACGATTCATTTATTTTATTATTAAATTCTACTGGCAAAATAGGGGACATGACAGTCCATCTTTCCCAAAATTGCTTGTCCTCAAGCAATTCAATACTCTCTCCTTATGATTTTATTGACAATCCTACAACAACAAATTCAATTTTGGAATTAGATAGTTATAAATATAAAATCAAATATTACAAGATTATCTTTAAACTACTAAGAATGATTTAAAAGAAGGAACTTATCTTGATGTCGTCGCACATAAGTGTTTCTCATCTTTGGTGAATAAATCTCTTAGACATAGAATTGCTACAATGTTCTCTTTGCCAATAAGGGCGACATTCTATAAGAATGCCCTCTGCACATAATAGCAACATTCTATAAGAATGCCCTCTACCACACTTGGTGACGTTCACTAACAACATCCTCTGCCTAGGGTGGCGACACTCACTGAGAACACCCTCTGCCAAGCCTAGCGACGCTTCTCTAAGAATACCCTTTGTCCTTAATAGCAGTGCTCACTAAGAACACTCTCTGCTAATTATGGCGACATTCACTACAAGCACACTCTACCAGGCATGGTGGTATTCACTAAGAACACCCTCTATGGCCGACATCCAATGATGTCCTCTATGGCCGACATTCACACGATGTCCTTTGTGGCCGACATTCGAGGATGCCTTCTATGGCTGACACTCAAGAATGCCCTCTATGGCCGACACTCAAGAATGCCCTCTATGGCCGACATTCATAGGATGTCCTCTGTGGCCAACATTCAAGAGTGCCCTCTATCGCTGACATTCATAAAGAATGCCCTCTGTGGCCAACATTTAAGAATACCCTCTATTAATCATTCATTACGAATGCCCTCTGTGACCGGTGTTCAAAAATGCCCTCTACAAAAATCTCTTGGGTCTTTGGATTCCCTTTAGGAATCACGACATCCATTTTGAATGCCCTCCTTTTTAATTCTTATAAATAAATCATTATGTCACATCATTCTTAGATGATCTCAATATGTACCTTGTGCTTTTATAGATATTGCCACAAATTACATGTCTTCCTTCGAGGTTTGTCGGACCTTAAGTGAATCATGATGTCATTGTGATTATATGATGGGCATCCCTTTAGCTGTCACTTATTTGATGATTGTATATCTTCTGCCCTACAGGAGGGCAAGATCATGCTCTGATACCACTGTAATATCCCCTACTAGGGCTATATAGAATGACTATCAAATTTTGATGTTTGATACTACTGTAGCTTCTCTTTGAAAGGTTGTATAGGAATCTGTATATATTATGGTTTAGAATGTAATAGATTTTTTTTCCTATATTAATCCCTTTAACCTAAGAGGAACGGTATGATTGTATTAAATAGGATAAATACCAATACTCCACTTCATTATTATATTCATGTTCAGGTTTTACTCACGACTAGTGCAAAGGTGATCTGGGTTAGATAGAGAGTTCAGATTTAATTAAATAGAACATGAACAGTAAAATGATACAATCAAGATTGGCAACTTGTGGATGCAATCAATATCAGTGTAATAAGAGGGGTGATAACATTCTTTGTGCCGTAAATGCTTCTATAGCCTATGTTCAATGTTATACTTGGTATAATAGATTGAGAGTTTGTAATAGAGACGGGCATTCTATATGGAGGTTCGCATATATTTCTGAATCAATCCATCAATCCCAGTCCCTAATGGGATGCTACCTCTGATGATTTAATGAACATTGTCAACTGATTACTGTTTGACCTTTTGTTTATGTCGCTTCTCTATATCTCCCTACGTAATTGACTGCGTCGACATGAATCAGTGACTCATTGCCTCTTTATTCTTTTGTTTGATACATGCATCATGAACATCATTCAATGCTTCCCTAGATCATAATTCACATGTTATAGATATGGACAGAAAGACAGAAAAATAATGTATTCTATTGGGTGTTCTTTCCTCCCCCATCATATCAATATATCATTTAATTTATTGTGTAGTTTAATTGAACGGTGATTTGATGGACTGAATATCCTGTTTCCATATATCAATTACCCGTTTGATGTTTTCATACTTGACATGGCTGAATAGATATTCATTGAGCGGTACAATGGTGATGGGCTCTTCTTACTTAGGTTGAATGAGGAGTTTTCATATTTCTGCCATAGACTCTTCTTGTCACATTGCTTACTATACCTTCCCTTGGTGAACTGCAGAAAATTCCTTTGTTATTATAGCTGACTGTATTAAGTTGTTCATTGTCTTCCCCACTGACTGGGCATCCACTGCTCGTTCTCCTGTCTGATACTATTGACTAGTTTTCTAGGTTGCAAATGTCTTTGAATATTTTTTGTATTTATATTTTTTTTTCTCTTATCCACTCTTTCCTAATACTTTTCAATGGAGTCATCTTGTTCGATTGGAGAAATCTCATTTTTATGAAATTCTGATTTATGTTTATATGTATTCTAAACAAATACTTCCTATTATTGTTGTCTTCCATTCTCCATCTTTAGTCATTGCTATGTGTTCTGGTGCAATCCTTGTTCGATGCTTTATATCCTTGATATTGTCCACTTCGTTCATAGTTCCTTATCTCTGTTGTGCAATCTACAACTCCAATTACTATTTGCATATTTTCTATATCTTCCACCTTTTGTGCAAGGTCTCCACCTTTATTTATATGGGTGTTTATATTTGCAAGAGACGAGTCTCTTTACTCTTTACTCAAGCAATTAGGATTATATATTCCTTAAATAGAATATAATTATCTTTTCAACCATTATTAATAATTTATTACTATTTAAGATAAATTATTAATTATATTGTTTTATTTATTCATATTAATATTTTATTGTTCATATTATAATGTAATGGCATATATTATATTATAATAATATTTTATCTAATATTATTGTTATATTACTTTCTTCATACTGTATCCTCTTGTCTTATTATATTTATCATAGTTTTAAAACTCGGTATTGGCAATATCTCGGCCAGCTCAAATTTTTTGAAAAACTCGGAATCGGCAAAAACTCGGCGAAAAATTCGGCAATAAATCGGCTCTTTTATCGACCATTTGAAAATATAATTTCTTAAAATATTCTAAAAAACATATACATACACACCAAATTTGTAGAATATATAACAATTTGAGATATTACCCATATCTCATTCAAAGTTTTAAGTTAAACATCTGCATTAAAAAGTAGAATAATAATTATTAATACTAATAGTAATATAGAACTAAATAAATTTAACTATATGTAATAGCAATACACATTTTTAATCATAATGTTAAATTATTTAGTATTTACTACCTTGTATTAAAAATAAATTATGCTACACTGTCTACATAATTATACATATTATATATATTACATATTACATATTAATAAAAATTAAATCATTAAAAATATTGTATAATACTATAGTAATAATTTATAAACAATGAACATATTAATATATAAAACTTTTAGCTTTTACTTTTAACTATAAATGCATGGAGAGGCTTTGGCAAAATATCTACATTTTGCACATGCGACCACGAAATGGAGTCATAGGGCCACGAAATGCAGTTGCTCAACTATAAATCTCACAAGTAGTTCCAAAAATGTGGTCACCCATTCACGTGGATGAGCAGAATGGAGTTGCGTGCGTCGTGGATGAGCAGAATGGAGTTTTCAAGACAAATCCACCCTAACTCGTGGGCTAAAACTTTAGCGTCGCTCACATTTGTTGACTTTTATCAACATTTTTTTGCTCGCAATTTGGCGGAATTTGGCAAGTTTTACAGATAAAATTGCGGTGGATTTTTGAAAAACTCATGGCTGATTTAATGCGCAATAATGTCTTTTTGGAATGCCGCTTGCAAAATATCACGATTTTGGTGATATTACGCCGATTTTTTTTACTATGATATTTATAATATAGACAATTTGTTATTTATTTAATAATAAATTATATTATAATTTATTATTAAACCGATTCATTTATTTTATTATTAAATTCTACTAGCAAAATAGGGGACATGACACTCTCCCCCTTTCTCGGCTCCCCCTATCCTTCCTTTCTTTGACAGGGTTCTCTTTTCAGCTTTCTATGGTCTCTCTAGGCCTTCTCTCCATTTTCTCCTTTGCCTCTTTCTCTCTTCCTTTTTCCTCTCCTTTTGGTTTACCGTTCCCCTCCTCTTGTGTTTCCTTCCTTTCTTCCTTGTTTTTTCCTGGTCATTTTTTTTGGGTTATTCCTTAGCTTCACCTCTCTCTCTCTCTCTCTCTCTCTCTCTCTCTCTCTCACTCACTCTCACACTCACACACACACACACACACACCTTTCTTTCCCTCTTTCTAGCTTTTTCCTTGTGGAGTTGACAATTTTTCACTATTTGTATTTATTTTAGTTATTTTTTGTTTTATTCATTAGACTTTCTTTATTCTTTTTTTATTGATATTATATTGAGTTATAATACATTATATTTGTAAACTTTTTTATAGTTGTTGTTTGCTTTATGTTAATTTGCTATATAATATTAATATATAGCAAAATTAAGTTGGGTTTAATTCTTTTTTGTTAGTCTTTTTTATTTCTTAATTTGCACTCCTTATGTATTTATTTGCATTTTTTTGGTCATATATATATATATATATATATATATATATATATCTTCATCTATTGTGTTTCTAATTTTCAACTTTATTTGCCCTCGTTTATTTTCTATGGTCCCCGAGGATGCATACCCAGCCTTAAAACAGGAGTTTTGGAAATGGGAACGGGGGGATGGGTATGGGACGTCCCCTAGCCGTCCCCAAAAAAGGAAAATTACCAAAAGTTGGGAAAAAAAGGGAGACAACTCGTCGTCCCCGATACGGAAAGGGGATGCCTAGACGTCCCCCAACCATAACAAGTACGGCCAGCCGTCCCCAAATGTTTTTTTTTTAATTTTTAATTTTTAATTTAAAAAAAAATTAGGCAAAAAATTTAAAAGTGAATATTAAAAAATAATTTTAAGGCTCCTTATTAGGTTGCGGAGGTGGGCCCCGTCCCTCCAAATGCGGTAGAGGCAGAATAGGATCAGCGATTTGCTTCATTTTTCTATGTTACGTTTTTTATGTTGAACGTGAACATGATTATGATACATTGGTACTTATTACTTTATCGCAGCCCTCTAGCCTTTGGGCGTATAGGTTTAGGCATATTTAGATTTAGATTTTTAAATTTATCATGTTTATCATTATAATATTGATATGCATTTTGACAATTGAGTACTGAAGTCGGATATTATTTCTTAGATGACATTCAAATGTTGTAAGTTATGGTTCTATAATGTTTAAATGACATGCTCTGTGCTTAGTTTCATATGAATGACATGTATATTTGCAAATTTCCCTATATATATATAGTCGTCCCCGTTTGCCGTCCCCCCTGGTCCCTTTATTCTTTTTTTATTGATATTATATTGAGTTATAATACATTATATTTGTAAATTTTTTTAAGTAGTTGTTGTTTGCTTTATGTTAATTTGCTATATAATATTAATATGTAGCAAAATTAAGTTGGGTTTAATTCTTTTTTGTTAGTCTTTTTTATTTCTTAATTTGCACTCATGTATTTATTTGCATTTTTTTGGTCATATATATATATATATATATATATATATATATATATTTCTTCATCTATTATGTTTCTAGTTTTCAACTTTATTTGCCCTCGTTTATTTTCTATGTTCCCCGAGGACGCATACCCAGCCTAAAAACAAGAGTTTCGGAAATGGGGACAAGGGGATGGGTATGGGACGTTCCCCAGTCGTTCCCAAAAAAGGCAAATTACCAAAAGTTGGGAAAACAAGGGGAGACAACTCGCCGTCCCCGGTACGGAAAGGGGATGCCTAGACATCCCCCAACCATACCGAGTACGGCCAACCATCCCCAAATTTTTTTATATAAAATTTTTAATTTAAAAAAATTATGCAAAAAATTAAAAAGTGAATATTAAAAAATAATTTTAAGGCTCCTTATTAGGTCGCCGAGGTGGGCCCCATCCTTCCAAATGCGGTAGAGGCATAATAGGAGCAGTGATCTGCTTTATTTTTCTATGTTACATTTTTTATATTGAACGTGAACATGATTATGATAAATTGATACTTATTACTTTATCGCAGCCCTCTAGCCTTTGGGTGTATAGCTTTAGGCATATTTAGATTTAGATTTTTAGATTTATCATGTTTATCATTATAATATTGATATGCATTTTGACAATTGAGTACTGAAGTCGGATATTATTTCCTAGATGACATTCAAATGTTGTATGTTATGGTTCTATAATGTTTAAATGACATGCTTTGTGCTTAGTTTCATATGAATGACATGTATATTTGAAAATTTTCCTATATATATATAGTCGTCCCCATTTGCCGTCCCACTTGGTCCCCAAAATCGCCAAAAAAAATTGCCGTCTTAGAAACCCGTCCCGCCGTCCCCCGCTGTCCCCGTACCGGAAACTCGGGGGAACATAGTTTATTTTAGTCATAATGTTGCATAGCTTTTTCAATTTATCTATTTATTATTGTGCTTTATTTTTTTTGCTTTGCTTTCTAACAATTTAAATTTTTTTGACTTATGGTTCTACTTCTTTATAGTGTTTTATCATAGTGTATATATTATCTTGGTTTTGTTTGCATGCGTTATAGTTAGTAATGATATTAGAGTGTTTTATCTAGCTTTTATTTGTCTCTATATTTTTGTTGTTTTTATTTATTTGTGTATATATATATGCATATTTATATCATCTTTATTTTCTTTGCTATATATATATATATTTTTTTTCTTTCTCACCTTTCTTTTTGCATAGCTTGTTATCATTTTTTGTTCCTTCAATCTTATTTATCTCTTTATTTTCTAGGATTTTTCTAAATAACTTAATTTTCTGTTTTATCAATTTTTTGTCATTTTGTTTCATTGTTCTTTTCTTTGTTTTTAATCTCTTCACTATTTATCATTTATTTTATTATATTTTAGTTCTCATTTTTGTTTTATTTTAGTTTTTTAGTTCTTCTTGCTTGTGTTTTTGTTCTTTTTGTATTATCTAGTTGCCATTTGTCCTTTGCTTTTGGTTTAGGTAATTTATTTATTTATTTGTGTTCTATATAATTATGGATTTTTAATTTTTGTTTTGTTTCTTGTTTTACACACACACACACACACTCATACATTTTTCCATATATGCATCTCTATGTGTATTTTGTATTTGTGTGTGTTTCTGTTTTTATATGTTTTAGGTAGCATTGATTTTAGCTTTTCTTTGCTGTTCTTTCTTAATTGTTCCTTTTATTTTTTCTCCTTTCTTTTGGTGTAGCTTTTACGAGGCTTCTATTCCTAGTTCTTTGTTCATGTTTGTTTATTATTTTTTCTTTCACATCAATGGTTTTTTCCTTTTCTCCCTCTCTTCCTTCTTCCTACCTTTCTCTCTATTTAAACATGTTTGGCTCTGCAACTTTATCCATCTTCTGTTATGCTCTCTTATGCTTGGTTTCTTCCTGATGATGGATCACAAGTGTGATTCCTAATTTAGATGCTAAAAAACTTTACACAATCAAATCCAGAAGTTCTTGTAAATAATTATCATGGATTGTGGAAATCTATTCTCACTGATTACTGTACCTGTTGTGAACCTTGAACCTTGAATCCTCAATATAGTTGTATGCCAACTGACAACCGAGGTTTTCAGCTGCAAGATCAGCTTTACCAGCTTGTATGGAGCTTCTTTAGAACTTGGCATGGGGTTAGTGTTGTGAGGTTTTACAGAATTGCCCCATTACTAGTGGGGACCCCCTCTTTTTGCTTCCGTAGCAGGAGTATTGGTCTTAGATGCTTCTAGTTAGTATCATTTTTCAAGCCAAGTCGTCGAGGAAGTGAGTTTGAGCAATCTTGCCCTACTAGGAAGTCAAATATATCAGGGATATGTGGGAAAGATGGGTTAAGCTAGTTAGGAAGGTGGAGTTGAAACCAAGTAATTTGTGAGGACTTAGAATCATTAGATAATCCTTGTTCCAACTTCAATTCGACCTTACGAAGCCAGGATGGGTTGTGGGAGGTAACAATGCTGAAGGATTATTTGAAAACCCTTAAAATCTAAAATCTTATTTATAACTCCTATGAAGCTGAAACTTATCTCAAGCATTCTAACAATATTTATATAAATTTAAAAAGTATAAGGAAAGGAATATTTATATAAATCCTCCCACCTTCTGAGCTGAAAAATGACTAAATGTTGAAATAGGGAGTTGACTTATAAATTCAAATTCTTGACACTAGGTCGGACCATGACCATGTCCAAGGATAAAATCCTTGCCTACCCTTAATTTCAACCCTAGCAAAATCAGAGTGAGCATTGGCACAACCCCCTCAAACTTGCATTGACAAGAAGAAACAAGCAAAAATGGAATTTTTCTATGAAGTTTGAATGTGAATTTTTAAGTGAAAATCCTCTAGTAGGGGTGGAATCTGGTCCTACTTTGGACTTTATTGTCTTAGGGTGCTGATTTCTGCTTCATAGATGGGAGCTTGAAGGGCGATCCACTTCCTTCCAAAAGACAAAACAGTTGATGGATGGAAAATCTGGAGGGATTGAACAAGTTTTGACCACAAAATATGATAGTAGAAAAGTTGGTCACATGAGGAGAAATCCTCAAAGGGTGGTGGATGCCAGCATCCCAAGAAGATTATTTTCTCTCTAATGTGAAATTTCTGCCCAAGAAGAAAACCCTCAAGCATGTGAAATTTCTGCCCAAGAAGAAAATCCTCATGCATGTGAAATTTCTGCCCAAGAAAAAAATCCTAAAGCATGTGAAATTTCTGCCAAGAAGAAATTCATCTCAAGTTGCAAGAAGCAGAGAAGTTTGACAAGTGGAGTCTAGAGGAAATTTGATTTCATAAAATCCTTAAGTTCTCTTTCATTTTGTTTAATTCCTATCATATTGTGAGTTCAATGCATCCTTTCTCTTTTATTGTGCTAGTTGATGTTTTTTCATGACTTGTTCTCTCACTGAAATCTAAAATGGCCTTAGTACTTCACTGGGACTTGAAAGTGGAGGCTTGGATTGCACTATTCCTTCACTGAAATCTAACATGGCCTTAGTACTTCACTGAGACTCGGAAGTGGAGATTTGGTAGATATTTGTTCTTGCTTCTGTAGTTTCTAGGTTTCTTCGTAAATGAGATAGTAAAAATTGGTTTGCTTAAATTGACTTTACCTATGAGTTGAGTTTAAACTTAAAAGGAGAGTTATGATTGTCACTTATGGAAAATTGAGCTCATCTTCCCATATTGTTGACTAGTTCAAACATGGATAGCTAGAACTTGTATTCATGTTGTGCAGAGTGGAAGAAATGTTCATCTTCTTTTCATCAATTTGACTGACTACAGAGACTCGTGTTTAACTATTTTATAGTGTTGGCCTATTTTGTGTCCCATTGCTGAACCAAATGTGGGCAGCATGGTTGTGCCAGCTGAATCCCACGGGTTCATGTTTTTCAAACAAACCAAAACAAAGATTTTTTTTTGTAAAATAATAGTTATGCCCTTGAAAAGTGATTGTGGCATCTGTGCTCAAGGATCAAGAGGAATCTCTTCATTTTTTGTAACTGCCTAGCTTGGAAGAGCATGCCATAGTATAGGTGGGATCTTCATACTGTAGCTTATGGTCTTTACACTAGATAAGGCAAAACAATTTTTTCATCTGATTGCCAACAACATTTGCCTTACACAATGCTATTGGCATAAGAATTTTTGCCATTGTGTTGTGTTTGAGTATTCCTTTTGCCTTCTATCAAAAGGGTTCTAGGGTGGAGTTTTTTCAACTGTATGTTGACATTTGAAAGATGCATATATACACTTACAAACAATTGTACTCACTGTGAGCCCTAAACCTTGAATCGACACCTATAGTCGTACGTGAACCGACAATCGAGGTTTTCAACTGTAAGACCAACTTTAACAACTTGTATGGAGCTTCTTTAGAACTTGGCATGGAGTTAGTGTTGTGAGGTTTTTACACCATTGCCCCATCACCAATGGGACCCACTCTTTTTACTTTAGTAGTGGTGGTGGTCTTAGGTGCTTCTAGTCAGTATCATTTTTCAAGTCTCCAACTCGAGGAAGTGGTTTTGGACATTCTTGGCTTGGTGGTGTCAGGGATATGTATGAAAGATAGAGGTGGATTTGAAACTAAGTAAATTGTGAGGAAATGACTTAAAATCATTAGATAATCCTTATTCCAGCTTCAATTTGACCTTAGAAAGCTAGGATAAGTTGCTGAAGGCTTTTTGAACATTAAAATTTGGCCAAGTGTGGATTTTTTGAAAACCCTTAAAATCAAGAATCTTATTTATAACTCTATGAAGCTGAAATCAATCTCAAACATCCTAATTGTAACATCCTGTTTTCCCAAGTCTTAATTAACAACTAACATATCCAAGAATTACAGTTATTACTTCATTTTCATAGGAAGTCAGTTAAATCAGTTACGTTCATATGAATGAGGTTTATAGTTAAAAATCAATTAAACAAAATTTCTTAACTAAGAACTTAAAACACCATCAATGAATTTACTATAGAATTTAAAAACCATATACCATGGAATTTGAACCGAGAAAACATTATAGGGATGCTTCTGCAATCACTCAGATTAGTCCACAAATACTATTATAACAATATCATATAACAACTTCCATCCACTACCACTATATCAAAAATCAAATGACGATTACCATTAAATACCACTATATAAAATTAGGGCATCACATACCACTGTATCAATTAGGGCATTGATTACCATTGGATCATTTAGGGCATCATATACCACTATATCACTTAGGGCTTCAATTACCATTAGATCATTTAGGGCATCATATACTACTGTATCACTTAGGGCTTCAATTACCATTAGATCATTTAGGGCATCAGATACCACTGTATTAATTAGGGCTTCAAATACCACTGAATCAATTAGGACTTCAGATACCACTGTATCATTTTTTTCCTTCCGATTGCTTAACTATGGCAATAACTCAAGATTAAAAGATATGCTCATATTTATTATTCATATAAATGTAAGATTGATATAACAATCCATCAGATAAATCTCTCTCGCAACTAAATGTAAAATAACTATAACGATGATATAACTCAATTAATCTTACCTTCGTCTTGCATATACATCAAAAAAGTAAAAATACTTGTTTCTGACAAATAATTGAATGTATAGCTTATCTTTGTCTATTGTATGTCTGACAACTTGGGGAGAGGTGAAATGTTGTCAGGGGCTTAACTACCCAATCTCGGACCATAACTTATCCCCACACAATCTCTAACGAGAAAGGCCCTCCCTACCCGGAATAGACCGGGATCATCTTGTTATCCATTGAGCATCCTGGTATCTAACCACACCACTCGACTTGACAACAAGAGATTACAATAACAGGATCATGCATGAGCTATTAAATAATTCATATTAAAAATGATAAACATTGTTATGTCACATTTGTTTCTGTTTCATGTTATTGCAGATTCTTTTCTCTCACCTCTTCACCCTTTTCCTTGGCTATATAGCCGGGTGAATCCCAGGTGTTTGGAATTCTCAGGACAACCGGTTCTTTCTGTTGATTCTCAACTGTTTCATAATTAACATATATTCCAGCTTATCACAATCTATGATTTGAGATATTATATTCTTTAAAGATTGCAGAATTGATTGTTTAGATCTAGTATATATTGGCATAATGATTTATGGATCCATACTATGGTTACTTGGCTATCACTTGCCATGAACAAAGTTAAATTAAAAGAAATTCAATTTGTAAATTCGAACAAGATATCATCATGATAAATGTTGGAACTTGCTGCTATGAATAATCAATAACAATGACATGGAATATTCAACAAAACTTACAACTTAATCATGGAAGGGAAAGAAGTCTCCAAGTCTAGCTGGCTGCTATGGAAAATGTTTTGAACTTTGGAATATCACAATCTAAAATGATTAACACATGACCTGATACAAATTTGAAAATGTCTAGAGTTTGCAAGTTGATTTGAAAACAGCTTCCCTCCAGTTGCTTGAAATTATCACCACAGTGTATATGAACTTTTATCCTCAGCAAGAAATATTGATATGGCTGGGAGTACAGATTGGGCTGCTTTGAACAAAGCTTCTTAAAATATATATATAGTAGGAATTTGTTAGGTTTGAGGTAGTCGGGTGTTGAAAATATAAGAATGTCTTCTAAGCGTAACCATAGTGAATAATCACAACTTCAATCCTCAACATAGAAAAGATCACATATGGTAGACTGAGACTTTTATGGAAAGAAAGGAAGTAGGAGCCCAGCTGGCCGCTGTGATTCAGCCTCCCTCAAACATTCTTTAGGCGCCAATATTCAATGCATAAATGCATCACGTTTTCTAATACCAAGACTGTAAAATAAACCTAAAATGCTATGGGCGGCAGTGATTTCCCAAAAGGTATTTGTAGGCTCTCGACCTATGAAGGAAAGATGGCAATGAGAGGGAGAGAGTCGGGAATGAGAGGAAGGCAGTTGGGTATGTTTGAAAAATAAAACTCGAGTGAATGAAAGAAGTTGGACACTAGGAAAAATAATATATATCTCTTGCCTCTTTCTTGACTCATGATATAACAAGGTTTAAAGAAGACTCTTTGGCTTTCGTAACTTAAAGAATATCTTGCCAATTAAAAATGCCAAGTGTTTAATTGGTTACAAACAAAGAAAAGAATATAAGATAGAAAAGAGTTGGAAGGTTATAATTCGAATATTATTATAATTCGAATGTTATTATATTTTGAATATTATTACAATTTTATATTTATATATGTACATGTAAATATATTAATGGGGTGACATCACTTTATTAAATTATTATAATATAATGGTGCCATTTCATTTTTATATCTATATGTACGTATATAGATATATCTATTATAATAATAAGGTGAAAGATCATATTAAATCCTTTGAGGTATGTTTTATATTTTAATTAGATTATTTTATGTTTTCCTAGATTATTTTCTTAATAGCTCATGTGGGTCCCACAAATGTATCATGTGTTCAAGTCGCTAGGTCCTCAACCCATTTGCTCAGTGATGGTGATGCTCCTGTGCCTAATTATTTTCTGACAATGCTTCCACCCCTTCGACGTACTTCCTACAAGGAAATTCTCCACAGTTAAATTATATTATCATAATCATAAATAATCATAACGGTTAACCATCTTTTCAATTCCATGAATTCGTGATAAATGATCAACTAGCATGTTATCTTCACTTGAAATTATAATGACTAACCATCTTACCATTTTGCAAGATTATAACAAATTAAACTGTCAACTGACTTCATGTGAACCTCAACAACTATATTTTAAATTAGGTCAAAAATTGGGATGTAACACTAACAATATTTATATAAATATAAAAAGTATAAGGAATACTTATATAAATCCTCCCACCTTCTGAGTTGAAAAAATGACTAAATGTTGAATTAGGGACTTAACTTGTAAATTCAAAATTTTGGCACTAGGTTGGAACCTAACCATGTCCAAGGATAAAATCCTCGCCTACCCTTAATTTCAGCCCTAGCAAAATTGGAGTGAGCATTGGCACAACCCCCTCAAACTAGTACTCACGAGAACAAAAAAGAAAAAATGGAGTTTTTTTATGATGTTTGAAGGTGAACTGCTACCGCTTCTCCCTTGGATTTTATTCTCTTAGGGTGCTGATTTCCGCTTCATAGATGGGAGCTTGAGTAGTGATCCACTTCCTTCCAAGTGACGAAATAGTTGATGGATGGAAAATTTGTAGGGAATGAATGAGTTTTGAACACAAAATAAGATAGTGGGATATTGGGTCACACGAGGAGAAATCCTCAAAGGGTGGTGGATTCCACCACCGCAAGAGGATTTCTTCCTCTCTAATGTGAAATCTCTGCCCAAGAACAAAATCCTCAAGCATGTGAAATATCTGCCCAAAAAGAAAATCCTGAAGCATATGAAATTTCCGCCAAAGAAGAAAATCCTCAAGCATGTGAAATTTCTGCCCAAGAACAAAATCCTATAGCATGTGAAATTTCTGCCAAAGAAGAAAATCCTCAAGCATGTGAAATTTCTGTCGAAGAACAAATCCTATAGCATGTGAAATTTCTTCCCAAGAAGATTTTCATCTCAGGTTGCAAGAAGAGAAGTTTGAAAAGTGGAGTCTAGAGGAAATTTCATTTCATAAAATCTTTAAAATCTCTTTCATTTTGTTTATATCCCATCATATTTTGAGTTTAATGCATCTTTGGTCTCTTCTATTGCAAGGTAAATCGTTGAAGGAAGAATCTTGGAAGATAAGGAGATCAAGGAGGTCAAACTCAACCTCAAGGACCTTAGGTGATGAGAAAGTGTAACATCCCATTTTTCCTAGCCTTAACTAACAACTATCATAACATTGAACACAGTTTTTTAGCTATCTAAACATATCTTCAACCAAACTTGCATAAAATACCCGATGCAAGAAGATAACTTGAATGCAGATCATAACTCTATCTTCTGCAAGTCCTAGCCTCTAGTGAAGAGGAGAAGCATTGTTAGGGGCTTAACCTCCTAACCGCGGACCCTTAAGTATCCCCACACAATCTCAATTGAGAAAGGTCCTCGCTACCCGGGATTAGGCATGGGACATCCCTATCCTGTCACTAAGCATCTCGGTATTAGAGTGTCGGCTAAGCATCTAGCTAGGCTATGGAGTCCTTCCCATCAGGAGCAATTCTAACCTCTAGTGATCACAGCAGCAAGCATGCCACTAAACCTACCTTGGCTGGGGATTTACATGGACATTGTGCCCAATCACCCACCGCTTGACTTGACAACAAAAATAGTACCATTTGATCACCATGAGCTGACTCAATCTATATTTATTGTTTAAGTCCATCAATTGTTTATTTTGTTTCTGATTTCTTATCTTCTCTTGCAGATATAACCCATTGATCATTTGATATCAGCCCACACTCTTCATCTTGACCTTGCTGATCATCCTCGATGAATCTCAGTGTGGCTGTTTATATCCTTGAACAATCTTTGTTTATCACAGTCAAATACTTTCTGCCCAGCCTGGGCTTATGACATACATTTATATTAAAGATCTAATATATTTTATAACTGTTCCCATAACTCTTTGAGTGTGCCTTCTCTTATCTCAAAGGCATATGGAAGATGCCCTTGTATAAGTATTGCACGGAGTTGGAGATCCTTCCAAATTAATTTAAGTTCTGAAAAGAATAATCATAACAATATGCAGCAGATAATTCGGGCCCTTATGCGTGTTTTATACAAATAGACTTAGGTAAACAAGACAATCAATTTGGAGATAGTCTGTCTGGGTCTATCTATATTATCAATGTTTCTTTCAAAGTTCCAAACTAGAATTTCAGAACTTTATAATATCACAAAAGTGGAAAAAGAAATGTAGAAAGATTGCACGACCTGGTAGAGGTATTATCACCCTTAAGTGCTAGTGAAAATTGGAATGCCTGGTATGGCTCCTTCCCTGTAGATTCTAGGAATCACTGGTATAAATAAATTGCAGTTGAGGAACAAAGGCTGTTATGTATGTTCACATATGTGAACCCATAGCACTGTAGGTGCAATCACAGAAGAGGACAAATGTAATATGGATGCAATCTCAAGTAGAGAGCACGACTCTATGAATGAAATTGGCAGATGGCAAATGAAATCGGAAGTAGCAAATGCGAATGTAATCACTGATATGGAATGTAATCACTGGTATAAATGCAGCCACAAATAAAGAGATTGTCTTATTGTTTCAAGAGCATGCTCGGTTACAAGCAAGATAAGGAAAGGTAATCACTCATATAAATGCAGCCACAAATAAAGAGATTGTCTTATTGTTTCAAGAGCATGCTCGGTTACAAGCAAGATAAGGAAAGGTGGCCACATCATGAGTTACGTTCAAGAGCCATTAAAAGGCCGACAAGACATATGGCTAATTCAACCATAACAAATAGGCCACTGGAAATATAATGGCCCAATGACATAAATTAATAATACTATAAACATTGCCAAAGTTGGAAATAATAATGACTTAACTCCCAATGCGTTAATATAATGATACCATCTTGTATCTACCTATACTTGTATATGCATGTACACATACACATGTATATACGTAATATTCTAAACATACGCATCTTGTGTATAAGTCATATTTTAAGTAGGCATATAGTTCATGTACATCCTATTTGAATTTGTACATATTTACACACACACACACACACACACACATATACATACATATATACATATACATATACATACATATACATATGTGTGTGTGTGTGTGTGTGTGTGTAGGCACATGTAGGTACCATGGTATCGTTATATTAAGACATGTTAGTCATATCAAGAAGCTCTAAGATCATCCCAAACTATAAAAGTAACGTTTGTTCTTAGCTTGATTATTTTATTATCTTATTAGATGCATTGACCAGTTAGCTCATGGTGATCACTTGGTAAATTGTTGCTTGCCTAGTCCAGTTTTCCCTTGACCAAGGTGGTTAGGACCCATACCTATTAGCTCAATAGTAGGTGGTGCCCTCGTGCCCTTTCCTTTTCTACCAATGCTTTACCCCCTTGGCCGCGTTCCTACAGAAGAAGTTTATCATGGTAATATCATATTCTCCAAATCATTTTAATGAAACCCATGTCAACTAACCATTTCCAATTCATATGACATCATAACAATTAACCAATATTTCTTAATCCCATGAAATCATAACGAATAACCAATACTTTAATTTCACATGAAACCATAACGAATAACCGATTTTCACCAATCAACTCAAGTTCGCATGAAATCTCAATGGCTATATAGATATTTAAAATTGAGCAAAATAGGGGATGTAACAGAAAGATTTCGAGCAACCGAATGCTAGAAGGAGATAGCTCAAGCTTGAGGACTCCAAATGAGAAAAAAGATTCAAATCAGATTATCGAAGGAAAACTCAAATCAAGATCAAGATGGGATTCGAGAAATAAAAATTCACAAGTGGAAGAATTTTTTTATCAACTTGAATTTCCTTCAGAAATCCAAGTTTCTTTTGAAATGAAGCTACATGAAGACTCCGTCACCTCAAGATAAATCGAAGATGAAGATCAAGTTCACGAAGTGCAAGTGATTCAAGTCATAGCAAGGAGAAAATTTTCAAGAAGAAAATTGAAAAAAATTGAGAAGATGAGGCAATATGGGAATATACCATCATAATAGGAGACTTGCTAATGTTGAGTATCAAGAGATTTATTTTCTTCCCCAAAAGGGTTTATCAAGTCTACAAGATGAGGATGTTGAGGTGACACCTAGTAGTCTTCTACCAATCAGGGAATTCCAGTTACACATGTTTCAATCATATTGTGCCAAGCGTACAATTTTCTCATTGCTTCTCAAAAACATTGTAATTTTCTTATCGACCCACAGGGTGGTGCCTTCATGTAATTGGTTGATATTAAGGAAACCATAATTTTGGATTAATCTTGGACCTTGATCTTGGATTAATCTTAGCTCTTCATGGAATTGGATAACTATAAAAGGCCAAGGCCTTCTTGTTTAAAGGGAGTTAAAATCAAAAGCTTAGGAAACTAGAGAAAGTTAGCTAGCCAGTAGTAGAATAGAATAGGAGGAGACTTGATCAAATTGTTGCTATAATGCTATCAAAGTAATTGATGATTCATTGTTGGTTTTCATGGTGGATTACTTAATGTTACTTTGAAGTGTTGCATGGTTTCATTAAATTCCTCATTTAAATTTCATTTCATGTTAAGTAGAAGTAGATCGAATGGTGATCAATGGTGAAGCTAGTGTCCATACCTTTTGTTACTTGATTGTAAGTAAAGGTGTTAAGGTTAGTCTGGATCTAAATTGCTAGTGTTTAACTTCTATCGGAGATGTTCATTTAGATTACACCTTCATAGGGTATTTTGACGAGCATTGACAATGTGAAATCATTCTTGTATCCATACAAGATATCACCATCCTATGCCTATTTGATTTGGTGAAACAAGGATTTGTTAGAGGCTCACCCCATCATCGACATTGTCTTGCATTCTTAGGCTCAAATAGATTCTGTAACATTTGAAATCTTATTTGGTTGGAAGTTATTTGATTTGAAGAAGTTGAGGCAGTTGATCTCCATTGAATGAATAATGCAAGGTCCTTTGTGATAACCAGCATATCACGTTATCAAAACTGAGTGAAGTAAGAAGGAACCTTGAGGTTGTCTCATTTGATCACACAATTTGTCTACATTGTTTAGCGTATGAGTATTCTTATTCAAGAGAGAGTTTGAGATTTGGTATTTCATGTTGAAATACTGAGTATTCGATTTTGTATGTTGTAGTGGAACAAAATTCACATCAACAGTTAGTAACCTATGAAAACATCATATGTTCTGTTGGATTCGGTGATGACTGTTCTTCACAAAGCAGCTGGCCTAATCAACTCAAAACATTTAAGTTTCTCTTCTTTCATGCACACTGGCCAAACATGGTATGAGCTTGTCTGGGAGTCTTCACCTCCATGATTTGGTAGGCAAACTTATCACAATTCATCGCCTTTGAAGAAAATTAATGGAAAAAGCAGTTACTCTGCATGGCTGATCCACTTTTAGGAAGAATTCCTTGTTTTCAAACAGCCTATGAATGAGGGCACTGTATTTCTTTGATCCAAACACCTATAAACTGAATGTTTTGAACAAGACATGCTTATCTTTTTCCCTTACATCCTGTCATGAGTCATCTAAAAATTTATTTTAATCCCTAAACATGGTTAGAGAAGTTAAAGAAGTTTTAATGATTATGTGGAAGCAAGCCACACCAGAATTATCTACCCATAAGTGGATAAATGGAGTAAATTGAAGCCAAGAAGAAGTTGCTAAGCACTTGAGAGGTTGACTCGAATCTGTCTCCTGGCACAATTAAACCTATTCTAGAGCCAAAAATGTTGGTGGGAACTATAACATCTTCAGATTCCTCTCTCTAGAACTCATGTCTAGGTTTTCATGTTTAGCTTGAACTTCATGTCCTCAACACATGAGAGAGGCAACTGCTACAACCGTATTTAGGGCTCAAAGATAAAATCACTTGATTGGTTGACACAAAATCATCATGCTATTTGTGGAAACTGAAACAGACCTGCCATATTGTAGTTCTCTCGTGTTTTCCATTCTTGCTTGTGGTAATATGGATTGCAGCAATGGTTCCATATCCGAGTTTGCAGTTTTTTTGTCCAAAACTCCTGTGTTAACTTGCTTATATCAAGAAACATCATCAGGTTGCACATAGCAGATGGAACTATTACCTTGGCGTGGAAGAGTCAAGTCAAACAACTGAGTCTAGCACTCCTTGAAGAACGTTAAATTCATAGGTACAGATATTAATATTTCTTAAATCCTTTTTTAGTGAACTGTTTGATCCATAGAATGTGTAGTTTATTACAAGGATCAAGTAGCCAATAAAGGAGATGTAAAAGGTCATGATAAATTGTCTAATTTAAGGTTCTGTTGCTTGGATTCTGGACAACATTATGAATATATTGAAAACCATTGTAAGTTATAATTTAGCCATATTAGCTGTAGCTCACATTTGCACATTTATTTGATCTATTTAAAATCCAATATCATGCTGAATTGACTCATCCATTTGTTGCTTGCAGCTGAAGACAACAACTCTTACAGTTCTCCTGGTCATTCTTCTAGTTATTTTTTTTTCTTCTGTTGATTCTGCTTTAAGTTTTTTGATCGCTTCAATCAATAAATGCAGCCCTTAGGTGTTGTTTACCTCTTCTGAAGGGGGAAAAATGTATTAGAAGAAAGAGCATGTTGTTTCTGGTGGGGAAACCTTGGGTTTGGTTTTGTGGTTGGATAATTTGAGTCTAATGATGTTGAAATAATATATCAGCCGATTCTGACACATGCTATTTATTTTAACTAATTATTTTTTGTGTAAATTTATAGCTTGGAGAGTGAAGCCAAAATCTGAATACTAGTAATACCCTTTACTCGTTTAAGAGAAGATTCAGTAAAGCAGAACTTGCAGCATCTTTCTTCAATGACAAATTTTAATTATTTTAACATGGAGTTGACTGTATCATATGAGATTAATAATAAGATTTAAATATTCCATATTTATTTATTTTTTAAAAGAAATTGAAGTCTACTAGATGTACCAAATTCAACTCACTTATAAAAATTCAAAATGAATTTTTTTTTTAACATGCTTCACTGCCAATAGATTGATATTATGTTTGTGTGTGTGTGTGTGTGTGTGTGTGAGAGAGAGAGAGAGAGGGGGCAGTGAAGAGGTGTACTCAAAGGAAGAGATGCAATAATATAGATGGAGGAGGAGAAGGAATCACAAAAAAAAGAGATAGACATGGGAATAAGAAGAGACATTTGTTAGACCTTTTATAACACTTGTATATATTACAATTTGTTTCGTTGATTTTCCAAAGGACTTTTAAAAAACAAATGGGAAACAAATGGTGAACATTTGAAGTACGGTTCTAAAAAAATGATGGTTTTGAATGGAATTCTCTTGAATCGATGTTCACTACATTGTAGTTTTGGGGCACCATTGCAAAAAATCACATCATATCACATCATAAATATTGATTGTTTTATAAAATGAGAGTATTAATTTTTCATATTTTGAGAAACAATAAATTGATTTTACTTTTTAATGGTAATATGTGTAAAAGTACTTTTTTTTAATGAAGCCTAACCAATTATATATATTTTTAATCGATAGTACAGAATTTTATTGATAGATCTTTCTAGTACAAAAGAGCCTCAAAATGAGTTCATGTCCGATAGAATCACATCACCAAAAACATGCCACTAAATTGGCAAATTTGCCTCAACATGTCGAACCAACCAGACTAAAAGCATACAAGAGGCACAAGACTTGCATAGCATAAGGCCATTACATTGACTTCACCTTACTAACATCAGACATCAAGCAACTACACAGGTTGCGAAAAGGACCAAATACATAACAAGGCAAAAGATGGCAAAAAACACAAAATGCCAATTAGTTGGTTGCCTTTGAAACCTAACCTCCACCATGAATAGAGAAAACAAAAATCAACTGACGAACTCCAAACCAACACTAGCATCAAAACGTAGGCCGATAGACCAAGGAGCCTCAAAATAGGCTTTTGAACCAATTGTCTGCTTCTACCTTGGAGAAATTTAGGATCACAGGTCCTCTAAATGCCGATCCACCATGAGCTCGAGTATCAAACTGAGTAGCAACGTGCACACGATCTCCACCACCCTGCTCGACCACCTCCTGAGCAATGCCACTGGATTCTCCCGACTCCTGACCGCCACCACTAGACGCTCCACCCCCCTGACTTGCAACCCTGAGTTTCCTTCTAATCATCGGACGCCTGTCGAGACCACGAGGAGCAGTGGATCTCACAGGAGTAGATTTGTACCTCCTTCGGCCTACCAACATTGCCGCCTAGTTTTGCTCTAGTTCCTGCAGGAAAGGAAACAACACCCTCCATCCTTTTCGAGTATCAACCAAATGCACCTCCTGAGGTCGAGAAGAGGTGAAAATTTCAGTGATTGCAGTTCATTGTGCCCACCGCTAATCAATTACCAAGGCCTCTAAAACATGTGCAGCCCCACCCCCAACCTCTGCCCGATTAACCACCCTTTCAAGCCTGCTTGCCCATTTCAGCTCCAACCATGCATGGGCCACCCTCAACAACTCCTTGCGTGAAGCACCCACCAGAAGGGCCAACCCCAAGAACAAGGATGAAATGTCCAAGTTTGTCCTGGACCGAACATGTGTTAAGAAATTCCTCACCCAAAAAATTGACCACCACTTCCTAGAACTTCAACTGGTCAATCTTGAATACATTCTGCATCCTGAAGATTGAAATAGGACTAGTGAATGCCAGGGTCTGACCCGTTGTCTTCAAGGACAAATTAGCTTCCATGGATGTAGGAGGAAGATACAACTCCAAACGCAAACAAAAATTAGAAAACAATGTACAAATTGCTCTCCACTCTACCATTTTAAAGGCAAGGTCGAACCCTCTCCACCTTGCGACACAGGCGAACTGGTTGTACCAAGAAAAACCATGAATACCCTTACGTACTCTGCCATTATTGCCTCGACCCCCCCACCAAATGAATTTAGAGTCACTTTGCATGCCTTGGGTAGCACTCCCAGTCGCCTCCATTTCTAGAAAGATTGTCATCATGACTCATGTGGGATCCAAATCCCTACACTCCTTGTGGGTTGTAGATTGCTGACTCAGCAAAAATCATGGGTTCAAAAAGTTCAAACTTCTCCTCAAGGGACCCATCCGCTCCAATGTTAGAAATCTCGTCAGCCAATGTGTTTGCCCCTCTCAGCACGAGAGACTTTGAATTCCTCAAAAGAACCCAACAAGACTTGAATAGTCCTAATGTGCCTATTAAGATACCATGTGTCCATAGTTTCTTTGGTGATGCCATTGATAATCAATTGTGAATCTCTTTCTAGATGGAGTTTCCTGACTCCCTAAGGGTCCGTTTGGTTCGTGGAATTTAAAAAACTTGGATTTGTACAAACCTTGGTTTAGCCAAATCAAGGTTTTGTATAGCTTCATTCCGATTTTTGAGATTTTACTGAAACCGTTTGTTTCACTCGGAAGATGCGTGTGAAGACAGATTTTTATGCGTAAGCTTGGAGTTGAAGGTAAATTTCAAAAAGTAGTCCAATCTATTGTTTTTACACTCCTTAAAAAACAAAACCAGGTTTTGATTTTCAATTCCTACTTTTTTTAAGAAGTCACAAAACTTGGTTTTGAGGCAAAGTTGGAAGTCACGTATGCTAATTCCATTTTGCAAATTTTGAAACAAATGCACAAATTTTCAAATCCGGGTTTTGAAAAAGCCAATTCTTGTCATCTTCCAGGAACCAAACGGACCCTAAGTGTCAGGCCTTCCTCATCGCTTCAATCATTGCCTTGCATTCAACTTCATCATTTGTACCGTTAGGAAGTCTCTTTGCTCCTCTTGCAATGATATCCCCTTGGTCGTTATAGGCCACAAACTCGACCTCGAATTGGCTTGGATTACCTCAGGACACCCTGTCAAAGTTTACCTTAATCCAACCTTCTGATGGAGGGTTCCAAGTGTTTGTCGGTCCTCTGGGAGGTTTAGCCCTCAACACACCATCAATAGGGCAAATAAAAAATAAAAAAAGGTCTAGAAACTAGAGTTCCTATAAGGGCCAAGCCTTGAAGTAGAAACAACTTACAAACAAATGTGTGTAGCTTGAAAAGAAAGCACCCTCGTGTAGCTAAAGTTGTACCTGAAGGAGGGTAGTTCATCCTTCTTTCCCCATCTCGACTCTTGGTTTGGCTTAAGGTCAGGAATTCTCCAACCATCAACATTCTCCTCAATCTCTTTCTCTTGAAGAAATACTAGTTTAGTTCAATGATTTATTTTCTTCATTCCTCTGTTGAGTTGTTTTCATGACATGATTCTCCTTAGGGATGACCTTAGATTTCCTTTTCTGTATCTTTGGCAAACTTTCAAAATTTCTTCACGTACCACAATTGACACTAACGTAACTATTTTTGGTAAAGCTTAATAATTTGATTTCAGATATAGGTTCAAGATGACAAGGCAGTTCTTGAGGTGAAAGTACTACTTTTTCAATGTATTATATTATGAAATTTGTATCTAAAGTTCAATACATATGAACATTAAGAGCTAGTTAAAAATAACCCATTGCTTATAGTTCCCTAGAAGGAAAATTATAATACTAATATAAAAGTACTTATATTTAATGTTATAAAGTGTTAATTTTTAATAATTCTAATAATATTTAATGACATGTCTTAAAAGTAATTACATATGAAAATAAAAACTTACCAAAGAAACTATGGTTGCGGGTTCAACTCTTAATTTCCCAATGTACATCACTTGATTAGTTATAGGTGTATGACTAGGAATTGGGAAACATTGGACAATATGAGTTCAAAGGTCAACTAAAAAACCTAAAACACATGCAAAGCTAAATTCCTAATCAAATAATTAAATCTATTGTGATTGAGTGCATAAAAACACATAAATGAAACCAAAAATAACCCTCAATGTTGCTCCAATGTATATTTATTTATTTTACAAATGATGATATTTTGCTCTCATTTTGATAGAATGCACTTATAAATTAAAACAAGTGGACATAACGATAATGGGAATACTTGAAAATGCATGGTTGGTGAAAGTGAAGAACAAGAGTTCAAGTTATAGGATTTTGGAACTCAAATGGATGACCAAGATCAAAGTCCAATTGATTTTTCATGATTGTATTCGAGGACTCCAAAGTAGAAAATGTCACAATTTGTGACAAAAAGGTTTTGAATTTGGAAATTATGACATTTTATGACAAAAAGAGAGTGCATAAAAAATGCACAAGTTACAGGAAAATGGGAAGCTAAAAAGGTGAGTGGAAGTTGCAAGGCTACAATTAAGAAGGTGCAGGCTAAATTAGTAGAGGTGAAGCACAATCAGGGTAGATGAGGATAAAATTAAGCGAGGGAATCCCATTTGAAAATTTAGGGAAATTTTTTAAATTCATAAATTCGGGAGAAATAACTATTGACACAAAAGTCTACACCCATTCCCAGCGTATTACCCTTGGGTGACCTCATGTACCATGGAAACAACCTCCAAGTGTGGGACTCACCCTTTGAGGTTGAATATCTCAAGAAGACCAACTTCCTTACAATTGGGATGCACCTAAACTAAAACTTTGAGGGAAAACAGAGAAGGATTGCATGAAAGTAAAATGTTGAAGGGAAAGGGAGCGATGCACCAGATTGAAACATAGTTACTAACTCTACATATAACTGCACTACACATCAATGAAACACACAAAATATACTAATTGTAACTCTATTCTATTCGTAACTATATTCTATCTTCCAAGAACTTGTATGGAGGTTACAACTAATCAGATGTTCAAAGGAAATGGATTTCACTAGGCAATAATTACCAGTAGGTTAAACACGACACACAAACTGAGAAAATAGAAAAGAAACATACAAAACAAGACAATAAACATGCACACATTAATGAATGGAAAGAAGAGGTAAAAACAAGATATTTCATTAATGGTAGGCAAAGGAATAAAATTGCAAAGCATACTGCTGCAACAAAAATGTGAATAGAGAAGAACCCATTAAAGTATTTACAAACTTGCCTTTATAGATTAGGCATAACTTAGATGCTTTCAGAAAGTTCAAACTCCAACTAAATTGGAGTTAATTGCAAAAGAAAGCAATAAATGAATATTAGAAAGAAATATGAATGAGTATTAGAAAGAAATATGATCTTGAAATGCAACTTCCTCATGGAAGTGATAGGAAAAGCCCAAATGAATGTATCCAACAAATGAAAGGAAAAATTTGATAGATTTAATCACTACAAGTAATAAATAGACATGGAGATATATTGGCATCGTAGAACAAGGCCCCAAAAGTTACCCAACAATAAAGAACGAGTGTGTTGTGGACGCAACCAATTAGATTGCCACTGTCAAAAAATGGGGGAAGGGATGACACAAAGTGTTAACCCACCCACGTACATCTCTAGAGTTGACCCACATAAAAAAGGATCAAATCTACCAAAAGAAAGAGATGTTCGTCGATGAAGATCTTTCCATTTGAAATGGATAGCCCAAATATTGCAAAAATTCTCCGAATGAATGTTTAAAACACAACCATTGATGAATAAACTTTAACCTATGACGACTGACAAAATTCTCGATGAATTGTGGAAGAACCCACAAAAGATTTTGCAATTTCGCAAAGGCAGAGAAGTGACCTTTGTGAAATAAAAAAATGTGGATAATGTGAGGGTTAGCCACAAATTTGACATATTAACCCACTATAAAGAATCTAGCCCATTGAAAATTTCTCTGATTGGTTATCTGTGATGAGTTGAATGGGGGCAACAATAGATAACATTTACGATGACTCAAAGGCGATGCTTTTTTGCGAAGTTAAGATAATTTTATTAATGTCCAACAAAAGACTACAATGTGGGTCTATGAGACTGGAAGGTTACACCAAGAAGAAAGCAGACAAACGAAGCACCAAACGGTGTCCAAAAAAGAACAAGTACAACAAAAGAAGAAGAAAGCAAGATAAATCGCGTAAAAGATTAGGTATTTGTCCTCATAGGGAAAAAGTCCAACAACGACTGATCTGTGCGGCTATGAGAGGCCCTGTGATGAAGTTGAGTTCTACGAGAGGAGTGTCACTGGTGAAGAGATCCCCTATGGGGTCTCACAGATCTAGAATGGCCCATGTTAAGGAATTTTTACGGTCGCTTCACACCTCGAGCCAGAGCTAAGGGCGAGAAGAAGGTCGTAATAAGCTGTGCTTGGGTCTTACTCTTGGGAAATGATAGTTGTAAAGTATGGTCATGAAGCTATAAGGACTCACAGAGAAATTCATGGCCTTAAGAAATTCATTTTGCATGGAGTCACCAACAGAGAATGATGTGTTAGACCACCGGTAACTTCACAAAATTTGCAATCAACAAACAAGCAAAAGCTCCTGACAGCTTTGGGAGAATAGAACAACTATCCACATACACTTCTTGGAAAGCAAAAAACACCTACTCTACTGTGTACAAGTTTTTACAAACAAAATAATTAAACAAAACTATTGACTAGCTTGTTTAAATAACAACCCTTCCTCACAAGTCTTTTGTTCCTTTCATGCATGTGAACGACTAAACATATCAACAAGCATGAAAGACATATAGCTTCTCTTTGAGACACCTTCCCAATGCTAAGAACAAAGAAATTGTCCAACATTGGGGCATTATCTTCTTGAGCAAGTCATACTTGCTCCTCTTTGTGACACTCTTCCTCATGCTTAAAAATAAGCATGACCGAGGGAAACTTGTTGATTTTTTGTAGAGATGGATGCCTTTGATGGCTTTGGTTCTAAGCAATCAGCCTTGACCACATTGTTGTGCTTTGCATTTTGGTATCTTGCTAGTCTAAAAGTGGCTCCTCCTTATTTTATGAAGAGATGATTTCCACCTTGTCTTCATGTTGCTCATGAACCACTCTCCTAGGAGCTACCAATATGGTGTGAATCTCCACTCATATCTGCTACAAATCACGATCTTATGATGAAGGAGCAGATTTCTTAATGTCCACAGATGAACAAAATGTTTGCAACTCATCCCAAAAATTAGCTTCATTAAACTCTTCTTGTTGTGTGGTCGTAATATGCATAAGTTGAAGGGAAACCTCATGCATATCAACATTTTTTTCTTCAAGGACAACTATCCTCGGAGTCCTCTTTCTCATCATCCATATCATGGAAAACATACTACTACAATCATTGATCTTTTTTCTCTTGCGGTAGATTCTCATTTTCTTGTAAAGGCTCAAAAGCTATTGTTTGTTCCTCAAGAGAAGGAACAACCTTGTTTTCTTCTTCTTCCTTTATAAAAGAGGGAAGATCTTGAAAATTAGAGGAATGGATCCTCTTCATTAGGTTAAACCTCCACCTCTTTGTTCTCCTCAAGCCTTGGTGAAGGCTCACAAACAACAACTTACAACTCCTCCCACAATAGTTTTTTGGCTTTTGTTTCACTCTCCCAAAATGACATGTTTGGACCATCAAGAGTCCATACAATCAGACCAACCTCAAAGAGTGAAATGGTAATAGATATAGAAGGATGATAGGGCCATCTCTTTTGCATAGGGAGCGGAGAAATTATAGCAGCAAGCTCTTGTAATGGAGGGGGATTCTTGATGCTTAGAATGACATATTTTGGAGAAGGGGTTGCCTCTACTTCCTAGGTTTGAAAATGAGCCAACTTGAGCCTCATTTCCTCTTCTTTTACTGTAGCAACTTGCCTTGCAAGTCTATCCTCAAAATGTCTCTTTTGTCTCTCCCCCTCTTCCTCTTCTTGGAGATAGGCATGAAATGTCATCTCCTTCTGTTGTTAGTCTAACTCTTGCCACCTCTCAATCTCATCAAGTTGCCTATCACATGCCAGCAATTTCTCATTTTGTTCATGAAACCTCATGTCCATCTTCCTTTGTTCATGAAACTTCAAGTCTATATTCTCATTTTGTTCATGAAACTTCCAATCAATTTGCTTTTGGAAGTCCAACATCATATCTTCAAGCTTTTTATATGGAGATGTTGGGAGTAGTGGAGCAGGAGAAGGAGGATAGTAAGAATTCCTGACCATATTGGCTATAACTAGCTTGGGGCTAAGGTTGGAATTGATAGTGTGAGGATTGAGGAATAACATTTTCATGATATGGGAGAAAGTAGTAATTATTTTTATGAAATGGATTAATGATTGTAAATTCATATAAGCTACAAATTCATAGAAAACTTTGAAAATCGCAAAAGATCAAAGATGACCTCTACATACCAATATTGTTTCTTCTTAAAACTAGTAGACTTGCACTTAGAGTTGCCATGGTGTTTGATGAAATGCCTCCTAAAGCTTATAGCATTGAGAATAACACTGAAATTCTTAATGAATAAAGATTGAATTTGGTTGCCAACGGACTTATGCAACTGAATATGTCCCATTGGGTGGGCCAAAAACTGTTGACACAAAAGTATGCACCCGTGCTTAACATATTATCCTTGGGTGACCTTGTGTAACATGGAAACAACCTCCAAGTATGGGACTCGTGCTCTGAGGTTGAATCTCCAAAGAAGGTCGACATCCTTACAGTAAGGATGCACCTAAACTAAACTTTGAGGGAAAAGGGAGAAGGATTGCATGAAAGTAAAATGCTGAAGGGAAAGGGGGTGATGCACCAAATTGAAACATGATTACTAACTATGTCTATAAATGCACTATGCATCAATAAAACACCCAAAATACGCTAATCGTAACTCTATTATATCTTCCAAGAACTTGTATGTAGGTTAGAACTAATCAGATGGTGAAAGGAAATGGATTTCACTAAGCGACAACTACTAGTAGGTAAAATATGACACACGAACTAAGAAAATAGAAAAGAAACATTCAAAACAAGGCAATAAATATGCACAAATTAATGAATGGCTAGAAGAGGTAAAAAAATGAAATTTCATTAATGGTAGGCATAGGAATACGGTTGCAAAGCATACTGCTGCAACAAAAATGTGAACAAAGAAGAACCCATAAAAGTATTTAAAAACTTGCCTTTATAGATCATACATAACTTAGATGATTTCATGAAGTTCAAATTCCAACTAAGCTGGAGTTAGATTGTGGATAAGATAAGTTAATTTGATTAATGTCCAACAAAAGACCACAACTTTGGTCTATGGGACAGGAAGCTTGCACCAAGAAGATAGAAGACAAACGGAGCACCAAACGATGTCCACAAAAGAACAAGTACAACAAATGAATAAGAAAGCAGGAGACATCACAAAAAAGATTAGGTATCCATCCTCACAAGGAAGTCCAACAATAACTGATTTGGGCGGCTATCAGAAGCCCTGTGGTTAAGCCAAGTGCTACGAGAGGAGTGTCGCTAGCGAAGAGGTCACTAATGAGGTCTCATAGATCTGGAATGGCCCGTGTTAGAGAAATTGTACGGTTACTTCACACTTGAACCGAAGCTAAGGGCGAGAAGAAGGTTGTAATAAGTTATGCCTGGGTTTGACTCCTAGGAAATGATAGCTATAAAGTATGGTCTCAAAGCTATAATGACTCATGGAGATAGAGTACAATGCAATGTTGATCTATGTTCCTGAAAAAGTCCAAGAGGGATCTGCAATCTCTAAATAGACAATAAAATCTCCCTCTAATCTCGTAGTATATGGGGCATCTGAAAAGAAAATGGATCTCAAATTTTGCCTCTGCTAAGGTACAAAGTCTACACAGCTGATCCTCTCTAGCAATATGGTGATTGGCTTGGATCCGGAATTGGTGCAAGCCCACTCTGAAGGAGCCAAGGGAGATACGCAGGGCATGTGTCCAATATCTATGTAAGTACTCAGGGCATATAATAATTTCATCCCAAATATCTAAGAAGTGCTAGACGTAGAAAGCCATCCTCGGACCTAGTCCCCCTAGAGGATCAACCCAGGTTTGTATAATATATTGCCTATAGATGTCAAGTCTGACATGCCCGTTCATCTCCTGTCGAGAGGGGAGGAGATGAGTAGGAGTGTCTAATGAGAACTGGTAGGGAGGGAGATGGTCTAGGTCGATCCCAACTAAACTCAGCATGATAGTAGCCCGAGTGTAGCAACAACGGGCTCTAGTGGTTGGATCGGAGTCTGCAATAGCAACTGAAGAGCAATAGGCTAAGTAAGGGTATCTATGTTGGCCTTCAGCTGAGTCTGCAAAGCCATGAAGACGATGGAGAAACCAGATTAGGTCAAAAATGGCTACAAGCCTGAATGGGAGAGCTCCAAACTTAGCCAAAATAACACAATGGCATCTGATAATCCGACAGAGGAGCAGAGTCTAGGTGCACTCGATCATGGCCCAATCCAAGTCTAAAGGGAAGGACCCAATTCCATTGAACCATAGAGCATTGTGGGTCTTACTAAGGAATTGAGGAGGGATAGCTTAGACGATGTGTCCTAAAAGTGGTGTCTGAAAGACTATCTCTCGAGCATGGAAAGGGAACCCAACCCTTTACTGATCCAAGGCTAAATGGTTGATCTCAAGCTGAAACGAGATTCGAAAAAATTAACCCCAAGGTATGTGTAAGACAATGTAATCTAAACTTCTCGACCTTGGAAGTGAAAATGGAGATGTGAGGTCTTCAGACCATTGAAGACCATAATACGAGTCTTCTCAAGGTTCATGACCAACTGTCTCATGTTGCAAAAAGATGCAAGTCTATCCAAAAGCCTCTGAAGACCCTCAGGAGAAGAAGCAAGAAGAACCACATTGTCAGCAAAGAGAAGGATGGAGATCAATACCTGCTGTAGATGACAACCATCACTCAGAAGTGAGGAGTCATTGAGAAAAGCCTCGAGCTCATCAATCTAGATCCTGAACAAGGTGGGCAAGAGAGGGCAACCCTACTTCACCCCAGTGGTGCTCTAGATAGGGTCGAAGAGGCCCTCTATGGTCTTAAGTCTACCAAATACT
This sequence comes from Cupressus sempervirens, assembly GCA_028749045.1. NCBI lineage: Eukaryota > Viridiplantae > Streptophyta > Pinopsida > Cupressales > Cupressaceae > Cupressus > Cupressus sempervirens. Next base: position 113,025,233 of record CM053791.1, on the reverse strand, counting down.
ATCTCATATAACCTCATGATAGCCATTGGTAAGATCTCAGAAATACCAATATCTCTAAGTCTCTAAAAAAGGGCCACTCTAAGGATGGAATCAAAAGCCTTACGAAAATCCACAAAAAAACAATAGAATTTCTTTGAGTGGTGTTGAGCCTCCTCAATAATAGCCCATAGTGTAAAGATATGATCCATGGTCTAGTAGTCTGCCTTGAATCCTGCTTGACCCTTAGCCCTACAATTCCTCTTGTCAAACTCATTGGATAAAATAGTACTCAATGTTGTAGCATAAAGTTTGGAAAATGCATACCCAATCATGATGATCCTATAGTTTCTAGGATCGGAGGCTAGCCCAGACTTATGGATCGAGTGAATAAAGTGTCTCAACCATGAGTCCAGAAAACCAAAACAAACCACTCTATTAAAGAGTGTAGAGAGATAAGGGCCCAGGATCGTGGTACCAAGCTTGAAGAGCATTATCATCACCCTTTGGGGACCCCTGACACCTTCTCCCCCTTTCTTATCCACTTCTTCTTGCCCCCTCTTCCCTCCCCCCATACTCGCACTTCTTTTCGCTTCTCCGATGGTGATGCAGAGGTTTTCATCTATCACCTCAAACGACTTCTATCCTAGGACCCCTTTCCCAACTCTGGGGGTGTCACCTCCATGTTCCACTCTCTTGTGTCTGCCTTGTGGGATTTTGCCCTTCTCTCCATTCCCCACTACACCTCCTCGCTCACCCCTTGCCCCACTTGCAGGTCTTGCCCCATGAACCAATGGTTTAATGAGGACTGCAAATCCCCTTCATTTCATGCTTCACTCTGCTGCACCCACTACTTCATCCTCGTCTTCCTCTCAATTGAGGCTTGACTACCACCATTTTTTTTCCATAAGAAATGGAAGTTCACTTTACTACAGTGTTAGTCTCTTTGTGCCATGTTCTTCCAGTCCCCAAAGCTCTTTTGGCGCACCATATTTCCTCGGCCCCCCCTCCCCCACTTTCGACCTTCACTCCCTTGCCTCCCACACCTCCACCCTCTATGATATTCCTGGCCAGCCCCCTTTCCATCTCATCCTCCCTCCCCATCCATTGTCACCTCTTCTCCTTCTCCCACATTAGTGAGGCAGTTAGAGTTATGAACAGTAGCTAAACTCTAGATGAGGAAGGATTTCAAGTTGAATTCTTCAAGTTGGGTATCTCTATCCTAGGTCCCTTTCTTAGAGTTCTCTTTAATCGAGTGGTTTGTGTCGGCTTCCTTGACTCTTGGTCACGACATATTATCTATCTAATCCATAAATCTGGGCCAACCTTTGACCACAAAAACTATAGGACCATCATGGTTGGGCATACCTTCACCAAACTCTATGCGACTGTGTTGAACGATATCCTATCTAGTGAGCTTGATCAACAAGATTGTCGGGCTAGAGATCAGGTTGGGTTTCATTCAGATTTTCAAATCACTAATCACATTTTGACTTTTTGGGCCATCATTGAGGAGGCTCGCCACCACTTGGTGAAAGATTATTGTTATTTTGTTGACTTTCACAAAGCCTTTGACTCTGTTCCTTGGGTGGCTCTCTTTCAATGTCTTAGGGATATCGGGATCTCAGAGATTCTTCTTACAACTATTATGAGGTTATACAAGTGCATCGAAGGCAGATTCAGGACTCCACAGGGCTTCTCTGATCCTATCCAGAGCACTATCAGGGTAAAATAGGGTTTTCCTCTCTCCCCCACTCTCTTTGGCATCTACATCAACAAGCTTGAGGCATTTCTCCATGATTGCTCTCTCCCTAGCGATGGTTGTTATTTACATCAGGTTTTAATCTCTATTCTCCTATTTGTTGATGATGTGATTCTCCTAGCATCTTCTTTTGATGGCTTTCAACGACTCCTTGATGGCTTGGCCTCTTTCTATGACTCACATGAGCTAGTTGTAAATCTAGGCAAGACTCGGGTTATGGTCTTCAATTGTTTGAAAACATCACATCTCCATTTTTACTTCTAGGGTACCGAGATCGAGATTGCATCTTCATATACTTACTTGGGGGTTAACTTTTTTGGACCTCAATTTAGCCTGAGACCAACCATGCAACCCAGAGTCAACAAGGGGCTTGACTCTTTTGCTATTCTTGAGCAACAATGCTTTCGACACCACTTTGAGGACACCATGACTAAGATGTCTCTTCTTCACTCCTTGGTCAAACTGACTCTCCTCTATGGTTCTACTATTTGGGGTCCCTCCCTCTTGGAGTCTGACTGGGCCTCTGTTGAGAGAGTCCAAACTCTTTTCCTTTGGCGCATTATCAGATGTCAATGATTTACACCACACAACATCGTTCTGGCTAAGTTTAGTGCTCACCCTTTCAGATTGGGGACCATCTTTGATTTAGTTTGGCTTCTTCACCAGCTCCAAAGCTTTGTTGATTCCTCTAACAATCATCACAGATATTCCTACTTGGCTTACTATTCCTCTATGGAGGTTCTAGTCACAGGTCTCGTTGTTGGTACACCCAGGTCTTTGCTCTCTTGGGGCTCGATTGGTATTAGTTTGGATCATCTTCCACCCTTCTAGTTTTCTCTAGAAACTCCAATCCATCTTCCACCTTAGCAAGAGTTGAATGAGCATGTTAGACTTGACATCTATAGATAGTATGTTATCATGACCTGGAGGAATCCCTTAGGTGGGCTCCATCTGTGCATGGCCTTCTATGTTGAGCACTCTCTTGATATCCAAGACGGGATCATCTTACGTCCCTAGTACCTCACTTGTCATTGGACTCATGCTCTTCGCATCTCCTTAGGATCTTTTAGGGTTGGATCTCACCGGCTATGTATTCAGACTGATCGCCAGATTAGTAGGGAGGATAGGATCTGTTAGCTTTGTCACCTCGAGGAGGTTGAGACTGAGTCTCACTTTATTTTTTGTTGCCCCATTTACTATGAGATTCGAGGGAGATTTTACTATTTGTTCAAAGAGTGTCAGTTTCTTCCCTCATTCTTTAGATATATTGACCAACACTATCTTTCACTCTACCTTTAGGAGACCATGTAGCTTCACGAGCACACTATATAGCTCTAGCTTTGCTCGACATCGACCCCTGCGTAGCTCATCACCTCTTTCTTCAGTCCTACAGTTCCTGCCCGAGGATCGAAGTGACTTCTCTGCACTATCTAGGTTCACACCAAATTTGTGAGACCTTGCAGAGATTACACTCAGCAACATCCCTCTAGTAGACCTTAGAGGCGACCTTCTAGAGCACTCGATTTCCCTAATGTCCACCTTTCTATTTTGGACTACTTCTCGCCTATGAGAAGTTCTTAACAGTTGTTATTCCTTTTTCTTGGTTATTTTGTTGTTTTGCTTTCACATTCTTTTTGTGGACACTGTTTGGTGCTCCCCCTGTTGGCATTTTCCCTTTGTATTGTTTCCAATCCCTTAAACTCTTGTTGGTCTCTTGTTGGACATTAATAAATTTATCTTATCTTATTTTATTAGCTTGAAAACCCTCCTCATTAGCTTCCCTCTTAATCTCATAACTCTGATGGCTTTGTAAGTGCTGGAGGTGGAGAATAAGTGACAATGGGGGGTGGGGAGGTGGGTTAGGAAGGGGAGTGAGCTGACCTAAGATGTCATAAAATGTGGAGACATGGGAGGCAAGGAGGCAAATGTCAGGGGTGGACTAGGGTTGGCTATGCTAGAGGAACATGATGCGCCAAAACATCTTGGGATACTGAATAAGCGTGTCGCAGAGGGATCTTCCCTATGAAGCAATAAATGACCACTTCTTATGGCGAAGAAAGCATTTGTAAGAGTCATAAATTGGTGAAAGTGGGGGAATGAGTATCAAAAGCCAAGCATAAGGAGCGATGGAAAGTTTAACAGGCATCCTCAAACCACTGGTTCATGGGGCAGGTATTCCATTGAACAGATTTGGGAGTGTTGGGAATGGAGCGATGGGGGATAGAGAGGAGAGTTGATTGCCAAATTGTGGTGGCTAGTGAGTGAAACATGGTGGACACCTGACTTTGATCTATCAAGCTAGCGGGATAGAGAAATCTTCTCAAATGAAAAATGAAGAGGTCTTGATCACTATCCTCAAAATAGAAATGGGTATGGGGGCAGATTTGAGCAGGGTGACCAGAGATGGGTGGTAGAGGGTGGGAAGAAACACGAACTGAAAGGCTAAGGAGGGCATGATCAGTTAAGGGAAGATGGGAGATAGTAAAGTTGTGGATGGAGGGGAGGAAAGAGGCAACAATGAGGATATAATCAACCACGCTCGCACCTCCACTATGAGGCCAACAAGTAAAAAACTTAGAGCCCGGGAAGTAAGAGAGGCCATTCAAAATCACCAAGTTAGAGGACTCATAGAGCTGGAGAAGGTGGTGACTATAGCAAGAGAGAGGCCCACTGTGATCCTCAAACAATCGTTGAAGCCCCATACTAGTAGGATCCCTCTTTGTAGTACAAATCAAGTCGGACCCATAGTCATATTGGGTGATCTGGATATCTTTAGTTTGTGCATTAAAATCTCCTAAGATGATGATGTCACTCATAGCCCCAAACTTGGAGATGCTCTCTAATAGGTCTGTAAAAGAGTTCCCTTCCTCAACACTATGCATGGTGTAAGGTGAGGAAGTTGGTGGAAAGTAACATACGACAATGAAGATATCTCTTTGATGGCAGTTGGTGCCTCCAACCCGGATCCACATAAATCTAGCATAAGTGTCAGAAAGAACCAATGTGGTAGTACTGAACATATCACCTCAAATTAAACAAGCAACCCCACTAGAACCATGCATACCACCTAAAGCACGGACCTCCTCTCTACAAACTGAAACCCACTGATACCCTGTGTAATTTGGAAGGGGTTGAGCGGGACTTTCACGAGTCTCAGTAACAACCAACAAATTAGTAGACCCAACTGCATCATGAAGTAAACCCGACAAAGACCACAAGGAGCCATTGCCATTCCACCAGTTGAAAAATAGAGAGCCAATGGGGGGCTTAGACCTGCCCAACTGTTGGTGCTCAAACTGTCATTTGGCTTGGGAATGTCTCACATCCCAACCATTGGGAGGTGAGTCATGAACAATTGCTTTTAGATTCCTTATTACTACCCATTTCTCATTACTCCTTGCCTCTACCACACAACTCCTAGAGTGCTTTTATTCAGCTACCTATGATTTTGTGAGGTCCTCACCAAGAAATATCTTTGTGGGAAGAAGGAAGAGCTTCTTCTTTTCCCTGAAATCTTGTAATCAATTAGCCAGTGAGAGAAAGGGAGCCATCATGTCCAAACCATGCTCTGTCTAATTTAATATCTAAAATACCTAGTTGCTTGTTGAGAAATGAGTAGCTTGTTGAGAGAGGGTCAATGGAGGATAGAGGAAGACCTCTAACCCAAAGGTTGAGTTCTCGGAAGTGCCTAACCCGATCTTTTGCCAACTTCTCTTGGACAATTTTTTCAACAATGGGTAGAGGTGTAGTGCTGGAGTTTTTGCAAGTGGAGGCCCAATATTTAATTTGCTGCTATGTTTCAGTCAAGAGAGATGTTTGTTTGTTAACGAGCTCAGTCTGCTTGTTTGTTTATTAAATGAATATTAGAAAGAAATATGATATTGAAATGCAACTTGCTCATGGAAGTGACGAGAAAAGCCCAAATGAATGCATCCTGCAAATGGAAGAATAAATCTAAAAAAATTGATCCTTACAAGCAATAAACAAGCATGAAGATACATTGCTATCATGGAACCAGGCCCCAAAAGTCTCCCAACAATAAAGAACAAGACTTTCAAACGTGTTGTGGACATAAACAATCATATGGCATTGTTGTTTAAAAATACAAGAAGGGATAACACAAAGTGTTAACCCACCCACATACATCTATATGGTTGACTTGTGTGAAAAAGATCAAATCTACCAAAAAAAAAGATGACAATCGATGAAGATATTTCCATTTAAAATGGATGGCCTAGATATTGCAACAATTCTCCCAATGAATAAGACAACCATTGATGAAGAAAATTTAAAATTTGATGGTTTACAGAATTCCCAATGAATGGTGGAAGAACCTTCAAAAGGTTTTGCTATTTTGCAAAGGCAGAAAACTAACCTCTATGAAATAACGAAATGCACATAATACGAAGGTTAGCCACAAATTTGACATGTTAATCCACTATAAAATAATCCAACCCATTGAAGATTTCTCATATTGGTTATCTATGATGGGCTAAATGGGGTAAAAGGTAGCCAACAATAACCAACTAATTAATCAAATTATTTGATTGTGAGAAAAGATAGGAAAATGGGGATAAATAAATTTAATTTATCTTTTGTAGCTTAAGATAAAAGGAAAAATTATTGGTTTTTTTCCCCCTTAAAGATTAGATTAATTATTTGATTTGACAAGGCTAATAAGGAAGGGTGAGATTGAGAGGATCCTAATTGGACATAGTTAATAGGACCAAATTGATTAAGATATGATGAAGCTTACAGACAAATATCAACGATTAATTATAAAAAAATATTATTTAATTAATGAAGAATGACACAATACCACCAAATGATAAAAATTACATGTACTACATAGAAAAACAATTAGGATAATGGCAAAACGATATTTCAATCACAATATAGAGATGTTAAAAGTGGCATGTGTTAACCAATTTTTAGTGTCTATAGTAGAAGGGTTTGCCTTATGAACTATACTTAAAAGTAGGCTAAAATAAAAAATAATATATAAAAAATAAAAAATAAAATATATACAAAAATTAAAATATATATATATACAAAACCCCAACATTAGTAATATAATTTATTGAAAATTTTAGTATTTAGACTATATTCTATTCTTTTATTGTGTGTGTGTGTGTGTGTGTGTGTGTGTGTGTGTGTGTGTGTGTGTGCGTGTGTGTGTGTGTGTGTGTGTGTGTGTGTGTGTGTGTGTATTTAAAGCAAGTATATAAATTGGTTAATCATCTCAAGTGCTCAAATAAATATTTATTGTTTTATTAGAGTAGGGGAAAAGACTCATAATCGTTGGGCTTAATAATCGTGGCCTTTGACACTCCTGTCCCCCGACCCCACCCCACCTGACTCTACCCCATCCATTACCAGTATTAAAGATCCCTAAAAATGATAATACATGTACCAATAGTTGATCACACATGCACTGATAACCAATCATTCTCTAGCCTTTTTTGTTGTTAATTGGCTCATTTATGCACCACTATTGAGACATTTCGTAATGACTTCTGGGACATTTGGCCATGAGTACTAGCATTTGTTAGTGAATGACTATTGATGAAGAACACAATGGTTATCGGGTGACACTTTTAAATGACCATTTTTTACCACTTTGTGTTTGATTGTCTCTATAGAGAGACCTGTGAATACCCACAAGTTGAAACTTTAGCTTTAAGAAGTCAACTCACATACATAGATATATTAAACAATCGTTAAAATATGACACTATTTTGGATCTATAGGTGCACAAACTTAAGGTGTGTTGATACTAGTTCCTTTCCTCTATTCTTTAAAAAATTAAAATTAAAGAATCAAATAAATTGAAGATAATTAATGTTATTGATAGTTTTAGTTTTAAAAAAGGTGCTTCTACATTATCGTAATGTGTAGGTCTATGTAATGGTCTATCTTTTCTAACCTACTCTCTTGTGTATATTGTGGCTACATCTAATACTGCTACATTACCTTCTCCCATATGAGATTTCCTGAAGGTGATACTAAAAAAGAAGGTAATAGGGTATCTAATGTTTCATCTCTTAAAGTCATGGTGGTTTCTCCTAACGCTACTATTACAACTATCACTTTAACGTCTGTATTACACTCCTTTAGAACTGGGGCTTCAATTTTAGAGATTGTTGAATTTGGCACTCCTACACAACCAAATTGACACTAAAGGAAAACAAATCCTATGGGTTATTCACTATTCCCTCCATTGGTGTAGTTGATGGAATCATTTGTTGTTGCATCAAAAGATTGAACCGTCAACACTCAATACAAATGCCATCTATAATATAATCCATGGGAGACAATTAAGCCATGTCACAAGTCCCTAAGGAAGTGTTGACCACCAAGTCAACAATCTCCCCCTTAACACTGATTGATCCATGAACACTCACTAAAGGGAGACTCAAATTTGTGACCCAAGGCTTTGATATCAATTGATGAAATCATTTGTCATTGTGTCAAAATCTCAAAATCTCAACACCCTACACAAATGCTAAATATAATTCACCACGCGAGAGGTAGTTAAGCCATATCACAAGTCCCCAATGAGGTGTTGACCACCAAGTCAATAGTATTCCCAAAGTTAATGACACTTGATGAGTCCAAATTTGGGCTAAGAAATTTCATAGAGGGAGGGTCTTTGAGATATTATCTATGACTCTACATGTCATTACTTAGTGTGTTAAAATGTTGACACACTTCTATGAGTCATTATATCCAAGAATTTTCAAGAACAAGATCTCAAATAACGACTCATAGCTCTCTATTCATGGAGTGCAAGGGTTTCTAATGGGGGCCCTCAGTTTGACCTAGTTTGTGCCCATGCAAGTACACCATAAAATGATAGATTGAAAGAGGAAAAAGAAGAATGCTAGTCTCCATGATCATCAAATATGCATGCAAATGAAGATGCAAGCTAATCTAAATGATAACAATGCAAGAAAGGAAATCTAACTATGAAAGAAAATACAACTCTAAGCTAATATGAAAATGCAAGGATGAAGCATGATGATGGAAGCCACAGATGCATGAGAGAAGAAGACAAGAAGAGAGAAGTTGCAATGAAGCTCCACTGTCCAAACCCTAATGCTCAAACTCCTCCAAAATCACTTTCCAAACCTGCAACATAACAATACTATAGCAACTAACATCTATCCTTCTTATGAAATGAAAAGGAGAGGACTCTTTATATAGTCAATTCTGGAGGTGGAAGGCTTCTCACAACCAATATGGGATAATAAGGCTTGATCCCTATAAGAAAAAAATTTTGTAAAGTAACATGGATCATGTTTGAAAATGTAATAATATTGCCATTGTTACATATATGTTTCAAATATAGATTTGGATCTCATATAAGTATGAGAGAAGGAGACATGTCTTTTGAAGAGACATGTCTCCAAGGTTTAAACATCATTAGTTAGTATAAAATACTATAACTAACCATTTGTATAATATATACATATACATACATACATAAAGTAATATTTATATTATCACCAATAATGAAACTCACGATCATTTGATAAGTAGGAGATAATTTCCACAGCAAGTCAAATTGTGATATTGCTATCAGGATTTAACTATGTGACTTTTGAGTCAAACTCATTGACCCATGTTTCATGAGTAGTGATTCAACATGAATCCATCTCTCATGATAATAAATGGAACACATGATCATATCAATCTGACTATATCTACAAACTTAACACTCCCTCTTAGTTAGGAAGGATTGATGCAGAACATATTATGTTCTTGAGTATATGAAGAGACATCATCTCAATGTGATATTCCTAGAATGACATATTTAAGGATATCAACATAAATCCATCAACACACACATATATTATAGATGGAATTTTCTACAATTCACAATGAGACTAAATTTCTCAACACTTTTCCCTTTAGTAGGGAGGGAAATTAAGCAATTACTATAACTTTAATATAAGTTTGAATACCACCTTAAGTGTGGTCTATAATAGATTTAAGTTACGATGTCCGACAATATCCGACCCAACGAACCATAACAATTTTTACGGTATCCAACAAAATCCAGCCTAATAACCATGATGGATATCACTGTGTCCGAAAAAATCTGGCCTGATAACAATGACACTAATAATTTTTGTGGTGTCCGACAAGGTCCAGCCTAATAACCATGATGGATATCAATGTGTCCCGCAAAATCTGACCTAATAATAATGACACCAATAACCTTCAACACTTTTGGTGTTAGAAGGTTGGTCATCTATTGATAAGATTGTCACCTTACATGATGCAGGAGCATCTAGAGGTATAAGGGCAATCTTGTGTCACCCAAAAAAATGTACCTAGACATAGTTTCTGTTTCATATGTTTTCATTTTTGCATATCCATTTGGGTCAAATAAAGGTTCCAACTCTCACAATTCCACTATCAGTGTTCTAGGTTAGAGTATTCAAGCACCTTGGGATACGTGTAAATGCCAAAAAAATAAGACTATGTAATTGAGTCATAATTATGGTAAATTAGAAGGAGTAAACTGGAGGGAGGATTAAAATTGTAATTTAGAACATTCCAGAAAAAGAATCAGGTCAAAAGGCTGTACCGTTTGAAAGTTATTGTAGTTTTTTAATTTTTGGAGATCTCCTAAGAATGCTTCAAAGTCAGGTTCGAGGAATTAAATGACCTCGTATAGGGCCAAAAAATGGGGGACGAGCAACACTGGTCCAGAGGGCTATAGAGCACTTCGAGAGCTTTTCAAAAATGTAAACAGTTCGTCAATCGGAGCTACGGTTCAAAAGTTATGCCTCCCAAAAGTTCGGCTACCATTTTTGGATTCTTCTAATTTTGTACCGACTTCTAAAGTGACCTCTGGAGCCTTCCATTTTGGCGGTGGATGCCAACTAGCACTTTCTAGAATGTATTCCTAATCCTTAACCCTTTGGGGTCTATTTAAGGAGATTTATGGCATTGTAAAAGGTAGTTCAGAGTGGAGTTTCAGAGAAGGTACTGGGAGAAGAAATTATCTCCAAATTTATGCTATTGTAAGCCCATAGGGCATGTTTTGGAGCCTGTTTTCTCTACACTAAGTGTACTAGCATATTTTCATAGTTAATAAAGTTTTCCCTTTCCTGTTGTGTCCATTCTTTGCTTGGGTTGTGTCCCCATCAAGTGGTATCTAAGCAGATTTTTCTGAGTGTGTAGACAGAACACCGACTGTGAGGCAGTTTGGACCAGGACTGTGTGGTTGTGGGTTTGAGTTAAGAAGATGCCTCCACGAAGAGAGTGTGGTGGAAGGGCCAAAGCTATTAATCCTAAGGAGGTTAGAGCTCTCCAAAGGCAGGTTCAAGCATTGTAGGAGGAGCTCCGTAGAGGAACAAATGTTGTTGTAGGTGACGAAAGTGAGGACGACAATGAAGAAGAAGAAATTGGACCAAAAGGGGAAGTTCTAAATCAAGCAAAGGAGAGGCTTTTTAGGGCCATTACTAAGTTTGAGAAAAGACCTACAATTGATGTGGGTGTATTTTCAGGAAATCTGAAACCAGATGAGTTGATCGACTGGATGAATGAACTAGAAGAGTACTTTGAGTATGAGGATATCAGGGATCCAGATAGGCTTAATTTTGCAAAGGCCAAATTGAAAGGCCATGCCAAAATCTGGTGGCAAGAGGTTCAATTGGAAAGAAATAGAAGAGGAAAGGAGAAGATCACAAGTTGGGATCGCATGGTGGAAAACTAAAGAAGCAGTTCATTCTTATTGACTACGAGCTTGATTTGTTCAAGAAGATGCATGGGTTAAAGCAAGTAGAAAAATCAGTCCAGGAATATACAAAGGAGTTTTACCGACTTCTGATTAGAGTAGGGCATGCAGAAGCAAATAAGGAGAAGGTTGCTCATTATATCAGTGGGTTATGACCTAGCATCCAGGAGGAATTAATTCTGGTAAGAATGATCAGTGTTGAAGAGGCACACCAGTTTGCCCTACGAGTTGAAGAGAAGCTAAATAAAAGGTTTGAAGGGAGACAAAGAGGGCACAGTCAAGGAGGAAGGGGTAGTGGTAGGTCATCTGAAGGTCGAAATGAGACCCAAAAGAAAAATGAAGATGTGGGTACTAGCAAGAACCAGAGGAACAAGGATTTCAACAGCTCCCGTGATCAAAACTTTGGAGATCAGAGAGGAAGAGGTAGAGAACATGGACAAGATTTAGGAAGAGGAGGTTTTCATGGTACCTGTTTCCATTGCAATGAACAAGGTCATCATGCCTTTGAATGCCCTCAATGACAAGGAAGGATAGATAGGAGAGTTGAGGGCCAAGCTAGGGTTGCTCATGTGGATGAAGATGCTCAGTCATCACATTTAGAGGATGTATAAAGAGGAGATACTTTAGTAAATGAAAGGGTCCTACTAAGTGGTGATATTGAACCGGGACAAAGGAGGAGTCTATTTTGTACTAGGTGCAAGTGTGAGAATAAATGTTGTGATGTGATCATTGATGGTGGTAGCACTGACAACTTGGAGTTAGAAGAGATGGTCTCTAAGCTGAAGGTCAAGAGGGAGAAACACCCCCAACCCTATCGGATCGCTTGGGTGAAGGATGATCATAAGGTCCTAGTAAGTGAACAATGTTTAGTGAAGTTCAAAAGTGGGAGTTACCATGATGAAGTTCTCTGTGATATTATTACATTGGATGTCTGTCATCTATTGTTGGGAAGATCGTGGCAGTTTGACAGGCATGCAGTACATGATGGTCATGCAAACACATACTCTCTGACAAAGGATGGAGTTTGCCACAAAATGAAGCCCATGGTAAAGGAAGGTGAAAAGGTATGCAGCAGTGCTAGGATCTGTCTTGTTGATGGACAAAAGTTTTTAGATGGCATGAAACATCAGTGTATATGATATGCTTTGATTCCTAGAAAAGATAAGGAAGGTAGTAGTGAAATACCACTTGAAGTTTCAGATTTATTAAGTGAGTTTGGAGATATCATTTCTAATAATGTTCCAGAAGGATTGCCACTAGTAAGGCAAATCAGTCATTAGATAGATTTAATCCCTGGAGCTAGTTTTCCTAACAAGGCTTCTCATAGATGACTCCTATTGAAACTGAGGAGCTAAACAAATAGGTTCAGGAGCTATTAAGGGAGGGTTTGATTCGAGAGAGCCTAAGTTTATGTGTAGTACCTATAGTACTAGCACCAAAGAAGGATGGAGAGTGGAGAATGTGTATGGACTCTCGAGCTATAAATAGGATAACCATCAAGTATCGGTTTCCTTTTCCAAGAATGGATGATCTTATGGACTGCTTGAGTGGAGCTCAGTACTTCACAAAGATAGATCTCAAGAGTGGCTATCACCAGATACGGATACGAGAAGGAGATGAGTGGAAAACTACCTTCAAGACCAAGGAGGGTCTCTATGAGTGGCTAGTCATGCCCTTTGGATTGACAAACACCCCAAGCACCTTCATGCGGCTTATGAATGAGGTACTTAAGAAGTTCTTGGGAAAAAAATTTATCGTCTATTTGGATGATATTTTAATTTTCAGCAAGACTTTGGAAGAACATTTATTGCATATCCGTAGTGTCCTTGAAAGGTTGAGGGAAGAGAAATTGTTAATTAATCTGAAGAAGTGTAGCTTTGCTAAAAAAGAGTTAGTCTACCTAGAGTTTGTTGTATCACCTGAAGGTCTAAAAATGGATCCAGAGAAGGTAAAAGCCATCTTGGAATGGCCTACTCCAAGATCTGCTACTGAGGTGAGATCATTTCATGGTCTGGTTAGTTTCTACAAGAAGTTCATTAAGAATTTCAGTGGCATATGTGCACCCCTAACTGACACAATAAGAGGGAATAGAAAAGAGTTCAAATGGACTGCGGCAGCTGCGAGAAGTTTTGAATTGCTGAAGAAGGTGACAGAACAACCTGTGTTGGCACTTGCTGATTTTAGCAAGGTGTTCTAGGTGGATTGTGATGCTAGTGGCAGCACTATTGGGGCTGTATTAAGCCAAGAAGGTAAGCCTATTGCATATTTTAGTGAAAAATTGAATGATGTAAAAAAGTATTCTATTTATGATCAAGAGTTCTATGTAATAGTTCAGGCCTTAAAGAAATGGAGGCATTATTTATTGCCAAAGGAATTTGTTTTATATACTGATCACCAAGCATTACAGTATCTAAATAGCTAAGGTAAATTGAACCAGAGGCATATGACGTGGGTAGAGTTCTTGCAGAGCTATACTTTTGTGTTGAAGCATAAAAGTGGAAAATCTAACAGGGTTGCAGATGCATTAAGCAGGAGGTTGTTGTTGCTTACAGTAATGCAGGTTGAAGTAGTTGGGTTTGATGAACTCAAGAATTTGTACTCGGAGGATCCTAATTTTGTTGAGGATGGAAAGCTTGTAAAGAACCTATTGCTGTAGACAGAACTAAGCGGTTAGACTGTCTGATTCAGGATGGTATGTTGTTCAAGGGCAGTCAATTGTGCATTCTAAGGAGTTCTATGAGGGAAAATTTGATTAAGAAGAAACACAGTGGAGGGATGGTAGGACATTTTGGTCGAGATAAGACCATTTCCATTCTTAGAGAACACTATTTTTGGCCTTAGATTTCACAGGATGTGAAGAAGTTTGTACAGAGTTGTCAGGTTTGTCAAGCGGCCAAGGGATTTAGTCACAATACTAGACTTTAATAGCCATTGCATGTTCCATCAAAGCCATGGGAGGACATAAGTATGGATTTTGTTCTTGGATTGCTGAGGACACAAAGGGGTAATGACTCAGTATTTATGGTGGTTGATAGGTTCTCCAAAACGGCACATTTTAGTCCATGCCATAAAACTCATGATGATGTCCATATTGCAGGCTTATTTTTTAGAGAGGTGGTAAGACTACATGGCTTCCCAAAGAGTATAGTTTCTGACAGAGACACTAAATTTGTGGGCTATTTCTGGAGAACATTATGGAAGAAGTTGAGAACAGACTTGAAATTCAGTTCCACACATCATCCGTAGATTGATGGCCAGACAGAAGTAGTAAATAGAAGTTTGGACAATTTGTTGAGATGTTTAGGTGGGGATAAGCCCAAGGGATGGGATTTGATTCTACCACAATCAAAATTTGCTTACAATAACTCTATAAATAGGAGTACTAGTAAATCACCATTCCAAATTGTATATGGAAGTAGCCCAAGGACTGCACCAGAATTGAGGAAGATGGAGCAAGGGGAGAGGACAAGTGCTAAAGCAGAAGAGTTTGCTGAACATATCAAGTGCCTACATGAGGAGGTCCAGGCACACATTATCAAGATGAATCAACAATATAAAGCTAGGGCTGATCAAAGGAGAAGACATAAGGAGTTCCACGTAGGGGATCTAGTCATGGTACACTTAAGAAAGGAAAGATTTTCAGTGGGTACTTACAACAAGCTAAAGATGAAGAAATTTGGCCCTTGCAAAATTTTGAAGAAACATGACTCAGGAAATGCATATGAGGTGGAGTTGCTAGATGGAATTTACATTTCTCCTATCTTCAACATTGCAGACTTAACAAAGTATCATGATGATGGTGCAGATGATGAGCTGATGTTAGAGCCATGTCCAATTCCTGCTTCTAAGAAGGAGGAGATAGAAGAGATTCTGGATAGTCGTGTGGGCAGGAGTACCAGAAATAGGCAGTATGAAGAGTATCTAGTTAAGTGGAAAGGACGAACGATAGAGGACTAAACTTGGATATCAGCAGCTGAAGATTCCCATTTGGGGTTTCCTCTGCCATCCATAAAGTGACAGGGTCACTTTTCAATCTACCCTAGGTGTCTGATGCAGGAGCATCCAAAGGTATAAGGGCAATCCTGTGTCACCCAAAAAAATGTACCTAGACATAGTTTCTGTTTCATGTGTTTTCATTTCTGGATACCTATTTGGGTCAAATAAAGGTTCCAACTCTCACAATTCCACTATCAGTGTTCTGGGTTAGAGTATTCAAGCACCTTGGGATACGTATAAATGCCAAAAAAATAAGACTATGTAATTGAGCCATAATTATGGTGAATTAGAAGGTGTGAACTGGAGGGAGCATTGAAATTGTAATTTAGAACATTCCAAAAAAAGAATAAGGTCAAAAGGCTGCACAATTTGAAAGTTATCGCAGTTTTTCAGTTTTTGGAGACCTCCTAAGAATGCTTCAAAGTCAGGTTCGAGGCATTAAATGACCTCGTATAGGGCCAAAAAATGGGAGACGAGTGACGTTGGTCCATAGGGCTATAGAGCACTCTGAGAGCTTTTAAAAAATGTAAACGGTTCATCAATTGGAGCTACGGTTCAAAAGTTATGCCTCCCGAAAGTTCAGCTACCATTTCTAGATTCTTCTAATTTTGTACCGACTTCTAAAGTGACTTCTAGAGCCTTCCATTTTGGCGGTGGATGCTAACTAGCACTTTCTAGAATGTATTCGTAATCCTTAACCCTTTGGGGTCTATTTAAGGACATTTCTGGCATTGTAAAAAGAAGTTCGGAGTGGAGTTTGAGAGAAGGTACTGGGAGAAGAAATTATCTCCAAATTTATGCTATTGTAAGCCCATAGGGCATGTTTTGGAGCCTGTTTTCTCTGCACCAAGTGTACTAACATATTTTCATAGTTAATAAAGTTTTCCCTTTCCTGTTGTGTACATTTTGTGCTTGGGTTGTGTCCCCATCATTACAATAGTTACCCTCTATTTGTTATCATAACTTTCGGCACACTGGGACAACAACTTAATGTAGTCTGTTATGATATCCAGTCTAATTATTGATAATATCGCCACCTTTCAATAACTCCCCTCTAAATATATACATCAATAAAAGATCGTCATCTTTCATGACATAACTACAACAACATCATGTAGTAACTCACATGATATCCACCATGAACCAAGTCAGAGGGTGGAACAAAAGGGTTTCCACCTCATACTTCTCTCTCATAGAGAACAGTGCATCATGAAGAATTTCTCTTAGAACTTCACCTCATAGAAAAAAAATATCATCTACGAAGGATTGCATCACAAAATTTCTCCCTCTGAACATCAACCTCGGGAAATCAGGTCCTCTAGTTACTTCCTGAAAAACTCTCTTCACCCAAGGATGGCTGCCAAACTCACTCTGAATCTAATATCAATCTTTATATTTTCTAGTGATAAGTCAATACTTCCTCATAATATACATAGTAGTAGGCTCATCAACATGCAATCACCCACATGTATTTCTAGACTCCCTTTGAGTATCAATCTTCTAAGCTCCTGTGTTGCCTTTGAAGAAGTGTCATACTCCCTCTTAATGCAAAAGACTCTCATAATCTTAATCATCAAATATGAGAGCCTCGTTTTATCCATCTTGATCATCAGGGTCTTTGGAGCTACTATCAATAGGTTGATTCTGCACAATATCTAGCAACATGTTTAAAGTACCAACTTTATTTTCCTATAAGAACATCCTCAACCATAAAGGAAAAGATCAAGGCAAATAAACTTTATAGTATATATAGGAATTACTAATAAGAGAGATACATGTCATAAACAAGAATACTTATCTGCATATGAAGATTCAAAAATTTCTTCTTAGACTATTTTCATTTAGCTTAGTAGTAGAAGCAAGCAGAAACTCATCCAGAATATGCCAATATCTTGATTGAGTATGATTGTGCCACTTGAATGACTCTACAACTCATATGTCAAGTTTTATTTATCAAAGAGAGAGACTCATAGATGGTTCAATTTAAGTCACCAATTTCTCATGATGTACATAAGAGGTAGGCCCATTAAAATCACATAGTTGCATGGATTACAATCCTCTTGACTGATACAATTTATCAATTGCTGAAGATTCTATTACAACATGATTTACTCCCTCTAGATCAATGTGATCGAGATCACCGAAGATTGATTGAATCATATCCTCTATTTGCTCCCTCTCTTTCAAGGTTGCCTAAAATGTCAGTTTCCCTCTTCCTACAATAATAATCTCGAAGGAAAAGATCAAGGCACATAGCTCTTGGTTATATGCATACAAATAAGAAAGAGAGACTATGATAATACTTAAGGATAATAAATAATTTTGTATAATTATATAAGATCATTCAATAAAATATAGATAAATATCTTATATGCTTTGAACATATATACTCAATCTCCAATATATATATTTTAATCTATATTTTAAACATATTATTTGATTATCAAATAACTAACAATGAGTATGAAATTCTTATTCAAATAATGAATACGGAAGTATTACAAACATAGTTATTTACATAATCGAATAATATATTAGTCACCATAATGATAATAGAATTTACATAATATTTTTTTAATCCTCAATATAATATAATTATTGTTATACAATCCATGCAATTATGTAATTAAGATAAGCACATGTATTAATCAGAATATTTAAAATTATATTAATTCATCATCTATATAATATTAAAATTAAAATTAATCATACCAAATATACCTCTTATTTGCTAGGTGGGTCCCGCATACATGCATGGATGATATCAAGCCGAGGAGGGTCTTTTCCCTTACTAATGCCAAGAGTACACTTGGCAGCCAAATCCCATGCATGATTATAATTAAAAAAGATATTTGTGGTCTTTCCTTTCATAGAATGGGAAAGAATGATTATTTCTTCCTTTAATATTTAAGTTAAGGACTAATGCCAAATATTCAATATTTTTTCACTACGTTGACATATCATCTCATCTTTGACCATATCATCTTGGTCAAAGAAATAAATTGACTCTCAATTTTTATGGTATTCACCTTGACATTTTAGGTATTTTTCATACATAGATGCATTTCTTTTTACCTTATACTCACAGGGGTGTATATTCCAAACAATAGAACATTTAAAACTCCTCACACTTTTTTCATCACGTGCCATTATTATTATTAAATTTTTTTTGTTTGAATAGAAAATAATTTTGAAAATAATTTATCTTGAATATCCATGGGCTAACTACCAAGTTTTCTTTTATCCATCAATTTAATTACTATGTAGATTCTTGTCTATCATATCTTTACTACTTTAGAAAAGACTACTGGTGTTTATTATGACTTTTCTATTCACTTGGATTGGGGTGTCTATAACGGAACAACTTAAACATCACACAGTAAGCTTAATTCCTAGACCAAAAGAGTTAAATAGTCAAAGTTGATTTTTTCTTAAGGCTTAATTCTTTCCTTAATGTGTGATGTTTAAGGGTGGTCGTCTACAACAAGAATCAACCCTAATTTTTATGATAAAAAATGTCTACAACCATTTTCAATTATCAAATGATATTATTATTTAGAACCATAGATTAAATATGTTTATAATTTGGTACAATTATGTGTATATTCTGAACGTATATATTTATATATACATTATAAATAACCATAATACAATCTTTCATTCTAATAAAGAAAATAACATAATACTTACTTTTTACATAAACAAAATTTAATAATATATAGAAATGAAAAAAATTCGTACCTTATTTTTACTTGGACCTCTTTAAAATTTGCGTCATTAACCATTGCTTAGTTAGCGGTGGGTCCCGATGTATCTGAATGGCATGTGTAATCCTTAAATTGTCTTAAGTTTTTGTGGTAGGATCACCTTCTGACGTGGCTACGAATGGATGGGGAGTGCTACAGTTCTAAAAACTTCTTTCCAATGTTCCTTTTTCACTTCATTTCCTGCATCAAGGAATGACTATAATAGATTTGTATCCACATGGGATAGCCGTGTCAAGGTGGGCAACTCCATTCAGAGCATCTTCATGGATGGATCTCACCATTACTTTTAATACCTCTACCTCTCTTTCCATATGGGAAATAGTGATCTGGATCGTAGATTTTGTATGCGAGGACGATTGTATTATCGAGGATGACTGTATTACAAATTTCCATTATCCCTGATTTTTAAATATGATCATCGTTGTCTTTAGAGTATCAAACCATTTGATCTGTAATAGAATCACATCAATTCTTTAATCAATTATTCATTCAAGGATTGCTTATCAAAGGGTTCTCTAATACAATTGTCCATTCTCATTATATTGTTGAGGATTAAATCGCAGACATTATATTATCAACAAATAACCCTTATATAGTTTCTCTACAGTCAAATTGAAATTGGTGTAACATTTGCTGTCGGCTCTGATACAATGTTAAGTAACATGGATTGTGTTTGCAAATGTAATAATATTTTCATTGTTATAGATATGTTTCAAATGCAAATTTGAATCTCATATAAGTATGAGAGAAGGAGACATGTCTTTCGAAGAGACATGTCTCCAAGGTTTAAACTTTATTAGTTGGTATAAAATAATATAACTAACCATATATATATATATTATCACCAATAATCAATAATAAAACTCGTGATCATATCAGTCTGTAACTACAAATTTAACAAATTCCACCAATGAGAAAAAAAGAGTGTTCGACAAGAAAGTGGAAAGAGGAAATTAAGGAATCCCACTTTAAAATATGTGCATTTAAGTGGAGAGAAAAAAAAAAAGATTTATTTATTTATTTTTACTTAATTTATTTCCTTTTTTTCATCGTAAAGAGAGATTTAAGTGGGGATTTTATTTAATTAAAAGAGAAGTTTTCTTTTAATTAAATAAGATTTAGAATAAGATGATCAAACCTTAGGAAATATTGAAATAATAAAATTTATTATGATTTGATCAAGGGAAATGATTTGAATTGATTCAATAAAATATTACAATGCATTGGTTAAGGAAATTAAAGAATGGGGGCCATAGTCTAGGTGACCATTTTAGGGTGCATACATTTGCCCCTCTTTTACTAATGTGTGATCATTTCAAGAACACGTGTAGTCAAAGAATGCAATTGAAGTGTGAGGTCAATTTGGGATCACAAAACAACACAGACATGTGATCAATATAAGAACACATCAGGACAAAGAATAATATTTTTGATAAACACTATATCCAAGATTGCTTCAAAATGAGATCTCAAATGGTGACTTATAGCTCTCGATTCATGGAGTGTAAGGGTTTGTAACGAAGGCCCTTAGTTTGACCCAGTTTGTGCCCATGTAAGTACACAATTAAACAATAGATTCAAAGAGGAAAAGCAAGAATGCTAGTCTCCATGATCATCAAATATGCATGCAAATGAAGATGCAAGCTAATCTAAATAATAACAATGCAAGACAATACAAGAAAGGAAATCTAATTTATGAAAGGAAATAACAATGCAAGATTAATCTATGAAAGAAAATATGACTCTAAGCCGATATGAAAATGCAAGGATGAAGCATGATGATGGAAGCCATAGATTCATGAGAGAAGAAGACAAGAAGAGAGAAGTTGCAATGAAGTTTGAATGTCCAAACCCTAAGGCTCAAACGCTAATGCTCAAACTCCTCCAAAATCACTCTCCAAACCTGCAACATAACAATACTATAGCAACTAACATCTATCCTTCTTATGAAATGAGGAGAGGGCTCCTTATTTAATTAAAATAGAAGTTTTTTTTTAATTAAATAAGATTTAGAATAAGGTGATCGAACCTTAGGAAATATTGAAATAACTAAATTAATTATGATTTGATCAAGGAAAATGATTTGAATTGATTCAATAAAATATTGCAATGCATTGATTTGGAAAATTGATAAATTGAGGAATGGTGCTCATAGTCTACGTGACCATTTTAGGGTGCATACATTTGCTCCTTTTTTACTAATGTGTGATCATTTTAGGCACACATGTAGTCAAAGAATGCAGTTGAAATGTGAGGTCGATTTGGGATCACAAAACAACACAGATGTGTGGTCAACTTAAGAACACATCTAGAAAAAGAATAAATTTTTCGATAACCATTATATTCAAGATTACGCAAGAATGAGATCTCAAATGGCGACTCATAGCTCTCTATTCATGGAGTGTAAGGGTTTGTAATGGAGGCCCTTAGTTTGACCTAGTTTGTGCCCATACAAGTACACCATAAAATGAGAGATCCAAAGAGGAACAAAGAATAATGCTAGCCTCCATGATCATCAAGTATGCATGCAAGTGAAGATGCAAGCTAATCTAAATAATAAAAATGCAAAGTAATGCAAGAAAGACAATCTAATCTATGAAACGAAATAACAATGCAAGATTAATGTATGAAAAAAATATGACTCTAAGCTGATATGAAAATGCAAGGATGAAGCATGATGATGGAAGCTATAGATGCATGAGAGAAGAAGACAAGAAGAGAGAAGTTGCAATGAAGCTCCAATGTCCAAACCCTAATGCTCAAACTCCTCCAAAATTGCTCTCCAAACTTGCAATATAACAATACTATAACAACTAGCATCTATCCTTCTTATGAAATGAGAAGGAGAGGGCTCCTTATATAGTCAATTGTGGAGGTGGGAGGCTTCTCACAAACAATATGGGATAATAAGGTTTGATCCCTGTGAGACAAAATTCCACCAATGAGAAAAGAGGAGTGTTTGACAAGAAAGTGGAAAGAGGAAATTAAGGAATCCCACTTAAAAATATGTGCATTTAAGTGTAGAAAAAAAATGATTTATTTATTTGTTATTATTTAATTTATTTCCTTTTTTTTCATTGTAAAGAGAGATTTAAGTGGGGATTTTATTTAGTTAAAAGGGAGCAAGTTCTTTTAATTAAATAGGAGCTATTTTATTTAATTAAAAGAGAAGTTTTTTAATTAAATAAAATTTAGAATAAGACGATTAAACTTTGGGAAATACTGATATAATTAAATTAATTACAATTTGATCAAGGAAAATGATTTGAATTGATCCAATAAAATATTGCAATTTATTGATTCGGGAAATTGATAAATTGAAGAATGGGACCCATAGTCTAGGTGACCATTTTAGGGTGCATACATTTGGCCCTTCTTGACTGATGTGTGATCATTTCAGGAACACATGTAGTCAAAGAATGTAGTTGAAGTGTGAGGTCGATTTGGGATCACAAAACAACACAAATGTGTGGTCAACTTAGGAACACATCAGGACAAAGACTAAATTTTTTGATAAAAAAATTGTCTTGACAAAAACAAGGTTGTCCTAGGTAGAACAAAGATGGATAAAGTTGAATCAAGGATTGAAGTTTGATAGGTACTGCCCCCTCATGATTGAAATTGAAATGAAATAGAGGAGAAACAACAAATTTGTAAATTTAATCAAATTGAACTAAAGATAAGGTTTTTGATGTAAGATGAAAAATATAAGGATCACAAAACTAAGGTAGATCATCAAGCATGAAAGATTATGCCCCAAAGTTGAATGAGAAGAAAAGAAGTGGGGTGAAAATGTATGGAAGATAAAATTTTGGAAGAAGTCAAACGAAATGGAAAGAAGAAAGAGAATTTGACTCAAGAGAGAGAATGCCTCAAAATCAATCAACAATTTAAGATAGAAAATTTTGATTGAGATCATGAAAGAAGACAAGGAAATGAAGATCACACATGACTATAGTTGATTAAAAGTCCAAAATAAAGATGAAGGAAAACTCTCTCAAACTCATAATGCAACCTAAAAATGAAAATTAATATGAAGTCTAACAATGTAAGCTAAAGGAAAATCCAAAGTCGTACTTGCAATAAAGCAATTGTAACATAGGATTTTGTGTTCATCATTCATTAGAGAATGTTAAGGAACTTATTTTCATCATTGGGCCATTATTAACAGACATCATAAAATCACACAATCATCACTAGTCACAAGCACAACTATGAAGATATGAATGTGATTTTTATCAGATTAGAATATGTAAAGACTCTAACATAAGCATCAAAGACATAAAGGTCAAGATGACTAGGTAATGTATCAAAAAAATGTGTGCATCAAGGCATAGATGTTGGGATGACCATAAGAACGGTTGTGCAAAAATATTCAAGGATGATGCTTCAAATCTCCTAAGTGTTTCAAGGGGCCAACAAGAGACACTCTAGAGTTTTAAGACCACGCCCACAAGAAAAAAGCAAATAAAAATATGCCCCATGCCCAAGTCCTCTAGCTATGCATACTGGAGAGACTTATTAGACAAGGACACTCAATGTAAATTAATAACAATCAGCACACAAAGAAAAGATCATGACATAGCTCAAGCATTAAGTATTTGTGTTTTAAAAATTTAAGCATGTTAACTGATACTAAGTTCTGAGGATAAGAATCGAATGCTTGCAAGTAGGTAAGATCACATGACAAAACTGAGTAAGACCAAACTAATAAGTGTTGAAAAACATTTGATGTTAGGGGTTGTGTTGAAAAATAAAGTTGAGGTGGTGTTGAAAAACACCGTTTGCGAGGTGTCCTAAAGACTAACGCATCGAAGTGACCAAAGTTAACATAGTTATGCTCCCTAGACAAAGACAAAGACCAATTCCAAACCAAGGTAGCAAGGACAAGGCATAATGGAGAAAGGCTAAGTGTTAAAGATAGACGCTAAAAAATAGGGGTGCAAAGGCCTCAAGTAGTGCTTATTTCTAGGTTTTCACCACTTGGATTTTAGTGCAATTTTTAAATTTTTTTTGGAGATACATCAAAGCTGCTTTTGCTAGGTTTTTACTAAAATGATCATTTTTTCATGACATTTTTCAATTTTTAGAAACTTTGACAATATATCATTTTTTTAAATTTTTTGAAATATATATATATATGAATTTTTTTAGAATCAATAAATATACACAAAGGATGCCCCAAGACAGAATGGGCATCAAACTCCCAAGCAAGATCAGATCGTGTAGTCCCAATGTCTAGCAAGGTGGAGGACAAGAGGGATTATCAAGCTAGTGAAAGAGATGGAAGACAAGAGAATGAAGGAGAATGAAGAGAAGAAATCCTCAAGGGAAAACTCCTCAAGAGTAACCAAGCTAGGAAAAATTTCATGCAAAGCACATTTGAACAAGCAATGAAAGGCCAAAATAGGATAAATCACGAAAGCATACTGCAAAAGTAGGAAAGGATTTAGTCCAAAGGAGTAGAAATGTCAAGAGACTTCATAGCATCATGTTTTACTCTTTTTTATTAGATGAAGACCAAATGACAAAAGGATAGCGAAAGGCTAGAATAAATGGAGGAAAATAGATATGAAGGCTAAACATGAAAGGAATAAAAGCAAGATCATTGTAAGATAGCTCGCAAGATAGCCAAATGTTTGTGTATAGGTCAACATTGTCAAGATCAAAGTGAGACGATGAAATGGATGAAAGATGTAGAAGAACAACGCATGATACCTAATTGCCAGGTTTTCATCAGAGTACTTATCCCAGGCGCCACAAGGGAGTGGTTTTCACCATAGGAAAAATTTATTGCTCTTTAATTTTGCTACCAAGGCGCCTTATTACAAGGTTTTTACCAAGGCACACTTTCAATTTTTTCATTTTTTTTCTCTTATTTTTTTATTTTTTTATTTTTTAGAAGAAGGAAAGCTTTTTAGATAATGCCCCTTGAAAGGATAAACCATGATATGCCAAGGATTCAAAATGATATGTTCAAAGATGCTGCTAGGGAAAGGAAGATGGAAGAGAAATAAAGAGGATAAGGTTTTATGCAAAGCGAGTGAGGTTGGAAGATATGAGGAATAGGAAAATGAGGAAAAAGGATAGAAGGTAGAATGATAGTGAATGGAAAGATTGTGAAAAGGTAGATGGAAAGGAAGGCAAGATCAACGTCAACACACACTTTGAAGGGTGGTGAAAGGATGAAGGAAATGTAAATGAAGGAATACATGAAGGAATATGGTGAATGGATAGAATAGGTTGTAGTTTAGGCACATGGAATGAAATAATTCTTTTGGAAGAAGATGAAGTGAAAGTCTTTGGAAGCTTAAATGTCAACTTTACTTGTTTCTCAGCATTAGACTCTTTCAAGAGAGAGTTTGGAATCCATATAGCCATAGGCTTTTCATTTATTTTTGATGATTTAGAGGGAATATCTTTAATGGTGGATTTTGGAAAACATACTTGTTTTTTAGTTCTCTTCTTAGATATCTATTTTGACTTTAGGCCCCTATGTTGATTAAAGGAGACATGGTGATCTTTTTTAGATGGG
Organism: Cupressus sempervirens; assembly: GCA_028749045.1. Classification (NCBI taxonomy): domain Eukaryota; kingdom Viridiplantae; phylum Streptophyta; class Pinopsida; order Cupressales; family Cupressaceae; genus Cupressus; species Cupressus sempervirens. The sequence goes on along the minus strand of CM053791.1, from coordinate 112,999,446 downwards.
TTCTTGTATTTCTTCTTTTTCTTGTATTGAGCATTCAATTTACTTCCAAAAGACTTGGGACTTGTGGAAGAAGAAGGAGGATATGATTGGTTTAGATGGGTGGGTGGATGAAAAATATTCAAGGATATGCATGTACGTTGATCGTGAGGAACGATAGGAGATGGACAGACATAAGGACCCAAGATGGATGATGAATTAGGAGAGTTAGGAAGGGAAAATGAAGGGACATAAGGACCCAAGATGGGAGGAAGACATGAAGCCCTTGGTATTGGTGGAGGAGTTCAAGGATGGACGCGGTGGAAGATGCAAAAGGATAATCAATAAGTCCATCAACATCTATATGACAACTAAGAACATGAGCATCTTTAGAGTGAGCATAGGATTTTCAATAGTATCATGATCATCTTGAATAGGAGAAACTTCTTTGATAGGATTGTTTAGATCTTGAAAACACTTAGGAAGAGTAGAAAGTGGAAGCAAACATGGAGTGGTAGAACATGAAGATGGAATACTTTGATCTTGACAAGTTTCTTTGGATAAAATAGGAATTAAATTTGTTCACAATTATCAATAAGCTCGAGAGAAATAGTGGAAGTAGTGTCTTCATCATACTTAGGAGGTGGATAATACATAGGATATAGAAGAGTGACATCTCAAAGGAGATTAAGGGGTTCTTGATCTTGATCTTTCTTGACATTTTTATCTTTATCCTTTTGAGAGTCTTCTTGATATGGAGCCACTTCTAAGGAAAAGGGAGTATATGAGGTCTCCATGATATAATCTTGAAGGGGTAATGAAGGACTACCTAAAGTGAGCATAGTAGGCATAGCATCACATGAAGGTTGAGCATATTTAGTCTTAGTAGCATGAAAAAGGTTTGCAGCCAAGTGTAGATTAGCTTGAGTTTCTTTTAGAGGTAGCCCTTGAGAATACACATAATAAGTGTGGAAAGCATTAGGCTCTTTGTTTGATGGAGTTGTATTAGATAGCTTTGAAGTTTTAGGAAGTTCACAAGTGTTAGAAGAAGTGGAGGTATCAAGGAAACTGTCACTAGACATAGGTTCATCAACATGATCTTGCTCAAGAGAGGTATCCTCATCATATAAGTCTTTAGGAATTTCAACATCAATGAGTCCATCATCAATAAGATCTTGAATTTTACATTTCAATGTAATACATTCTTCAATTTTATGATCTTTATTTCTATGGTAACCACAATAGTGATCATCTCTCCACCATGGAGGTTTTACCTCGGGTTCATCAGGTCTAGATTTGTATGGGAAAGTAGTTATCTTGTTTGTAACTAAGGTCTCAAGTACCATGTCATATGAAAATCCCAAAGGAGTAAAAATTCTCTCAAAAGTATATCTCAGACCATTTTTTTCATTCTCATCTTGGTCAAAGATTGGCCCATCATGAAATATTGACATATGCTCAAATGAATTATTACTTACTTTCTCTCTCTAGAGGTCTTTGGATCTAGAAGATGAAGACAATTGATGTCTTGGAATAGAAGATGTAGACCTTAAAGAAGATGATTTATATAATGATGTAATCTTCTCCTCTAATAATTTTTCAAATTCATATTGCATTCCCATTATGTGCTTATGGAGATAAAGGTAAGTAGGATCATTTGTCTCTTCTATCTCCACCAAGGCTTGTCTCTCCAATTCTAGGAGTCTAAATTGCTCTCCTTTCCAGCTTGTTCATCTAGGAAGGCTTTCTTTTCACGCTTAGTTTTATCAAGTCTTTGGTGAGTTCTAACTAAGGCTAATTGGTTAAAAATAATTTGAGGTTGGTTTCCTTGAGCTACTTGATATCTTGGTTTAACCAACATGAAAGAAAAGGTACTAGTTGATAAGACAACCCTAAGAAATGTTAGTACCAAACTAGGATAGTAAAAGCACTCACTTATCCAAAAGAGAGATGATAAGGTAGAATGTTTACAATAGGCATAAACCAACACTGCCACAAAGGTGCCCACTACTTTGGGTGAATACTCTAGCACATATGGATCAGGAGGATTATTTACCCAAATTATAATTAATTAAAATTGAATTTGAATAGAAGTGAATGGACAAGAGATTACTAAGACTCTCCAAGCATGTTATCAAATAATCCAAAGGTTTATCTTCTAAAAAAGGATGGTTTCTAACTCATTGACTCCAAACAAGGTCACTCATAAAATCAAAGATTACTAATTCAAGAGGTCCAAACACAACAATCCAAGGTGCAAATAAACTTCTAATAGCAGGGTAAGTGACCTAATCTGACCCACATCAACCAAGGAGGATTGGAAATGATAGGATAACAAATCGAGAAAGGTTTCAACTTAGAAACTCAATTTTCTTGTTCATTTTAATTGACTAACTAGATACATCAATAAATTTTTATTATAAATCAAGCACGCAAGAAAACACTTAGGGAGTTCAAGAAAATATCTACAAGCAATGGATAAGAGACAAAGCAACCTTAGGCATAAACAAGAATAATGTCTTAGTATGAATCTAATCCCTAGAACCATTACTGTGTATGTTCTTGAAATATTTTTCAATCATGCGCATAGTCTTAGAAAAGAAAATTTGAGTTGCAATATGGTTCTTAGTAATGATCAACTCTAAAAATCTTGCAATCTCAAGTGTGTGAAATCTAATCCCAGCACACCAGGGTTTTGACACGTTCCAAAAATTTAATCAATCGATGATCTTGAGGAAATCTGGCAGCCCAACAAAATAATAAACCAATTGAGATCTCTTACACAAGGAAATTTATATAGTGGGTGTTGCTACCATGGCAAAAATGGATACTATCATTTGAGGTTCCGTCCACATGGTTTACCCAATAAAGGGAGTGTCCACTATGGTTAACCCTCTCTAGTCAAGGAAGACTCACAAAATTGGACTACATGGGGACTTAGTTCGGATTCAAGGGTTCCAAGTTTCTGATGTGCCCAAAAAGGAACAAAGAATACTCCTCTATCCTCTTCGCCTCACCAAAACATAGTAATCAGATTCATTGACACGCTAATTTTAAATCACTTCACTAAGGTTTGGAAAGCCAACAATAGTCACCACCAATCTCAAGAAAGAAAGTACCAACAAATGTCGAAGACAAACCAAGTGAGACAATGAAATAATATCAAATCCTTCCCTACATACAAGGGGATCTATCGTCAAGAAGAGTTTCGCATGTAAGGCAAGTGAATTAAGCCCACTTTCTCAAGATCACCACAAATAGTGTTCATAGGGCCTAATTACTATGTGAAACATGTATGCAAGAAAGCAAATATAGGTCCAATTTTAGAGCACCAATCGAAAAGTGAATTACGAAAGCATGTAAAACACTCAAGCCAAACACATGAGAGGTTCACTTTACTTCCAAAATCCAAATGTTATAAAGATGTATAATAAAACCTCTGATCCAAAGCAATGCGTGCATATCACTCTATTGATCTAACAAACCAAGCAAGAGCTCCAAGCAAACAACAAGCAAACCAAAACAAGATAGATATGTCTTATGCAAACCCTAGGGTTAGATCTCAAAATATATTTGCTAAGAGTAATAACAACCAACAAATAACCTAAATGAAAACTCGCACCATGCATTGAACCATGTGAAAATTAAATACAAGTTAATCATTAAATGTCATTTTTTTAATTTTGATTTTTGACCTAGTCAACAAGATTGGACCTATATGCTATGAATTTGGACCCAAAACCCTAAATGCAAAAAAGATACCCCTATTAAAAAATAAAAACCTTTCAAAAATGTCAGAATTTTAGAAAAATATTTTCATTTGTGCTCTAGGGATCCATTTCGTTAAAACAAACCAATTTTTGTAAATTGGGTGTTGAGCCCTCATATGAGCTCTAAACTCAAAACACAGAAACAACTCTATTTAGAATTTAGAGACCTTTGCAAAAATGTTTTTTTTTTGAAAATTTTGCTAATTTGCTCTTAAAAATGATTTTTCATGAAAAATAAAGAAAAAATTATAAAAATATGAATTACCTGAAAAAAGTCAAAAATTTTAACAGAATTTTCTCTAATATGTCGCCAACCTGCCCAAAAAAGTTCAAATAAAAAATCCAATCTATTTGGGAGATATGATCGAATCTTTAAGATCTAGGTTTTTTTCGTCTCCAAATAAATATGCACAAGGGGGTTAGCTCCAAAAATAGCCAAAATCAGCATGTAAAGGTGGGTTGCCCCACTGTGGGTGCAACGAATATGTGCTAAAACATTGACACACTTCTATGAGTCATTATATCCAAGATTGCTCAAGAATGAGATCTCAAATGGCGACTCATAAGGTTTGTAATGGAGGCCCCTAGTTTCACCTAGTTTGTGCCCATGTAAGTACACCATAAAATGAGATATTCAAAGAGGAAAAACAAGAATTCTAGTCTCCATGATTGTCAAATATGAATGCAAATGAAGATGCAAGCTAATCTAAATGATAACAATGCAAGAAAGAAAATCTAATCAATGAAAGGAAATAATGATGCAAGATTAATCTATGAAAGAAAATATGACTCTAAGCTGATATTAAAATGCAAGGATGAAGCATGATGATGGAAGTCATAGATGTATGAGAGAAGAAGACAAGAAGAGAGAAATTGCAATGAAGCTCCAATGTCCAAACCCTAAGGCTCAAATCCTAATGCTCAAACTCCTCCAAAATCGCTCTCCAAACCTGTAGCATAACAATACTATAGCAACTAACATCTATCCTTCTTATGAAATGAGGAGAGGGCTCCTTATATAGTCAATTGTGGAGGTGGGAGGCTTCTCACAACCAATATGGGATAATAATGCCTGATCAGTGCGAGACAAAATTCCACCAATGAGAAAAGAGGAGTGTTTGATAAGAAAGTGGAAAGAAGAAATTAAGGAATCCCACTTAGAAATATGTGCATTTAAGTGTAGAGAAAAAATATTTATTTATTTATTTATATTTAATTTATTTCCTTTTTTCATCGTAAAGAGAGATTTAAGTGGGGATTTTATTTAATTAAAAAGGAGCAAGTTCTTTTAATTAAATAGAAGCTATTTTGTTTAATTAAAAGAGAATTTTTCTTTTAATTAAATAAGATTTAGAATAAGATGATCAAACCTTAGGAAATATTGATATAATTAAATTAATTACGATTTGATCAAGGAAAATGATTTGAATTGATTCAGGAAATTGATAAATTGAAGAATGGGGCTCATAGTCTAGGTGACCATTTTAGGGTGCATACACTTAGGATTTTAGCTCTCTGCTTGGTTATAGATCTTGTCTCAATGAAACTTTCACGTAAGGGACTAGGATTGTAGGGTTTATAAGGATTATAATGTTGGGCATGGTATGGGAGGTCCTTTGTAGGGGCCTCCTATTTGCAAAATAACCTCCATTAAATAGGAAACTTCTTTTATTTTATTAGTATTCGTCAAGGATCCAAGGAAAATGTGTTATAGAAGGATAATAGTTCTATATAGTGAATAGATCAATTGGTCAATTCAATGGACTATGAACAAAATTGGTTGATCTACATAATTGGCTCACTCACATTTAACAACCGATACTTTAAAAAAATGTAGAGGCTTTCCCTTTGGCGGGTTTTTTTTTCATTGTGATGTTTGACTACAAACTCAATTGGGATATGATTCTCCAAGGATGATGTTGTTGGGATCAAAGTCCACTTCTTTTCAAACCTTGGTAATTAGATTTTAACCCTCTCAAGGAATTATTTGCAGTGAAGCTTGGGTTCATCTTTCGAACCTCCCAATTTAGTTTTGGTTTGAAGAATGCTTTACTTCTATTGGGGCCTCTTTGGGAAACTTCTTAGTTATGGATTCATATACAATTTATTTCACACATATTACATTTTCACATATTCTTGTGGACATCGACATCTTAAATGATCTCTCTATTGATATTGCCTACAAGATCGACAATTTTTGTTGGGTACAACCCTTAGATTATGAAGGTTTGTCTTTTAGATGTAGAAGATGCTTTAAAAATATGTGCTTCAAATCCAAGATTAAGGTTGAGCATCAATTGTGGTGGGTTGATGTTCTTCCACAACATTATTTATTGGATGCCCTTTCAAACACTTTGGAGATTAATTTTGATTCCCAAAATGCCTACATGATGAAATCATTGAGATAGTGTGAATTCAAGGCACGTACTTCTTCATATGATTTATCTTATGTATCTTCTCTAGCTAAGTATTCACAAAAGGATGTGCTCTCCAAAAATCTCAACCTTTAGATCCATGCATTACTACAAATATTGAGGATACTACTAAACATTTTCATAAATTTGTGATGGAAAAGGTTGTTTGTTTAGGTGATGAACAAAACACTATGGTCTTTCCTCGCTTTGAGCATGGGTGGAAAAAAGTCAAAGGAAATGAATCCACCTCCTTCTTAGGTTAGCCTCAGAAAAAGGTTCATAATAGCACGGAGTCTCCCTATATGGGAGCTCAAAAGAAATATAATAGCTTAATATTTGGTGCATCAGTTAATATTAATTTTATATTGTTTGTGTGCACCCCTTTGCTATAAGCATGCAACAATGTATCTCATGACTCTAAGCTAGATCTTATGATTGTTATATTTTATTTCCAAATTATACACTTTCTACAACCTCAATTTTACATTACTAGAAAAAAAAAATTAATTTTTTCTTCTTCTTCAATTTTAATTTTCTCTTCTAAATATTCAATTTTAATTTGGTACTTGAGATTGGCCATTTTTTTAAATCCTCAAATTTGAATTTTTGCTAGAGGTTGAGCAAGATGAAGACATAAAGTTAGAAAAAAAAATTATATTAAAAATCTTATAGAAATCTAACAACTTCTATATATATAATTTTATTTTTTATGACATTGAAATGAAATAGCTTAGAGAACTCTCACAACAACTTTTGGATGGTTGGTGAATACATCATACCAAAAAGATTTTGGAGATGAGAAATGGTAGTGGCTATCCAACCATGAACGTTAGCTAGATGTATACCATTGCATGCCACCATCGGTCCTATCATGACCTTCGTCAATACTGTTTTCTACATGTCTAGTCTTGTCTAGTATTGTCTAACAATTTTGTATTAACTTTTTAAAAACTAAATGCATAGACCAACATTTTTTTTATTAAAGTAATGTAAATAATCTATGTGTTTATTTAAAATTGAAGGTGTCTTATAATATTTTCTTAAATAAATTAAATTTTCAATTTGTATATTAAATTTGTTAGATTTTGAATATTGGAGATGGATGGTCGAATCAGAGCTGGTGTAATCACCTATGATCATTGTAGCTAGGGTCTGCATGCCCTAAGCCTACTCCTCATTGGTGTTGCTTTTTTCCTTGTTGATGGGTTCACTGCCTCCTTGTCAGCACTGGGGGTTGTTGATGTTGTGGAGTGTGGTGGGGAAGTGTTTGTGGGTTTGTGTGGAGTTTTTGGGGGATTTGGGGTTTTTTTTGGTTGAAGAGTGGGATTGGGGTTGGCTAGGGTTGGTTGGGGTCGCTTGGAGTGTGTGGCCTCTACTATACTATTGCACTTTGTGCATGGTAATTTGCTAGTGCCTGAAGGTAAGGAGATTTCAGATTGGGGCTAGAGTTTTCTTGAGTTTTAGACATGGGACAATCGAAGATTCTTGCGTCACAGACTTTGTTTGTTGATATGGAGATGGTTGATTCCTCCATGTTGTTGTGGGTGGGGGCTAAGGGCCAGGCTAACATTCTCCCATCTAGGGTGAACGCTTCATTGTCGAAGGGTTTTGTCTGTATCAAGAAGATGAATGGGTGTTTGGAGCAATCTGATGATCGACTAGGGTTCATTATTCAACCAAAGCAGATTTAAGAGGATATAGAATATTGGAGCAAGCATGCGCTCATCTGTAAGTTTTTGGGTCTCCGTCTTTCTCTTCTTGTGTTGAAATCATGGACACATCAGATTTGGAATCCTAAAGGGGATATGGAGATTCTCCTGGCTACCAACAACTATTTTATGGTTATTTTTTCAAATATAACAGACATGAATAAGGTGTTTGAAGGTGGTCCATATTTCTTTAACCAAGTTGGGCTTTTTATCAAACCCTGGCACATTGGGTTTAACTCTCCTGAGGAGATTCCCTCTCAGGTCTCAATGTGGGTTCATGTACCAAGGCTACCTTTGGAATTTTGGAGAGATGATATTCTTCACTTGATCTCACTTTCACTTGGAAAACTATTAGGTTTGACCACATAAACTAAAGATCAAAAGGTAATTTCATATGCACGAATTCGTGTAGAGGTTGATCTTAATAATCCTCTACCTGATTCTATGGAAATTTTCTTGGGCCCTACCTCATGGATTCAACAATTGGATTATGAGACCTTACCTTTTAGATGTAGGATACACCATGAGTATGGGCACTTACAATGTAAGTGTCCCCATAATAAATTCTCTCGACCATTGGTTTCTACTGAGTTGGACCATAAGGATGATAAGAGTAACACCCCTATGCTGAAGGGATCTATAGACAAGAAGGGTTTTATCCCAGTTAAGCTGCGCAATAAAGGAAAAGGGAAGAAGAGAACCTGGATGGACAGATAAATAATGACACTTTTAACAAGTTTAATGTTCTAGATAATTTGGTACAAGAGGAAGGCATACCAGTTGAGTTACCCTCGGGGGATGGATCTCATTAGGGGTCTCAGGTAGGTGAGGTAAGTAGTCTAGCCCAAGTATCAAAAGAGAAACAAGGTCAACCATTTCTTTTGGATGGATTAGGTCAGGAGAAGGATTGTGATGTCCCTAAGGGGTCACAACCTAGGGGCAATTCAAATATCACAACTTCTACTCTTCTTGTCCAAAAAGGGATGCCAAACATCACAAAAGGTACTAAAGTTGCACCTTCTGTAGGCTTATAGAAAAAGCCCTTCAAAAAAGGGCCCTTAGAGAAGTCTTCTAAGAGTGGAAGGAAGATTGATCAGGAGAAGGTTAAGATGATGGGGGAGACTTTAGTTGAGTCAGGGTTTGTGAAGCCCATTGATTCCCACTTCTCGCAACCTTCTGAATGATTGTTCTCTCTGGGAATGTGAAGGAGTTGAACATAATCCCTAGACAAAAAGTTGTTCATAGATTGATAGATTCTCATTCTCCAAATATTGTTTTTATTCAAGAAACTAAGCTTACAGTTGATGGTTTGGATAGCTGGGAGCCAAAGTTGTGGCCCCATGGTAGCTGGTAGGGAGTGGGTGCTCAAGGTAGCTCGGGTGGACTCTCCTATCTCTGGAATCCTAGGAAGGTGACTCCTCTATGGTAGATTTCAAGTAGGTCCTCTATCTCTTTGATTGCTTCTCACTTTGAGATGGGAGAAAGGTGCATGTTCTCCAATATTTACGCTCCTAATGATTTGGAGGGTAAATCTCTTATGTGGTCACATATCACCTTTGTTCTCTCCTTAGATCCTTTCCTCCCTTGGATTGTTGCTGGAGATTTTAATGTTGTTACTAGTTTAGAAGAAAATAGAGGCAGGGTTGCTCGATTAGGCCCTTCTTCAAGTATGCTTAGAGATAATATTGGTTCTTTGAACCTCATTGATGTTAAACCTAGCACTGGTACCTTCACCTAGAATAACAGGAGGAGCGGGATGGAGACCATTTTAGAAAGGTTGGATAGGTTCTTAGTTTCTTTCTTTTGGATTGATGTCAGATGGTCTACCAGATCAGAAGTTCTTGATTGGAGAAGCTCTGACCATTGGCCTATTAAGCTTTCTGTCACTCCTTTTAAGGTTACTAAAAATCCCTCTTTTAAGTTTCAGTTGATGTGGTTGAGGGATCCCTCTCTATAGGATCTTATGATAGCTTGGTGGCATGAAGGCAAGCCTCCTCATGGTACAACCATGTTCTCCTTCGAGAAGAGGCTTCAACATGTGAAATATAGGCTTAAAAGACCAAAAGCAGGTGGCCCAGTCTAGGCTGGACAGTGTCACTCGCCAGATCAGGGACCAAGGAATGACTATGGATATAATTTCTGTAGAGTCCTCATCTCTAAGGGTGTTAGAGGAATGGGAACTTTGGGAGGAAATATTTTGGAAGAAAAATTCTTGTGTGGATTGGTTGCAGGAGGGAGACAGAAACACTGCTTTCTTTCATAACACGGTTAAAGCCTGTAGGTCTGGTAATTCTATCTCTTCTCTCATCTCCACTTCTGGAGATCAACTCTCATCTAAAGAGGTAATTTCTCAAGAGGCCATTAAATACTTTTCTCAACTTTTCTCTAAGGAGGAACCTATTTCAATGATGGGGACAAGGACTATTTTAGATTGTATTCCCCAACTAGTTTCTAGCAATATGAATAAGAATTTGTTAAGACCTATTTTTCTTAAAGAGCTGGAGAAGGTGGTTTTTGGTATGAAGAAAGGTAAAGCCTCAGGCCCAGATGGTTTTCCCTTTGAATTTTTCCAAGATTTTTGAGAGATTATTATATTTGATCTTCTTGAAGTAGTCCAAGAATCACATCAGAACAAACAAATGCTCAAGTCTTTAAATGCTACCTTCTTGGCTCTCTTCCCAAGATTGACGGGGCTAACAGTTTGGATCAATTTAGACCTATTGCTTTGTTTAATGTTACTTACAAAATTATCACCAAATTAATTGTTGAAAGGCTCAAGCCTTATTTGGCTACTTTGATATATGAGGAATAGGGAGGCTTTTTTGGTGGTAGATAGATTCTTGATGGGATGGTTATTGCTTTAAAGGCTATCCACTCTATGGCTACGTCCAAAGAAAAGGCTATGTTTATTAAGCTGGATTTAGCAAAAGCATATGACTAGGTTAGCTGGGAGTTCTTGAGTAGTATGCTTCTAGCTTTTTGATTTGATATGGAATGGATTGATTGGATTCTCAGTTGTGTGACTTCCCCATCCTTTTTGGTTCTTATTAATGGAGAACCTAAAGCTATTTTCTGCTTCTCATGGACTCTAACAGGGGGATCCTCTCTCTTCATATTTATTTATCATTATGGCAGAGGGCTTAGGAAGATTTATAAAATTCCAAGCCAAGTAAGGGCTTGTCTGTGGGTGGAAGTGAAACAATAATATCCTAGCGTACTCACACCTCCAATTTGTGGATGATACTAGACTAATGGGCTTGGCTACAATAAATGAGGCAATAAGTTTTAGAATGATTTTAGACACTTATTTGAAAGCTTCTAGGTAGCAATTAATGAAGGTAAATCATCTATTTATTTCTTTCATACTCCACAACCAATCCAACTTAGGATTACCAGAATTCTCAGGTTTTAAATTGCCTCTTTTTTGCTAATTTACCTTGGAGTCCCCTTAGCTTTGGGAGCTCAGCTGAAGGAGTATTGGTAGGATCTTTTGGATAAATTCATAGCATGGTGAGCCACTAGACTCATAGGTGGCTCTCTTCCACTGGGAGAGTTATCCTCCTCAAGAAAATGATTCAGGTTGTTCCCATTTATAGGTGTCTTGTGCAAACGCCCCCTACTAGGGTAACAAAAGAATTTGATGCTTTGTCTTGACAATTTCTTTGGTCAACAAATCTACTCTATACTAAGTGGAGCTTAGTCAATTGGGACACGATTTTCTTGTTGAAGTTTTTTGGGGGTTTGGGACTTAAATGTATGGCTCTTGGTGCCAAGGCTTTAGCTGCTAAGTTATACTAGAGGTGGTGCAATAATCAGAATCAGGATTAGGCTAAGATTCTGGTACAAAAGTACTTTTTGAGAGTGGATTGTTAGGATATTCCTAGATTTGCTCTAGATGGAAAAGGCTCCTTTATTTGGGATACTCTTAAAAAGGGAGCTCCTCTTATCAAGGAAGGCCTTTTCTAGATATGTAATGAGGGATTGAGTGCATTATTTTGGTTGGATTCTTGGGATGGCCATCCTCCCATTCTTTCCAGTTACCCTTTCTTCCAGCCTCTTTGCCATATCTTTACTGCTATTGGATGGACCAAGGTGACACACTTCAAGACTGTCAAATGGTGTGGATTAGTGGATGTGGCTTTTTGGAAGGATCCACAAGAATGGCCTTTGGGGGGTTCCATGGAGATTTGAGCTAAACTTGCTAGTCTCCTCTCTGATAGGCTATGTAGCTCCTCTAAAAACAAGGATATCCTTGCTTGGGGTCCATGTTCTAAAGGTAAGTTTAGTGTGGCCCAAGGTTATGCTTGGTTGGATAAATAATGTCATGGAATAGTTGAAGTTCCCTAGTGGAAGAAGGTTTGGAATAAGTTTTCTTGGCCGAAGTGTAAGTTTTTCTTATGGCTGGTAGCTCAAAAGAAATGTCTTACTTGGGATAACCTTTAGAAAAGAGGGTTCCATGGACCTTCTCTCTATTCCCTCTGTATGTTGAATGGGGAGAGTGTTTCTCACTTATTCTTCTTAAGCCCTCTTTCTAAAGACATCTGACATAAGTGGTGGGAGGCATGGTTTCATGGGTGCATTCATGCTAAGTCTCTTATTGAATTTTGGGAAAGTCTTGGTAGACCCCCAATAAAAATAAAATTCCTCCAGGTGGCTTGGGTTTTTGGACCTACTTGTATTCTTTGGAATCTTTGGTTGGAACATAATCACAGGATTTTTGGTAACTCTAGTTTGGGAGTCACTAAACTGTGGCAAATGATTTTGAGTAGACTACAAGAAACTATCTATGCCAAGTGTGATATGACTAAACCTATGGAGCCTGGAGACTACAATATAGTTAGGAATTTGGGACTAGTGGACAAAGGATTGGGATGTTCAAGTGGTAAGAGATCTCAATCGCTCAAGAGAAAGGTTTGTAGGGTGAGGAGATGGAGACCGCCTCTGATGGATATCCTTAAAATTAATACTGATAGCTCTTCTTGCAAGAACCTTGGGCAGGCATGTCTTAGGGGTATTGGAAGAGGTAAGGACGATAATGTTATCTTTCCATTCTTTGTTTATAAAGGAATTCATTCCAATAATTTGATGGAGGCCCTAGCCATTAAGATACCTATTGAGTGGGGATGTTCTTTAGGTTGGAGGAAGATTTTGTGTGAGTCAAATTCTCAGATTGTTGTGGATATGATCAATAACTAGAGTGTGGATGATCTTAACTAGCAATTAGCCTCTATTATTAGAGAGATTCTCTATCTGAGCAACTTTTTGGATTGGATCTCTTTCTGTCATATTCCTAGGAAATGGAATGGAGTGGCTAATTTCTTGGCAAAATGGGCATCAAAGAAAGGAGATGGTTGGGATATTACAAGAAGGGATGGACTTCCTGCTAAGTAAACTGGGATTTTTTAGTAGTTAGTGGAAAAGGATAGGATTCAATTGTTATTGTGATTGAGTCTAGATCTTTTGGGCCTGAGGCCTTCTGTATTTTTTAGCTCTGATTGAATAAATTTTTAACCCTTTGTCCAAAAAAAAATTTTAAATTGTTTGATTTTAATATAGGTTTACAATCAAATTTTAGTTTTTATGATTTAATAGTTATTTTCAATATTTTATTTCTTAGAGGTTTATAATTAAATGTGTATATTATTTATTCTCTAGTACTAAAGGATCCTAGTAATAAGTATCCAGAAATAATTGCTCTATTGGGTTAGATTCAAGTTAAGATGGATGTTCTAACATATTGCTCAACTTGGAGAAAAGTGTGTTTTGGCTTATGTTTGACAGGTTTTCTTCAATGCTGACTGATCAGTAGGTTCAATAATCATCTCCTAGCTTGGTCCTTCTTCATTTCTACATTATTCAGGAAGGATGTAAGATGGGAACATTGTTCCCACTTGATTTTTACATTACTCTCCATTGAGAGAACTATGTAACATCTTTTACCAACATCAAAAAATATTAGATATAATGGATGTAATTCTTAATTTTGTAAAAGAGGGTATGCCCCCTTCAAGACCCTTTTTAGGGTATTTGTACCTTCTTACAAGACTTCGGTCTCAGGCTACACTGGGGGTTTTCTTAATCTCGTTCTTTTTCCCTCGATGCATGCACCTGAACGGGGTAAAATATAAATATTTCTAAACAAATAAAAATTGGGCATTTGCCTCTTAATGTATACTATTTAAATAATTTGAAAAAATTAATCATACATTCTTTTATATTTTTTTTCTTTTTAACTATTGTTTTTTTTTAAAATAATAAGTAAAAATAATTTAAAATAAAAATAAAATAATTTGATCCAAATAAGAATTATGACATTTTTTCTTTAATTTGAAATAATTGATTAGTAAATTTTATTTTTCAATTAAATTTGTTATATAATATTTAAAAAGATTAGGATATGGTCTTGTCTTTGGCAGAAGCATTTTTGGTTTTGGTGTTTTATCTTCGGCTCCTTCGAGAGGTTTCAGTTCATCTACCCAAGTTGGCTCTTTTTATTCTAAGCCATTGTATCCAATTTCAAGAAGGAATTCCTTCTTTTCTTTGATGGAGGATCATTTGGCTTCAACAAAGAGGAAATTTTCCCTAGGTTATAATTCAATGATTTTGAACAGAGACGTAATGGATCATGCATCTAAAAGAAGAAGATTAGAGAGGAATATTGCCCAAAGGGGTAGAATTGGGAACCCCGATGGTCGTCCAAGGAATGACTGCATTTGGGTTCTTCCCATATGATCATCCAATATAGCATTAAGGGATAATTTTGTTCCTTTAGGACCTTCCAGGTGACCTGAGGGCTTTCCCTTGGATCCTCTAAATTCTTAAAAAACTCAATTTGGGTAAAAATCCAGTTGAATTTGTTCAAACTCCAACAAATTTGGCAGGTATTTAGACTTATCTGCATAGGGTTTTGAAGGTCCCGACTGCAAAAGAACCTTGAACCCTCATCATTAATGATATATTTACAAATGGACTTTGGTAATATTGTCAAAAAAATGGAATGTTTTCCAAATGGAGTGGTGAGGATCTTTCTAGAACCCTAGAAGGAGATTGGCTCAAAACCACCTACAATGACCAGGTAAGAATCTCCTCTCTTAACAATAATGTTCTTGTCTTAGATTGTTCTTCTCTAGATCTTAGGAAAAAGTTCCTATATGGAGATATAAATTTTTTTAAAGGCTACCATTTAAAATTCATAAATTGGAAACCTAATTTTGATCTGAATTCATTTAATAATGTCAAAGTTTTAAAATGGGTCATGTTTAGAGATGCTCTGGTTGAATTATTGCAGAATGACATTCTAAGTTGTACTAGAAACTCTCTAGGGTTTTTCATAGGTTTAGAAAATAACTTTGTATCCTCTAATAATGTCAAATTATTGATTGAAATGGAATTTTCAATAGTTAAATTTAAGCAGATAAGAATTATCATGAATAATTGTTTATACTACCTAGAACTGGAAATTTCTAGAGGAAAAACCTCAGATAGAATTATATGGCATCCACCCCCATGAAAGAAATGTAATAAATCTGAAGCCCTAAAGACTCTTGACACCTCGAGGGATTTTGAATCCAACACCGATATTAATATATCCTTTAATCCTGAGGATGGAGGGTTTATTATTACAAAGAGTATCCTCCCATGGAGTAAGTGTTGAGGGCTTCCCTCTAGATCCCATTACAAAGGAAGGGGAAATTGTTGAGGATCACGGATTAGTAGAAGTGGCTGCTATGACTCCTCTCTCTATGACTTGTGTTGATCTAGGGTTGTCCTTGGCAATGAATAATCTTCTTTCGACACTAGTACTTTCTCTATCAAACTATGACAGACCAAATAGGGATATTCAGGATATGCGACCCCCCCCCCCCCCCCCCCTTCCTCAAATTCAAAATTTAGCAAAATCCTATGTTCCCCTTAAATCAATCCCTTAGATTCCTGCTACAAATGGGGATTCTCTATCTCATAGTAGTAATAAGGCCTCTAGCCATGGGATGAGCAAGAAGGAAAAATAAGTTTTTTGTGAAAAACTTATGAAATATTTAATTAACACATTCACTGAGGACTTTGTAAAAGAGGGTCTTACAGTTGAAAAGGAAATTTTTATTGAAACACTCTTGATACTAGGGGGTGAATGTTACCCCAAGGAGGACTTTAGTAATGATTTGCTAAGGATGGAGGATATTAATAATCTTAAAGGATTGGAAACAATATTAGGAACCTCTTGCCTCTCCAAACTTGTTAAAAGTTCCTTATAAGAGAGGAAGAAAATTATTGAATGAGATGAGAAATCAAGATGTGGAAGTAGAAGGCCAAATCAAATTAAATAATTCATTTCATGTAGGGAAAGGGAAGTTCCTTCCCAAGGAGAAATGAAGGCCATTACATGGAATGTTAGGGACCCCAATGCCCATAGAAAATAACACTTGCTAAAGTGTTGTCTAAGTCAATATAAACCAATCATTAGCCAAGAAACTAAAATGAGTCAGGAGGAGTTAAATGCTTTCAAGAAAAGGATGTGATTGTGATATTGCTATCATAATTTAACCATGTAGTTTTTTATTCAAATTAATTGACCCATATTTTATAAGTATTGATTCAACGTGAATCCATCTCTCATGAGAATAAATGGAACACTTAGCACATTGGATATAGGTTATGCTCACAGAGATGAAGCACCGACACTTCCTAGGAGGTCATCAATCTGAATACTACTCCAAACTGAGTGTGCTTAAATACAAAGTTTCCTCCATGGTTAAACCCACTTCTTGCAACCCCATTTGCAAAACTTGAAATCTATGGCAGCCCAACCATAGGGGTCTCAGGTGGTTTGACAATCATCTGGAATCCCTGTATCATCAGTATTACTCCTCTAATAATGGAAAGATATCAAATATTTGCTCATATAAAGTGTCTTAACTTAAATCTCCAATTTACTTTAATTAACCTTTATGGGTCTGCTCCCATAGTGGATGGAAGGGGCCTATGGTCAGAAACCAACTTTTATATGCAGTCCCTCAATTCCCTTTGTGTACTAGGAGGGGACTTCAATGCAATATCAACCTCGTTAGAAAGGCTTTGCAAAATTATCACAAGCATATATCAATTTTAATAATTTCATTTCTCGATCGACCCTTTTAGAAATAAAATCTAAAGACAACTCTTTTACATGGAACAATACAAGACATGGTTTTAGTCAAATAGCAGAGAAATTAGATATGTTTTTTATATCTAGAAACATCCCCACTAAGGTCTCCCATTTGGAATTTGAAACTCTTCCTTTCTCTAAGTCAAATCTTTACCTAATTCTTCTAACACTTGACTCTAGAGGTACCCTGACCAAAAATTCATTTAAATTTGAGTTAATGTGGCTCAAAGATGAATCATTGCTCAAATTATTGGAGGATTGGTTGGTAAGCTCAAAATTTTCAAGATCCAAAATGTATAAGGTAGTTTAGAAACTCAAAATAATCAAACAAAACCTTATCCTATGGAATAAAACTAAAGTTGGAAATATATTTTCTCTCAACGCTCAAATTGAGTCAAACTTAGCCAATGTTAATTAAGAAGTAATTAAGAAAGGAATGAGTGAATGCTTGTATCTCAAGGAAAAATACCTTAGATTGAGATTGGAAGACATTTTAGGTAAAGAGGAAACTCACTAGAAACATAAATCTAGACAGACTTGGTTAAAGGGGATAGAAACACCTAATTTTTCCATAACAATACCAAGCTAAAAGGGCCAGAATTAAAATTTCAAAAATTAAAAATGATTAAAATACTATGTTAGATATGCCCTTTTGTATTGGCTTGGAGGTAGTATCTTTCTTTGAAAACATCTCGAACAACTTAGAAGGATCCTCTGTAGCTTTCCAAAAATCTTTCCTAAACAGCATTCCAAAACTGATTGCGGAAGATCTCAACAAATCCTTATTAAGAAAAAAATCTAAGGAGGAGGTCACAACAATCTTGTTCTAGAGGAACCTTAACAAATCCCCAAGGTCTAATGGCTTCCCAATGTTCTTTTTCCAAAAATGTTGGCATTATTTGTGTGAAGAAGTCATGGAAGCCTTAGAGGGCTTTAGAAATTATGGTGGTTTACTCAAAGAAGTCAATCACACCTTTCTAGCACTTATTCCCAAACATGATTTTGTGGAAAGTTTCAAAGACTGTCGACCAATTGCACTCTATAACATTCTTTATATACTGATTTCCAAAATATTGGCTAATAGGATGTTAAAACTCCTTCCTTGTCTCACCAGTGAGGAACAAACAAGATTCGCTCTGGTAAGATCCATTTATGATGGAATAGTCATTGCTCAAGAAGCCACACTCTGCAAAATAATGGGTCTTCAAGTATGCATACCAAACTAGAAATCAGTAAGGCTTATGATAAGGTTGATTGGAGATTCCTCTATAAATGTTTGCAAGACTTTGGCTTTTTCTACCAATGGATTAACTTGATCTTTGAATATATGTATATGCATGAGTTTTTTAGTTTGGTTGATCAAATGCCTCAAGGTTTTCTCATCTTCCAGGGACCTCAAATAGGGGGACCATATCTCACCCTTTCTCTTTATCCTAATGTTTGAAGCCCTAGGAAGGGCTTTTAGGAGCTACAAATCAAATCATTCTTTTAAAGGTATCCAATTATCCAGTGAGGAAGATTCTACTACCCACCAACAGTTTGTGGATGACACAATGTTATATAGGGAAGCTAACATCAAGGAGGCAAAACCTTTTAAACAAATTATTTAGAACTATATGCCAACATCAAGACAGGAAACAACCTGTCTAAATAAATAAATAAATCTTCTTCAACACTAAAGAAGCTATGGAAATAGAGATCAATAAAATTCTAAATATTAAAAAGGGTTCTCTCCCCTACATATATTTGGGCATCCAATTAGAACCAGGAAGAAGAATCTCTTCTAGTTGGGATATTCAAATAGGCAAAGTCAAATCCAAGATTCAGTCTTGGAAAGGAAAATGGTTGTCTTTAGCAAGTAGAACTACCATGCTCAAGTTAGTATTATCAAGTATGTCAATCTATCTATTGGTGTAAATACATATTTACTATTTACACTTTACTTAAGTTTACTTAGATTAATGCATTATTTTATTATTTATTAGTTTGATACTTAGGAGTTTGCATACTCTTATGAGTTGTCATGTTGACAACACTAGAGCAAGCAACTCTAATTCAGCACATAGTGTCTACAACACTGGAGTTTACATAATTGAGTCGTCATGTAAACAACACAGTTATTCATACTCTTATTTTAGCACATGGTGTCTACAACATTATTTTATGTGTTACACCTTTGTAGGCTTATCCTCTCATCATTGCACTTACTCCTATGCTAAATGGAGGATAACTCACACCTGGTGGACATGTGTTTGGTTGTATGCCTTATCATATTGTTGATTCTTATGCATTCTAGAAGCATTCCAGAGGCCTTTATATATAGACACTCCTAATGTACTTTCACATTGAATCGAATACATATCGATATTCTGATCATACTCTTTCTGGTCTATTGTTGTGCTTGTGCTTGAGTTCTTTAATCTTGGGTGAATTTTGCCCTAAGGAAAATTCTTACATGGTATCAAAGCCTAGAGAATTTCTCTTCACATAGCCATTCGAGACCATTGTTGCCTTAGCACCTCGACCCAGCTCTAGAGTATTGCAGTCATTGGGAGTGTCTAGAGCTAGAACGATCCTTGCCATTGCGTCTAGAATGTCAATTCGATGAAAATCAACTATAAATTTGGCTACCTTAGGCAAAAATCAATTTTGAGGCAAAAAAATTTTGCAAATTGGAACTTGAAGGCCCGATTTTCAAACTAGGTATGGTCATTTTCAGATCTGCTTAATTGGTTTTCAGATCTGATAATTTATTTTTTCTTTGCTTTTTCAAATTCTGCATTTCTTAGAAGAAGAAAAAAATTGCTCTTCGGGTAGCAGAGACATTTTTTTGTACAGGTACCGAGTAGTGAAACCTTGACCCTGCACATTGCACGTCAGAGAATATTTCATCGATGGATTCCCACAACCAGCATCAGACTTTACAAATTCTAACCGAATACTGGCCAAGACACGACGACTATACACCACCCAACACATGACAGGCTGTCTTTGCTTTATGTTCGCAGGCCATTTCTTTTAAAACATTGTGAAGTCTGCTTCTACAACAATGTGGGATAAATAATCCCATTGTCAGCCACTGTGCTACCAAGACTCTAACTGTATTTTTTTCGGTGATTGCTCACGCTGGCCTTCGTCGAACAGTCCCCAACCCCAATGCAGTGCTTTCTCGCCAATGGTGCCCATCTTGTGAACTTTTGGCGACTGTTGCAAACATCAATTGTTCGTCCAAGCTTTCCTAGCTCTGGCAACATTTTTTGGGCACCCGCAAATTCTCTAGCAACTACGAAACTTTTGGCCTCCTTAATACCTGCTCAGGGTACAGAAAAAGGAAATTATGGCACTGTTGCAATTTCACGACAATGCCAACGCTGCTACACATGGCCCTTGGAAACCTCCTATCCGCCACAATGGACACTTGGACACATCGACAGGGTACACTTCATCCAGTTGACTTAATGTACTTTCCACGTAGGAGCATAATCAATAGTGACACATCATCTCTAGTTGTACCTTTTTGTGTGTTTCGTATAGTAACATGCCAAGTCAACCAGTCGTACACTAACATCATCTAACACGTCACCCAGGTGGCCTTTTTTCGCTAAAATCATTATTTCATGATGTTAAATTTGATGGCCATATGACTGTCATTTCTTGGCATTTTTCAACTATTGCGACGATCATTTTACCGTCAAATTTAAGCTCGCAATTTTATGCCTAGACCTCTCTCCAGATGCATTTTTGATTTGACAGTCTAACTTTGGGAGGCCATAACTCAGTCATCTGAACTCCAAATCAAGTGTGATTTTTTTTTTTTTGGTAGAATTTTTTGAACTTTTTAGTAGTGGTGTTCATTTCTAGCTTTGGTGCAAGGATTTGTTAGAAATTGTGTTTTTGGCGACTGTACTTGTTCAATCCTGCATTTTGTAACTTGAAATGCTTCATACGAGCTCATTTGGACACATTTTTAGGTTTTTTTTTTTTTTAAAGTGCATTATTTTTCATCTACTTTCCAAATCTACAATCAGATTATAGGGTTGTGTGGACAAAAATATCACTTTCAAACTTGGGGACTTTTCTACATTGTAATGCTTTGATTACTTTTCAAAATTGTTGTAGATATGAGCTACAGTGCTTAGTGATAGATTTGGGCCTCAAAAGGTAGTTGTAAATAGAAAAATTAGAAGTCCACTTTGTACATTTTGATAAGTGGCCTATTGTACACGCACTACATATAAAGTGCAAAAAACATCTTTTTTGGGGGTCTTTTGATTGAGTGAAAATGAAAGGTGTGTATTGTGTTCTTGTGTCTCTCTTTTGTGCTCTTTTACTTTTTTACATCATGGGTTCACTTAAAGGTCCACTTCTAAGTTCATGTAATTATTCTACATGGAAAGATATTGCATGGAGTAGATTAATGGAAAAAGGTCTAAGTCTTTATGTTGATAGTACAATTTCCAAACCCATTGATGCTACAACACTCATTGATTGGAAAACTAAAGGCCAACAAGCTTTAGGGATTATCAGGAGTTGTGTACATAGAGATCTCTTCTTCCATATTTCCAATTTCAAGGAAGCCAAACCTACATGGGATAAACTTGAAGCATTGTTTGGTAAGGTGGATAAGGAAAATAGATTCTAGATTGAGGACAATCTACTTCTATTGGATCCAAAGAATTTTGACACAATTCAAGATTATATCAACAAAACCAATGAGTTTAGAGCACTACTTAAAGATTGTGGTAATCCCATGAAGGATGATAAGTTGATTCATCACATCCTAAAGAGGTTACCTTCAAAGTATGCTTCCTTTTTTTTGAGTTATAAAACTCATAGGTTGACCATGGGAAGTGCTTTCTAGAAGCCTACATTTGATGCTTTTGTAGAAATATTGATTTTTGAACAATCCCACTTGATCTATATGGGACTTCTCACATCACCAAAGACCAGAGCATTGGTGGCTAGTGATGAGAACCACTCAAGTCAAGCAGGAAGAAGTTCTAACAACAAAAACAAGAAAAGTAGTGGAAGCAAAAATCACAATCTGAGACACAAAAATCCTCCTCACAGCAAGGCAATTCTTCTTTCAACAAGAAGGGAAGTAATGAAAAAAGGAAAAACTTTTTTGTGCATATTGCAAGAAACCAAATCATGATGAGCATCATTACAAGACTAAGAGAATCGATGAGTTGGAAAACCTACTCAAGAAGAATAAAATTCGTGCGCCAAATGCTTCCAAGGATTCAACTCCAACCACTTCAAAGGGAAAAGAGCAAGCACTAATGGTTGGTTCAAGTGCTTCATCGGAATGGATTCTTGACTCAAGTGCCTCATATCATATGGGTTCTTCAAATGGAGACTTTTCTTCATTGAAGTAGTCACAGGTACCTCACAATTTTGTGGGAGATGATAGTAAAATGGAAGTTGAATGGAAAGAACATGTAGAGATGGAAAATGGGAAATTCAAAGACGTTTTCTATGTTCCAAACCTTAGCTCTAATCTCCTCTCAATTTATCAAATCACTCACCTTGGAGATGGCAACAAAATTGAGTTCCTTCCAGATTCAGTAATTGTGTGAATTCTAAAAGATGATTCATTGGTTGTAGTGGGAAAAGTTAATCATGACAAGAGGCTTTATTCCTTCTCCCACTTTGTGCCTAATTCTCCTTCACATGCCTTGTTAACTCAATCTAATTCACAAATCAAATTATGGCATGAGTAGTATGGTCATCTTGCCTTCCGCTATCTTTAGCAACTTTGCTCAAAAAATATGGTCAAAGGTCTACCTCCAATCAACTTTTCTAAGGGTGAATCTTCATCATGTTCAGTGGATATGCATCTAGAGGAGATTTTTGATAAAGGGAAGTTTTCAAGAGCACCATTTGTTCTTTAGTTGGTTCACATGGTTTTAGAAGGTCCTTTTGTAGTGACATCAGTCAACCAAGGCTGCTACATACTCACTTTCATTGATGACTTTTCAAAATACACATGGGTCTACTTTCTTCATCACAAGAATGAAGTGTTGGACAAGTTTCTAGCCTTCAAGAGTCATGTTGAACAGCAATCAAGGAAAGCCATCAAGGTTCTAAGGATGGACAATGAAAGCAGATATGTGAACAAAAGACTTAAAGACTTTTGCAAACTTGAGGGTATTGATCTTCAAAATCCACCAGCATTTAGTCTACACAAGACATATGTTGCAGCACTGAGGATACAAACTCTTAAGTCCATGGCAAGTTGCATGATACAAGCCAAGTCTCTTGATCCAACACTTGAAGTCAAAGCTATAAGCGGTTCCACACACATACTTAACAGGTCTCCTCATAATGCCTTAGATGAAAAGACACCTTTTGAGGGATGGTGTGGCAAAAAACTAGTTGTGAAACATTTTAGAGTCTTCAGTTGTCTAGCATGGGCAAACATATCTTCTAGGGGATGCAAGGCACCACCACCTAGGCCTGGTAATTTCGTCGGATATGAAGATGGTGTTAAGGAATACAGACTTATGGATCCTGAGACTCATGAGATCTTTGTGGAGAAGGATGTACACTTTGAGGAAAGTTCACCCAACTTATCCTCTAATCCTCTCCACACTTCATACATTGTGGAAACTGATAGTGACACCAGTGATACTGCTCCAATAGATTCAAAGATGTGGGGTTCTATTGATAGATACAATGAGAGGTCACATCATCAGCACATTCCACATGCATACATTGCCACAATGATAGGTCTAGCACAACAGGGTACACTTTGTCTTCCAGTTTCAGCAATAGGGGATGACTACATAGCAGATATTTCAAGTTTGTTTGTGGAGTCATACATAGCAGACTTGGAAGACATCATTGATGATGTACATCTTCTCTTCTCTTTGATGATCCTTCTATAGTTGTTGTGAGGGCTCACACTAACCCTCATGTCCATTCTCTGCATGATCGATCTTCACAAGTTGATATGATTGTGGATCCTTATGTACAATAGTTGTAGGAGGTCTCTTTATCTACACTTCTTCTTAGCAGTTTTGGAAGGGGTGATCATCAGCATCGACACAGGGACAGTTGACCAGGTTTTAGAGGCATCATTCATCAACATGATTCTTTCTATACATAGGGGAAGTATCTCACTTGTATTGTTGTCATTGTTTCTTCCAAAGGGAGGAACATTATTCATCAGTCTTGGATCAGCTTCTACCTTGGAGCAGCTATCATTGATTGACACTCTTCATTTGGGGGGGGACTACCTTGTCTCTCTTCCTCTTCTCTCTTGTGGGGAGGGACCTTTTCCTTCTTTGGGATTGTGTTCTTCTCATACTTGTCTTTTGTATACACTTGATGTATGTCATAATGGGGGGGTCTTGATTACTCCATCCATCCATGCATCTTGTTTTTTCCATCTCTCTTTTTGGGTGAGGGTTTTTCCCATGAGGTTTTCCCTCTTTCTCTACTTTATGAGAGATTGCATTTCATTATGTACATGGGTACCTAACATTTCCTAGTAGCCGTGACCCATTATGCATTTCATCCTAGTCTTTGTGAGCTTAAGTGCATTCCCCTAAGTTGCACTTAAGGGGGGGTGTTGGTGTAAATATGTATTTACTATTTACACTTTACTTAAGTTTACTTAAGTTAATGCATTATTTTATTATTTATTAGTTTGACACTTAGGAGTTTGCATACTCTTATGAGTTGTCGTGTTGACAACACTAGAGTAAGCAACTCTAATTTAGCACATGGTGTCTACAAGACTAGAGCTTGCATAATTAACTGAGTTGTCATGTAGACAATGCAGTTATTCACACTCCTATTTTAGGACATGGTGTCTACAACATTATTTTGCGTGTTACACCTTTGTAGGCTTATTCTCTCATCATCACACTTACTCATGTGCTTAATGAAGGATAACCCACACCTGGTGGACATGTGCCTGGTTGTATGACTTATCATGTTGCTGATTCTTATGCATTCTAGAAGCATTCCAAAGGCCTTTATATATAGGCACTCGTAGTGTACTTTCACATTAAATCAAATACATATTGATATTCTAATCATACTCTTTCTGGTCTACTGTTGTGCTTGTGCTTGAGTTCTTTGATCTTGGGTTAATTTTTTCCTAAGGAAAATTCTTGCATGGTATGACAACTATACCAAATTCTTACATTATCAACTATCAATTTTAGACATGTCATCCCAAAAGAGGGATAGTATTAATAAAATATTTAAATATATCCTCTAGCAAGGTTTAGAGAGTAAGAAAAAAGTGTCCCTCTTAACATGAGGTAAGGTTTTCCGACCTAGGATTGAGGGAGTCTTTGGTATCAGAAACCTTAAACATCAAACCATGGCTCTTGGGGCCAAACTATAATGGAGAATGATTAGATTTCCCTATTTAAAATGGGCTAGAGTTCTCTATTAAAAATACTTGAATTCAAATGACCCACTTAGTATCCCTAGACCATAAACCCACCAAAGGGATACAACTTATGGATCTTTATGCTTAGTTGCAGGTCACCATCCTAAATAAAGCTACATGAAAATAGGTAATGGTGATCAAGTTTGGTTCTTAACAGATTCTTGAGGAGGTTATTAAATAATTATCAACATGGCAAACTTTCAAATAACTAGACAAATTTTGGAAGTCAGTCTTGGTCCTTATCTAATCAGTTATGTGGAGAAAAATGATAATTCCTCAAAGGGATGGAATGGAAACCATTTTTTGCCATCAATACCCCCCTAAGAAGGTTGAAAACCTTTATATATTATTAAAAGAAAGAAATATTACCTTTGTTGGAAACTACAATTGGAACAATTTTTATGTTGGCATTGATGTCAAATCTATTGGTGAGACAATTTTCTATCTGATCTAAATGTCATATTCATTTGATTGATGAAGAAGATTTGAGAAGTTGTTCATAACAAAAGCATCTAGAAGAAAGGTTGACTTATGAAGAAAAAACTACAAATGGACATTTGATAAGTTAGACTTGGACAAGATAAAGTGATTGTTTAAATCATGACGCAAGAGGAGAAGACAATAATGTTCAAGTTTTGGAAGTGTGAGAAAAGATAGATCAAGTGTGTCGGCTTGATTGAGTAAAAGAGTAGAAGGCTAAGAAATTTTGATGGACATACCGAGTGATGCTAGTGTCAACTGAGCCATAGTAAGTGCTGAGAAAATTCAGTGTTGACTGACCATTAGTATCAATCAAGTGACAATGTTGATGTCGAGCAAAAAGTTTTATAACGATCGAGTAGCCTAGTGATGACCTAGTGTCATAACTTAGTATTGGTCGAGGAACAACATTTTAATTGTTTGCGAGGAATCGTACTTTCCAACCAAGTAAGTTGATTTCTTGGGATATGGAAAGTGTGTTGAAGATAATGATTGACAAGTTGGATCATTTAATTCCAAGAGAGGATTAGGTAATGACTTAAGGTAACGACTTAAGCAATGAATTCAAGGAGAGGTTTCTAGAAAAAAAGAGATAAACATGATGATTAGATACATTGTATCTGATGGATCGAATCATGAACCCTAAGATCTACGGTGTTGTTTAAGCAAAAAAAGATCAGAACTACCTATTTAAAGAGGTTCAAAGGTGAACTATATGTAGATAGTGTAGAGTGCAGAGAGGTTGTGTGTGTGTGTGTGTGAAGAAGTTCCAAAGAGTTGGAGTTGTTACTGATGTTGTTGACCAGGGAATCTAAGTAGAAGGCTTAATTGAGTTGAGAAGAAGTGAACGGTGAATGCTTGAAGGGTTGCTAAGTGAATTTGATATTCAGATGACAATGGAGGCCAGATAGTGAATCAGTACACGAGACCTAAAGAAAGGTTTGTACATGTGCAAAGTGAGTACAGATCAAACCTATTGTTACTTTCTAACTATTATGAATAGTATTTGAAATCCTTTAATCAAGGTTGACCTAATAGTCATAAGGACTTAATAGTCTATGTAAATCCTTTAACCAGGTGACATACTAATGGAATGTTCTAAAGTCCTCTAACAAGGGCACTCCTAATAGGGTGATTAAATATTTTAACAAGGTCACATTTAATAGTGTGTATTGTAACTTTTAACAGGGTTGGCTCCTAATAGGCCTCACTTTAGAAAAGTGAAAATTAGTGACATGTTGGTGGTTTTTTTTCAAATTGGGTTTCCACGTTAAATTGTAGTGTCAAACTTGTGTGGATGTTATTATGATGTTTTCCTAATTAAGGTTTACAATCTACAAGTCTGTTATTTTAGAATAGTGGATAGCTAGCTAATGTTGCAAATAGTTTATAGTAAAGACCGAGCAATGTAATGATAAGATTTGAAGTTGTTTAAGTGATTGTTTGTTCAATTGGTACATATGGACCTTGGATAATTGATTCACCCTCTCCCCCCTCTCAATTATTCTAAATATTCTAACATTTTGTATCAGAGCATTGGTGCTTGTAGAGAGACGTTTGAAGGTACTCAAAGCTAAAGATCATGGCGTATAAAAGAGAGGTACCAAAGTTAAACAAAGAAAATTTTCTTGCATGTTTGAACTTGATGAGGTTACATATAGCTAATATTGGTGATGTTGTATTGGATTTTCTAGACAATGCATATGTGGACATAACAACAGTCCCTCTAACTGCTCAAAAACTGAAAGAAAAGAAAGAACATAATCAATCAATGTTGGAGATTTCTTCAGCCCTAAGATATGCTAAGTTTGATGACCTAAATGATTGCAAGAATTCAAATGAAATGTGGGATAAACTGAAGACCATCTATGGAGGAGATGATAATGTCTTGAGAGCCAAATTAGAAAGTTTGAGAGGTAAGTTTGATGAAATGAGAATGATAGAACGTGAGAACATAGTGCAGTATTGCACAAGAATCAAAGAAGTTGTCAATGCTACTAGAGGAGCCAAAGGAAAGATTGAAGATGATACAATAATGAGTAAGGTACTGAGAACTTGACTTCCTATTTATGCTATTAGGGTTTTTGCAATACAAGAACTGAGATGTAAACCAGGTAATGCCCTAACCCTAGAAGGTGTAATTGGTAGGCTTACCTACTTTTGAGATGTCTAATTTTGATAATTACACTCTACTACTATTGAATTTGTTTTTAGATCACAATTGGTTCTTAGCAAGAAAGGAAAGGGAAAACATGTACAAAATGATAGTGATACTTCTGATGATGGACTTGAGGCATCGATAGCTAGGAGATTTGAAAGAGGCAAAGGAAAATACAAAGGTAAACTTCCCATCATTTATTTTTCATGCAATAAGATTGGTCATATTATTGCAAGGTGTCCTAATAGAGAGGACAAGGATAAAAGAAAGGAGAGAAAGTGCAAATGAAGAAGAGATGACCGAGACTTCAA
The DNA here is from genome assembly GCA_028749045.1 of Cupressus sempervirens. Classification (NCBI taxonomy): domain Eukaryota; kingdom Viridiplantae; phylum Streptophyta; class Pinopsida; order Cupressales; family Cupressaceae; genus Cupressus; species Cupressus sempervirens. The sequence goes on along the minus strand of CM053791.1, from coordinate 112,971,076 downwards.
GAAGAAAAAGGACTACAAGGAAAAAGGTAAGAAATCTTGCTATATTGCTGAAGAAGAAACTAATATTGTATCTGAAAGTAATGATGAAGACATAGTCTATGTTGCTATGAAAGAAGATTCTAGCGAAGATGAGAAACCTTCTTTAATCTATTATGTGAACAAAAGTGATAGATGGATAATTGATATTGGTTGTTCTAATAACATGACTGGTGATAGAAGCAAATTTGAGGATATTGGACCATACAAGAGTGATTGTGTTAAATTTGATAATGTTGTTCCACGTCGTGTGAAAGGTAAAGGGACAATTCAACTAACCAATAAGATAAAATGTGACAATGTTTATTGGGTTGAAGGAATTAACTATAATCTATTGATTGTTTCATAGTTAAACAAATCTATTGATTGTTTCATAGTTAAACAAATACAGAGTTGAATTTCATCACAAAACGACCAAAATATTTGATGTTGATGGTAAACTGATTGGAAGTGGGGATCAAACAAGAGGTAACTTGTTCTATCTATATATGGTGAGACATGTTTATCTGCACAATATGAAAATATTTGATTATGGCATAAGAGGTTATGCCATGTAAATTTTGACAATTTGGTTAACACTGGTAAAATGAAAAGAGTAAGAGGTTTGCCAAAACTGAAGAAACCTAACAATGCTATGTGTAAACAATGTCAATTGGGAAAATGGACAAAGTTTAGTTTCAAGAGCAAAACATATTCATCTGATGACATTTTGGAATTGGTTCATACTAACTTATGTGGACCTATTGGAGTTCATATCTACTATGGAGACAAATATTTCATTCTATTTGTTGATGACTATTCTAGAATGATGACTGTGATGTTTCTAAAGAAAAATCTAACACTTTTGAGTTGTTTAAGTGGTATCTAGCCAGAGTTGAAAAGGAGACATGGAAGAGTCTAAAGTGTCTGAGATTTGACAAAGGTGGTGAATTCATTTCCAATGAGTTCAACATATTCTACAATGACAAAGGAATCAAAAGGTAGATGTTTGCACCTAAGACGCTTCCTCAGAATGGAATAGTTGAAAGAAAGAATAGATCAATAATGGATTGTGCTATAACATTGATGATGGAGAAGAATGTGTTATAGGAATACTAGAGACAAGCTATAAATATAGTTGTTTATACTCTAAACAAAGTATAAATCAAGAAAGGTACAAATGCTACACCTTTTGAATTTTGGTATGGATATGCTCCTAATGTGAAATATTTTAAAGTTTTTGAAAGAAAATGTTACATACTTAAAAACAATAGAAATTTTTAAAAACTTGATGCTAAAAGTGATGAAGGTATATTTCTAGGATATTCTACTAAGAGCAAAGCTTATAAGTGTTTGAACTCTAACACTAACAAAGTTGTGGAGAGTGCAAATGTGAAAGTTAATAAATACACAAAGAAAAATGAAGTTGAATGTAAGGCATAACCTAAAGATTACAACTCATTCATATGTGAATGATAGTGCTCCAGGCACTCTAGCTAAACAAGAAAACAAAGTTATAGATCCTCAGTAGTCTGGGAATGCCAAGTTGCAACAACCAGTTGCTAAGCAATGGACTGTGGGTGTCGAGCAACAAATTAATGATGTCAAGTCACATATAGAATAAGTTGAACAATAGTAAGGCAACGTCAAGCTTGCAGAACTAGAACTAGAACTTGAACGAGTGAGAGACAATGAGCTTGAAATTATTTTTCAAGATGAACTTGTTGAAGAACAAAGAAGAAAAGAACTTGTATTAGAAAAATATGTGAGAAAACATCATGCACCTGAACAAATCATTGAAGATAAAGAGTTTGGTGTTATGATAAGAAAAATACTTAGAAAACATGTTGAAGGTAAGGATCAATGAGTTGGATCATTAATTCTAAGAGAGGATTAGGTAACAAATTAAGAGATGAATTCAAGGAGAAGTTTCTAGAAAATAAGAGATAAATAGAATGACGATTAGATACATTATATCTGATGGATCGAATTGTGAACCCTAAGATCTATGGTGTTTTTTAAGCGGAAAAATATCAAAACTACCTATTTAAAGAGGTACAAAGGTGAACTTTCTATACAGAGTATAGAGTGCATAGAGGTTGTGCGCGTGTGAAGAAGTTCCAGAAAGTTGGAGCTATTAATGATGTTGTTGACTAAAGAATATAAGCAGAAGGCTTAATTAAGTTGAGAAGAAGTGAATGGTGATTTCTTGAAGGTTGCCAAGCGAATTTGAGATTGAGATGACAATGGAGGCCAGTTGGTGAATCAATACATGAGAGCTAAACAAAGATCTGTATATGCAAAGTGAGTTGTACTTAACAGATCAAACCTACCGTTACTTTCTAACCATTGTAAACAGTATTTGAAATCCTTTAATCAAGGTTGACCTAATAGTCATAAAGACTTAATAGTCCATGTAAATCCTTTAACCAGGTGACATTCTAACGGAATGTTCTAAAGTCCTCTAACAAGGTCACTCCTAATAGGGTGATTAAGTATTTTAACAAGGTCACATTTAACAGTATGTATTGTAACCTTTAATAGGGTTGGCTCCTAACAGGGCTCACGTAGGAAGAGTGAAAATTAGTGACATGTTGTTGGTGGTTTTTCCCAAATTGGGTTTCCACGTTAAATCCTAGAGTTAAACATGTGTGGATGTTATTATGATGTTTTACTGATTATGGTTTACATTCTGCAAGTGTGTTATTTTAGAATAGTGGATATCTAGCTAATGTTGCAAATAGTTTACAATAGAGACTGAGAAATGGAATGATAAGATCTGAAGTTGTTTAAGTGGTTGCTTGTTCAATTTGCACATCTAGACCTTGGATAAATGATTCACACTCCCCTCTCAATTATGCTAAATATTCTAACAAACTTCACAGAGTGGGAGGATATGTTGATTTGGGATGGTTCCAAAAATGGTGAATATAACTCTAAAGATGTTTATGATTACATTTATAATCTTAGGCATCATCCTAAGGTGGTGTTTCCCTAAACATTAAGTTGGGCTTCCTTATATATTCCCAAATTTGGATCCTTCTCGTGGTTAACTCTCCAAAAAAGAATTTTGACTTCATATAGAATAAGAAGAATTGGTTATGAAGGACCTTCTCGATGTCCTTTATGTAAATTAGCTAAGGAAAATGCTAACCATATCCTTATGATTTGTCCATATGCATCAGTTGTTCGGTACTAGTTTTTCAACAAAATAAACTTTAGATTGGCTTTGCGCAACTCAATAATGTCTTTTTTTTAGTCATGGTCTAAGTTGAGCTCATACAACATCTTTCATGTATTATGGATCATATCACCTTCTATCATTCTCTGTAAATTGTGGAAGGAGAGAAATAGGAGAATCTTTAGAAATTTGAGAATGTCTTATTACTTACCTACTATTAAAATAGAGGCTTCCATTATTGAAACCTTAAACTGCAAAATCTTTAGTCATAATGGGTCAACAATGCTAATGTCTCATTGGGATGATAAGATGAGAAATAGTTGGCCAGGATTAAAACTTGCCTCATTTTATGGTAAAGGGGGTAATGGAAGCAAGGATAAAAGAGCTCAATGTATCTAGTCCCCTTCTGGTTAGAACTGGGTCAAATTAAAATTTGATGGTGCCTCTAGAGGTAACCTAGGGATGACTGGTATTGGTTGTTGTATTAGAAATTAGTCTAGTGAACTTCTTATTAAATGCTCAAAATCAATAGGAAAAGCTATGAACAATAAAGTTGAACTAAGAGCCCTTATAGAGGTTCTTTGCATCTACTCAAAATTGAACCTTAAACAGGTAGCAATAGGGGGAGATTGAACCATAATGATTAATGCTTTCAGAAATTAATCGATACCTAGAAACTGTGTACTTTTCTTACCAAAGCTTTGGATTTAGCTTAAAAACTTTTTTTAAAATGACTATCAATCTTATTTATAGAGAAGGAAATAGCATGGCAAACAAACTAGCTAACGACAGAGCAGATGACATTTGTGAAACCATTATTTACCCTCACTCATACACTCCTTAACTTTTAATGTATATAATCACTAATGAAATAATAATTTTACTAGATTTGATTTTGATAAGTGCTTTCTTTATGTTAAGTTTATCCTTGGTTCAATCTACCCATTGTACTTTCATTATCATTTATTTCCCACTTTGGCTTAAGCCAGGGTTGGGTGTCCTTTTCATGTGCAGTTCTCTCCTTCCCATGTATGCGCCTTAAATGCACATTCTATCTCGCGAAGTGATGCCATTATTTTTTCTTTTCTTTCCTATAAATAGGAGAATGTTGGTTTTGTTCTACATTTTGTAGCCATGGATACTTCCATAAAGCCTCAAACTCCATCTCGACTCATGGCTTTTGACACCTCAATTAAGCTGGATAAAATAAGGCAATTTTCCCTTGTGAGAAACAAGGTCATTTGGAGGGTATTCAATACATCAATTTCACTAATAAATTCCACTCTAATGTGGACATAGTTGCACTATTTATAGCAGTAGCCAGACACTTTTATGTGGACAACACCCTCATTGCTTGTCTTTGTCAAGAATTGTTCAAAAATGAGTTAATGGGAGGTTTGGACACAATCTTGATGAATAGAAGAGGGGATCTTATGATTCTATTGGAAGCAAACTATAACATACTCTACATTAGGGGGGAGCCAATTACAACATATCCCATAATCTTCACAAAAGATTTAATCAAGTTGAAGGAAGATAGAAGGGTCTATGAAAGGAACCTCGATTTTATCCTTTTCTTCTTTGTTATTATCGATCCCATTGAGAAGGATTGGTTGGAAAGTTTCTTTGAGGAGGAAGGTATTTTTCATGAACACACTATGCATGCAACCATAGAAGACCTATGAGTGGCCTTTAGGGAGGATTAATAGTTACTTTTGTTTATGTTTTGAAACATTCTGTCTTTTACTAGTTTTTTCTTTACTCCTCTATCTGATTAACTTTCAATTTAATGGATGAGTTGTTATGTTCCTAGTATTTTCATTTATGTTGAGGCTCACTCATTATGTTTTTGGCATATCTTTAGCAGGTTTACATGTCTATAAGGACCAACCGATCTTAAGAAGTAGAAGCTCTAGGATATTTCAATTTGGACTTAGGTTTTTCCTTTATAATAAAAAACTGTTTGACCCACATTTAAATTTAAGCTTAAACATATTAGGTTTCTTTTTAATTAATATACAAAACTAAGTCATGTTAAATCGTCATCTTCTTGTTGAATGATGTTTTGGTTGTATTCTAAAATGAGAGAAGATTGTATGTTTGGCTAGGGTGTTTGTTGGTCTCTAAGTTTTGTTGTCTATTATTGTTAAACACTTAGTCATATATAAGGCGGAGTTAGTCGGTCATCATTACGATCGAGTTACTCTATATAGGTCGAGTCATGTAAAGACTTGTCAATAATCATGTATATGTTGAACTCTATAGGAGCCGAGCAAGTCTTTGGTCACCGAGTACTTCCATATAAGCTGAGCTCAGTAAATGTCGAGCAGACAAAACATATAGATGTGGAGTCATATAAAAGGATTCAAGTTAGTTAAGGTTGAGTAACAATAGGAAGATCAGTTACAACTGAGCATCAGAGAAAGTGTGTGTCGAGTAATACAGAGTAAACAATAATGTCTGAAATGGTAGAAACTTTGAGGTAAATCATTTCGAGCTGACATATAAACAACATTTAATGATCGTAGAGTTTGTTACAATGGTTGTTACATGTTTTGATGTAGATCACCAATCCCTATGAAGGGAGGACAATCAATCAAATAAAGAGACAAAAAGGGAAACATTTAGATCGTTGATCTTATTCTAGAAGACTCTACAAATGTCTTTAAAAGGGCATATCTAAACTTTGTTTTATACAGTGTGTGTAAGAAGAGCAAGGAAGTGAAATATTGTGCAAAGAAGTTAGATTTTGGAGGCTAAAAGAGAAAGTTGTGAAGTAATAGAGTTTAGCGACCTAGTGAAGTAGTAAAGGACACAATAAAGATATATTAGATAAGAGATCATATCAATGATTAGAAGGAGGAGATCTATAATCAACATTGTAAGTGCAGACCGAAGGATCAACTACTGAATCAATTTTTGACAGATTGAATAATGGTAAATCTCTTAACTAAGTGGTCCTAACATGCCTTTGTAAATCTTTTAACATATTCCTTACTTCATTGTAAGTGTTAAATCCTTTAATCAAGATAGACCTAACAGTCCTATAAAGCTCTTAATAGGGAAAACCCCTCACAAGGTAGATCATTAGAAGTGATCAAATTTGTAGTCCTAACATGCTAACTTTGTTACTGCAATAGTGAAGATTTGTGGGTGTCATCCCCACCCTAGTTTTACCTTCACCTTGGAGGGTTTCTAGGTTACCAAAACCTTTGTGTTATGTGTTTACATATGTGATACATAGTTATATCTATTTCAAAATTCGATATTTCAAGTTATGTTATGCATAAGCTATATATAAGATGGTTAATATGGTGAATACAGTCAAGTTGTTTTCAAGGTAGTATCCCAGTTTGATAATAAAATTCCAACAATTATGGTCATTTCAATTGATATAGTTATGACCAATTTTGTTAGGGTATTTTTGCATAAAGGGCATTAATGACTATAAAAGAAAATGACCCTTAGTCATAAAAATTACAAAATAGTTAAAGTCAGTTGGATACTCATTTACTCTTAATTTCTATTCAGATTGGATTTTAAGGATAAATCAAAAAAACTTAAATATGTTAAATCTAGTTGTCTTGGCTAATTTCTACACTGTGAGCAGGTCAATTACGAGAATTGTTGAGTCTCTGTACTAGCTATATTTGATTCTAGATCTTTATCTCTGGATTATTTTCTACAATTAACTCCCTCATAATGGAAAGTCCTAACAAATAACTTATGTGTCTTAACTCCATTATTGGGATAAATTCAAGTTTAAAATTGATGCTCTAATACTCTATCTATTTTGGAGAAGGGATTGTTGTGGTTATTTCTTGATAGGCTTTTTTTAGCACCAGATATCTATCTTGTTCATTTGACATCAATTAGTTTGGTATGCAATGATCCAGAGATCTCAGAGACTAATAAGAAGGATATTAGAACTATGAAACATTGTTTTCAAATGTATCAATAACTTAATTATAAACTATGTATCTCTTCAAGTCCATAGGGCATTTGTATTTGTTCAGGACTTCGATCTCAGGCTACACTAGGGGTTTTCTTAACCCCATTCTTTTTTCCCTGGTGCCTGTACTTAAACGGGATACATTGTAAATAATAAAAATGGTCATTTGCCTCTTATTGATAAAAAAATAAAATATTAGGATATATTTTTTAGCATATTTAATTTTTAAAATATTTTTTCAATTTTTTTAATTAAAGTTTCAATTAACACTTTTTAATTAATGTCGATGGGCATTCTACAATGGAAGAATGGGGGAGTGGGATGGTGTGAACGTGTTAATGTTAACTTTTATTCGTCTAGGTTAAATTTGATAACCATCTACATGTCAAAAGTTTAAATCTTATTATAAATAGAATATACTTTTAAAAATAATTTAAAAAGTAGAATATAAAATATCCATTAAAAATAATATTTGTAGATATAAATCATCCATTTTTTAAGAAATTAAAATAAAAAGCTTAAATTAGTAAAAAACTAAATAAATGGAGATAAAGGAAACATAAATAATTTTAGATGTAGTAAATTAAATTATAATTATTCTGTAGTAGATATTTATCGACATCGACAGTTCTTTAGATAGATTTATTTAAGATATCTATACTAGTTTATATATATATATATATATATATATATATATATATATATATATATATATATATATATATATATATATATATATATATATATATCATTTTATCTGTCTATATGTACAAACCTAATTTAACTTAATAATGTAAAATTATTCTCATAAGAAATGGATTTATTTAATTTTAAATAATTTACTTAATAGTTTTTACTTTTGACTTAAACTTGTTATTATATAATATTAAAATAATATATAATTTACTATATATATAATATTATTATATAATACATATTATTATTATATAATATATAATTATAAAATTATAAAATATAAACTTCTTAAAGATAAAAACAAGGATAAATGTATTTATTTTTAAAAATTTAAAAGATAACAAAATAATATTATTTTAAGAAGAAGAAAAAATCTATAAAGTAGCATGTGTCAAATTAAAAGCTTAATAAAAAAATCTAAAGTTTAAAATTTTGATATCTTTTAAAAAAGAATTGTAATCTTATTAATATTATATAACAAATATAATTAAAAAATAAAAAATTATTATTTCAAATTAAAAGAAAAATGTTAGCTTAAAGTTATTGTTTGGACGAATATTTTGATTTTGATTTTATATTATTTTTATTTAATAAAATTAAAAATGTTATCTTGTTATTTTAATTTTAAATTAGTGTTACTTATTATTTAATAAAAATTAAACAAAGTTGGAAAAAATATTTTAAAATGTATGATTCATACTTATTTAATTACAGATCTTTAAGAAATTAAATATTGAAAAATAACTAAATTATAGAAACCAAAATTTAATTTTAAATCCATGTTGAAATTTAACCAACATAATATATAAATTTTAATTTTAATTTTTTAAAAATAATATTATAAAACTTACCTAATAAAATCATAAATTATTTATGTGCATTTAAGTTTTTTTGAGTTAACAAAATAGTGTTATTTTAAACACTAGATACCTAAGACAGACAGTCGCAAGGAATGAATGAATGCTTTTTAATGACATTCACAAGACAGAGTAGTCTAAGAGACCAGAAACAATATTATAAAACTTACCTAATAAAATCATAAATTATTTATGTGCATTTAAGTTTTTTTAGTTAACATAACAGTGTTATTTTTAAACACTAGATACCTCCGGCAAACAGTCAGAATGAATGAATGAATGCTTTTTAATGATGTTCAAAAGACCAGAATAGTCTAAGAGAATGAAGAACATCCACTAGATAATTTCTGAATTCCTTTCCATTTCTAATCTAATACCTCGCATAGAATGGAATTGGTGGTTGCATAGCCACTGTTGTAAGAAATGACCAAGCAAATACTGAAAAACACGTTTCTCTAATCCGCAACGAAGTTATTCAAATGTATAGGGTGAAATGCTGAAAATATCAGGAGTTTCCAAGCCGTCCGGGGACTCGAGATGGAGGCAGCTCAAAAACCATGCCCTGCAAGTTCAAAACTACCTTAAAATCACTCGAATATATCTAAATTCAATACCCAAATGGAATTCAAATTATAGACGCAGCGAAACTGAAACTGTCATTTTAGATGTTGGTTCTCAAAATGCCAGGATTACAAGGTATGCGAAACAGGGTAGAATGGAGGATGCACGCCAAATTTTTGACAAAATGTCAGAACGAAATGTTGTTTCCTGGACTGCCATGGTTTCGGGGTATGTTCAAAACGGGAAAATAGAGGATGCACGCCGACTGTTTGATGGGATGCCGCAGCGAAATGTGATCTCATGGACTGCAATGCTGTCTGGGTATGTCCGCAGTGGACTAATCGAGGAAGCAAAATGCTTTTTTGACAAAATGCGTGAACGGGATGTGGTATCGTGGAACATGATGATATCTGGATTTTTGCAGAAAGGAAGAATTGAATGTGCTCGCCAACTGTTCGATAAAATGCCAGAACGAAATGTTGTATCCTGGAATGCAATGATTGGTGCGTATGCCCGAAAAGGGAACATGGAAATGGCGTGCGATTTGTTTGAGAGAATGCCTGAACGAGATGTGATCTCGTGGACTTCCATGATTGCAGGGTATTGCCAGAATGGTAGAATTGATGATGCTTTCAATGTGTTCTGTAACATGCCACAAAGAAATGTAGTATCATGGAATGCTATGATAGCAGGATACGTAAAAAAATTGAGAATGGAAAATGCGCGCCAGTTATTTGATGAAATGCCAGAACGAGATGTTGTATCATGGAATTCCATGATAGCAGGATATGTTCAGACGGGGATGGTAGATGATGCACGGCAAATGTTTGAAAAAATGCCAAAACGAAATGTAGTCTCATGGACTGCAATGATTGCAGGATATGTGCTGAATCAAATGAGTGAGGAAGCGCTTCAATGCTTTTCCCAAATGCGGCTGGTAGGTATCAAGCCAGATCCAACAACGTTCACCACTATTCTGAGTGCATGTGGAAGCTTAGCTGCTCTACAGTTAGGGAAGCAGTTGCACAGTTACATGATTAAGCTTGGTATACGGTCGGATAACTTCATTGAAAGTGGTCTTATCAGCATGTATACAAAATGTGGTTCTATAGATGATGGCCGTCAGATGTTCGATAGTTTGTATAAAAAGGTTCTGGTTTCTTGGAATGCCATGATTGCAGGATATGCGCAGCATGGCTTCGGCAACGAGGCTCTGCAGCTTTTTCAGGAAATGCTAAAAAAGGGCATGAAACCGAATGATGTCACCTTTGTTGGCGTACTTTCTTCTTGTAGTCGTGCAGGACTTGTGGATGAAGGTTTGCATTATTTTAGTTCTATGGATAGAGATCATGGCGTCTCAAGAAGGGCAGAACACTATGCTTGTATAATTGATCTCCTTGGCCGTGCTGGGCGTCTGGAGGAGGCCAATAAGTTTGTTTGCAAAGCCACATGCGAACCAAATTCTAGTATGTGGGGAGCATTGCTTGGTGCTTCTAGGATACATGGCAACATAGAGCTGGGTATACTTGCAGCAGAACGCCTTTTTGAGTTGGAACCAGAAAACCCTGGAAGGTATACGCTTTTGTCGAATATTTATGCTGCAGAGCACAGTTGGGAAGCTGCGGCACAAGTGAGAAGAAGGATGAAAAATAGGGGACTTAAAAAGCTGCCAGGCTGCAGTTGGATTGAAGTATTGAACAGGGTTCATGCATTTCTTGTAGGAGATAGATCTCACGCAGAAACAGAGCTGATATATTCAGCATTAAAGAATTTGGAAATTCAAATGAAACAGGCAGGATACAAACCCAATACAAACTTTGTCTTACATGATGTGGAGGAGGAAGTAAAAGAACACATTCTTAGTCAACACAGCGAAAAGCTGGCAATCGCTTATGGCCTTATTAGTACGCCTAGTGGGACAACCCTAAGGATATTTAAAAACCTCCGAGTATGCGATGATTGTCACACTGCTACCAAGTTTATTTCAAATATTACCAAACGAGAAATCATCATGAGGGATGGCAGTCGATTTCATCATTTTAAGGGTGGGGTTTGCTCTTGCAGAGATTACTGGTAATGCTGAGGAAATAATTAATAACAGTAGCGATCTATCACGTTATCAATATTTTCAAATCCAGTGATACAAATTGCTAGAACAAGCAAAGAGGCGCAGAAAGCATCAGTAAAATCCATCTCTACAATATCCTGGGGATCTCTGATTACCTCTTGCAGATTTGTTGAACATACTGATTCAAAGGAACTTCTCGATGGGGTATTGCTGTGAAATGATCTAATGTCATCGAGCAGCCTTAGATTATGGATTGCATGAAATAAGATGTGGACAGGTATCTGGCCACCAATTCCATTTCTTCATTTCTATACGGTCTTCCATACATATGCTCTGGTTCTTATTTTTTATGTTGTCTTTAGAATAAGTTCTAAATGGTCAAACATTTATGCATCTTCTCTCACAGGCCGTATAGGTAAACCGGTCATGTTGTTGAGTGAGTTTGACATCAAGTATGGGGACGGGAAAGCAATTATGGGCCAAGTTATCAGAGCTCAATTGGCTGAAGTGCCTCTGATAGACAGTCATTCACTGATTGTGGACTTCCCCGGTGAGTCCATCTTTGCACTTTATGGTTCATACATTTGGAATTTGTATTTTGATGTCACTAACACTTTTGCGTGCAGTGATAGTCTCTTGTTTAGCAGATGCCATGCTAGTTGAGATTTAGGTGACCTGTGGATTGGCATCTGTGCCCAAATTTATTTCTCATGTCTCCTCAATTAGCGTTGATGATCTCTTGCCACTGTAAGGTTGTTAAGTGTAGTTCAAGTTCCCATCTATCAACACTTTAAAGAGCTTTTTCATCAACTAACATGTCATTTTCTTTTTCTTTTTACATCTGATAGCACCTCAGAGAGGTTGTCAACAAGGGACTTTTTTTATAGCACTTTCTCCAAATATTGTGTGTCTAAGTTGATGTCAAAGCCTGTCTTGTGATCATTAGAGCAGGTATATCATCATGGAAACCCACGAATTCAACAATGCTTTGTCACTCTAAATGTGTCTAGAGACACAAAATCTTGTTGGTTACAATTGATGAGTTCGTGATGGATGAGGGTTAAATCATCAAAGGAGTCAGGGACGATCCTTACTTCGATGCATTCGGCATTGAGAGGGGGTTCTTCGACAATTACAATATTGTTCTTAAGCTCATTGGGTGAAATTCATCCATCGTGATTGGATTGAGAACTTGCTCATTGAGCCGAAAATATTAACCTTCGTAAATCATGTTTTTGTACATCTAGAGTACTATAGGATGTGTCCTTGAGGAAACATGATTCAGATACTTCATCTTGGGAGGTTTAACGGATGATGTCTCCTTCAATGTACTCATCAGCTAGGAATCCATGTTGAACAAATGTGGTGTTGTGGAATTCCACAATGTCTGATGATTTCTTTGTCTGTCGATGTCGCCCATGAGATCACAAGGAAAGTGGGAGCTTGGCAACATGAAAGGTATTGTGTAAATAGATCCTCAAACTCATTTTTCCTTGCTGTGGAAAAGTGATCAATGTGTTAAGTTTCAGAACATGGTAAGTAGATTCTGCAAATAGAAAGATAATTCTTACAAACTGAAACTTCAATTGGAACAGCAGACTTGAGGAGGACACAGTGCAGACATGTTGCTGAAAATATGAACAACAAACACGAAAAAGAATGTTGTTACTCTGAAACTAAATCACACTTAAAGGCTTTTTCCTTTTGTAGATGATATTTTTCCTGCTGCCAATGTATGCGCTCAAGATCTCTTTAATGAACTTCTAGGCCCAAAAATTTCTAAAACAGATAAAAGATCTAAAATAGAAGATAAAGTGCTTTTATTCTAGAAATGAAAGCAGCCTATTTTCATGAATTCTGTGTCCTTCTAAAGATTCACGAAGTAAAAGAGTCCAGCATGTGACTAAAATGGTTAAAAAAATAAAACAAAAAACTTAAACAGCTTTCAGCACCCAAATGAAGTTCAAAAACACTAAAATAGAAACTGTTTTCTTGCACCCAGCTGTAGGAGAATAGCAACCAAGCAACATATTGGAAAAACTAACACGGTGATTTTCCATGTTTGGTGTTGCCCCAAATCATCTTTCTGTCATGACAAATCCCTATCATTTTCTGAAATAATTTTGAAGTCAGTTTCTTGGGCATAGATTTTCTTTTCCATTCATTCAGATTGTAAAGGAAGGCAGTCTGAGAGTCATTTTTTTGATATCAAATCTCTTATAATCAGATACCTTATGAGTGGGCATTCAAAATGCAGAAGGATTTGATCGGCAGCTCCAATATCATTAGGATGTAATTCAAACTATTAACTTTGTTATCAGTGAAAGGTGGTTAGTTTTGATGCTCATGCCACCAATTTGAAGCTGATGTGTGCCTTTGGAACAATCCATCCAATATGAATTTAAATGTGCTATGAATGTAAATGTATTAGAGAATGATAGAATGTGAACATCAAGTCATAGTGTGTAGAAAATAGAACGTGTCAGAATGTGACACATTGCTAGAATTGACTGCTGAGTTATATTATGCAAAGTATTACTGTTAAAGAGGATATAATGCTGTAGGACGTCTATCCTAGTAACCATTCCTGAATAGTTATTTTACATTGATAAATGGCACAACCAAGACCAAATCATGACTTGGGGCGATACAAACAACCTTCTTACAACTTTTAGTTTACATCACCTCGCAAGCATCTCTACTTGTCCCCCACTGTCATTGGCGTATTCCAACAATGTTGTGTGTGCATTTAAATTGCTATACATACTCCAACAACACACTTTACTTATGATGTGATAGCCAAAGTCGTTGAAACCATATGGTGTCACATCCCAACCTTCTATATCCTAGTCATCAAGAGATAGTGTAGACTCTCTTTGACTTTCATTGCTTGGTAGCCTTTTTGACACCTAACTAATATGCATTATGGAAATTAGATTAATGATTTAATAATTACGCAATTGAAATATTTTTGACCTATTTTGTAAATATGAGGATAAATTTATTTGGGATTATGATTAGATGCAAAAATTTTCCCATTGGATTTTTCTCCTTTTCCTTGGTTGCGAGAGATTGTTTCACTATGTTGTAGTTGTGCATGGGTACCTAACATGGCCTTATTGTCAAGATCCATCTTGCATCTCAATTATATAATTGTTCTCTTAAAGTTGCACTTAAGGGACAATGTTGGTGTATGTGGTTTAATCCCACTTAAATTTACTTAAGTTCCACTTACGTAACCAATATTCACATTATTGGATATTAGTTATATTATAAAGTTTGGTGCACTTTATTTTGGTTGAAGTAGTTTTTTCAGTTTATATATTTTACCCCACCACATCTCCATTATATATTCAAGGGCTCTATACATTTGCACATCTCACCTCTCTTGATCATTACATCTTGTATATTGGTCAAACAATTTATTGGTTGTGTTTCTTCGCTTGTGTCTAGAGGTGCACCTACAAGTTGACTTCCTAGATTGGGTGGAAACACCAACATATGCAAGAACGATTCATTGTTGAGTTCAAGGACTCTCAAAAAGCTATTTTTCTTTTGTCTAAATTAGATATGTCATATAAGATTTACAAGGGTTTGAAGTTAGGAAGCATTTGCTAGATATGAAAAAGGTGACTACATTTTAGGCAAAGACAAACCTACCAATGCATCTAGAATACCCAAAAGTCATGAGATCAATGCCAATTCATCCAAACATATACTTTTTTCCCAAACTCTAAAAAATATTCCAATTACATCATTATTAAATCATTAATTGAACTTTCGCAATGTTTATTAATTAAGTGTGAACTAAGGCTAACAAACAACCAAAGTCTGCACTATTTCTTGCTGATTAGGATATTCAATGCCCATATGTGACAAGTGGTTCTTACCATAGCAACACTAAGCTCCAAAACCCCTGTATGGCTTGGTGCATTGTCTAACTTCCATTTTTTCTAATGTTGGTGTAACAAACGGATTTTCTTAATGAAAAAGAATGGAACTAATATCTGATTTCAAGTAGAAATGAAACTAATTCTTCAACTAACTTTTGAAACATAACATCTTATAATCCATTTCATGAGATATTAATTGAAATATCATTCAACTGGAATTTAATCATTTCCTAACATTCTTTATACACTAGTAGTCACAAGCTTTTGTGTTTGCAATGATGAGCCGATAGGTTTTTACTTTAAGTAAAATAAAATTTAATTTTATAACAAATGAAATAAATAATATTTATTTAATTAATTTATCATATACTAATAATTTATCATCTAAAAAACATTCCCATAAAAATCTATGATGAAAAACTAATAAGAAAATAATATGAAAAAAATATAACATATAAAGTGGAGCAAAATATATAAACTGAAATAGTTAAAAAAACTAAACTAAGGGAAGTCTTGGTGCTTCACCTCTATGAACATCACCTAGATCTAATGATTGCTAAGTGTTCTATTTATCATGAGAGATGGATTCTTGTAAATCACTACTCATTAAACATGAGTCAATGAGTTTGACTAAAAAACTACATAGTTAAACCCTAGTAACAATATCACAATTTAACTTGTGGAAAAATATCTCCTACTTATTAATTTAAAGTCTATTAGCTTAAATATATGAATAAAATCATTTTTTTATTTTTTTTAACTAATTGAAAATCTACCAATTTAAATATATGAAAAAAAAATCATTTAAAAATAATCCCCCTAATTTATTTTAATGAAAAATTCATATGAGAAATATTTAAAAATAACAACTCCACAAATATCATATCATATTGGCCAAACTAAAAATCAATATTTAAATGAAAAATTATACTAATTTAAAAATAAATTAAAACAATTTAAAAACTAAAACTTCAATCATACAAATATCCTAATCACTAAACTTAGTCAATATTGCAATAGAAGTAAAAACCCTAGATTTGTGCACACGAATGGTAACAATATTTGAGCTCTTTCAAATGAACATATTGGAGCAAGGTTTACTTCGGTTGTCCAAGACTCGTGAAGTTCCAAATATGCAATCGAGACAACAAAAAGCTTCTCCATCTTGGAGAAATTTGAAGAAAAACATTATCAAAGCCAGCAGAACCAACAGGGGGCACACTTGCAACAAATACCTTCAAATGGACAAGGACCCTCGATTGCAATTCTTACTAATTTTTCAAGCCTATTAGGTAGTTCCAGTCCTCATGCTTTCTTCACCATTGATAGCTTGGAAAATCAGTTTAGGGTATTCAACTTAACTAAGTATGCCTGCCCTCACTTTTGCAAGTTTTCCCCAAAATCTATGAATTTAGATCTCCATTCGTCTTATTTACAACCTCATTCGAATAGGTTTAGGTTTCTTCCTGCATCTAATATTAATACCCCAAATGCATATATCCCCTCACATCGTCATCTTGCAATGGTGTCTGCCCATTCTTTGTCAAACCCTAAGAATCTTCATAGTCCACAGTCCCCGCCAAAATCTGAAGATAACACTATAATTATATCCAATAAGGAAGTTGAAGATGCTTGGCTTGAATGTCAAAAGGTAGGAATTTTTGCAGTTTGGAATGGTCCTAAGAAAGATCTTTCCCTTCTCTTTGACTGGCTAGAAGAAAATTGTGATGAACAGGTAAGTATTTCTCACTTTTCTGATAGAATTATTTATTTGCATTGTTTGGATGATTCTGTTAAAAAAGAATTTATTTTAGCTTCTGAGTGTTTTTTTAAAGGGCACGTTGTTAAATTCGTAGAATGGTCCCCTGATTTTAGTGTAGAAAGGTTAGATTTTATGATACTAACATGGTTTAATATCCAATCTCTACCTCTAGAGCTTCTCCAAATAGAGATACTTAGGTCTCTAGGATCTGCGTTGGGAGAGCTTATTGGTATTGATTCCACCTTTCAGTGTTGCAATAATGTGAAATTGCTCATCAAAAGCAAGTTTAACTAGTAAACATAGATACATAGGAAAGTAATAACTAACAAAGCTAAATATGATTTAAAATTGCAAATCTTTGAAGGTAAAATATCAGAGATTATAAGATTAGATGACAATAACAAAATCAGACTCAAGACTCTACCCCTAACTTCAAATTTCAATAGTAAATCCTCATGGATAAGAATCTTGAGGAAGAGAAGGAGTCAAAGGAATCTAGATCGGGACATTTCTACAACTTCACATGAGCAATTTGAGTTTCAAACAGAACCATTTTGCACAGAAGGGGCAGGCAGTGGAAGGATAGATGAAGTACCAGTAGAGAAAGTTAAGCTTAAATAAGTCACAGTGGTCGATCATAAGAAGAGCCTAGAAATGTCAAAAGATGACAAGCTCATTAGGAAACAGAGATCTAAAGGAAAGGAAAAGACCTCTAAAAGTAGCATGGGACAAAGTAAAATAGTGGAAGATGGCAAAGCCAGGAAAAACAAAGGAAATAAAGATCCACTACATTCGCAGGAGCAACTAGTATGTAAAGAAAAGGAAGTGGAAAATTTAAAATCCATGACAACCAAGCTTAAGGAAATAGAACCTCCTCATAATAGAGGTTCTACAGAGCATAATTTGAGTCCTTCACGCGAAGATGTCAAAGATAGAATGAACTCAATATTACAGCAAACAGAGGCAGCATGGGACAATAAAGAGGGCAATATCGAAGACATAGAGAATTCTTTATTATTTGACCCAAATACAAAAAGTGAAGATGAATATAAAACTAAGAAGGATAAGAGTAAAATGGAACAAGGCCAGATGCAGGTGTAGATGCAGATGCTAGATGATAAGGAAGAAACTCCGGTCTCTCACAACTTATACAAGTTTTGGCAAGCTCCAGCAACCTCAATAAGCTCTCCATTCACCCCGGTCAACGAGCAAAATGATAAGGAAATTGGTACAAGGGAAGCAGATAAGTCTCTTTCAGAGGAAGTTCAAGATTTCTTAAATAAGGATATTAATTTGGACCTAGAAGTGGAGAATTTGAGTATATCAAAATCAGAAGAAGACAACCTTAATCTTTTAACTGATGAATTAATTCGGGTATTTAGCTTCGAGAACAGTCACAAAAGCACTAAAGTTCAGAAAGGAGATTTAATTCAGAAGATTCTTAAATTAGGAGGTAACAATTATACCTGTGAAGATCTTAGAAGAGTTCTCTTAATCATTGAAAATGAGGATAATAATATAAGGCAATCTCAAACAAAGGAGCACGGAACAGCTACAGAGTAGAATGAGAAAGGAAAAAGCAATGACAACATAACAAGCTTAGATATAGAGGTGGAAAATCATCATGGTCTTATAAATTAGATATTAAGAGAACTTGAAAATGAGGAACCTGAAAGGAACCTTTGTGATAAGTCTGCTACTGTTCAGAATGCGGAAACAAATTTAGATCAACTTGGGATTCAAATGAATCAAGAAGGTCTTAAATCTCCTAAATGCGGCAAAATGAAAGGTAAAAGAGGAAGAAGATCCTTAAAAGAACTCAAGGAAGCAGATGGGCTAAGCATAGAACAGCAAAAGATTGATCAGTTATTTAACAATGGGAAGGGGAAGTGCCTTCCCAAGGAGCCATGAAAATTACAACATGGAATGCTAGAGGTCTTAATGCCCCTAGCAGAAAAAGGTTACTAAAATAGAACCTTAAAACTTTTGAATCTGATATTATTTTAATTCAGGAAGCAAAACTAAATAAGTTAGAAGGTAATAAATTAGATAAGATGCTAGGTCTTTGGAATATTGTCTTTCAAGAGTCAGTCGGGGCTTCATGAGGATTAGGAATTTTTTGGAACCTCAGGAAGGTTTCTATAGATGTTTTAAACAATAGCAATGATTGGATTAGCGGTAGCATACAGAGTTTAAAATCAGATCTTAAGTTTATTATCATTAACGTCTATGGTCCGATTAGTAATTTAGGCAAAAAGGCAGTCTGGGAAGATATTGCCAAATTTATGAATAAATTTAAGGGTAGTCTATTCTTAGTAGTTGGAGACTTTAATACGATTTTAAATATAAATGAAAAAGTGGGTGGGAGTCAACAAATCTCACAAGCATCCAAAGAATTCAAAGAATGGTGCGATAATCATAACATGATTGATATCCCGATTAGTAACAAGACTTTTACATGGAATAATAGGAGGAAAGATTGCTCTTACATTGCCAAAAAACTAGATAGGTTCCTTATTAAAGGTGATCTAGATGTTAACAATTTGAATTTTCAATCTTCTATGTTGCCGATTGCTGGGTCTGATCACTACCCAGTTAGATTTGAATTCTCTGAGCCACATAAACCTACCAAGAACCCATTTGAATGTGAAAAGATGTGGTTCTTAGACCCCAATTTCATCAATAAAATTAAAGAGTGGTGGGCTCAAGACAACTTTGAAGGTTCAAATATGTTCATTTTCGTTGCCAAATTGAAAATGCTTAAGGAACGAATTCTCAGGTGGAACAAGGAACACTTTAATAATATTTTTAAAGAAAAACTAGACATTGAAAAGCAACTAAAGGACTTAAACTTAGAAGTTATTAAGAAAGGTATGAATAATGATAGTTATATGTTGGAAAAGGAACTGCTGGCAAAGTAGGAGGATATACTATCCAAAGAAGAAATTTTTTGGAGACAAAAGTCAAGAGAGAGATGGTTAGAGGAAGGGGATCAAAATACGAAATTCTTTCACAACTCCACTCTATACAACAAATTTAAGAGCAAAATATCATGTATTAAAAATCATTTGGGTATCTTAATTGATAAACCTAGTGAAATTGCAGATACCTTCATTGAATACTTTAAGAGCATTTTAAACAATCATGAAGGGTCCAATAGAGCAACGCAAGTTAATCTTCTCAAAGTAATCCCAAAGATTGTTACAACAGAAGATAATAGGATTTTAAATAAACCTATTACTTTGGAAGAGATCAGGTCAGTAGTCTTTAATATGAATCCGAAGAAATCACTGGGCCCAGATGGCTTTCAAGCCTTCTTTTTCCAAAAATGCTGGGATATTATCGGTATAGATCTCTGGAAAGCTATTGAAGCCTCTAGAAATGGTGGTGCTCTACTATCGGAAATCAATCATTCCTTTCTAACTTTGATTCCAAAAAAATCAGCGCTTGAGAACCCAGGAGACTTCAAACCGATCGCTCTTTGTAACACGGTTTACAAAGTGTTCTCTAAGGTCTTAGCTAACAGACTTAAGGGTATCCTCCCAAAGATTATTTCAAAGGAACAAACAAGATTTGTCTCGAGCAAGTCCATTCTTGATGGCATTATCACCATCCAAGAGACAATTCACTCTACATGTAAGAACAAAGAGGCATGTATGTTTATGAAATTAGCCATTCAAAAAGCATATGACATGGTTGATTGGCAGTTCTTTTGCAAGGTTTTTGAAGCTTTTGGGTTTTCCCATCAGTGGATTAACCTCGTTTTTAAATTTATATCCTCTCCCAAAATCTTTGTCCTTATTAATGGAACACCTGAAGATTTTTTTGATATATCTAGAGGTATTAGACAAGGAGATCCATTATCCCCTTCTCTTTACATTATCATGGAAAAGGCCTTTGGGAGAGCAGTGGCTGATGCTCATAAGAATCAAAAGATTTCAGGTATTATTGTTACCAGTAATGTGCCAATTATCACACATCAACAGTGTGCTGATGACACTATTATGCCTGGCAAAAGTACAGTTTTTGAGGCTTTGGGTCTAAAAAACTTTATTAATTCTTACATGGAAGCATCAAGGCAAAAAGTGAATGAGTTTAAATTTGAGAATTTTTTTTTTAAATACTAAACCTAAAATAGAATTTTAGATATGCATAATCATGGGGTACAAAAAAGGGTCATTCCCCTACAAGTATTTGGGAATTGCCCTGGAGAAAGGTCTGAAATCCAGCAACGTCTGATCCAACACGCTGGAAAAAATGGATGCGAGGTTTGGTAGCTGGAAGGACAAATGGCTGACAAAGGCTAGAAAGAGTATCAAGATCAGATATGTTTTATCCGCCATTCCAACCTTTCCTCATTCTTGTCTTCCTCTTCCCAAGCATCTTCGTCTAAAATTCGAATCTAAACTCAGGAATTTTCTTTGGAATGATTGTGAAGAAGACAAGAAATTGGCGCTCATCAAGTGGGAAAACATCTGTAAACCTAAGGACATGGGTGGTTTAGGGATTAAGAATTTACAATGGAAAAATGAAGCCCTAGGTGCCAAACTTATATGGTGCCTCTATAAAGAAAGAGAACATAAATGGGCCAAGAGTCTTTCTAATAAATATCTCAATGTAGATGACCCTCTTTCGATTTTTAGGATGAAGACCTTGCCCAAAGGTTCTGAGAGCTGAGAGCTGGAACTTTATGATAAAATGTCGATATTTGGTTTGCAAGTTTCTTACTTGGGATGTAGGTAAGGGCGATGAGGCACTATTTTGGTAGGATTCTTGGGATGGACATCCTCCTCTCTAACATAGTTCTATCCCTAAGGAGCTTAAAGAAAAGTTATATAATCTATGGGGAAGCATAATTTGTAATTACAAGACTGAGGATATTTCAGAAGGTAAACCAAGATGGATGTGGAAACCTTTGGATGGTTTAGGTTTGGACTCAAATGCGATTAAAGCTTATGAAAGGATATTAGCAGACAGGGGGATTAAGCAAACAGAGAGGAAAGATGAACTTATTTGGGCAGCTTCTAATGATGGGAAGTATAGCGTGAAAAGTGGTTACAAGGCTTTGATTCATTCTCAAAAATGGGATGAAGTGGACATTCCACTTAAACTATGTTGGGACTTTGCATGCCTTCCAAAGGCAGGATTCTTTTTATAGTTGGCTTTTCATAATAGAATTTTGACTGCTGAGAGGTTACGCAAACTTGGTTTCCATGGCCCTTCTAGATGTGTATTATGTAAGCGCAATTGCGAGGACTCGAACCATCTCTTATTTAACTGTCCATTCTCCCAAAGATGTTGGGAATGGCTCAAGCATATGTTAGTATGGTCTACGCCTTTGTCGAAATCCTTCATTGAACTCCTCAAGGGATGGCCCTCAAATATGGTTAATGGCATTTATAATAAACTTTGGAACATATGTCCTTCTATCATGGTATGGGAAATTTGGAAGGAAAGGAATGGACATATTTTTCGCAACGAAGAAATGCAGCCTAAAGAGTTAATAGTAAAAATAGAAGCTAGCATAGTTGAAACAACAAACTCGCACCTCAGAAATGTTTGTAAAGAGGAAGGTTCCTTTTCTAATTGGGATGGTCAAATGAAGAAGAATTGGTCAAAATTGATTAATCCTCCTCTTCTCTATACCAAGAAAAGTAAGGAGGCAAGAGATAAGTGTAAATGGACACCACCTCCGAAAGGTTGGGCTAAACTCAATTTTGATGATGCTACCGGAGATAACCCAAGGACGGCAGGCATTGGTTGCATCATTAATGATGATATAGGTCATTGGGTAGCCAAAAAAGCTATGTCGATCTAGCCCACTTCCAATAATCTGGCAGAATTAGAGGCTTTAGATCAAGGTCTGCAGCTGTGTCATAAGTTAGGATTATCCAAAATTATCATAGAAGGAGATTCTTAGATTATATTAAACGCAATTAGGAAACAAGTGACTCCTAATTGGGTTCTTAACTCCAAGCTAGAAGAAGTCCTTGCACTTTTGGATCAGTTTACAAACAGTAGGATTTGCCACATTTTCCAAGAAGGTAATCAGAAAGCTGATTATTTAGCAAATTTTGGGGCGAACGGTGTCAATTCCTTGGTAATCAATGATGTTCCTTCTTTTTCTAGTTTATAGTTTTACTCAGACTTCCTTGTTTATGTGCCTGACTTCTATTTTATATATATATATATATATATATATATATATATATATATATATATATATATATATATATATATATATATATATATATATAAGGATTCATAAATAGATTCTTATATGTCAGATTATTTTTTATCTATCTATTATATTATGTCTTGGGTTTTTTTCCTTTTATGTATCATTTTTAGGATATTCACAGTTTGTATACTCTATATTGTTATCATTTTGTTGAGTGGTCGTTTAATTGCTTCTGCTAGTTCTATTGTTTTCAGTCATTTTCTCGTTGTTTTCATCATCATTTAGCATTTAAGACCACCCTATGATTAGGTTAATGCGGGTGACATCATCAAATGTCATCATGATAGGGTGTGATTCTAGGGGTTTCAGATGCCCTTATCTTCTTCTAAGGTGTCGTCTTCTCTCATTTTCAGCTAATGCCTTTTCTTTGAGGATGGATTCAAACATCGGTGTTTACCATGCTATTGAAAATTGCACCATGGATTTCCTTGGCAATGTCAAATCGGAAAGATGGAATAGAATTCTCAGACCGGTTGATGACATGACCAGGATTGCTATAAGCAGAGCCATTGGTGAGGGGATTTTTAATTACAAATTTTCATGGAGGACGAACAGTGACATAATTGGATCTTTCATTGGTTGTATGGCAAGAGCAAAGATTGAACCGAGGGATATCATCAGTCTATGTTGCAATGTCTTTGACCCAGTCTAGAGAAAGGTTCTTGAGAAAGCAGTTTATAGTATAGATGATAAATGCCGCATCCCCCTTCCGAAGAAATACATGGAGCTCCCGCTAGGGTCACCTGATTTAGAGACAACCTATCGGTGCCCTTCACTGGTTATTCGCGAAAACTTTGCCTTTTATCGAGAATGGCCTAAGATGGAGGCAAGTATTCAATTCCTCCTGCGGTGGAGAGGAATTGTTGTGGAAGAAAGCAAAGCATGGCTAACAAACTACCTCAATTTGTTCAATGCTTATATCCAACTTGGAGTGGTCTTTGATAATCTTGATGCCCTAGAATTTTGCACTCCAAATTCAAAGAAAACTAGCAGAGCTAAATTCGATTTCGAATTCCCTCTGAACTTCTATGTTGAGAACCCTAATGACATCCCCGAGGTCATTATGGTGTTCTGGAAGAAAGTATAATGTTGATGTTTTCTCGGGAAGTCTTCCACAATTTTTGATAGATAGTAAGAGGATATTAGGTCTCAGGGTTGGTTTTTACATAGTTTATTGTAATTATTAGCTTGTTTATGATACTTTAATATTTGTTTTCTGTAATCTTGAACTCAGGACTCTTTGTATATGAACCCGCATAGATGTAGATGCATGGAATTACGGTCTTACCCTAAATTTTGTATATCATATCTTGATTAAACAACTAATATCAAGTAGTTTGGTGTGTTTTATTGTCCTTTTGATTGCTCTGGTTTGGATGCCCTCGTGGCATACAGTATTTAGTAGATCCTTACAGTTATTTTGCTTTGGTTTAATGGGCTGATAATGGATTGGTGTATTAAGAATAAGATGCTATCTCTGGAGCTATTAAAGGAAGTTTTGCTCTATTTTTGCAGTAGGTTAATCGAATTCATGTATTAGGGATTTAGCCCTTTGATTGTTGTTATATGTTATGGTTTGGGTAATTATCATTTCGTTAATGATACTCTACTATATGGTGTAGTAATATAAACTAAGGATCCTAGATTTGAGAATCAATATAAGATCCTGATGTATGGAGATATGAACCCTACCAAATTCTTGTATATATCTTATTTGGGTTACGCAGTTGATAACAAGAAGTCTAGTTTTTTATTGTTCTTGAGGAATATGGATTTGGATGCCCTCATGGCTTTTGGTTCCATAGACATAGTTAGAACATTTTATTTATATTATGTTCATATGGTTTGGTATGATCTTATTCAGGCAGGCTCTCTGCATCAATGGATTGTTAGGGTTGTTAATTTGTTTAACTAAACCTGCTCATGATTCTTTATGGTGTCGCCTGCTCTTTGGTAGTATCTTTCTCCATATCTAATGGAAGGTTGCTATGGTCCGGAGTATTGGATTTAGATATTGGGGTGCTCCATGATCTTATTAGAGAGATGGTTATGTTGCAATCTTGTTAATATGACTCGGATTGATTGATTTGATCCTTATTTACATTAAGTTTCTCTGATTGGGCTAATCCAACGATTGGTACGTTGTGGTGTGGTTTCAATTTTGACGTCTTGAGTATTGAATGTAAGACTGGGGTGGTTGTTGTACCTATTTGCCCCCTGGTATTCCTTCGTATTAGGTTAGAATGTTTTAGACTAATGGTTTTGGTCTGATTGTTTCCTCCTTTTCTTTCGATTTTCTTTAGTTAAATCTCAACTTTTATTTATTCTATCTAAGTTAAGGTCTCGATTGATATGTTTAACTCATCTCAATAAGGTTAGGTAAGCATTTTAGACTTATTTTGATGTAGTTTAAAGCTTTGTTTATTAAGATGAGTTTAGGAATTATAAATCTAGTTATAAATAGTCTCTATGTTTAAAGTATTCTATCATTCCTATAACTAACTAGTTTGATTGGCAAGCCATTTAGACAAGGACGTGCATTCTTGATAGCTTCACAAGAACGTAAAGAAAGTGATGGTATTTCTTTAAGAGATCCTGTAGTTTATCGAGGAACTTATGCTCAAATAACTTTGTGTAAAGTTGATTTTTGTAATGTAATACCAAAGACACGTATAATTTGATTGGGGTATGCCCCTTTTATGTTGTAATAATAAAGGACCATGGTCTCAAGCTAGACTAGAGGTTTTCTTTTCCCGTTCTTTTCTACCAGTGGCCGTTTGAACGGTGGAACGCTATTGTATTCATTTAATTTTATTAATAATCAATTATCATGGCCATTGGTTGTTTACCGATCAATATATATATAGTGAAAAATTAATTTAATTTAAAAAATAAATAAAAAACTAGAACTTTAAAAAATAATTATAAAAATTAAAAACTAAACTAATTTAAAGTCTATTTACTTATATATATGAATAAAATAATTATTTTAAAAAATCTCTAAAATTTAATATAAAAAATTCATATGAGAAATATTTTATAGTAAAAAAATGAACTTGTTTCACAAATATCCTATTGGCTAAACTAAAGATTAATATTTGAATTAAAAAAAACTAAACTAATTTAAATAATTTAAAAACTAAAAATTCAATCAATTTTAAAAATCAAAATTAAATAAAAAGAAAGAAAAACATGGTGAAGATAACAATTAATTAATTTTTTAAATAAATAGAAAAAAAAAAAGAGTTCAAAGTATCGATAAATTAATTTATAAATTAAATACAAGAGTTAAAAATGGAGATAAACAAATAAATAAGAAAAAAACAAGTAGTGTAGATAATAGTTAATTAAATTAAATTAATAGGAAAAAAACAAGTTTTAAAGTTGGAGTGAGATAAAAGTAGTCAGAAAATAATTAATGGCAAGGGCTGACAATTTTTCAGCCAAAAAATTAATTTTACGAGAACAAAGTTCTCACGTATAGCCTATCGGCTATACAAGTAAAGTAAATTACTGTCATTTTACTATGATAAAAGAGGAAACAAATGCATAGCAGGGATATAGAAAGAACATACAAAAAGTAATTAGTGAGTCTTTGACTAGTTGTGCAAGCCTCAACTTTCAGGGAAGAGAAGAACCATTGACTTAGGCTTAACCTCCCAACCGAGAACTATATCAATCCCCATAATCTTTTGAAAAGAAAGGCCCTCTTTACCTTGGGGCTAGGCGGGGGTACTACTAATCCCAGCCATCTAAGCAATACCAGTGTTTAGAATGTCTGCACAATTATGGACGACATGTCTGAATAACTGGCACTCCTGACATCGTGTGATCTTTAGAAGACAAACATGCCTTCAACGACCTTAGCCAAGGTTGTTGGATGGGTTTCTAATACCTGATCACCACTACTCAACTTGATAATAGGAAAACAATATAAATGGACATCCATGAGCTATTAAATGATTCTTTTAAAATGATATATTTATTGTATCAAATCTGGTTATGTTTCATGTTCTTGCAGATTTTTCTCTCACCTCTTCACCCTCTTCCTTGGCCATGCAGTTGGGTGAGTCCTAGGTGTTCAAATCCTAAAGTAATTAAACTCTTTTTGTTGAACCTCAGCTGCTGTAAAGAATATTATATGTTTTCAGTATATCATAACACAATTTTTATGATTTGAGAACTTCTCTTAATGGACTTGCAATGAATATAGTTTGATTGTGAAATCCATCAATAACAAAGATGTCTAAACTGTAAGAATTTTCCTAAGGAAATAATTCAACGCCAAGATCAAGAAGCTCAGTACATAGCACAAGAGAGACAAATGATAATCAAATGAGAATGAATACATCATAGAAGAGTCTTGTATATAAAGGCAACTAGAATGGCTAGGAGTCAACAAAGAGATAATCATCACAATTAAGCACATGTCCACTAAGAGTGGATTATCCTCCATTGTGAATGAATGTATGTGCAACGATGAGAGGATAAGAATACAAAGTTGTATCTTGTAAAGAGATGTAGTAGACAAAATGTGCTCAATTGAAGTGCAAACAACTATGTTGTCTACATGATTACACATATGAATATGCAAACTCTTAAGTGTCTACATAACAACTAATATGCAAACTCTTAAGTGTCTACATAACAACTAATATGCGAATGCATTAAGTAAACTTAAGTGTAAATAGTAATTACTTATTTACACCAACACCCCCCCTTAATTGCAACTTAGGGGAATGCACTTAAGCTCACAAAATCTAGATGAATAATGCAAGATGGGTCCCGACTACTAGACCATGTTAGGTACCCATGTACAAACTGCAAGTGCAAAAAAAAATGTAGTGCAATCTCTCATAAAGTGGAGAAAGAGGGAAAACCACATGGGATCACCCTCCTCCAAAAAGAGAGATAACTACAATAAAAGAAAATGAGAACTCTCTGATGTGGTGCATATGAACCTCAATGTGTTTGGTCCATTGATGTTGAACTGAATGTTTTGAGATCTCAATAGCACTCTAATTATCACAATGAATGACTGTAGACTGTGAAAAGTTGAACCCAAACTCATTCAGGATATATTGTAGCCATATAGCCTCTATAGCTGCAGTAACAATCCCTCGATACTCAGCCTCAATCGAAGAAAGAGCAATAGTATTTTGCTTCTTACTCCACCAACAAATGGGGTCCGAACCAAGATGAAACATATAACCTAAAGTAGACTTGTGGGAATCAAGATCTTCTACATAATTTGAGTCTATGTATCCAACCAACTGAAGTCCAGTACCTATTGCATAGTGTATCCCATGTGTATGTGTAACATGTATGTAGTGCAAGATGTGTTTGGCGACCTTCCAATGAAGCTCATATGGCTATTGCATGAAGCGAGAAACCATGCCAACTACAAAAGCTATGTCAGAGCGTGTATGTGTAAAGTAAATGAGACTCCCAACCAACTGTCTATACAATATAGCATCAACAAGTGGAGTGGAACACTTAGCCTCTAACTTAACACCTGAAAGAAAGGGAGTAGGTGCAAGCTTACAATTGCTCATGTGAAAGCGAGAAAGTAAATCAAGAGCATACTTGGGTTGAGAAAGTGTGATCCCAGTTGAAGACTGTGTGATCTCGATACCAAGGAAATAATGAAGCAAATTTGTCCTGCAAAGAAATCTTGACACTAGCAATGATGGATGAAGTACTTCTTGTAATGATCAAGTCATCTACATAAAACACGAGTATCAAGTGTGAGTCATCCCTCCAAAGAATGTAGACATTCAAATCTAAATGACACCTCATGAATCCTACTGAGAGTAGGAAGGAATCCATCTTGGCATACCAAGCCCTAGGAGCTTTCTTAAGGCCATAGACAGACTTCCTCAACTTGCAAATCATAGTAGAATCTTGTATGAATCTCTGAGGTTGCTCCATATAGATCTCTTCATGAAGATCCCCATTGAACAAAGCACCCTTCACATCCATCTGATGTACAACCCAACCATGAGTTGCAGCAATAGCTAGTGTCAAATGAATGGAGTTCATCTTAGCTATCGGTGCAAAGGTCTCAGTATAGTCAATACCAGGAACCTGTGAGAAACCTTTGGCAACAAGTCTAGCCATATACTTATCCACACTTCCATCCGCTGCAAACTTGGTCCGATAGATCCACTTACACCGAACCAACTTTCTTCCCTTAGGAAGAGGAACTAAGTCCCAAGTGTTGTTTTTCATTAAAGAGTTATATTCTTCCTCCATGGCCTTGTCCCATCGGTGCAAAGGTCTCAGTATAGTCAATACTAGGAACCTGTGAGAAACCTTTGGCAACAAGTCTAGCCATATACTTATCCACACTTCCATCCACTGCAAACTTGGTCTGATAGATCCACTTACACCGAACCAACTTTCTTCCCTTAGGAAGAGGAACTAAGTCCCAAGTGTTGTTTTTCATTAAAGAGTTATATTCTTCCTCCATGGCCTTGTCCCAACTTTCTTCCCTTAGGAAGAGGAACTAAGTCCCAAGTGTTTTTTTTCATTAAAGAGTTATATTCTTCCTCCATGGCCTTGTCCCATTAAGTGTTGTTTTTCATTAAAGAGTTATATTCTTCTTCCATGGCCTTGTCCCATTCAGGAACCCTTGATGCTTCCTTAAATGACTGTGGATCAGAAGCAATGGCAATATATGTATGTGGAAATGATTTGTGTTGTGCCCTTGTCCTCCTAGTATTTGAAGGATTCCCCACCAATGAACCTGCTGAATCAAGTGTTTGTTGTGCCCAACAAGGTCTTGTGGAAGAAGAAGAAGGAATATCCTCCACTATTTGTGGACCTTGTGAAGTTGGTGTCTTGCGAGTCAAAGTTGAAGGAACATCATCTTCCAAGTCACTATCATCACTATCATCACTTTCCATGAAGGAGGAAGGAGGAGTTGAAGGAGCCAAACTTGGACAAGTCTCTTCAAAGTGAACACTCCTATCAAAGAAAATTTCATGTGTCTTTGGATCCATGAGTATGTATGCCTTAAGATGGTCAGGATATCCAACAAACATACAAGGTTTACTTTGAGGTTCCAATGCCTTCCTTTTTTGTGGAGGTATCCTTGCCCATGTTGGACAACCAAAAACTTAAAAGTGTTTTACACTTGGTTTTCTTCCACACCAAACCTCAAAAGGTGTAATTCCATCCAAGGCCTTATGGAGACTTCTTTTTTGGATGTAATTGACACAACACATAGCTTCTACCCAAAAAACTTGATCTAGAGACTTATGTTGTAGCATACAAGTGGTCATCTCCTTAAGGGTTCTATTCTTCCTTTCAGCAATACCATTTTGTTGTGGAGTGTATGCAACTGAATGTTGAAAATCAATACCCTCATGAGTACAAAAGTCTATAAGCCTTGACTTCACATACTCCCTTTCATTATCTGTTCGAAGAATCTTGATGACTTTCCCTGATTGCTTCTCAACTTGAGCTTTGAAGGTGATAAGCTTATCAAACACTTCACTCTTATGAGCAAGAAAGAAGACCCAAGTGTAGCTTGAAAAGTCATCAATGAAGGTGAGAACATAGCAAGCCTTTCCAAATGATGGCATTGGAAATGGGCTAGCTACATCACTATGAACCAATTCAAGAACAATAGTAGCTCTCAAAGGCTTCCCCTTGTCAAACTTCTCTTCATGATGCTTGCCTACTTCACAACCTGTACATACACCCTCTGAATACTTGACTCGAGGTAGGCCTGTGACCACATCCTTGTTGCTAAGTTGTTGAAGGTAGTGGTAATTGAGATGTCCAAACCTCTCATGCCATAGTTTACTTTGTGAATTTGAGTGGGTCAACAAGGCAAGGGTAGTGGACTTAGGCACAAAATGAGAAAAAGAATAAATTCTTGTATCATGATTAGCTTTTCCAATTGCCACCATAGAATCATCCTTTAGATTTTTCACCACAACTGAATCAGGAAGGAACTCCACTTTGTTGCCACATCCATAGTGAGTTATTTGGTAGATTGAAAGGAGGTTGGTGCTAACGTTGGGAACATGAAGAACATCCTTGAAAAATCCATTGTCAAACTCAACAT
Organism: Cupressus sempervirens; assembly: GCA_028749045.1. Taxonomy (NCBI): domain Eukaryota; kingdom Viridiplantae; phylum Streptophyta; class Pinopsida; order Cupressales; family Cupressaceae; genus Cupressus; species Cupressus sempervirens. Next base: position 112,939,773 of record CM053791.1, on the reverse strand, counting down.
TCCCTTTTCCTTCAACTTCCATTTGTGTGTCATTTCCCACATAGATGTAAGGTACATGTGATGGTTTCAAAGAGAAAAAATGCTCCCTTGAAGCACCCATATGATGTGTAGCTCCTGAATCAAGAACCAATTTCTCAGAATTGTTTGTACTTGCTACCAAAGCTTGTCCCTTACCTTTTGAAGTGGATGAGGATCACTTATCCTTATAGACATTTGGCACATCAATTTTATGTTTCCTCATTATGTTTAGCAACTCATCAATTTCCCTATCCTTGCACTCATGTTCATCATGACCATTCTTCTTACTATACGCACAAGTTTTCTTCTCCCTTTTGTTGAAGTTGTTCCCCTTCTTATTATTGTTGGAAAAAAACTTGCCTTGTTGTGAGGAATATTGTTTTGTGGAGGTAGATTGATGTGTAGAGGAAGATTGTTGTGTGTCATCTTGTGGCTTAGCCTTCCACTACTTTTTCTTCTTGTTGGAATTTTTACCACCTTGATTCCCTTGATTCCCTTTATTAGCCACCAAGGCTTTGGACTTGGAAGACTGGAGAATTCCCATACTCACTAACTTTTCATGTTCTAAGACCAACATTCCTGAAAATGACTCGAATGAAGGCTTAGTGAAGGCACTTCCCATTGTTAATTTGTGAGTATTATAACTTGAAACAAAAGCCGCATATTCAAGAGGAAGATGAGTCATCACATGTTTGATCAACTTTCCATTCTTGATGGGTTCACCACAATCCTTAAGTTGTGCCCTATACATGTCTACTTGGGTAAGATAATCTTTGATGGTGTCAAAATTCCTAGGATCCAATTTGAGAAGATTGTCCTCAATGGTGTAGGTCATATCTTCATCTACTATCCCATAAAATGCTTAAAGTTTATCCCAAACTTCTATTAGATTGGTAATGTTCCTAATGTGATATTTGACAGGATCTGAGATATTCTTTAGCAAGGTTCCTAAGGTCATCTCTTGTTTTGATTCCTAGTCTTCTTTACCAGACTCATCAACATCATCATCAGGTTTCTTTGTTACACCAGTTACATAACATAGTAAACCTTGTTCAACTAATGGTTCCTTTATCTTTTCTTTCCAAGTAGCATAATTATGTGGTGTTTATTTAGAAAAAGAACCCATAATGCAAAAGAAAGAGCACAATATCAATGAGATGGAAGAACACAAGAAACACCCCCCTTTCACTCAATCAAAGAATTCCCACCCTAAAAAAAAGATGATTTGGCACTTTATATTTAGTGCGGGTACAATAGCCACTTGCCAATTTTGGGCCAAACTGGAACTTTGATTTTTCGATATTTACAACTGAAAAATATGAAGCTATATATGACTCAACAAGATAAGACACAAGACCTCTCAAGGATCTAATTAATTACAAGTGCCAAAATAGGCCAAAAATGACTAAATATTGAAAGTACTATGTCTACTCGAAATTAATCCAAAATGATACCAAATCTGGAAAGTAGACAAAAAATCATGCACTTTCAAAAAAACTAGCACCTAAATATGTGTCCATATGAGCTCGAACAAAGCCTCTAAAGTTGTAAAAATCAAGATTGACAATTTTCAGAAAAATTCAGGAACAGAGATCACAAACAACTTGCACCAATGTATAGATCATGAAATTCTACCCCAAAACAAAAACAAAATATTGCTCGAAAAAAGGAGTTCATATGAGGGAGATATCGTTATTTGAAAATCACCTCTATAATTATTTCCCTGAATCATCGTCGTTACTCCTCCAAAAATCAAATGACTCTAGATTTCACCTCAAGTGTCCGATTTTGATGAAACAAAAGTTGATTTGGGGATTTTTTGACCTTCTGAATGTGATACCAACATTTGATTTGTTAGCAAGCTCCAATCTGGACCTGCAACAAAAAAAAAAAACCTCTCCAATGACTATGCAATGAAACTCCTATGGCTCTGATACCATTTAAGAATTTTCCTAAACAAATAATTCAACGCCAAGATCAAGAAGCTCAATAGATAGCACAAGAGAGACAAATGATGATCAAATGAGAATGGATATCAGATGATTGGATGAATACATTATAGAGGAGCCTTGTATATAAAGGCAACTAGAATGACTAGGAGTTGGCAAAGAGATAGTCATCACAACTAAGCACATGTCCACCAAGAGTGAATTATCCTCCATTGTGCATGAATGTATGTACAACAATGAGAGTATAAGAATACAAAAGTGTATCTTATAAAGAGATTTAGTAGACAACATGTGCTCAATTGGAGTGTAAACAATTATGTTGTTTACATGACAACTCATATGAATATGCAAACTCCTAGGTGTCTACATGACAACTAATATGCAAATGCATTAACCTAAGTAAACTTAAGTGTAAATAGTAAACACTTATTTACACCAACATGAACATATCATATACAATTGATCTTGACTCAACATGGGAAGAATGGACTCATCAAATATCTATTTGATATTGTAATTCAATATTAATGTATGGAATTCATGGACACATTTCTCACTATTGTAAATTCGAATGCAATTATATAGATAACAAATTACGATTGGAAAAGCTGACCACATAACATGGTCTGGAAGACATGGGCTTGGCTTGACTCTATGCAACCAACTCTTCTTAACATGAGCAATCCAAAGTGCAGGGCTTAGGGTAACAATGAATATGACTTGTCCTTGATCATTTGTAGCAAAATAGAAATAAGAAAAACGTAGGAGAGCAGAAGTATAACATGCATAATATATGTTTTTGGTTCTCCCAAGTTGTATAAATAAATGAGGCATTCGAAATAATAAAGGTTTCCAAGAAGCTATGACTTTATGATTGGTTATAAGAAAAGAAGAAGAATCATCTTCTTGAATCACCGATAAAAAATGCCAAGTGTACATTCTCACATTTTATATATATATATATATATATATAAGAGAACTTGAAGGTTATGGAATCAAAAGATAAGATAAGATAAGATAAAGATAAATCTATTCATGTCCAACAAAAGACCACCAAGGGTCTAAGGGACTGAAAGCATACAAGCAAGGAAGTAGTGAACTACAAGACATCAAACGGTGTATGGGAAAGAGCAAGCGAGATCAAAATAAATAAAACAACAAAGGAGCCAACAAGGAGGTTAGAACTAGGGACCCTTTTTCCGCTGAAAGAACTCCAACACCGAATGAGATGAATCTGGGCATGAAGGACCTCTGGTCTGTCATTGTGACTTGCCGAAGTGGTGCTGCTGAGGAGTAAGAGTAGTAGTAGTACTAAACCTGGTCTGAGGTTTCACTGATCTAGAGTGGCCAACCATGGGGGTATTTCTAGTACTAGAGGTCCGCTTCACCCCCCTCGTTGGAGACAAGGGGCAGAAGAAGAAGGTGGTGATGAGGGGCTGATCTGTGACCTTCTGGGGGGTCAAACATTATAAAGTGGAGTCCCAGAACTGCATCGCCTCCCTAAGATAGAGCACCAAGCATCTCTGATTTGTATACATGAAGAAAAATGTGAGACAACTACTCTCTCTAAATAGGCAATAAAACCTCTCTTTGATCTCATAGTATGACGGGCAGCGGAAGATGAAATGGATCTCTGTCTCAACCTCAAACAAGGAGCATAAACAACAGATCTGGTCCTCTTTGCTCATATGATGTTCAGTTTGTATCTATAACCGGTGGGAGTCGACTCAGAAAGATCCAAGGGAGATGTGTAAGGCATGACACCAACACCATGATAAGTAGCTAGGTCGTATAATAACCCCATCAATGATAACCAATAAGTGCTCAACATAAAAGGCCATCTTAGAGCGTAACCCCCTAGCTAGGTTACTCCATGTCATGATGATGTACTGTCTATAAATATTTGTCTTAACATGCCCATTCAACTCCTGTGGTGATGGGAGGAGATGAGCAAGATCATCCAATGAAAACTAGAAGGGAGGGAGGTGGTCAATATCAATCCCAATAGAGCTCAACAAAGAGGTCGCCTGAGCATACCAACATCGACCTCTAGGGGAGGGGTTCGAGGCGGCAACGACAACAAAGGAGCAATAGGCCAAGTAAGAATATCGGTGATGACTAGCCATTGAGTCCGCAAAGCCATGGAGATGGTGAAGAAACCAAACCAGATAAAAAATGGCACCAAGTCTGAAAGGATGAGCTCTGAATTTTGCCAAAATAATGTCATGGGGGATGAATCTATTGCATCTGATAATGCATTTGAAAAGCAAAGTCTGAACACGCACAATAGAGGCCTAATCTGAGTCAAGAAGAGACGGTCTCCAAACCACTGAACCATAAAGCACTATTGATCTAATCAAGGAGTTCAGAAGGGACAACTTGGACATCATGTCTTGGAAGTGGTGTCTAAAGCATTGTCTCTCTAGCATAGCAAGGGAGCACATCCCCTTGTTAACTTTGGGCTAGATGGTTGGTCTCATAGTGAAGCGATGTCATGAAAACTTGACACCGATATATGTGTAAGAAGAGGCGATCTCAATCTCTTGTCCTTGAAAATAAAACTGTAGATCAGAGCTTTGTAGAGAGTTGAATACCATAACCCGAGTCTTACTCAAGTTCACAATCAACTATCATAAGTCACAGAAGGAGCCCAAACCGTGAAGGAGCCTCTAAAGACTTTCAGGAGAAGATGCTAAAAGGACCACATTGTCAACATATAGGAGAATGGAGATCAAAACTTGGTGTAAGAAGCAACCATCACTTGGGAGTGAAGACTCTCTGAGGAAGGTCTCAAGCTCATCAATATAAATGCCAAACAATGTGGGGGAAAGAGGGAAACCCTGTTTTACCCCAATAGTGCTCTAGATAGGAGTTGAGAAACCCTCAGGGGTCCTAAATCTACCCACAACATTCTCATATGACCTCATAATAGCCATCAATAAGAACTCTGAAATCTTGATGTCTTTGAGCCGCTAGAAAAGAGCCCCCTGTAGGACGGTGTCAAAGGCCTTACGAAAGTCTATGAAATAACAATAAACTTTCGTAGAGTGGCACCAAGCCTCCTCAATAATAACCGGTAATGTCATGATGTGGTCCATGGTCTGGTAACTTGCCTGGAACCCAGCCTGGCCTCTAGCTCTACAATCTCTCCTATCGAGCTCTCTAGTAAGAATAATGTTCAATGTTGTGGCGTAGAGCTTGGCAAAGGTGTGTCCAATCATGATAGTCCTATAGTTGTTAGGGTTCGAAGTCAAACCAGACTTGTGGATCGAGTAGATAACATATCTCAACTAGGAGTCTGGGAAGCCAATGTAGACCACTCTGTTAAAGAGTGTGGGAAGAAAGGAGCACAACATCGAGGCGCCAAGCTTGAGGAGCTCCACCTGCAAACCCTCCTTGTCGGTTTCCCTACTGCATCTCATGTATTTGATGGCCTCAAGAATTTTGGAGATGGTAATGGCGGCAATGGGGAGGCGAGGTGAGGTGAAGGGGGTTTGGCCCGGGATATCATACAAAGTGGAGGCATGGGCAGTGAAGGAGATGAAATTGAGGGAGGAGAGCGGGGTGGTGGGATGAGGGAATAAAGTGTGCCAGAACAGCTTGGGATCCTAAGAAAGTGTGGCATACAAGTAGCGACATTGGGAATTAATGAATGACTGTTTCTTAGAGCAAAGGAAACAATGGTAAGCGGGACGAAGGCTGGTGAAAGCAACAAATCAAGTCCCAAAGGTCGAACGCAAGTGGCAATGATAAGACTTATAGCTATCATCGAACCATTGGTTCATAGGGCATGTATTACACTGCTTGGAGTGGCAGAAAGGATGATGGGGGATGGAAAGGAGAGTGGACTCTCATATCATAGTTGTCAACAAGTCAAACATGGCAGTAACTTGGTTGATCTCGGAGAAGCTACCTGGGGGAAGAAGTCACATGAGATGGAAGGTGAAGAGGGCAGGGTCACTCTTGAGGAAGTGAAAGTGTGCAGGGGTGTGGGCTAGGGAAACATGAGGGTGGGCAAGGGGAAGCAGTGGAGGGGGATGAAGCTAAGGGCAGGGGAAGAAGCTAAGTGAAAGATTGAGGAGAGCATGATCGACCAAGGGAAGGCGGGAGACAAAGAAGTGATGAACTGACTGAATGTAGGAGGCTGAAGCAAGAGTGTCGTCCACAACACTCGCACCACTAGAGTGTGGCTAGCAAGTGAAGTGCTGAGAACCAGGGAAGCACGAGAAGCCATTCAGAATCACCATGTCAAAGGACTCATACATCTGGAGGAGGTGGCGCCCATAATTGGATAGAAGTCCACCATTGTCTTCGAAGGTGCACTGGAGCCCAAGGCTAGCCGAGTCAACCTTCGAAGTGCAAGACCACTCTGAACCACAGTCATGTAAAGGTGTCTACAAGTCTCTAGTCTGGGCATTAGTCTCCTAAAATAATAATGTCACCCCTATCTGCAAACATGAAAATGCACTCATGTAAGTCCCAAAAAGGGTCTCCATCCTCTATGCTATGAATAGCATACTAAGAAGAGGCAGGCACGAAGTAGCAAGCATCAATGAAAATATCTGTCAAATGATGTCTAGTGTGATTGGTATGTCTAATGCAGATCCAAAGGAATCTAGTATGGACATCAGTATAGATGATCGAGCTAGCCTTGAAAAGATCATCCCTAATCAGAAAAGCCACGCCCCCAAAACCCCAAACTCCACTAGAGTTATGAACCTCCTCTCTGCATATGGATAGCCACTGATAGCCTGCAAACCCTAGAATGAGACGATTCAGACTCTCATGAGTCTCTTTGATTATAAGGATTTTATATATATATACACACACACACACACTTTTGCACACACACACACACATATTATTATGATGGCATCATATTTAATATTAATCCAAGATTGTACCTACTAAGGTATGTATATCTAAATATGTGTTTCACTTGGATAATTAAAGGATAATTTATAAGGTTATATATATTATGACGTAATATCTATCCAAGGTTGTACCTAATAAGGTATGTATATCTAAATACACATTTCGCTTGGAAGATTATTTTATCTCCTTATCTTCTCATGGTGTACGCACATTTAAATATACGTATTTTAAATAAATATAATCTTGTGTAAATTAAAACTACGGTGTCACCTTATTTTTATATCTATGTGCACATACATAAATATGTATTATATTGAAGTGATGAGAATGTCAACCATAAGCCATTAAAGGTATGTACTTTAATTAAGTTAAATGTTTATCCAGTAGCTCATGCGTGTCCAATATGATTGTATAATGTTATACAAGTCTCTAGGTCCTTACCAAGGTAGTTAGAGGTCATACATGTCTATCAAATAAATGGACTAAGGTAGTACCCCATCCCATAGATTCCGTTAAGCATTGTTTCTCCCCTTAATCTATTCTTACAATCACCCGTGCAACAATTTCCACAATAATAACAAGTTGCATGGTAAATCCATAATAACAATTAACATAGATATTAGTAAGGAAATTAGTTAATAACCATAATTCTGAAACCAAGTAATTGCCAACTACTTTTATCATCATATGACAAATAATGGATAATGACCATCATCACTAAATAGTTATACAAAATAATTGATGATAACTAATTCCATAGGATACAACGGTTATATTTAACTACCCTTTTCACATGAATAGGAAAGAAAAATCCATTCAACTTGATGACTATAATAATTTAAATTAGGTCAAAATTTGGGATGTAACAGTTGGTTTACCAATTTGTAAACAAACTTGTCAATGGGAACTTGCACATTACCAAGCCTTCTCTCTCTATAACTTTTTGCAAGTGATTAATACACTAAAATGTCAACAACATGTATAATACAACTTGATAGCTTTGAGATTTGATTGAGTATTTTTTTTGTACAAATCTAAAAAATCTTACATAATCGAATCTAGAAGCAATTATATTAATTTGGATTGTGGAAACTTGATGTCTATAAGATGTGTAATATTAAAACAAGGCTTTAAAACTACATATTACCAATTCCAAGAAAAAGGAAGGTAAATTGTCAAAGGACAAAGTTGTCCTACTAATGCCACAAGAGATGAGTGATCTACAAGGCTTCAACCAATAGTTACAGTGTGTTAAGAACCTTGATGTGTTATTTTGTGAGAGAAAACCATCAATGTTGTGAAGATAGTGCACAAATGTGAGAGAGATTATAAAAAATTGAGAGAGAGATTTGAATGATTTAAATGGAGGCAAAATAGAAGTTTGAAAATCAAATGAAAATTTTGAAACCATTCTTAAGATCTATGTAGGTTGATAGAGGCATTGTGTCACGAAAATGTAGGTAGCACAACACTTCAATGGTTAGTGTAGTTACATGGATGTTTGTGCATAGCACTATTAGTGGGGGAAATTCAAACTTAGTAGTCGAGAATCATACATGTTTATCAAATATGAGCATTTTATTAGATTAAGGATTATATTGTTTAAATTTTTTTTGTAATTTGAAGAGGAGGCATACATTATGTGAACTTATAGGGTATGTGATTTAGGACATTGCATTTTGCCTTGTGGTCTATCAAATATGTGAGCTAAAGCAGACAAAAGCATTAGAGAGGATTCTACTTAGGATATGAAGGGCATTGCAAGTCTTCTTTCCATACAAACTTGTCCTCGGGGAAGAAACTTAGATCAATCCTCCATTAATTTGTAACGTTAAGTTTACATTCACCATAAACATGTTAATTGCAGTCAAACATGCTAGGTAAAAAAAATAAAAAATAAAATAGATATCAAAATTGCGTAGACATGTATAAGATGTTGATAAGTATGGCTTATAGGTTGTGTTATGTTGGATATCATGTGAAATTCTAATGGGCCTATGACTATGAACTGAATTGTAGGACAATTACAATAAAAGAGAAACATATAAAGAAAAAGTCTAGGGGAAGTGAAAGTGGGTAAGGGTGTGGGTTGGGGCAATAAGAGGGTGGGGAAGGGGAAGCGGGGGGGGATGAAGCTGAGGGCAGGGGGAGAAGCTAAGCGAAAGGCTGAGGAGAGCATGATCAGCCAAGGGAAGGCAAGAGATGGAGAAGTGGCGAACTGACTTAATGTAGGAGGCTGAAGCAAGAGCGTAGTCCACAACACTCGCACCACCAAAGTGTGGCTAGCAAGTGAAGAGCTTGGAACCAAGGAAGCATGAGAAGCCGTTCAAAATCACCATGTCAGAGGACTCATACATCTAGAGGAGGTGGCATTCATAATTGGATAGAAGTCCACTATTGTCTTCGGAGGTGCGCTGGAGCCCAAGGCTAGCCAGGTCAACCTTCAAAGTGCAAGACCAGTCCGAACCATGGTCATGTAAAGGTGTCTACAAGTCTTTGGTCCAGGCGTTAGTCTCCTAAAATAATAATATCACCCCTATCCATAAACATGGAAATGCACTCACGTAAGTCCAAGAAAGGGTCTATGTCCTCTATGTTATGAATAGTGTACTAAGAAGAGGCAGGTGGGAAGTAGCAAGCATCAATGAAAATATCTCTCTGACGATGTCTAGCGTGATTGGTATGTCTAGTACAAATCCAAAGGAATCTAGTATGGACATCAGTATAGACGATCGAGGTAGCCTCAAAAAGATCGTCCCTAATTAGAAAAGCCACGCCCCCAGAACCCCAAACCCCACCAGAGTTACGAACCTCCTCTCTGCATATGGATAGCCACTGATAGCTTGCAAACTCCAGAATGAGACGATTCAAACTCTTATGAGTCTCAATGATGATAAGGATAATTTATAAAGTCATATATATATATATATATATATATATATATATATATATATACATATACATATATACATATGTCTACCTATACATATATACATATGTCTACCTATATATATATATATATATGTATGGATGTATGTACATATGTATACATACATATATATATGTATGTATGTATGTACATATGTATACATACATACATACATATATATATATATATATATATATATATATATATATATATATATACATACATATATATATGTATGTATATGTATGTACATACATACATACATACATACATATATATGTATGTATGTATGTATGTATGTATGTACATACATATACATACATATATATGTATGTATATATATATATATATATATATGTATGTATGTATGTACATACATATACATACATATATATGTATGTATGTATACATATGTACATATATATATGTATGTGTATATATATATATATATGTATATATATATATATGTATGTAGACATATATGTATACATATGTCTATATATATATATATATATATATATATATATATATATATATATATATATATATATATATATATAGACATATGTATACATATATGTCTACATACATATATATATATATACATATATATATATACACATACATATATATATGTACATATGTATACATACATACATACATACATATATATATATAATGACAACATCATATTTAATATTTATCCAAGGTTGTACCTACTAAGGTATGTATATCTAAATACACATTTCACCTAAAAGATTATTTTATCTCCTTATCTTCTCATGGTGTACGCACATTTAAATATACGTATTTTAATAGATATAATCTTGTATAAATTAATACTATGGTGTCACCTTATTTTTATATCTATGTGCACGTACATAAATATGTATTATATTGAAGTGATGAGAATGTCAACCATAAGCCATTAAAGGTATGTACTTTAATAAAGTTAAATGTTAAATGTTTATCCAATAGCTCATGTGTGTTCAATGATTGTATATTGTTAAACAAGTCGCTATGTCCTTACCAAGGTAGTTAGAGGTCATACATGTCTATCAGATAAATGGAATAAGGTAGTACCCCATTCCGTAGATCTCATTAAGCATTGTTTCTCCCCTTCGTCTGCTCTTGCAATCACCCATGCAACAGTTTCCACAATAATAACAAGTTGCATGGTAAATCCATAATAACGATTAACATAGATATTAGTAAGGAAATTAGCTAATAACCATAATTCTAAAACCAAGTAGCTAACAACTACTATCACCATCATATGACAAATAATGGATAAGGACCATCATCACTAAATAGTTATATAAAATAATTGATGATAACTAATTCCATAGTACAACGGTTATATTTAACTACCCTTTTCACATGAATAGGAAAGAAAAATCCATTCAACTCGATGACTTTAATAATTTAAATTAGGTCAAAATTTGGGATGTAACAGTTGGTTTACCAATTTGTAAACAAACTTGTCAATAGGAACTTGCATATTACCAAGCCTTCTCTCTCCATAACTTTTTGCAAGTGATTAATACACTAAAATGTCAACGACATGTATAATATAACCTAATAGCTTCGAGATTTGATGAGTATTTTTTTGGCACATATCTAAAAAACCTTACATAAACGAATCTCGAAGCAATTATATTAATTTGGATTGTGGAAACTTGATGTCAATAAGATGTAGAATATTAAAACAAGGCTTTAAAACTACGTATTACCAATTCCAAGAAAAAGGAAGCTAAATTGAGGGCAAACTTGTCCTTCTACTAATACCACAAGAGATGAGTGATCTAAAAGGCTTCAACAATAGTTATAGTGTGTTAAGAACCTTGATATGTGATGTGAGGCCTCGCCCCGACCCATCGTAGCATAGCAATGCATTACTATTATTTTTTGATATTCACGACTCGAGATGTCGAGACATTATCTAATGCTTAGAACATATTTTATTATTTCATGTTGTGTGATGTTATTTTCAGATATATTTGATGATTGTCATTTAATGTTTCATGTATATGTATGTTGATGAACTCGGTAAATGTAGGATTGAGACTTTGATTTAAGAGATTTTAAATGATTAAGAATTAAGTAGGATAAAGAAACCCTTATTAATGTATGTTTTAATTTATGTAAATTTCTGATACATATACATTTAGGTACATGTGAATTTTACGGGACTACTGATGTGTGCAATGAGTGTGCAGATATTTAGCCGAGAAACCCTACGGAGGAACAAAACTGATCTCTATGTGCTAAATTTGAAAACCTTGTTGTTCGTAATGCACGTATTTGTATTGTGAGATGTATGTATGCATCTTCTTTGTTTAGTGAATGTTAATGTTCGTAATTATGTTCTTTCAGTGTCGCTTGACACTCGTAAAATGGTTATGTGCTTCAGTGGTTGTTTAGGGTTAATTGTTTAACCTTTGGACCAAGTTGGTTTAAGTTAGTGTCAGTTTTCTATTAAGTTCTTAATTAAGTTTAGTCATCCCTAATCCAGATTAGTGCTTAATTTGCAAGTTAGAGTAGTTAGATGGACCTATTTTATTCCTAGATTTTATTTGACTCTAAACCTCTTTCCTAAGGCTTTAAAACATGTTATTATTCTAACTAAAGGGTATGGGTATGGGTTAGAGGTCTTTTCCAACCCCTAAGCCCCTTTTTTTTTTACTTTTGAGTTCACTCAAAAAGTCCCTTTTTGCCTTTGTGCGAAAATTGATCATGGTTATCTTGAGTTACCTCACCTCATCTCCACTTAGGGTTTAACCATGGTGTAGTTTGAGTTAGGAGTTTCTAGATTTGTTAGTAGGTGGAGATAGTTATTGCTCCTTTTGGGTGGTTGAGTTGGAGGCTTATTTAGAGGCCTTCCTTGGACTAGTTGGTTGTTACCCAATCTCTACATTTAGAGAGGAATTCTTGAAGGTTGAAGGAAGGAAAGGGATACTCTACTCAAACTTGTTCATTGCCATTACCTCTTTGTGAAGGTAGAAAATTCTCATCTCCCTTATTCAGTTTTTATGTTTTGTTTCATGTTCATGTTACCTTGTTGTTGTTTCACTGTTGTATGGTTGTGGGTATGTTGGAAAGATTTGAAAACCATGTCATTTTGGTTATTTTCCTTTCTTGTTTATGTTTGCAATTTTGAGTTTTTCCTTGCATGGGTGTTTTGGTACTACTCACCCTTGGAGAGGGCAGAAGTGACCAATTTTGGGAGAGGTCTGTTTAGTTGGACTCCAACCAGTGGAGAGTCTCTTCTCAGGATGAGAAGAGGGATAAAGGGTAGGGTGTTATGGGCCCCTACCCGTCAGCAAAAACCTGGTATGAGTATGGCATGTTTAAATGAAAGAATGGGAGTTCTTGGTTATTAGCCCCAATTGGGCATCTAAATTGGTGTTGTGCTTGACTTCTCTTGTTGGAAGAATCCACCTTTCCCTAGTCTTGATTTATTGTGAATCCTATTGTGTAAACCATGTATGATTATGCATGTTTGATTTTCTTTTGGTTCTGCTTGGTTGTCACCCGATCAGATATTGGTTTCCTCCATGGTTCTTGAAATGAGATTTAGAAAACATTACAAATTCCTTGACTTTGATCATGAGAAAAAATTTGATTTAATTGTTGAAATTTGGGATTGAGATCCTATTGTAAATTGTATTTTAAACCTTATTGTAAATGGCAACAAAGTCGGGTATTCTTCCTGATTCTTTCCTGGCTGAGCCTTTGAATCAAGTTTGCCAATAAAATTGGTGTTGAGCATATTTGGTTATCATGTGATTTAATTGTGTATTAAATTTAATATGGTTGCACATTAAAAAAAAATAAGAATAACAGATAATGTCATGAATTGTGATATTTCAAGTTCTTAAATTGTTAAGGAAGAGCAATTTGATAGAATGAAATTTCCAAGTGGATATATAAGTATTAGATGAATTAGGATTCCTACCTTGAGAACTCAAATTATCTTTTCTTTGTTAAATTTCCTTATGAAAGAATCAATTGGACTAAGAGATTGAGTATCTCCTTAAATTTTTAAAGCATAAATCAGTTAGTTATCTTTAACCTTGCTATGGATTGCTTATCGGCTGCATTAAGTTTTATGTTGGTTGTTATATGAATTATCATCCTAAACTATACTTAGTCCAATGAGTAACTCACACTATCATTGTAATATCTTATCATGAGTAACTTAGACTATTGGAGTAGGAAACCAAATAGGAAGGAATTAATGATGTTAAATTTGACAAAATTCCAAGCTTTCATATATGTTGAAAACGAAAACTATGATCATGCATTCAGTTTCACTTTTTATAATTGTTAGATCCAAATGATAAAGTATTGCATTATTGAATGAAACGAATAATTCAAACTCTTGATAGGTTATGGTTGTATCAAGTCATTATAGATTTTCCTATAAAGGAAATTAATGACGTATTTAGTCCTTGAATCGATCTATTTTAGAGGTGATAGAAATTGTATTGAATCCTACCTTAATCATCTAGTAGATTTAAGAGATGCTCTATTAGTTTTGTAAGCCATAAGAAATTTTAAGAATTAACTTGGGATAATGTTTGCAATATGTTAGCTCTTCAAATTTTGATCCAACTTAAAGAGGATTAAATTTACTTTTCATACCATCCCTAAGAAAAAAAAATTCCAAAACACCCACCTACAGGATGCTGGAAATTGTATGGAGAAATAATTTATTCTCTTGTTGAACAGAGAATATTCCATTTTGATCATTTATTTCAAATTTAATTAATAATCAATAAATTAATTGTGAATAACCAAAGTAACTTATTATGGTCTTTAATATCCTAAATATCTAATTTTGCAACCATAAAACTTCGTTACATAAATGCCTTACCTCCTTCTTTAACGTCAATATGGAGGGAGGAATAAAGTAATGTTTTAAATTTATATGTAAGTCTAAGTCATCATAAACGATGACGTCACTCCCCCGTCCCCTCATCTTGCCTTGGGCCAAGCGTCCTGGAAAAACGCTAGTTCACGTTTCCTTTGGGCTTGGAATGCATTAGTTTAAACTTATTCTTTTTTACCCCCCCTTGTTTATCGCCTACCTTGGAGGCTCGTCCTTGCTTGGATGGGATGGTGTACCACTGACGCAGGTCAGTGAGCTTGGGCAGCGCGCTCAGCTTTTGGTAAGAGCGCAGGCCTTGGGTAGAGGGGGTAGGGGGTGACGTGGCGGCTGGGGGGGGGGGGGGGGGGGTTTGGTAGGGTTAGTAGGGTTGAGGGCAAGGGAGTTAGTAGGTTAGAGTTAGTTGTGTTAGTTTAGGTTAGATGTTGTGTTATTTTAAAGTTAGTAGAAAATTAAGTTACCTTACTAGTATATTGTTTAATATAATAAAGTTTAGATTTTAATTAGTTGGTAGTGTTTCTTTTTATATATGCATTCGTAATTTAATGATTATGTAGCTAAGTGTTAATCGATTAAGTTTTACATCTATTTAGTAAAGTAGCTTAATTTAAGGGTCATTGGTTAAATAAAACAAGTTTTTTTTTTTAGTAGAATTTAATTGCTTAGATATTTGACCCAACAATCTCGTAGTCATCTACACTTTTAATTTAAACAATTTTAGCTATGATGTTGTATAGACACATAAGAACATAAGTTACCGAGAGGAAGATTCAGAAAGGGAGCCATCCCTGGATGATTTTCCAATCCTTCAGGAGTTTGCAGATGTGTTTCCTTCAGAGCTTCCTGGTATGCCTCCACCTCGAGCAGTGGATTTTCACATAGACCTAGTGCCAGGAGTCGAGCCAGTTTCGAGAGCACCATACAGGATGACTACTCATGAGCTTAGTGAGCTAAAGGCTCAGTTGGAGGAACTCTTGGAGAAGGGGCATATTCGACCTAGTGTGTCACCTTGGGGTGCACCGGTGATCTTTGTCAAGAAGAAGGATGGATCACTTAGGTTGTGTATTGATTATCGGCATTGAACAAAGTAACCATCAAGAACCGATATCCTCTTCCCAGAATCGATGATCTCTTTGATCAGTTGCAGGGTGCCCGAGTATTTTCAAATATTGACCTAAAGTCGGGTTACCATCAGTTGAGGATTGTGGATAGTGATATCCCCAAGACAACTTTTCGTACTAGGTATGGCCACTACGAGTTCACCGTGGTACCTTTTGGCCTTACAAATGCTCCAGTTGTATTCATGAGCCTCATGAATGGAGTATTTCGTACCTTTTTGGATAAGTTTGTGGTTGTGTTTCTTGATGACATTCTGATTTATTCTCATGATGAGAGGGAGCATGAAGAGCACCTGAGACAGGTATTGCAGAGGCTGAGAGAGAATCAGTTGTTTGGCAACTTGTTGAAGTGTACATTCTTCAGACCCGAGATACATTATTTGGGTCATGTCATATCAGGTGATGGTGTCTTAGTAGACCCATCAAAGATCAGAGATATCATGGATTGGCCAGCACCCACCAGTGTTACTGAAGTGAGGAGCTTTATGGGGCTAGCAGGTTATTATCGACGCTTCATTTCAGGATTCTCTAGATTGGCACACCCCATCACTTCTCTTCAGAGGAAGGGGAAGAAGTACGAGTGGACGGAAAAGTGTGGTAGAGCTTTTGAAGAGCTCAAGAGAGCCCTCACAAATGCACCGATTCTTGCAGTACCAGATCCTGTTACAAATTTTGTGGTGTGCACCGATGCATCTTTAGATGGTTTAGGAGCAGTCCTTATGCAGGAAGGACGACCTATTTCCTTTGAGTCTAGGAAGTTGAAGACTCATGAACTCAATTATCCTACTCATGACCTAGAACTAGCGGCAGTGGTTCATGCCTTGGTGAGATGGCGACATTTTCTTCTGGGTCATAGATTTGAGCTTCATTCCAATCACCAGAGCTTGCAGTACATATTTTCTCAGCCGAACCTTAATGCTAGGCAAAGAAGGTTGGTGGAGTTTATGTGTGAGTATGATTTTGATGTACATTACATCAAGGGAAAGGAGAATGTGGTTGCAGATGCCTTAAGTAGAGGGCGCCATGAGCTTTCATCTGTGACTACTTGCACTGACTTGAGAGAGTAGATTTTGCAACACTTACTAGTTGATGAGCTTTATGCAGAAGTTAGTCAGTTAGTACATTCTTAGAGACCTTTATTAGGGAAGTTTGCAGAGTATTCCTTGGAGTCCGATGGACTTTTACGGCATAGGAGACGTATGTATGTACCTTCCATTGGGGGTTTGCGCGAGCTCATTGTACTTGAGGCTCACAGAGAACCTTATGCAGTGCACCTCGATGTTAAGAAGTTACATGCAGATTTGAGGCAATTGTATCATTGGCCAGGCATGAGAGTGCAGATTGCTAGCATAGTTGCGAGATGCCTCAAGTGCCAGAGGGTGAAGACAGAGCACCGTCATCCTGGCGGGCTTCTCCAACCACATGAGATTTCAGTGTGGAAATGGGACACTATATCTATGGATTTTATTGTTGGTCTTCCTATGTCATCTCATCGTCATGACGTCATTTTGGTGATAGTTGACACATTGACCAAGGTTGCCCATTTCTCACCCATGCGTACTACTTTCACAGCACGAGATATAGCTCAGGTGTTCTTGCGGGACATTTTTAGACTTCATCGTATTCCTCGTAAGATCATCTCTGATAGAGACTCCTTGTTCACTTCTTCATTTTGGAGAGAGTTACAGTCGGCTTTGGGCACCAAGCTCAATTTTAGTACAGCGTACCATCCTCAGACCGATGGCCAGACCGAGCGAGTGAATCAGGTTTTGGAGGACATGCTGCGTATGTACGTGATGGATCATCAAGTCAAATGGGAGGAATACCTACATCTTGTCAAGTTTTCCTACAACAATGGGCATCATTCTTCCATAGGTATGCCGCCTTACGAGGCTTTGTACGGGAGACCGTGCAGGACACCCTTGAGTTGGGATAGGATCGAGGATCGAGTATCTATTGGTCCCCAGTTAGTAAAGGAGATGGAGCAGCAGGTAACCCTGATTAGACAGCGCCTGAGAGAGGCACAGGATAGGCAGAAGAAGTATGCAGATACGAAGAGGACAGATCGAGAGTATCAGGTTGGAGATAGAGTGTTCCTGAGGGTGCGACCACACAAGAGTCCGATTCATTTCGGAAAGGGCTCTAAGTTGGCACCTCGGTTTGTTGGGCCGTTCGAGATCCTTGAGAGGATAGGACCTGTTGCATACCATTTAGCTTTGCCACCTAGCCTATCACGCATCCACGATGTGTTTCATATTTCAGTACTTAGAGGATACATTTATGATGAGTCTCATATTATAGATTGGGATGCTTTACAGGTGGAGTCAGACGGACAGCTAGCACTGGAGCCTATCCGCATTATTGCCCGATGGACCCTAGCACTTCGAGGTCGAGAGCTGGACCAGGTTAGGGTCCAATGGGATTGTTACGATGAGGTCACGGCTTCATGGGAGGATGCAGCGCAGATGCAATCTCAGTACCCGTACCTTTTTTATGAACTCCAGGAGGAAGTTCATGCCTAGTTGGGGAGGATGTGAGGCCTCGCCCCGACCCATCGTAGCATAGTGATGCATTACTATTATTTTTTGATATTCACGACTCGAGATGTCGAGACATTATCTGATGCTTAGAACATATTTTATTATTTCATGTTGTGTGATGTTATTTTCAGATATATTTGATGATTGTCATTTAATGTTTCATGTATATGTATGTTGATGAACTCGGTAAATGTAGGATTGAGACTTTGATTTAAGAGATTTTAAATGATTAAGAATTAAGTAGGATAAAGAAACCCTTATTAATGTATGTTTTAATTTATGTAAATTTTTGATACATATACATTTAGGTACATGTGAATTTTACGGGACTACTGATGTGTGCAATGAGTGTGCAGATATTTAGCCGAGAAACCCTACGGAGGAACATAACTAATCTCTATGTGCTAAATTTGAAAACCTTGTTGTTCGTAATTCATGTATTTGTATTATGAGATGTATGTATGCATCTTCTTTGTTCAGTGAATGTTAATGTTCGTAATTATGTTCTTTCAGTGTCGCTTGACACTCGTAAAATGGTTATGTGCTTCAGTGGCTGTTTAGGGTTAATTGTTTAACCTTTGGACCAAGTTGGTTTAAGTTAGTGTCAGTTTTCTATTAGGTTCTTAATTAAGCTTAGTCATCCCTAATCCAGATTAGTGCTTAATTTGCAAGTTAGAGTAGTTAGATGGACTTATTTTATTCCTAGATTTTATTTGACTCTAAACCTCTTTCCTAAGGCTTTAAAACATGTTATTATGCTAACTAAAGGGTATGGGTATGGGTTAGGGGTCTTTTCCAACCCCTAAGCCCCTTTTTTTTTACTTTTGAGGTCACTCAAAAAGTCCCTTTTTGCCTTTGTGCGAAAATTGATCATGGTTATCTTGAGTTACCTCACCTCATCTCCACTTAGGGTTTAACCATGGTGTAGTTTGAGTTAGGAGTTTCTAGATTTGTTAGTAGGTGGAGATAGTTATTGCTCCTTTTGGGTGGTTGAGTTGGAGGCTTATTTAGAGGCCTTCCTTGGACTAGTTGGTTGTTACCCAATCTCTACATTTAGAGAGGAATTCTTGAAGGTTGAAGGAAGGAAAGGGATACTCTACTCAAACTTGTTCATTGCCATTACCTCTTTGTGAAGGTAGGAAATTCTCATCTCCCTTATTCAGTTTTTATGTTTTGTTTCATGT
Source organism: Cupressus sempervirens (assembly GCA_028749045.1). Taxonomy (NCBI): domain Eukaryota; kingdom Viridiplantae; phylum Streptophyta; class Pinopsida; order Cupressales; family Cupressaceae; genus Cupressus; species Cupressus sempervirens. The sequence continues at coordinate 112,920,269 of CM053791.1, read as the reverse complement.
TCATGTTACCTTGTTGTTGTTTCACTGTTGTATGGTTGTGGGTATGTTGGAAAGATTTGAAAACCATGTCATTTTGGTTGTTTTCCTTTCTTGTTTATGTTTGCAATTTTGAGTTTTTCCTTGCATGGGTGTTTTGGTATTACTCACCCTTGGAGAGGGCAGAAGTGACCAATTTTGGGAGAGGTTTGTTTAGTTGGACTCCAACCAGTGTAGAGTCTCTTCTCAGAATGAGAAGAGGGATAAAGGGTAGGGTGTTATGGGCCCCTACCCGTCAGCACAAACCTGGTATGAGTATGGCATGTTTAAATGAAAGAACGGGAGTTCTTGGTTATTAGCCCCGATTGGGCATCTAAATTAGTGTTGTGCTTGACTTCTCCTGTTGGAAGAATCCACCTTTCCCTAGTCTTGATTCATTGTGAATCCTATTGTGTAAACCATGTATGATTATGCATGTTTGATTTTCTTTTGGTTCTGCTTGGTTGTCACCCGATCAGATATTGGTTTCCTCCATGGTTCTTGAAATGAGATTCAGAAAACATTACAAATTCCTTGACTTTGATCATGAGAAACAATTTGATTTAATTGTTGAAATTTGGGATTGAGATCCTATTGTAAATTGTATTTTAAACCTTATTGTAAATGGCAACAAAGCCGGGTTTTCTTCCTGATTCTTTCCCGGCTGAGCCTTTGAATCAGGTTTGCTAATAAAATTGGTGTTAAGCATATTTGGTTATCATGTGATTTAATTGTGTATTAAATTTAATATGGTTGCACATTAAAAAAAATAAGAATAATGGATAATTTCATGAATTGTGATATTTCAAGTTCTTAAATTGTTAAGGAAGAGCAATTTGATAGAATGAAATTTCCAAGTGGATGTATAAGTATTAGATGAATTAGGATTCCTACCTTGAGAACTCAAATTATCTTTTCTTTGTTAAATTTCCTTATGAAAGAATCAATTGGACTAAGAGACTGAGTATCTCCTTAAATTTTTAAAGCATAAATCAGTTAGTTATCTTTAACCTTGCTATGGATTGCTTATCGGCTGCATTAAGTTTTATGTTGGTTGTTATATGAATTATCATCCTAAACTATACTTAGTCCAATGAGTAACTCACACTATCATTGTAATATCTTATCATGATTAACTTAGACTATTGGAGTAGGAAACCAAATAGGAAGGAATTGATGATGTTAAATTTGACAAAATTCCAAGCTTTCATATATGTTGAAAACGAAAACTATGATCATGCATGCAGTTTCACTTTTTATGATTGTTAGATCCAAATGATAAAGTATTGCATTATTGAATGAAACGAATAATTCAAACTCTTGATAGGTTATGGTTGTATCAAGTCATTATAGATTTTCCTATAAAGAAAATTAATGACTTATTTAGTCCTTGAATCAGTCTATTTTAGAGGTGATAGAAATTGTATTGAATCCTACCTTAATCATCTAGTAGATTTAAGAGATGCTCTATTAGTTTTGTAAGCCATAAGAAATTTTAAGAATTAACTTGGGATAATGTTTGCAATATGTTAGCTCTTCAAATTTTGATCCAACTTAAAGAGGATTAAATCTACTTTTCATACCATCCCTAAGAAAAAAAATTTCCAAAACACCCACCTACAAGATGCTGGAAATTGTATGGAGAAATAATTTATTCTCTTGTTGAACAGAGAATATTCCATTTTGATCCTTTATTTCAAATTTAATTAATAATCAATAAATTAATTGTGAATAACCAAAGTAACTTATTATGGTCTTTAATATCCTAAATATCTAATTTTGCAACCATAAAACTTTGTTACATAAATGCCTTACCTCCTTCTTTAACATCAGTATCGAGGGAGGAATAAAGTAATGTTTAAAATTTATATGTAAGTCTAAGTCATCATAAACGATGACGTCACCCCCCGTCCCCTCATCTCGCCTTGGGCCAAGCGTCCTGGAAAAATGCTAGTTCATGTTTCCTTTGGGCTTGGAATGCATTAGTTTAAACTTATTCTTTTTTACCCCCCCTTGTTTATCGCCTATCTTGGAGGCTCGTCCTTGCTTGGATGGGATGGTGTACCACTGACGCAGGTCAGTGAGCTTGGGCAGCGTGCTCAGCTTTTGGTAAGAGCGCAGGCCTTGGGTAGAGGGGGTAGGGGGTGACGTGGCGGCTGGGGGGGGTTTGGTAGGGTTAGTAGGGTTGAGGGCAAGGGAGTTAGTAGGTTAGAGTTAGTTGTGTTAGTTTAGGTTAGATGTTGTGTTATTTTAAAGTTAGTAGAAAATTAAGTTAGCTTACTAGTATATTGTTTAATATAATAAAGTTTAGATTTTAATTAGTTGGTAGTGTTTCTTTTTATATATGCATTCGTAATTTAATGATTATGTAGCTAAGTGTTAATCGATTAAGTTTTAAATCTGTTTAGTAAAGTAGCTTAATTTAAGGGTCATTGGTTAAATAAAACAAGTTTTTGTTTTTTAGTAGAATTTAATTGCTTAGATATTTGACCCAACAATCTCGTAGTCATCTACACTTTTAATTTAAACAATTTTAGCTATGATGTTGTATAGACACGTAAGAACATAAGTTATCATTATCAATCTTAAAACAACGTTTTAATATCTTATCGATATAATCGTCCTCATGTTTATAATCTTAGGATGTAATGTAAAGAACCTGTACTAAAACTTCTATCTCAATCATTTCAAACTTAGAGCATGTTTAATTATTAGTTATTATATTTAAAAAAAAAAAAATTGTGTGTGTTTTTCCCTTGTAGTCTGGGCATGACAGATATGTTATTTTGTGAGAGAAAACCATCAATGTTGTAAAGATAGTGCATAAATGTGAGAGAGATTTGAATGATTTAAATGGAGGCAAAATAGAAGTTTGAAAATCAAATAAAAATTTTGAGACCATTCCTAAGATCTATGTAGGTTGGCAGAGGCATCGTGTCACGAAAATGTAGGTAGCACAACACTTCAATGGTTAGTGTAGTTACATGGATGTTTGTGCATAGCACTATTAGTGGGGGAAATTCAAACTTAGTAGTCGAGAATCATACATGTTTATCAAATATGAGCATTTTATTATTATATTAAGGATTATATTGCGTAATTTGAAGCGGAGGCGTACATTATGTGAACTTATAGGCGATTTAGGACATTGCATTATGCCTTGTGTTCTATCAAATATGTGAGCTGAAGTAGAAAATGGTGTCAGAGAGGATTCTACTCAGGATATGAAGGGCATTGCAAGTCTTCTTTCAATATAATGTATTGGAACAATTTAGAGTCCTAGTAAAGTCTTCTTACACTTAATCACTGCCGTACTGGGAGGGGATGCTCTTATATATATTTGTTGTTGCAGTAAAAAATGATTGAACAAAAAAAAAAAAAATTCGAGATAATAGGAACCTTAATTTCAGCAAGCCTTGTCTGGTTCTTTTCGCAAGAGGATGTAAGTATTGTACTTTGTTTTCTCATGGCCTTTTGTAGTTTGTTCTCCTTCCAACAGTGAAGAGTTTGTGCTATCCTATACCCAAATCATTTGGAATCTTTTGTTTTTCATTGTTTTATTTTACATTTATGTAATTCTTGGCACTAAAAATATCAAGCACAAATTCAAACCATTCTTACACTCTTAAGATTGTTGTATATCAAATGGTTGCTCTGAATCACATTATGCTCTATAAGAAGGAAAATTTAATTTAATTTTAGCACGTCCTCTTGTTGTTAAATTTCTTTTAGCATTTATCTTCCCTTTTAGAAAGTCCAAGAATACCAGAAAAATTAAGTTATTTTTAAATCACGATGTTTTGTAAATTGTAATCCCACATTTGTGAAACTTTCTAATTAAATAGCAGAAGTATTAAGTTATTTTTAAATCACGATGTTTTGTAAATTGTAATCCCATATTTGTGAAACTTTCTAATTAAATAGCAGAAGTATTAAGTTATATTTAAAATTACGATGTTTTGTAAATTCTAATCCCACATTTGTGAAACTTTCTAATTGTGATTTCTTTAGTGTGTGCTTTAAGAATCAACAATATGTTCCTTGTGTTTTGAAGTTCTCTCACACCCAATTTGTCGGTGTGACTATGGTATGAATCTAATAAGTATCCCAACACTTTATTCAATACAAATTATATTCTAAGTAGCCACTTCCTTTTTTTGTCTAAAAGTTTGTAAATTTAGAGAAGGATTATTAAGAAAACTTGGGTTTTAATATTATGCCTCTTTGTTATTTCTTTTTTTTTTTTCCCTTTTTTTTCGTTTTTTTTTTCACTTTTTTGGTTAAATACCACTTTGTGAGATTAATGAAGCAATGAAATTGAAAACCTTGACTCTCCCCACAATAAAATTAAAGAAATATTTCACTAGTAGTTTAGGATTAACATATAGGTTCATATGTATTCCATGTTCAATTTTATACCCACTGATTAATATTCAGTGAACACTATTAATTTTTATTTTGGCAAATCATGGTTTACATGTTTGTGTCAACTTAGTGAGGTTCACAACAATATATTAGCATTTTTTGTAGTGATAGAGTTTGGGGTCAAGGTGTGCATTTGAATTGTAGTTTACTTATAAGCATAATATATTTAGTTAGAACCAATTCTTGTTAACTATTACTTCTAAGAACACCCTCATGAATCTACCCGGCCCTTAAGTGAAGGATAGTTTTTTCTACTCGTAAATTGCATGTTATCACCCAATCTTTGCTAATGAGAACATTTGTCCACCACTAAGAATAACATATCCCTAGCCTTGAGTTGAAGAATTTCTTCTATCTGTGTGTGATGTAATTTTAGGATGCAACACCTAGCATGAAATACTAAAGGTCTACTTACTTTCGTAGTACCACACATTACATGAGGATTCGTCTCCAATGTTGGACACTTATCTCTTCCACAAGTCATAGCAAAAGACTTAATCCTTCTTATTGAATACTTACATGAGATTGTGAATCACTGTGTAATTCACTATATTACAAAGGAAAGTATCATGCTTAGACTACATGTCTTTTCATTCATAAATACATCACTTAACAAACTCCAATTTTTGTGACCTTTTATCAATAGTTGATTGGGTCAATCAAACCAAGTGTCAATTTAAAAATTAAAATAAAGGGATATCCTACCTTGTTTCTTGAACAAATTACTACTATGAAGAGTACTTCAATGGAAGTGTTAAAGGTTTTTAACAATGAACTTAAAAAACCTAATGATAAAGTTCAATCAAGCTGTGTTTTGATTAAGTAAAAACACGTTTTGAAAGGACCTGAAACCTTTTACAAAGGAAAATAAAGATACAACAATGACGATCTTTAAAAAAAAGTGGAAAACCACCCGACAAACTAGAGGGACACACCAGAGTTCCCAACAAGAGGGCAAACATCCTAAGAAGCCAAAGACCATCAAGATTTACATTTTGGTGCAGTCTTTTGAGAACGTAAAGACATATCAAATGAATGTTTGGAAGATTTGTCTTTTTCCCTTTAATTGATGTTCAACCATCCACCACCTTCCCAACAACCTTCTGCCAATCCCCACTACCCCCCAAAACCCTCATAGCAGGAGAAGCACCAATAACAGTGTTCTGGACAGAGTTAGCATCAGAAAAAGGGACATCATCAACATTCTGACCCGAAGCCGCCAAAGGGACAACAAATGAATCAACAAAAACAACAGCAAGCAATGAGTTAGAAACAACATTTTGATTCAAATCCGTTGTGGGGACAACATTTGAATCATCGGAAACAACAACTGAATCCTCAGCTAAAGTGAGATCAATATGAGAAGAGTTATCTGGCCCATCCTCGTCTGTGGATACTTTTTGAACCATACAGTGATCATCTGAAACCCCCAACCACCAAGAAGGTGATTTCTTTGATCTAACCTTGTCAGAGGAGCAGTGCACAACGAGATGGATGGTCATATGAAATTTCCTACATCTGAAAAGAATACCCTCATAATCAAGAAGCTGAATCCAAGAACCATTTGGAGAAGCCAACTTCAACATTATCGGGAGCCCCTTGGAGACATCCATCCATTCAATCAAGTTATGTTATTAAGTATGGAGTCATAATAAAAGGAAAGATGTAGCAATATTGTGATGATAATTAAGTTGAACAACAAACCTTTATGCTAGATGAATATGGTGTGAGCATTTCCACTAAGAATGACAAAAGATTAGATTGGAAGTTGGACCTCACCCACCCACTCCGTTGTTCCATAACATCCCCCCTAATGTTGATTTTCACACTCATATTGACGATGAATTCATCCCCATAAGATCATTGTTGGATAACTATTTTTTTGAATTTTGAACTCATAGCAAACTTTATTTGTTGAAAAGTTAGCTAAAAACTATGTTTAATGAGGGACTTTTCATCAAAGGTCGACAAAACAATGAATATAGACCATAATATTCCTATAATCAACATCCCTAAATCCAACCATTAACCATCTATCCAACAAGGTATTTTAACTTTTCTAGAATGACCAAGAATCCAAGTAAAGGGCAATCCATGTTCGAATTGATTGCCAACTAGTTTAGGTTAAACAACAAACATAGTAGATCTCATGTAATCTTAAATAAAGATCTAGTTGTTGACCAATTAACTATTTATTAGAAGCATTTTTTGTGTGTTACCCTTATTCAATATGTCATACCACTATCATGTCTTGAAACTTTCAAATCCAACTTTTGTTTTGCTTTGGCTATAATTTAGTTGGTTATCAAGTCACCTAACATCCTCTGGTAAAGAAAAACCTAGAACATCAAAAATTGTAGTGTGCTTAAATAATATATTGAATATAGTGAATCCTATATAGTAATTTATCCCACCATAATTGATAAACCCTTTTAATGCCTTTTTTATTGTTGTGCTAATCTTTTAATCCTATAAGGACTACTGAATTTTCATATGAAGTACATAATACTTTTGAATGTTTATGACCTTCATTAGGCCTGATGGATGTCTATATGCATGTCTTTGTTTATTGGTATACAAAATGAAATGTGGTGATTATCTTGATGTTGAATGTTTGTCTGGTTAACATGTTTTACAACAATAAACAATCAAGGGAATGACAATGTAGACTTCTTGTAGTGGAGTGAAGCGTACAAGCAAGGATGTTCCAATAGTTGAAAAAAAAACATAAACCTACAACGATAGAAGTATTGAATCCCACATTGATTTATGAAGACATTGATATAAGAGGCCTATTATGGATTGATTGCAACATTATGATCTCATTTTTAAAAAAATTATTGATGTTGATGTTTAGTTGTGTTCTTGTTTTCATCATCACATCCTCTTCTATGACGATCAATAGATTTCCTATAGGAATTTATTTTCATCTTTTAATTTTTCTCTTCCAATATATAATCCTCATCCCTATTGATAAGGATGGGTGATAGATTAAGTCAAGCTAATTAAAATAGTAAGTAATTTTGTACAATTTTTGACTTATTTATTTCTAATTAAAAATTTTCAAGTATTTTCTCATGGATGAATTTGCATGAAGCATTGGGGTTGTATTTTGATCATTTAGCCTTATGATACTACTTAGGTGCTAGTCATAGTAATTTGTTTAAAAATTTACATTTTGTTATTCAATATATTTAGTTATTGATAGTAGAAGTCATTTAGCAATTAGTAAAAATGCACTCTATGTGTCTTTAATTAAAATTGTAATTTGTTGCAACTATCATTCATTTTCACTCATAACTTGCATTTGCATATAATTGAGAATTGTAGCTTATAAGTTTTGGTTATTCATTGTAGTCATTTACCAACATAATTTAGACTTAGATTAACGAGTTCTTGATTTTTAGAAGCCTAAAAAAATCTCAAGGATACCCTGATGTATAATGTATGCCTCATTTTTTTAAACAAGTGATTGGTGGCATTGGCATGACAAATCCTTTGACCCCACTTGAAACATATTTTACCTACAACTATAAGCAGTTGAGGTCAAATACAAGGGACCTCATCCCGTTGAGGCTCGATGTTTGACCAAGGCACAACCTTGCAATTATAGTGATCCAATTTGGTTTTGAACCTTCGTGATCATAATAACAACATAATATGGGAAGGACCTACTACAAGTTTCATCTTGAACTTACATGTTTGGTTGATAGCTTAATGTATCTTATCTTATAATAATGAAGATTTCTTAATATAGGATTTTCATTTCCCCCTAAGTTGCAGCATTAGAATATACAACTCTAGATTGTTAGTTGTAATAAGAGACCATATTTTTTTTACACTGCTACTGGGATGGTGTCAAGCTAGGAGAGTGTTTAGGTCTTTACAAATCATTTCTATTTTTATATAGAAATAATTACTTTTATTTCCCACACTAAGGACCAATAGTTATCACATCACATATCAAACTCTCTTCTAACATCATGCAAGAAACGAGGCCATGACATACACTTCTCTTAAATAATCTACCCTATCAATGTTAACTATCAACCCCTAAATCTAGTCTCAATTCTAGTACCTTGTTTTTGACTTCTCTATTATCTACTTTATTCCACCTTACAATATAAGACTATGAAAATGTGCACCAAGATATTAAAATAGTTACATCCCACTTCCCATTATTAACCAACATAGGAATTTTTCCATGAAGATTATACAATCCTCAACTTTCCAAATTTTCATGGTCGTATGAGAGGATTCTAATGCATTTAAAAAAATTGATGTCTTCTATAGAAGTTATGCTTATACCATAGATGCACATATATTGAAATTGTTTCCTACTACACTTGAGGAATGAACATTAATATGTGGTTCGAGGGACTAAGTAGAGATGCAATGGATGTCATGCCCAAAAAAAATTAGGGTAAAACCACACCAACAATTTTTTTTTTTAAATGCTTAATAGCACCACTAAGTTTGATATGTTTAACTGCATGTGCTAAAGTATAAGTTTAATGAGGAGCAAATATAGGATCTCCTAGCAATGTCTTGACCTCCTAATTAAGTTAATAATCGTGAGTAGGAATAGATCGCTAAATTTAAACTTTCGTTATTAAATCGATCGATTAAATTAAACATCCCAATTTCAATAAATCAAAGGTTTAACACATTATCACATTTATTCTCCTTTGAAGTATGAATGAACAATACATTTAAATTATATGGGAATCAATTAAATAATAAACAAAATAGATTTAATTATTTCAAAGGATTACAATCATAGCACTAACTCTAATTATTTGAACATTTGATATAAAACGAACCCATCGAGTAAAATAGTATCTAACATCCAATTACTCGACTTGATTTCCAACTGACCTAATAATGTCATCATTACCCTAAGGCTAAATAATAATTCAATTTAAACAACTAACTAATATTTGTCATTAACTAAATTATATCCACTTCAAGTTTAAATATTAAGACAAAAACTATATCCTGTAATACTAACAATGTTAATTTAAAACATTTTAAAGATAACTAATCTAACAAAATCTAAATACTTACTATACTAAATTTAACTTAAAACATTTGAACTTAAATCCAATTAATATCCTAAAACTAAATACTACATAACAATTACTTAATAATTAGAAATAAAAAATCTAACTACCTTTAATTAACAAAATTTAAAATGACATATACTAACTACATCACCTTTTTATCATTCAGTGATCTCCCATTATCTATTAACTTAACGTATTAAATTTTATAGATTAATTAAAACACTTAACTATATTCACATCAAAATATTAAAAAAAACAAACTAAACAAAAAAAAACACATAGCCAATTATACTAACTAAATAAAATGGATAACAAAACTAACATTTAACACAATATTAAAATTTGGACTAATTTAAATAACTTTTACTATAACTAAAAGAATATAATTATTAACATTGCTAAAATCTAATGCTACTAATCTCCTAATTCTGACTAAATAACATAATACTAATATTTAATATAACAACCAAAATAAAATTATTTAAACTAACTAATAAATAAACTACACCTATACATACTTACATAAAAATAATAACTAACAAATATCTAACAACTTACTATTCTAACATCATGACACCTACTCGTTTACAACTTAATCCCTAACTACACCATCTAACTTAATCTTCTAACATCATCTAATCTTAACAGGTAATGCTAACCTAAAACTGATTTAAAACCTAACAGTAAAATTAAAAGGATCAATGACTAACTTTATCCTAAACTAACTTTTACTAACATATAGCTTCTACCTAAAAACTAACATACTAGCCCATACCATTTCCAAGCAACACCATGCTGCCCAAGGCCCTAGGTTGGCCCAATCAAGAGCTAGGGCACATGGCCCAAAAATTGACACAATCTGCCCAAAGATATGATGCCAAAGAAGGGAGGTACACCAGGTTTAGAAGGCAGAAAGGTAAGAAGGAAAAGGGGTTTAAGTCTTACAATCAAATCTACAAACAAAACAATATCATTTGCTTTGAAAAGAGTATGTCAGACAATCCATCTGCCACCAAGTACACGTGATCCAAGTCAAGTCGACTTGTGTTGCAAGGAGTAAACACATGGGGATAGATATTAAGTTTTAAAAGTCAAATCTACCTTTTTACCTTTTTCATGGTAGGTGAAGACTTAGGAAACCCCTAAAGTTTAATTTGAAGAATCACCTTACACCAAGGCAAGTGCCTAGAAAGGTGGGAATGGAGGTTTGGGGTCCCAAAAAGAAGTTTATTTTAAAACAATGTCACAACCCCACTTGCCAAATCGCCTAGGGAGCAATGATTATAGCTTGGGAAATACTTTAGGAGATAGGATAGGTAGTAATTGCCAAAAGTTTTGTTGTTGAATCTAGGATACTTAGGAATATATTAAGGATATTTAGATACAAAAAGTATTTTCTTTTTCTAAATTTTTTTTTAAAGCAAAATTAGATTTTAAACTAAAGGATCCAGGGAATATTCTCTGTTACAAACATGGGTCTTAAATCATTTTGCCCATACAAATTCCAGAGAGTGTTTTTGCTCTTAGGGAATTTTTTTTTTTTTTTCAACACCATATTTTTCTCTAAGTGTTAAATTTTTTTAATGTAATTTCATCTTTGACAAGGGAATATATATACTTTTGTTTTCTAAATAGATTTAAGCCAACTATTTCTAATAAATCAAGGGCCATATTATTGATTTTCCTTCTAATGTTGATTACGTTCATCGAGTTCAATTATTGTGCTTTAAACCAAGACATAGGATTACTTTGATTTCTGAGAAATTACAAAATTACAATGAAGTCCAAATCAATCATCGAATTTTCTTTAACATACTTTGAACCTTAAATTGTATAACAGTACATTGTCATTCTATCAAATTAGTCTAGACTAAATGAATATGATTACCAATCATGAAAATGCCGCAGTGAGGTAGAATTCTCATCACCTCTAATATCAAGTAAACGTATGCAAATTGAATATGAAAATCTCATATGCAAGAAACATTTCTCAATCTTTTCTCTTCTATTAATCAACCTGATTCAAGGCTCCGTCAGGAAACAACTAGTAAGAAAACCCGACATCCTTGCCACTTCAACAAGAGTTTAAACACATTTTTGCATAATATTACAATACAATTTGAATTCACTTCTAAGTCCTTATCAAGGGATCCTTTTCAATATCTTCAATGCATCATGGGGATCATGGAGAAGACGAGAACTGACCCGGAGGTAAAACAAACATAACATGAAGAACAAATCAAGCATGCATTCCCATCCCAGTTTGCACAATAGGTTCAACATTGAACCAGACTAGGGAGAAGGTGGATTTTCCCAATAGGAGATGTCGACCACAATACCATAACATAGCCCTTTTGAGGCTAAAATCTCAAGAACTTCCGTTCTTCAACAAATGCCCTTTCGAGGCCAATGATACAATGATTTTCATTCTTTCACTTCTTCAAATTTCACAATTTCAAAACATGGTATGTGATGACAAGTAGGGGCCCATAACACTCTATCCTCTTTCCCTCTTCTCGTCATGAGAAGAGACTCTACACTATAGGAGTCCAACTAAAGCCCTTCCCCCATACATGGCCACTTCTTCCCTATCCAAGGGTGAGTAATGCCAAAACAACCCACAAAATCCCTTTGAAAATCAACAAAACATGAAGGAAAAACACTCAAGGAACATGTTTCAATCCCTCCCAAGCATACCCAACATACATACATACATACCAATGAAAAAACAATAACATATGCATGAACAAAGCATGAACAACATAACAAAATGAGCCAAAGAATCCTACCTTCACAACAAGGTTATGGCCAAATGAACTAGTTTGAGATGAGCTTTCTTTCCTTCCTTCAATCTTGAGAATCTCTCTCTAAAACTAGAGATTGGGTAACAACCCAAAACTTCTCCAAAAATGCATCTAAATATTATCCTAACTCAACTAGACATTAGGTAAACCTCAAGGTGAGGTTTAAGTCACCAACTCATGAAGGAGGCAATCAATTTTCGCAATCAAGCAAAAGTGGAGTTTTTGAGTGATCATAAAAGTCAACAAAAGGGGCTAAGGGGGTGGAAAATGTCCCCAACCCATACCCATACCCCTTGGGTACTTAGATTTCATGATTTTAGGCTTTTAGGATTAATTGGAGACCTATCAAAAGCTAGGAATATTTTACGATTTAATAGAAACCCTTAAAATGCAAATTAAATGCTAATATGGATTAGGGGTAATTAATCTCAAATACTAACTAATTAGCAAAAAGGTCACTAACTAGTTCGACTTAGATCTTTAGGTCACTCGGTTAACCCTAACTATCATGTTGGAATGCATAAACAATTTACGAGAGTCAAGTGACACTATAAAATCACTGTTACGAAACATTAACATTTGCTGAATATAGAATGATACATTCATTCAATCCACAACACAAATAAATTACGAACAACGAGGTTTGCATCTTTCATCAAATTTAACCCTAGTTTCCATAATTAATACATAGGGTTTAGTTTTGTTTCTCTATTAGATTTCCCCACTAAAATATTTTGCACACTCATTGCACACATCAATAACTCAAGAAAATCACATGCATGTATTCAAAACCTATTTGGATAGTTACATAAATCAAAATATGAATCTTTCATATAATTAACTATTTAATTCATTTCGACTCACATTTAATCATCAGAAATCACATATTCTATATAACATAACATATTCATTAATTTAGATTAAAATACTAGAATAATCGTCAAGGTATCAAGTCAACATCCTTATCATCAAGTGAAAATGCTTCGTATCATCGTTAGTGAAATGTTAATGTTTTAACAATCGAGATAATGTAGTAGTTCTTGAATCACTAAGTATTAAAACATGGCTATATCAACTACTCTAAATTTCTTTAGGACATTCACAACATATGCATTACTTCATATCCAATTAAATCTTCTATAACAGTTTTTTTTTAACAAAGAATTCATATTTTATAATTACATATGAGGAGGGTCCTTACAATCGATACTTGGGATACCTAGAAGGATAAGTCTTTGAAGAAGTATAACTATTCTTGTAGAGGAAACATGAGAGGTGATGTCATCTTTAGGATGAGATAAAAATACGATGAACCTTTGAAAGATTATTTTGAAGGTTCATGTTTCTCCTTCACAAATTCAAGCAAAGGTATATGATAGGGGGCTTAAAGTAATCTTACGAAGGGGAGCTAATGTGGAGTGTTTGGATGTCTTGGACTTGTTAGAGTAAGGTATATAATTCTTTTATCCCATTCAATATTGGTTAAAGACTATAGCCATTCAAGATCAAGGGACTCCATGAAATACAAAGTGAGATTTTAAAAAATGACTAAGTAATGATATTTTACCAAGGATGAAAAAGATTCAACATAATGAGATAGATTATGTTGCAAATGGGACCCCATGGTAATATAGGCCAAGATGAACATGAGATGGCATAAGATTATGACACGGGTCTAAATTATAGTGACTCAAGACATAAAGTGATAGCTTATCATTCATTTAAGTTGAAAAAGTGATAATATGATAACTATGCATTAAAAGTGAAGGTTCTTATGTGTTCCTAATGCAAATTAAGTAACACATTTAATTTAGGACTTAAGTGTTGAACCACACTAGGTACAATACCTCTTCTATACCAACAACCCCCCTTTAGTGCAACTTAGGAGAATGTATACAAATATAAACATGCACAATGCAAGATGGGTCTTGGCTAACATGTCATGTTAGGTATACATGTACAAATGATGTGAGATCTCTCACAAACAAAGAAGAGGAGAGAATCGAGTGGGTCATATCTCCCCTTAAAAGGAGATGAAAATACAAAATACTCTTAATGAAGAATGAGATGAACGAAACCCCATGTAAGAAAAAGCTCCCCAACAAGAGAGTAGGAGAGAGACCGTGCAACACCCCAAATATAGATTCTTTTGCAATGATGGTAGATTGTTAACATGGAATGTTGAAGATGATATAATGTTGTTAAACAATGTCCCTCCCATTAGGAAGAAACAAAACCAAGTTGATATGCAAGATGTCTTCCCATTTATGCAAGGAAGATAAAGGAAGGAGGATGTGATGTGATGCCTTAGGAGTATGCTCTAGTGTCTCCATGTGGATGGCAAAAGTTGTCACCATCTAATGAGGTGTTCTAGACCACATTGCTGAAATGACAATCCAGAATCTCCTAGAAATGAATGTAGAACATCACCCAAAGATTCTAAAGATAAAGATACCTTCTCCATATGGTGTACATAAGTATCCATTTTTGTATCATACTCGAAAGAATGACCATTCATAGAATGAACAAGAGGTCAAATTGTTCCCTTGCACCAAGTAAAGAAGGATCATGTCCCTCAAAGAGAAGATGAATGTGATTAACAATGTCTCCAAATTTTCAAATGTGATATTCTACAACCAAACTTGCAATGCATGCTTGGTGAGCATCCCATGAAGCCACATTTAGATGACTAGGTGTGTCATATTGTGTTGAACCATAAGGAGTTTGAATTGTAGCAACACAAGTGTCATGAAATGCAACAATAAATGGGGATAGAATCTCAACACATCTCTAGAACCACAAAATATGAAATAATTATAAGCTTTAAAGCTATATCTCCTCAATTATGTTCACCCTAGATGGTATAATGGGTACATCACTTGAATCAAAAATAGGACAAAAATAAGAAAATGTGTAGATTCATGATTGGTGGTTAACTCCCTAATTGTACAAATATCTCTACTTTGCAAATCACATATTTTGATAGAATCTAGTGTAAGCTCAACACTATTTTCTACTACACCATGTATGATTTGATAGATATAAATTATATTGGCTGACAATGAAGATAGTCAAATAACACCATTAAACATCTTTTCATCCATGTTAGTAGATGCCTTCGCACAAACACGCACACACACACACACACACACACACACACACACACACACACACACACACACACACACACATATATATGTAGTTAGCCATCAAGTTGTGAAGTCACAAACACGATCCAATGAAGAGAAAATACTCTTTGAAGAAGCCATATGATATGAGTAAACCCTTAATCACATATCCATCTATCTAAATTGGAATCTTTAGTTGCAAAAAAATTTCTTTCACCTTATGTTTCTCTAGCTTAGAAGATGACAAAGAAGAAGGAAGCCCTTGACATAGTTGAAGGCACATTGCTTTGAGTCCTTTTAAGAAGTTGCTTCAACTAATCAATTTCTTTTAAATTAAAATTGTTATTCATCATGGCATAATTTCTTGCTCTATGCACATTTAGACTTTTCATTCTTTGGTGATTCCCCTTGAGAGGGAGATGATTCATATTATTTGTTTAGCTTGTTCTTTTTCATCTTATTAGAATACCTTATTTCTTATTGTACCTTTGGATCAATTGCAATCAATGCCTAGTGTCTGGAAGACATGGTTAGATCTGGATGTGAAATAACTTTTCTTTTTCTTGGATTATGAGATTCACAAAATTACCAAACTTAGGATCGATATATGTTGCTTCCATAGAATATCGATAGGTATGATAGCCAAAAACAAACACCAAAACTTAGGACTAAGTTTAGAGAGCACATTAAGAATCAAAATTAGTCCTTTTTTTTTCAATATTGCACTCTATTAGCTATGTTCTTAATTTCTATATATAGTTGTTGTCAAAACTTCTTGGATCAAGATTCATCAAATCATTATCAATTTGATATCCCATAATCTCATAACTTTTACCATATATTTTTTCAAGAATCTCCCATGGTTCCTTAGGTGTTTTACATGATTTAATTTGAAACTAAAAATCAAATGAAACTAATTAACATATATATCCAAGTGTCTTTTGCCTTTCAATCTCTCATCTTGTAATTGTGTTAGGACGAGGTGTTGAGAAGTTGTTTCCTTTATAAAGATAGCTAACATAACTCTTTGCCATGATATTATTTGATATTGATTTCTCCTATGATGCATATGTATGTGATGGTTGGAGTTCAGTATGTGATTTCCCCAACATTTAAACACATAATCATGCAAAAGAATGCAATCAATAGTTGGAATATACTCCCCATTGCCAGATTACACAAACAAGAACTCCCCAAATAAAAATGATTTGGCACTTGGTTCTCACTACATTTAGAGGTTCTAGATGCCAAAATTCTAGAATTGATCTTAGTACGCACAAATGCTTTAATATTCTAGATAACAATAAATGTGTCGAGTTTAGGAAAGTGCCTACAACACAACGGTAAATTGTGAGCCTCTCATCTAGGAGGTTTTGGGTTTGAGTCTCCTCAAGCTTAATACTTACTAATAATTAATTTCAACAAATAATAATATATAAATAAATAATACTCAAGGCTTTGGCCCATTACCGATCCAAAAAAAATTGAACTTGTCAATGTTATCCCTTCCTCTATGTTTCATCATTATCTTATTAAACATACTATAATTATGAAAGCTAATAGTTATTCATAAGAATGTAAGGAAGATAGTACTTGTATAAAGTGAATTTGAATTTTTTTTTAAATCTTGATTGCAAATGGATGGTGTTGTTACTAATAGAAACAATAATAAAGATTTGTTTTGCTTGGACTCCAATAGTGAACATCAAAATATTGTAAATGGATTGAACAATTAAGTTAATAATATAGGTAAGAATATGACTTTTGGTAGAAGAAAATTTGAAAAAAAATTACGTAAAGAACTTGTCTTTTGGGAAATACGACTTCAAGATGATCTTAACAATGAATTTTTAATTAATAATTCATTGGTATTTTTGTAAAGTTTTCAAATCAAGGGGCTAACATAAGAGCTAAGATAAATTGATTGGAAAATGAGGATAAAAGAATAAAATATCTTTTAATATCTTTAAATTAAAAATATATAAAAAAATCTATTGGTCCAACGTAGAGTAATGGATATTTATTTGATGATTTAGAACATATGAAGAATATGTTCTAGTATTTTAATAGTTATACCTTTTTGGTTCTAAGAAATGAAAATTTTGAATAGGATAAAGATGATAGAGAGTTATGTTCAAAGACTTCCCAAGATGCTCAATAAAGAGGAAATTTAAGAACTCAGATTAGATTTAGTCAAAAGTGATTATAAAAGAATAAATAAATAAAGTGTGGATTAGGGCTTGAGAATTTGAAAATAGAAGATATTATCCTCATTTAGAAGATTATCAATGCTCTCAATGAAATTGTGAGGAAGAAAAGGTAGGCGAAATTTCTTCCTACACAAATCTTGAAATGATGATTATGCAAATTTCAACTTTACTATAACAAAGATTTCAAGAGACAAATAAGAGCATAAATGGAATAACAATGAACACATAACACAATGATTATCATGGGAAAGGCCTTAGGGGAGAAAAATCTTACATTGTAAGACCTTCATAATGTATTATCAAATCAATGGAGATTGCAATACACTTGCAATGTAAGTTCCTATTAGAGTATTACCTCAACCCAAACTTGGAGGAACTTTACAAGCATCGTTCTAACACCCGATCTTGCTAACAAAACTCCAACTCCTCCCCAAGCCCTTCTTTTATAGGTTTCACAAGGTGGAAACCACTTATTGTTTTACAATGCCATGTGCAAAACCTCTTTGACATATGTTGCACATCCTTGACTTGTGTTGCCCAAGATAAGCATGAATTGGGTTGAAAATATTGTCTCACATCCAAAATCTTAGCCCCTATTTACAACTCTCATAATTTCCATGACATGTGTATAATAACTTCTAAAAATGACCCATAATATATTATACTATGGACATGACATCTTTAGACAACTAATTTTACCTTTCCAAGGCATCACATGAAAAACTCCTAACTACATTTTGAAACCAGCTAGAAGTTATCGCAAGGTTGAGACACATGTTTTTCCAAAAAAAAATTGATCCTTGATTTTTTTGTTATGAATGTTGTGAAAATTATTGTCTCGGAATAGCTAACCAATGGAAAGGGGTGCACCCATATGATATATTGTTTGGAGGACATAAGAGGTAGTTAAACTCTTTTAAAATGCCATCATGCACTTATCAAAATTAAGGTTATTCTTTTTTAACTTTAGGTCCATTTTGTAAATCTTTATTGGCATAGCTATTGCTATCTATTTTACAATAGTTTTCTTCTTAATCTTGGGTTGGTAAGGGGGTTAATAAATTTAAATCATATTTTAAATTTTAAATAGTTGAGAAAAAGGGAATTCTTCCAAATCTCTTATTCTTTGTTGTGATATTCAAAATAAAGCCATATTCAATGATATACTTCTTATTAATTTAAAGTCTATTATTGAAGTCTTAGATAACATAAGTTGGTAAGGTGGGGCCATTATTTATATTAGTGCTAGCAATATTTATAGTATGTTAGCTAACTTATATTCTTTTAGTTCTAATACCTAGTGGAATATGAATGTTGATATCAATTAGTGCTTATTTATTATTAATATTTGTTGTTAAAGTTTTTGAATGAAGCAAAAACAAGTTTTGAAGGGCCATCAAAGCCCTATATAAAAAAGGGGGGTAAGAATGAACCATACAAAGACAAAATGTTTCCACACACACGTGCACGCACGCACGCACGCACACACACACGCACGCACGCATGCACGCACGCACGCACACACACACACACACACACACACACACACACACACACACACACACACACACACACACACACACACACACACACATGTTTTCCCACCTAACAGCCCTAAACTAACGAAACAAAGAAAAGAAAGGATGTAACAACAAAGCACCATCTACTTTGAACATCAACAATAGGTAGTCAAAAGTAAGACATCTAAAGCCCAAACTAGCTCTGAGGGTTTGGATTGTAGGCTCCCATGACTTGTAATAAAATGAGTCCAAAAGAGGCCCCTTGAGATTTACCTTTGGCACCCTTCTTATGGGAATAAAGGGTCATGTCAAATGAAGGTGAAGACCTCTTAGAATGTTTGCCTTAACTGAAATCAACCATCTAAATTTTTTGCACCATCTCCTGCCAAGCCGATGAACCCCTCACAGAGAGCCCATCACCCCTAGAGAGGCAACTATGTTGAGAAATTCCAACAAGACTAGGGCCAGACTAAGGCCCAAAGACAACACCAATCTCTTGCATAGAACCATTAGATTTACCAACAAGAGCACTATCAACTACCAAAGTAGGAGAACCTAGAGAGGATTCAACAAAAAACAACATACACCATAATTTATTGGTAAAGTTGTATTTATCTTGAAATATCTTATTTCAGAGGATTTTTGTTACTAAAAATTTCTTGTTGGTTTTTCTTTCTGATTAATGCCTAAATCCTCTTTTTTTTTAGTTTTTACAATGTTGATGTGACTCATTATACTTTAGGAAATAGTGAGGTGTCCTAGGCCATGGGAAGGTACTTTATGGAGTCTTCTAGTATACTCACCTTACAAAGTCCTCTAGTTGAGTCATATATTTTGAGGTGGTCTTGACTACTATAATGTAAGACATTTTTCTACATTGCTAGATGAAGGTTCAACCATTATCTACAATTTTTTAAAGAAACCAATGCTCACTTCTAACCTCATCATACAAGGAATCTCAACCAAGAAGTTTCTTACAAACATGTAGAGTTGTAGAAAGATCACATGTAAAAATACACAATGTGTTATTCTTAAACATGATTAACATAGTAATCCACCTATTAATATGGAAATTATAAATCAAAATTATACAATAATGAATCCATACCTTCCTATCAGTACCTTGGAGTTTGATACATACTTCAAGACTAATAATTTCAATAATTGTTGCGATTTAAAAAAATCTTTAGGTCTCATTTCAATGTTGAGTATTACACTATTGTTTTGTTGAATATGCTATATTTGTATACACAATTTTGAAAATTGATCTCTCTAGTTCAAGTTACCTTTTCATTGAGGTTGTTGGTATAGTCTAATTCACATAGCTTGCATTAATATGCTTGTTTTAGTAATCTATTAACAATTAAAAATAATGTTTTTGATTAAGTAAAACAATTTTTGAAGGGTGCCTGAAACCCTATACAAGTGTAAAGATTTTCAATGAGTGCATAAACAAAAGGTACAACAAACCAATGCGGAACTGGTCACCCCCCAAACTAAGGTTAACCAAGGTGACAAAAAGCTAGTCACCAACCAAAAGAAAAGATCCAATAAGGAGGCAGGGCTAGATACATCACGATTTTCCCTTTGATTTAGAGCCTCCCTTGCATGATCGTAGATTCATTTCTAAAGGACGAGCGGATGGCCTAGTTTTCTTTCTTTTTGCCGCAGTCTAGCCATCCTCCGCCTTAGCTACCTCAGCAATCTAATCCCCTGAAGAAACAGAACAATGGATCCCAGGGGAATCCAAGAAAACAACAATCTCCCTAGAAGAGCCCAAAGCCAACTGGCCCCCCACTGAAACAGGAGGAAAGTCCAATACAGGGGCGGGGGCAGGAGAGGGAATAGGGTCCTGGCTCCCAATAGGACCAGGAGGAACATCTAGAATAGGGGCAAACTCCTTCTCTACCAAAGGATCATTGGTAGAGGAAACATTTGCAGACAAGGGTAGAACAGAGGAGGTCTCCAATGAAGGGGCAACAGGAGAGCCATCTGGGACAATAGTCGTGGCAACCACCAGAGTGTCCTGAGAAGAGTCACCATCCCCAACATATGGGACTTTGAGAACAATGTAATGATCAACCGAAACATTCTTCCACCAAGAAGGAGTCTTCTTCAGTCTAGGTTTTTCAGAGGAGCAGCGAGCAGCAAGGTGACTGGTCTTGTGGCACTTCCTGCATCGGAAAGGGATTCCTTTATAATCAAGACACTGGATCCAAGATCTAATTGGAGAGGCCAAACAAATTATCACTGGGAGACCCTTGGAGATGTCAACCTCAACTAGGATCTGGGGATATGTGGTGCGATACACATTGGAAGAAGCATAATCTACTAGCAAGAAATCCTCAAGGGCCTCTCCCACTGCCTTCAGGACAAAATCCACCCAAAGGTGAAGGGGAAGATTTGGCAACCTGACCCACAAAGGGACCTTGTTAAAGGATTCCATCGATGTGTCAAAATCCTTGAACCAGGGTTTAGCCATCAAGGGATATTTCTCTTCCCAAGAGAAACCCCAACGTAGAATAGCATTTCTATCTTCAGTAGAATCAAACTTCACAATGAAAAACCACTGGCAATTGGGTATATCTGAGTTGTACCTAAAATGAATTGTTCCCATACACGACCAATCCATGCGTACAGGTCCAAAAGGGAGGGCCAAAAACCCTTAAAGCCAAAAATGACAGCAGTAGAGGAGAAACTATCCAATTGTTTAGAAATATCCTCAACAATGTCCAGATCTAACTCCAATACCAACAAGTTGCCAACAGCAATAGGCTCAACAACCCGGGACCCCGACCTCACACTCGGACTACTAATGCCGCCCGGGAAGCCCGTCCTCACATTCTAACCACCTAAGTTAGCCTTGTAAGCTAAACATCTGCATAAGATAAGGCAGATCTACGAGCCTCAGTCGTCGACCCAGTAGGATCAACCAGAGGAGGGGTTAGGGCACCACCGCGCAACCCAAAAGCCGAGGCAAAAAATGATTTCAGGGTAGAAGTGGCAAGGCCAGGGCCAGAAGCAGGTGAATGATTCCTGAGCTTCAAAGGCCCATGCACTGGCAATGTGGACATAACAGGCCCGTCCACATTCTGCGCAGGCGAAGCGGGCAATGAGAGCAGCGAAGGGAGCTTCTTCACCATAGGATTGTCAATATTGCAACACGATTAAAAATAATGTTACAAAAACTTAATAAGCTAGTTGAGAAGATTGTTAAACTTGAGGCAAGACAAGGAGAGATGCAAGCATACATTTTAATGCACATGTGGTTCATTAAAAATATCTTCCATTTGAACAACAATAATGGACTTTAGAAATAGGAGGCATCCACTAGGAGTATAGTTTCTATTTTTATTGAAGTGTTTGGTAAACTTTTTATTGTGATTGGTAATGTTGGTACCAACACACCTTATGGGTCCATGTGAAGTGCTTTTGACTTGGAGCTATGAACCAACGAGGCCACAACTGAGGGACCTTACCCCCTTATTACAAAGTTGAGGCCCAAACCCGCAAGCAAATTGGATCAACGAAGGCTCAAGCCTGTGATCACAATGACCTAGTGGAGGTTTGAACTTGGGTGGGGACAACAACACCACCGCCACTTAACCAAACCACTAAGTGGTGAACCCCACGAGTATGATAAATTTATTTATGCTATGCACAATATTGGAGTTTCTTTAATACCCAAAATAAACATTTTAACTTACATATAGAAGATTGTTTATATATAGTAAATGATAAAAAATTGTTTGAAGGTGAGGAAACTACCAGGTAGGGTTCCCAATGGTCTGTGTACACACTCATTTCTTAGAAGAATAATAGGGTTTAATTTAATTTTTCTTTGAACGCTAAGTTGTTTTCTTTGTAGCATACTCCTCATATAGATTTGTGTCCTTTGTCTTCCTTGTAGTTCTTTCTAAGCTTCTCTTCTTTCTTTAAAACATCTTCTATTTTTCCTTTCTCTTTTGCTTCTTTGATTTGTGAGTGGAAAATATGTCACAACTTGTTTTATGTGTTGTTTCTCCATAGATTACAAAAAAAAAATTAGTGAAAAATCTTTTTGAAAATTGTAGCTACATAAAAACTATAAACTTAAATTATGCTTTGTGTGTACGATGGACGTTGTCAGTGTAGAGTGATAATATTCATCAAATGAGATTCTCTAGGGGAAAACATTTGTTAGTGTTGCATCCCAACTTTGTGTCACTCAAACTTATAAGTGGTTATTGGAAATGATAATTATGCTGAGTAGCTTACTTCACATGTTCATTATGAAACCTAAGAATTCAAGTATGCATCACCAATTATTATTTGATGTTGTGTCTACAAGTCTAACTATGAATATAATTTCTTATTATCATAATGTGGTATTTTTGTGCTTAAAACTGACTAATATATCTAATACAATACAATATTCTCTAGTATACATTTTACTTTGAATAAATACATATATTAACATCTAAACATTAAATTTAATATTATATATAAAAATGAAAGTTTATAATTATTATCATATAATTTTAAAAACATATACTTCAATCAAATATCAAGTAATACTTATCTAAGACAAATCTAGAAATATCAACTCTCACCTAAGGAACATGTAGAAGAATTGAGCCTTCCTAGCTATGATACTACAAAAAGATTGTAATTATAAAAATACACTCGTTCATCAAATTGATGCCCATGAACAACACCCTTTGCAGATATATGCTTAAGTGTATATGACACCCCAAATTGGATCTACATTGTATACCCTTTCTTCAGTATCTATAGCCTACAAAATTATCTTCTTTATTGAGTAATTTCCATGTTGTCTTTATGTCTCACATTACTTATTTATATAACACATCAAAGTGTAGTTTTCAAACAATCACACTCTTTCCTAAATAATTATATTCTTTTTTAGTATTCAATCTTTATTTTTTACTTTTAATCATTTACTTGTCAAGCTTTTTTTAAAAATTATTAAACAATTTCCCCATTATTCCTCTTTTCTTTACATATAACATTTCTTTTACCTCACCCTTCAAACCGTCTCTCTTTCTTTTATATTTTTTTTATTAGTAAACTCTTTTGGTTAGAGCTATGGACTAGTGACGCACAAATTGGGGAACCTCATCCCTAAACAATCTAGACCCTTGAGCATGGAAACCTAGGAGGCACCCTAAGCTCATAGGAGCAAAAGACTTGCATAGGTCAAATATATAAACACTAGCAATGGAAGGGTCTGACCAAAGTTCACAACAACACCTACCAAGGAAAATTCAGATCCTTAAGCAACACAAACCTACAAAGTTTGGTTCAAGATCTGCAAGCACTCCAACCTAGTGAGAGTCTAGCCTAGTTAATCCTTAAGATCCTCCACACCTCCTCATGCAACCACCACCTTTGAATTCCTCTTGCACAGCAGCTAGTACAACTGCTAATGCCTTACCTATCATCAACCTCCTTGAAGCCCACGAAGGTGGGCTGAAACTAGTATTAACATTAGTTTTGGGCTAAGTGACAATTTGAAGCTTTGATTCACAATTAATAATGCAATTGATTGACAAGTACACCACAAAATGACACTCTTTGAACTTATTTCTCTTTTAACAATATACATAAACAATATATTTTTATCTTATGAAAAAGTTGAGATAATGTTATTTTTTACTTGGAGCAAAAAGCTACTTAACAAGTTCAATAATGATATTAATGTATTTTCATCTTGGTATGATAAATATAATGCTAATTAGTAAATGTCTTAGCTTACATTTCCATATCAAGTATTTATGTTAATTGCACTATATCATAATTGTGTTTGATAACAAATTTACAATATTAAGTAAATAGTACAATTTATAAATACATTACATGTTTCTATATATCTCAAATACCTTTAAAATGATCATCAAAGTTTATAAATATGATTTACTAAATAAAAATAAATAAATATATACAAAGTGACAATAACTAATTAATAACATTTGTAGATATTAATACTAATTTGAAACGTACATACTTATACCACCACTAATTGTGCAAGTTTTTTTCATAATCCACCTCTACAATGTTGTAAAAATATAAAAATTAATCAATAAAATATAATGTATTATATAAATTTGTATTTTTATAATCCTACTACTTTATTTTATATAAAAATATATATAAACCATATAAAACAAGAGCTCTAGGAGAGCTTGAGTCTCTCTTATTGGTGAAAGATATTATAATTTTTTAATATAATATAATAATAAATCTAAACCAATAGTTGTACGCTTTTGTGCTTGCAACAATAAGCTGATAGGTGCTCATTAATAAAATTATTTTAAAAAATATAATCTTATGTGAACAAATTAGATTATTAATAAATTTTAACTTAAATAACATAATATTTACTAAAATATTTTAAATGGATTAATAAATATTATTTATTTAAATTCAATTTACTAAATATGAAATTTATAATCATTTTAACAAATCCCATCAAAAAATCTATTATAAAAAATTAATAAGAGACACAACAAAAAAATGTAAAAATAACATCTCTAACAAATATTCTATTAGCTAAATAAATTATAGAAATAAAAAAACATTTAAAGAAAAACTAAACTAATATAAAAACTAAAACCTAAATCATTTTTTTTCTATTAGATATAAGAGATTCAGAAAAATACAAAGCAACCAAAGTAACACCACAAAAATCAACAAGGAGGCCAAGCCTCACTATGGAGGAACAGAATCAGTTGTACAACATAACAAAAAGAGGAGAAGGACTATCTAACTAAGAACATCATAGTAATTGACCACCCAAGCAATCCAACCTAAGGGACCCTCCATCCAAACGATACTTTTACGTTCTTGAATTTGCATTAGCCTGAATAATTCTTCTTTTCTAGTAGTAACTTTTTTACTGATTTCCCTGTTCAGCCTAATGCAAGCTTGCTCAAAAGCTTACAGATCATCCAAGGTTCTACGCCATTGGTATCCATGCTTCAACTCATAGTAGAAAAAAGTAGCATGCCCATCATGAAGGAACCTTCTCATCTTGTCTCGCTCGATCAGCATAGTAGCTTGCACCTGCAAAAAAAAAATTAAAATAAGTGAGTTTTCGAAAAAACTCAATAAGATCCCTTGGCTTACCTTAGTACCTTTCCTCATTCCTGCACTTTCAGATCTGCTAGAGAATGTTAGACGATAATATATTGCAAAATAAATTGGTATCTTTAGGAAGACCATTAATATGACCAATGATAATATCAAGAATATTAACATCAATAGGATAAACAATGCCAAACATTCTCCATATTTCTTTAGCAAAAGTACAATCTAAAAGAATATGTCAACTAGTTTCAGGAACTCTGCATAAATTACAAATATCAGAATTAGATAAATCTCTCTTAATAGGCAGCTTGTCCGACATGACTAACCATCTGAAGCATCTAATTTTAGGCTCAACAGAATTCTTCCATAAGATATCAAAGTAATTTTTTCCAAACATCAGCATCATAAGAAGAATACCAAACAACATTGACATGATCAACAATATCCATATTACAATCAAGGATTCTATATATATTCTTGGCCTTAAGCAAATTTGTGACAACTCCACCAGGCCAGTTACATTTAAGGTGCCTTTGAGAATCAACATGGCATATAGTGGGACGACCATTAATGGCTTGCATAATCATGTTATAAGTTCTTTTATGGGAATCAAGGATATCATATTTATTTTTAAGCTCATTCCAAGGAGTGATTTGATTATGCTCAAAGAGGTCTATGAGCTGCTTAATACCTTTCTTAGCCCACAGTCTGGCAGAACACCCTTGGGTAAGGACCAAAGGTTTACCATTTAGGTGAAGGTTCCACCAAATGGATCTTTCACCATGGAGTTGATTATTACAATGAAAATCCTTGTTAGTGATGAATTTCCCAACATGGTCCCAAGCCTTCCAAATAGATCTAAAAACCACGAAACCTTGGACCATGACAAGAAAATTACCAATAATGAAGTTGCAAAAGGGGAGATTAGTCCAAGATTTGACTTTCTTTAAATAAATAAAGATTACAATATAAGCTAATTTAAAATATGATCTTATGTGAACAACTTAGATTATTAATAATTTTCAATTTAAATAACATAATATTTACTAATATTATATTCAGTGGTTTGCCCACTTTTGCCAAAAAATAATAATAATATTTATTGGTTCTTTCGCAGTTGAGCACTTGAATCAAATTCTTTTAATAATATATATTCAGTGGTTCACCCACTTTTGTCAAAATATATATATATATATATATATATATATATATATATATATATATATACTAAAATCTTTTGAATAGATTAATAGATATTATTTATTTAAATTCAATTTATCAAATATTAAAAAAATAATCATTTTTAAAAATCCATCAAAAAATCTATTATGAAAAATTAATAAGAGATACAAAAAAATAATATTAAAAAATGTCTCTAACAAATATTTTATTTATTAGGCGGACTGATGAAACTTTTAATAGGTTTGATGCTCTTGAAAACATGGACCAAGAGGCAGGTATCCCAATTGAGCTCTCCCTAGAGGCCATTATTCAGCAGGAGACTCATGAAGGAGATATGCAGAGAGAGGGTCAGCTTCTTGATACAGGGGACCTACAGGGCAAGCAGTGGGATAATGATGGACCTCCTCTAGTTCAGAATATGGGGGATCTTAGCGGAGCACAAGGCTTATAGGGACCAGCAGGGGTGTTCAATGAATCCCACAAGCCTAAAGGGGCATCTGATTCTGTTAAGAGTAATAAGGCTTCTCTTGCTTTAGGCATTCAACATAAGTCCTTCAAAAAGGGGCCTTTAGATAAACCAATAAAAAGTGGTAGGAAGACTAATCAGGAGAAAGTGAAGATAATGGGTGAAAATTTGATGGAGTCTAGGTCGGTACGTCCCATTGATTCTCATTTCTCTCAGCCTCATAAATGATTGTGCTATCATGGAATGTAAGGGGGTTGAATAGCATCCCCAGACAAAAGGTTGTTCGTAGATTAATTGAATCTCAGTCTCTTGATATGGTTTTTATTCAGGAAACTAAGCTTTCTTTGGATGGTTTGGCTAAGTGTGCTGCATATATTTGGCCTCGTGGCTCTTGGCAGGGGGTGGGGGCCTTGAAAAGTTCTGGA
Source organism: Cupressus sempervirens (assembly GCA_028749045.1). Classification (NCBI taxonomy): domain Eukaryota; kingdom Viridiplantae; phylum Streptophyta; class Pinopsida; order Cupressales; family Cupressaceae; genus Cupressus; species Cupressus sempervirens. The sequence continues at coordinate 112,891,939 of CM053791.1, read as the reverse complement.
GGGGTGGCTTGCTTCTGGGATCCTAGGAAAGTCTCCCCTTTATGGTGGTTCTCCAGTCGGTCATCCATTTCTTTGATAGCCACTAGCTTTGAAAATGGTGAAAGGAGCTTCTTATCCAATATTTATGCTCCTACAGACTTTGCAGGTAAAGTTCAGTTATGGGCCCATATTAGATTCATTCAGTCTTTGGAACCTCTTCTTCCATGGATTATGGCGGGAGACTTCAATGCAATTATTTGCCTGGAGGAAAAAAAGGGGTGGGCTAGCAAAGCTGGATCAATGTTCTAATCTGCTCAGAGATATGATTGGCTTATTATTTCTCATTGATGTGAAGCCAAATAATGGAGTCTTTACATGGAATAATCAGAGATGTGGTAGTGAGGCTATCTCAGAAAGGCTTGATAGATTTCTGGTCTCTTGCTATTGGATGGACAACAGGTGGGTTACCAGTTCTGAAATTCTTGATTGGAGGGGATCGAACCACTGGCCTATTAAGCTTTCCATCATTTCAAACAGGATTACCAAGAATCCCTCTTTCAAATTCCAGTTGATGTGGTTACGAGACTCATCTTTACCTAATCTAATGGTTGACTGGTGGTATGAGGGGATGCTTGATCATGGTACAACAATGTATACTTTTAGTAAGAGGCTCCAACATGTGAAGTACAGGCTTAAGAGATGGAATAAATAATGTTTCGGCTATCTACAGGTTCAAAAGACTGCGGCTCAAACCAAGCTCGATAGTATTACCTGGCAGATTCGGGACCATGGGTTGAGCTCTGAGATGAGTGAAGCTGAGACTCTAGCCCTTAAAGAGCTGGAAGAATGGGAGCTTCGGGAGGAAATTTTCTAGAAGCAGAAATCTCATATTGATTGGCTTCAGGAGGGGGATAGGAACACTGCTTTCTTCCACAACTCAGTTAAGGCACGACGGCAAGGAAATTCTCTTTTCTCTCTTGTTTTATCAGATGGAAGTCAGATCTATTCTCGTGAAGCTATCTCTAGGGAAGCAGTCAAGTACTTCTCTATTCTCTAAATGAATGAAGCCCTATTATCTCCTATCTCGCTTTCGAAACTAGAGAAAATTGTGTTCAATATGAAGAAGGGTAAAGCCCCTGGTCTAGATGGGTTTCCAATTGAATTTTTCCAAGAATCTTGGGAGGTAATAAAGTATGATCTTCTAGATGTGGTCCAGGAATCACACAGGAATAAATAGATGTTGAAGTCTTTGAACTTGACCTTCTTGGCCCTTATAGCTAAGAAGGAAGGTGCTGATAGGTTGGATTAGTTCAGGCCCATAGCTTTGTGTAATGTGGTCTATAAGATCATCACCAAGCTGATTGCTGAGAGGCTCAAACCATTCCTCGGTCCTTTAATCTCTGTGAAATAGGGTGGCTTTGTGGACAGAAGACAAATTTTGGATGGAGTTGTGTTAGCAACGAAGGCTATCCATTCTATGGCCAACTCTAAGGAGAAAGCTATGTTTATAAAACTCAACATGGCCAAGGCTTATGATCGGGTGAGTTGGGAGTTCTTACAACAAATTCTTTTGAATTTTGGGTTTGCAGTGGAATGGGTTGAATGGGTTCTCAGATGCTTGACCTCATCCTCCTTCTCTGTTCTCATTAATGGAGAATCTTCAGAGCTGTTTGGTGCCTCTCGAGGACTTAGGCAAGGCGACCCTTTATCTCCCTATTTATTCATTATCATGGTAGAAGGGCTTGGCAGATTTTTAAAAGCTCAGGTTCGGCAGGGGTTTATCCAAGGGTGGAGTTGGAGCAATAACCTTCCTTCGTATTCTCATCTTCAATTTTTGGATGACACTAGACTTCTAGGTAGGGCTAGTATCAGCGAGGTAGTTAATATCAGGAAAGCCCTAGATATCTATTTGAAGGCCTCAGGTAAGAAAATTAATGATGATAAGTCTTCTATATTTTTCTTTAACACTCCAAGGCTTATTCAGAACAGGATTGCTAGAATTCTTAGGTTCCAGATTGGTTCACTCCCCTTGATGTATCTTGGGGTCCCTCTGTCCTTGGGTGCTCAGTGGAGAGATTATTGGTAGGGGATTTTGGATAAATTTAGAAGTAAGGTTAGTCATTGGACTTATAGATGGCTTTCTTCTGCTTAAGACTGTGGTGCAGTCTCTTCCCATTTACAGGTGTGGTGTCTTGATCCCCCCTTCTAGTTTTGTGAGAGAGTTTGATGCTTTATCTCTGCAATTCCTTTGGTCTGGCAATCTTTTGTCCTCAAAGTGGAGTTTAGTCAAGTGGGAGACTGTGTGTAGGCGAAAGCATGCAGGTGGCCTCGAGCTTCGTTCGATGGATCTTGTTGTCACTGTGTTGGCTACCAAATTATACTGGTGTTGGTGTAATAATCAAGACCAAGAGTGGGCCAAGATTATCACTCACAAGTACCTTCTTGGTGCGGATTGCTCTGAGGTGCAACGACTTCCTTTGGTGGGTAAAGACTCCTGTATTTGGAATACTCTCAAGAGGGGAGCAAAAATTGTTAAGGAGGGGCTCTTCTGGATTTGTAATAGAGGCTCGGAAACTCTGTTTTGGTAGGACTCATGGGATGGCCATCCTCTTATTCTCTCTAGCTTTCCCCAGCTTATCCCCCTCTCCCAAACCTTTTCTAATGATGGGTGGATTAAGGTGGAGCATTTTAAGATGGTTAAGCACCTAGGTTAGGTTGAGATAACTTGCTGGAAGGATCCTTGGGAGTGGCTGATGGGTGGATCTGTTGAGGATCGGGCTCTCCTCTCTCGGGTTCTGGAGGGTAGGTTGTGTAGCTCTCTCAATGGGAGGGACAACTTAGCTTGGAGTCCAAGTCCAAAAGGCAAATTTATAGTGGCTCAAGGCTATGCTATTCTTGACAGGAACCTTCATGGGCAGGCTGAAGTGCACTGGTGGAAGAAAGTTTGGAGTAGCTTTTCGTGGCCCAAGTATAACTTTTTTCTTATGGGTGTTGGCTCAGAAGAAATGCCTTACTTGGGAGAATCTTTGCAAACGAGATTTTCGAGGCCCCTCGATTTGCTTTCTTTGTAGGCATAATGAGGAGTGTGTCTCACACTTGTTTTTCCTCTACCCCTTCTCAAGAGAGATATGGCACAGATGGTGGGAGGCTTGGGGTCATGGTTGCTTTCATGCTAACTCTCTTATCAAATTCTGGAAAAGCTTGGGTAGACCTCCTGCGAAGACTTCTTTCTTACAGGTGGCCTAGTTGGTTGGTCTAGTCTTCATTCTCTGGAATCTTTGGCTAGAAAGGAATCACAAGATTTTTTGTGATGCCAAATCTAGCAGCTCTCAATTGTGGAAGTTGATTCTTAATAGGATTCAGGAGACGATATATGCAAAGTGTGATATGTTTGTTAATATTGATCTTAGGGATCAAGTTATTGTGAAGAATTTGAACCTGAAGGATAGCAGGTGGGGTGGCAGTCTCAGAAATAGGCTGAGACATGGGAAGCAATGGGTGTGTAGAGATGGGAGGTCGTCCCCTCCCCCGACTAGGTTCTTGAAGATCAATAGGAATGGGTGTTCTCGGAGGAATCCTGGGCATGCCGGTATTGGGGCTATTGATAGAAGCGATGTTGGAGGTGCAGTTTTTCTCCTCTTTGTTTACAAGGGTATGCATTCTAATAGCCTGATGGAGGCCCTGGCCATTAAGGTTGCTATTGAGTGGGGTTGCTCTTTAGGGTGGCGAAATTTCATATGTGAGTCTGACTCACAGATTGTTGTGGATATGTTGAACAACCAGAAGCTGGATAATGTTAGTTGGCAACTTGCTTCTTTAGCTAGACAAATTCTTTGTCTTTGTAGGTCGGTGGACTCTATCTCCTTTCGTCATATTCCTCGTGAGTGGAACAGAGTGGCCGATTGTCTGGCTAAGTGGGCTTTAGAGAATGTGGGTGAGTAGAATATTAATGGTAGGGATGAGTTACCCGTTGAGTACTGTGAGATTATTGATCAGATGCTTTTGGAGGACAAGAGTTTGTAGTGTTCTGTTGGGCCTTGGGCCTTTGCTTTGTTCTTGATCTTTGATTGAATAAATTTTTAACCCTCTTTTTTCACAAAAAATAAAATAAAATAAAATAATTATTTATTAAATAAATTATAGAAACTAAAAAATAATATTTAAAGAAAAAGCTAAACTAATAAAAAAAATTAATTAAAATAATTTTAAAACTAAAATGTAAATCATTTTTAAAAATCAAAATTTAAGTAAATAGAGATCACAACATGAGCTAATGTGGAGATTACAAGTAATTATTTTTTAAAATAATATAAAATGAAAAACAATAGTTAAAAGTAGAAATAACAACTAATAAATATCAAAATAAGAGTTAAAAGTGGAGAGATAAAAATTGACCGAAAAGGATTTACAATTTTTTGACGAAACTGACAACTTTTTTGGGCAACTGACAACTTTTCCACCAATAATTCAATTTTCAAGAACAAAATTGCCTCAAATAACCTATCGGCTAAAAAATATTATTTATTTAAATTCAATTTATCAAATATGGAAAAAAAGTAATCATTAAAAAAAAATCCCATCAAAAAATCTATTATGAAAAATTAATAAGAGAAATACAAAGAAATAATATGATAAAATAAAGCATCTAACAAATATTCTATTGGCTAAATAAATTATACAAATTAAAAAATAATATTTAAAGAAAAAATGAACTAATATAAAAAATAAATTAAAATTATTTAAGAAGTTAAAACCTATTTGATTTTTAATTAAATAATTAGAGATCATAATATATACTAATTTAAAATATAATCTTATGTGAATAAATTAGATTATTAATAATTTTCAATTTAAATAACATAATATTTACTAAAATCTTTTGAATAGATTGATAAATATTATTTAACTAAATTCAAAATATGAAAAAATAACCATTTAAAAAAATCCATCAAAAAATCTATTATGAAAAACTAATAAGTGAAATACAAAGAAAAAATATTTAAAAACGTTTGTAACAAATATTCTATTGACTAAATAAATTATAGAAACTAAAATATAATATATAGAAAAAATTAAACTAATATTAAAAATAAATTAAAATAATTTAAATGCTAAAATTTAAATCAATTATAAAAATCAAAAGTTAAATAAATAGAGATCGCAAGATGAGCTAATGTGGAGATCACAAATAATTTTTTTTAAAAATAAATATAAAAAGAAAAACAATAGTTAAAAGTGGAGATAACAATTAATAAATATCAAAACAAGAGTTAAAAGTGTAATGAGATAAAAAAATGACTAGTAAATAATTAATTGGAAAGATTTATAATTTTTCAACCAAACTGACAACTTTTCCGTCAATAATTCAATTTTCGGGTACAAAGGTCCCGCAAATAGCCTATCGACTAAATAAAAAAAGAAGAAATTATTAGATGAATAATTAAAAATTAAATAAATTTTTAAAAAGTGCATTATGGATATAAGCAACTTTCTTAAAGGTCTAACTTAAGAATAAAGAAAGCAAGGAGAAATTTGATGGGAAATAATGGTTACGTAATGCAACACAATAATCTTTAAAAATGTAATTTGAAACAGTTAGGAAGTGTATTAATCAATTTGATTTTAATAAATTAATTATGAAGAATTGAACTGAATGAAGATATTGTCATTATAATTAATTTTACATCCTTGTTAATTATTTATCAATTATTTAACTCTTGTTTTGATATTTATTAGTTGTTATCTTCACTTTTAACTATTATTTTTATTTTTCTATTTATTTAAAAAAAATTACTTGTTATCTCGCATTAGCTCATGTTGTGATCTCTATTTATTTAACCCTTTAAATTTATTTTTTATACTAGTTTAGTTTTTTCTTTAAATATTATTTTTTAGTTTCTATAATTTATTTAGTTAATAGAATATTTGTTAGAGACGTTGCTATTTTTTCATATTATTTTTTTGTATTTTCTTATTAATTTTTCATAATAGATTTTTTGATGAATTTTTTTAAATGATTGTTTTTTTCATTTTTGATAAATTAAATTATTTAAAAGAGATTAGTAATTATTATGTTATTTAAATTAAAAATTATTAATAATCTAATTTGTTCACATAAGATTATATTTTAAATCTCCACTTTTAACTATTTTTTTATATTAATAATAGAGAAACCAAAAAAAGAGAAATATAGAATACAAAGATACCTCAGGGGGCAAGGCCTCACTTTTAACTATTGGTTTTATTTTCCTATTAATTTAAAAAATAATTACTTGTCAATGGGCCTTTGATCTACTGGTGAAGTTGAATGGCTCACAAAGAGCCCACTAGGGATCAAGTCTTGTTGAGTGCAAGGTCTAAAGATATCATAAGGAATGAGGTCGGGATTGTGCCTCAGGCAAATTTGGTAGCATGGATGCTCCTTAGTCCTTGGCGCTTAACAAAAGAGGTTTCAGGCACCCGTGGGCCCACATCGGGTACCAAAACTTGTTTGTGGATGACCTCCATAAAAATAAAAATAAAAATAATAACATATGATCTCCAGATTATTTTTTAGTTTCTATAGTTTATTTAGTGAATAGAATATTCGTTAGATACATTGTAATTTTTCATATTATTTTTCCATATTTCTCTTATTAATTTTTCATAATAGATTTTTTTATGGAGTTTTTTTAAATGATTTTTTTCATATTTGAGAAATTGAATTTAATAACAAACATTTATTAATCTATTTATAATATTATCTTTTTTAAATTGAAAATTATTAATAACCCAATTTGTTCACATAAGATTATTTAAAAATAATAATTTTATTATCGAACACCTATCGACTTATTATTGCAAGTACAAAAGCGTGCAACTGCTAGTAATAAATTAATTATGAAGAACTAAAACAAATTAAAATATTGTCATTATTATTAACTTTAGTCTCCATTTTTTTTTTACAATCATATTCTACTATTTTATGTAATTTATCATTTCTTTTATAGTTGAAAAATATGAAGTCATTTTCGTGAGATTTAATTAAGTTTTCAACTTTAAAAAAAAACCAAAAAATTCATGTGAGTGGAACTTTCTGCTTCTATCTTTTTAATTATTAGTTCTTGCCTAGGCAGGAATATTTATGGATTCATTTAGTTCCATATTTTCTAATTTGACTAGTCAATCACCCAATCAAAGTAGAATATTAAAATTTGTTGAACAAAAATACTAATGTTGATTATTATTCTTTATTTTGAAAAAGTTTTTAAAATGATTTATTTGATTTATCATTGGATAAAGCAAGGAGAAAAATTATTTATCTCCAAAGAAAATTCTATTTTTATTTTTTAACAATATGGCTACTAGGGAATGAAGATTTGGCAAGCATGGGAGCGATGGGCACGCACTGAAGAGTGGAAGAAAGCCCAAATACAACATTTGAGATTTGAAACCTTGACACGCTGAGGCGTTGAAACAATCATGAATTTCTAAAGGACTTGGCTTTAACCAGAGCCAAAGTAGAAACATGGGAATTAGTCATGGCCATGGTTGCTTGGTAGGCAATAAATTGTGCAAATTTGAACCAGCAAGAAACTCACACAGAGGGCATGTAATATAGAATGGGAAAATTTGGTAACTTTGTTGTTATGACAAGTATGACACTAAATTGTTGTTGAGGAAAAAACCCGCCCATCAAACAATTTGCCTACTACTCATTGAGCAATCTGCCCAATAATCCTTCAAGTAATCCGCTCCTCAACTAGCCACTTGTGTTCAACAATTAGTACATATTCCTGGTGAATTCTCTTTTCTCTCCTTTTCTCATAACTCAAAAATTTATATAAAATTTGTATTGGTTAATCAATCATTGGTTTTACATTTTCCAATGATGTGTTGCCTACCTCGGTGCCTAGGATGGGTGGAAAGTTGCACACGCGTCACATTAAATCAATTGCTGACTCTGTTGAGTGCTCACGTTGTTTTCGACTACAAACTATGCAAATCATGAAGATCAAATGCTAAACTTTTTAGAAAAATCCATGATGTTTTCAATTTTAACATTTTGGTCAATGGTACATTTTGTCTCGAGCTTAGCCTAGTTGCATCCCCATTTTAAAGGGCCAATGTCGGCTGCCCTAGTTATGCATCACATGGTACATTTCTTCAAAGCAATTTACAAAATTAAATTATCATATTATGCTTCGACACCAGTTCCAATGTGCCTTGTTATGCATCCAAGCATTTCTACGTAAATACCTAATATACTCCACTCTTTGATAATCAAGCGTTAATACATTTTCCCAGATAATCTATCATTATGTACCATATCAATCAAATCATTAACATAATTTGTAATTTTTAAATTATATTTTCATAATTTGTAAATTGTATAAGAGATAAGACTATGTCGATTTCACTAAAAGTTTACATTATTCGCTTACTTTTTATGTTCTCTTTTACTCGTTTTGATAACGATCACAAATATAGGCTAGTTTTCACAAAATACTTTTATACAAGAATGGATAATTGTGTTTTCATTTTACATATTAATAATTAAAATAAACCAAAACCAAGTTGTAAAAAAACTACAATTTTGTAAAACTCTTTACTTTCCAAAAAATTAAACTTAAAATTAAAATTAATTTCTGATTCAACACTAATTTATCATATTTTTTAATTTTATTTGAAAAATGTGACTTTTTATTCTACATTTTTTCTTTTCAATTTGGAATTAGAGTAAAATAAATTCACTTTGAAATTAAAAAGGTTACATACACAAATATTTATAATCCATTTACATAAAAGTGCATATTTTGATTATATAAATCCTTAAAACAGTCAATACTGTGGACTTTATGCATTTTGACAATATTTATGTTTGTCTCACAACTCATCAAATGCATGTAGTAAGGTCCAAATATGACTTGATCTAGATAGAATGATATATGGCAATCAAAGTGAAAACATAAAGTGAGTACTAACATTTAACGTGGAGTGTGAAGTGTGGTAAATGTAGAATAATAGAATATGAAGACAACCAGATGGGATACACTCATTACTTGTAGTTTCTTCCTAATCTCATCCTTAACAACTTGGAGTGCTCCATCTCTTGGCTATGGTTATCCTCTCCCTTTGTTTCTGCAAGATTGTGTATCTTCACCTCTATTGTATTTCGATGTTTGAACTTACTAAGTATATTATTAGAAATACTTGACCTTGGTCAAAGTTTTAGAAACTGGGGTATGCCCCTTTTACAAATGTATTCTAAAATGGACTTCGGTCTCGGGCAAGCCTAGAGATTTTCTTCTCCGTTCTTTCCTACCAATGCATGTTTGAATGAAGATTCTTGTAAAACATAAGATAAATATGGAGTATGATGAGTATAACTATGGATATGAGAAATGACAAAGTTAGAGGAATGTATTTAGGCTAATAGTCCTTCAGTCTAACTTCGTCTATCTCACACATTTTATAAGTTAAATGGTATATTTTCATTACTTAATTATTTTATTTTTTCAATTCAAAATAAATATATTATAAATAATTTATGAATTAAATCTATTTAATATATTTAGTTAAGAGAGATTATTTCATGATATTAAATTGGGAAAATCTAACAAAATTATTGATGAAAAAGGTAAGCTAATTAGCCAACTATAATCTATTCACATGTTTACGAATTCATTTGTAGAGTCACACAATGCAAGCCCACCAAACACGCAGGTTCCCCTTCATTCATCTGCATATATGTATTCAAATTTCCCATGTACATTTACAAATGTTGTATATTTCTCAATAAATTCAACATATATGTAATGTATCTTAAAGATGTAATCGTGACACAGATTTAAGGGCAATTTTTTATTTTGTAAATCTTAGTCATGTATACTTCTATTTTTTACAATTGTTCCTCCAATGCTTCACAGCTATGATCAATAACTATTTAACTACATTCTCACATTTCCAAATTACCTACTACCCACCTTCCTTTCAATTCTTCATTTTCCCAGCACAACACTTTGACAACTACACATATGGCAGGAACATTGGTGCTTGTGCCCCTTGTTTTTAAGTCTTTTTATTATTAACATCTATTCAATTCATTATAAACCATTGTTGAAAATGCAATACTTGGTAAATGTCTTTTGCTTGAAGATTGTGATAAGCAAAGTGCATGTGAGCCATAGATTGTGATTCTTTAGGCTAAATTTATCTAAAGTGTTTCAAATTGGATGCAATAGTTTTTGTTTCTTCTCAACTACAAATTCTTCATAATTCTCCTCTAATTTTTGCTCCCAAGAAGGTTTTGACCATTTCCCTATTAAAAATTCTTGATATTTGACTATGGAGAGTGTAATTGGGTATTCTAAGTTTTTGATGCCCAAAAAGAGTCATAGGGGAATGTAAGATAAATGTTGCTTTGAATAACATTACCGCTTATTCACACAACCTCATTGTTTTTTTGAAGATGTTAAAAAAAAAAAAAAAAATATATATATATATATATATATATATATATATATATATATGAAATTTAGTATTTATTCATGTTGGTGTAAATAAGTATTTACTTATTACACTTAAGTTTACTTAGGTTAATGCATTAGTTTATTATTTTGCATTATTTTATTATTTTTATTTGTGAGACACTTAGGAGTTTGCGCACCTATTTGAGTTGTCATGTAGACAACACAGGAGTATGCAACTCTATTTAAGCATATGGTGTCTACAACATTGATTTGCATGTCACACCCTTGTAGGCTTGTCCTCTCATCACCGCACTTACTTCCATGTTTAATGGAGGATAACCCATATCTGGTGGACATGTGCTTGGTTGTATGGCACATCATGTAGCTGATTATGAGGCATTCTAGATGTATCTTAGAGGCCTTTATATATAGGCACTCCTAGTGTACTCTCATGAATGGTATATTGAATACATCCTCATTCTGATCATACTCTTTCTCTCTTTGGTCTACTGTGTGCTTGTGTTTGAGTTCTTAGTTCCTGGGTGAATTTTGCCCTTAGGCAAATTCTTACATGGTATTAGAGCAACTTGGAGATTTTCTCATCACAAGCCGTTCGAGACCTCTTGCTTACTTCATCACCTCAGCCCGAATCTGGAGTGTTGTAGAAATTGGGAGTGTCTAGCACCATATCTGACCTCGCCATTGCGTTCAAAACGCTGAACCGATGAAAATCGACTATAAACTCGGCTACCTTGGCCCAAAGTTGATCGTGAGGCAAATTTTTTTTACAAATCAGAACCCGGAGGCCCCGATTTACAGTTCGGGTATGGTCTTTTTTAGATCTGTAATTTAATTTTCAGATCTATTTTTTCTCTATAATTTTCAAAATAATTTTTCGAATTCATTTTCCAGCAGAGAAGAGAAATTTTTTTTAGCAGACCCGGGCAGTGACATCCCAGATCTGCCATTTTTTGAGGTTTTAATTTATTGTCGCAGGCACTAGTACGGATTCAAACTGTGCAAAGGGAAATTACTTGCGAATTTCCCAGCATCTCGGCCGACAGCCACAATCTGAAACTCTCCAACAACTTACACTTTATTTAACAATTCGCGATCCTTTTCATTTATTTAGCACAAAGCGCTATCCCACAATACATGTGGGATTATACTACCACACATTTTAAAAAAAAATCGATGTAGTCTCCGAATTTTGGCAGTCGCAGACTTTCACCTGGCATTTTTGTGTGGTTTCCAACGCACTCTGAACAGTCCTGGCAACACCATTTGAAACTCTCACTCTGTTGCAGTTTCCCAACGTCGACATTGACAAATTCTAGACATTGCATTTGCTTCCCAGCATGCCTGTGATCTTCAACGTCAAACAAAAATTGGTGGTTGCTGTTGAAGATTCCCCCAGCTACGGTATATTCTAGCCGCAAATTTCCATTTGGCATCTACGAAGCAAAATTTGGAGTTTCTCGCTCGTGCCAGCTCACTGCGACAGTGTTTGGACACATGACAACACTTAAATCCCTGCCCTGCCACATCCGCGCCAGCAGAGCCCTCCACTCAACAGAAGGCCACGTGGACCTTTACACCGCCTGCAAGGGACATGTGTACACTTTGACATGCACCTCAACCCAAAATTACCACATCACCCGTGGATAGCTGGCCTTTTTGACACATCAGTATATTTTGACATGTGTACGATTCGTACAGTACAGACGACAACTTAGCGTGCCATGTCATCCCAAGGCACAATTTTTTGCTGACGTCATCTTTTGTTGAGGTTAAAATTGACGATCGTCTAACCGTCAAAACCAGACGTTTTACAACTGTAGTGACGGCTATTTGACCGTCAAATTTAGAGTTCCAATTTCTCCTCCAAACCCCTCTTCAGATTGCTTTTCAGTTTGGCAGCCTGACTTTGCGAGCCCATAACTCGGACATCCAGACTCCGATTCAGGTACAATTTTTTTTGAAATCAGGTAGAATTTCTTGAATTTTTTAGTAGTGTATTTTTTTTTGGTTTTGGTTCACAGATTTTGCAGAAATTGCATTTTTTGGCGACTGTACCTACATATTCCTGCATTTTGCAACTTCAAAAGCTCCGTATAGGCACATCTGGTCACTTTTTCAGGTTCCGTCTTTTTTGAAAGTGTGTATTTTTTTGTCTACTTTCTAGATCTGAAGTCAAATTCTAGGGTTGTGTGGACCAATTTCTCACTTTCAGAATTAGGCCTTCTTTGGCATTGTAAAGCTTTGGTTCTTTTTCAAAATTGTTGTAAAACAAAGCTATAGTGCTTAAGTGACAGATTTTAGCCTTATAAGGCAATTGTAAAAGGAAAATCAGAAAGTCCACTTTGTTCATTTTGACAAGTGGCTCATTGTAAACGCACTACTTATAAAGTGCCAACAACATCTTTTTTAGGGGGGTCTTTTGATTGAGTGAAAAGGAGGGGTGTGTATTGTGTTTTTGTGTCTCTATTTTGTGCTCTTTTCATTTTCTACATCATGGGTTTTAAATGTCCTCCTTTAACTTCACACAACTATTCTACATGGAAAGCTATTGCATGGAGTAGATTAATGGAAAAAGGATATAGTTTGTATGTTGATGGTACAATTACCAAACCTACTGATGCTAAAGAACTCATTGATTAGCAAAATCAAGACCGATAGGCTTTAGGTGTTATGAGGAGTTGTGTACATGGGGATCTTCTCTTTCACATTAAAAATTGTTCATAATCTAAAGAAGCTTGGGACAAACTTGAACAATTGTATGGTAAAGTGGATGAAGAAAAGGGATTTCAGATTGAAGATGATCTACTTCTCTTGGATCCTAAGAATTATGACACAATTCAAGATTACATCATCAAATTCAATGAGTATAAGGCACTTTTGAAAGATTGTGGAAATCCCATGAAAGATGACAGGTTGATTCATCACATCCTGAAGAGGTTACCTTCTGAGTATGCCAACTTTGTTTCGAGTTTTAATACTCATAGGTTAACCATGGGATTTTCTTATCAGAAGCCTTCCTTTGATGGATTTGCAGACATTTTGATTGTTGAACAATCTCACTTGGTGGATTTTGGACTTCTCAAGTCATCTAAGACCAAAGCCTTGGTGGCTAGTGATGCTCACAAATCTAGTCAAGGGGGAAAAAGCAACAACAACAAGAGGCAGTGGAAGCAGAAACAACAATCTGAGACACAACAATCCTCCTCTCAACAAGGTGGTTCTTCTTCAAACAAGAAGGGAAGTAATGAAAAGAAGGACAAACTCTTTTGTGCATACTGTAAAAAGCCAAATCATGATGAGCATCATTGCAAGACAAAAAGAATCAATGAGTTAGAAAATCTACTCAAGAAGAACAAGATTCAAGTGCCAGGTACTTCCCAGGATTCTACTCCTACCTCTTCAAAAGGTAAAGGTCAAGCACTTATGGCAAACACAAGTTCTTCAGAATGGATACTTGACTCAGGTGCCTCTTACCATATGGGTTCTTCAAGGGAAGACTTTTCTTCATTGAAGTAGTGAAAGGTACCACACATCTTCGTGGGAGATGATACTAAGATGGAAGTTGAAGGGAAAGGACATGTTGAAATGGAAAATGGAGAATTCAAAGATGTTCTCTACATTCCAAATCTAAGCTCCAATCTCCTATCAGTTTACCAAATCACTCACCTTGGAGATGGTCATAAGGTTGAGTTCCTTCCAGATTCAGTGATGGTGCGAAAGTCTAAAAGATGATTCATTGGTAGCAGTTGGGAAAGTCAATCATGACAAGAGGCTTTATTCATTCTCCCACTTTGTGCCTAAGAGTCCTTCCCAAGCCTTGTTAACTCACTCTAATTCTAACATCAACCTTTGGCATGAGTGGTTTGGTCACCTTGACTTTCGCTCTCTTCAACAACTTTGCTCAAGACACATGGTCAAAGGTCTACCTAATATCAACTTTTCTAAGGGAGAGTGTTCATCTAATTCAATGGATATGAATCTCAAGGAGAAGTATGATAAAAGGAAGTCTTCTCGAGCTCTAGTTGTTCTTCAGCTAGTTCACATGGTATTAGCTAGACCCTTTGCAGTGACTTCAGTTAGCCAAGGCCGCTACATACTCACATTTGTTGATGACTTTTCGAGATTCACTTGGGTCTTCTTCCTTCATCATAAGAATGAATTGGTTTATAAGATTCAAGACTTCAAGGCTCATGTTGAACACAAGTCAAGGAAAGCCATCAAAGTACTAAGGGTGGATAATGAGAATAGATATGTTGACAAAAGACTTAAGAACTTTTGCAAAATTGAGGGGATTGATTTTCAGAACTCACCAATATTTAGTATGCACAAGACAGATGTTGCAGCAATGAGGATTAGGACTCTCAAGACCACGGAAAGTTGCATGATAAAGGCCAAGTCTCTCGATCCTACACTTGAAGTTGAAGCCATTAGCAGTGCTACTCACATACTTAACAGGTCTCCTCATCCAACCTTAGATGGCAAGACTCCTTTTGAGGCATGGTGCGGCAGAAAACCAGTTGTGAGTCACCTTCGAGTCTTTGGTTGTCCAGCATGGGCAAACCTATCCTCCAAGAGTTGCAAGGCACCGACACCTAAGCCTTGTACCTTCATCGGTTATAAAGACAATGTGAAGGCTTACAGACTGATGGATCCAGAGACTCATGAGATTTTTGTGGAGAAGGATGTTCCCTTTGAGGAAAGTTCACTGAGCTTGTCCTCTACTCCTCTCTGCACATCATACACAGTGGAAACTGATAGTGACACCAACAATAGCACTTCAACAGGTTCAGACACGTGGGGTTTTGTCGACAGTTGCAGTGAGAGGTCACATCAGTTCAGTCCACGTGCTTACATTGCCACAGTGAAAGGTCCATCACATCATGATACATCTCGTCTTCTAGCTCCAGCTTTAGTTGACTTGAGAGACAGACTTGAGGACATACATCTTCTCATTGATGATGATTCCTCTACAGTTGTTGCGAGGGCTCACTCTGACCCTCATGTCCATTCTCTACATGATCAATCTTCACAGGTTGGTGTGATTGTGGATCCTTATGAACAACAATTAGTGGAGGTCTCTTTGTCAGTAGAGGAGACAGATGGTTCAGTGGAATAGGTTCAACAAACATCCTTGCCAGATCTGCATTCATTCTTTTCAGCACAGTTGGAAGGGATGAACTTCAGCATCAGTACAGGGATACTTGAGTAGGTTTCAGGGCCAAAACACATCTTCAGGACTGTACCTTTGGCATTGTTTCTTCCTAAGGGGAGGAACACATTTCTGCATTCTTGGACTAGCTTCTTCATCAGAGCAGCTTTCACTTGTTGGCATTCTTCTTTTGGGGGGGGGAAGCCTATTCTGTCTCTCTTCCTTCTCTCATTCTCTTATGTATATATTGGATGTATGTTGTAATGGGTGGGGGGGGGGGGGTGGGCGGGGGTTCTTGATTACTCCATCCATCGATGCATCCTTACTTATCTCTCTTTTGGGGGGAGGGTTTTTTTATGCATCTTCATCCTAGTTTGTAAGCTTAAGGGCATTCCCCTAAGATGCACTTAAGGGAGGGTGTTGGTGTAAATACGTATTTACTTATTACACTTACTTAAGTTTACTTAGGTTAATGCATTAGTTTATTATTTTGCATTATTTTATTATTTTTATTTGTGAGACACTTAGGAGTTTGCGCACCTTTTTGAGTTGTCATGTAGACAACATAGGAGTACATAACTCTATTTAAGCACATGGTGTCCACAACATTGATTTGCATGTCACACCTTTGTAGGCTTATCCTCTCATCACCACACTTACTTCTGTGCTTAATGGAAGATAACCCATATCTGGTGGACATGTGCTTGGTTGTATGACACATCATGTAGTTGATTACGAGGCATTCTAGATGTATCTCAGAGGCCTTTATATACAGGCACTCCTAGTGTACTCTCATGAATGGTATATTGAATACATCGTCATTCTGATCATACTCTTTCTCTCTTTGGTCTACTATGTGCTTGTGTTTGAGTTCTTAATTCTTGGGTGAATTTTTCCCTTAAGCAAATTCTTACAATTCATAATAAAATTTTCCATGGATTTTTTTTTTATGATATATAATACAAGTTTAGTTTAGTTTTTTATATATATTTGATAAGTGGTTTATAAATTTTGATAGATTATTTACTTATGATATAATAATTTATATATTAACACTATTAAATTTCCACAATCCATGATAATAGTAATATTGCTTCTGGTTTCAACCATGTGAGATCTTTTTATTTGTCATCACGATAACTAAAAGAGCATAAGGAGAAGACAATTTCTTTGATTAACATTATTTGTTTTACATTTAACAAATTGTAATGTCTTGTTTTATATATATATAGTTTTCTTTTATAAGAATTTGGTATAGCTCTGATACCATGTAAGAATTTGTCTAAGGCAAGAATGAAATGCCAAGATCTAGAAGCTCAAGAGATAGCACAAGAGAGACAGGATATGATCAAATAAGAATGGATTAATTAGATAATTAGATAAATACATCATAGAAGTGCCTTGTATATAAAGGCAACTGATATGACTAGGAGTCAACAAAGAGATAAGCATACCAACTAAGCACATGTCCGCCAAGAGTGGATTATCCTCCATTGTGCATGAATGTACATGCAACAATGAGAGAATAAAAATGTAGAGGTGTATCTTATAAAGAGATGTAGTAGACAACATGTGCTCAATTGGAGTGCAAACTATTGTGTTGTCAACATGACAACTCATATGAATATGCAAACTCATAGGTGTCTACATGACAACTAATATGAATATGCATTAACCTAAGTAAACTTAAGTAAAGTGTAAATAGTAAATACTTATTTACACTAACATCCTTATATTATTATAAATGGTCTAACTACAATATCTTTAATCATAAAAATGATAATCATAAAACAAAAGCTTACAAATTTTTGAATATTAGTGTTAGGCACAATATACTAGTACTTGTTGTATATGAGCAATGTTAGTATGCTAATAGAAACCAAATTTAAATAAAGCTTCTACAAACTAAACAAAATTCATAAACTTCAAGATAGACTAAGATGAGCTCTCAATTGAAAATATGAGCCATTAATGGGCTCTCTCAATGAGAAGCTCTCTTGTTGAGTGGCTTTATCTAAATGGATAGGATGTATGCTCAATATGCTTCCAAAGGCTTCAATGGATGATTGTGGATTTTTGGTGTGGATAGATGGCTTTAGTATGGATTTGGCTCTCAAAATAGCATTATAACTTTACTTCATGGATTGTGTTATTTTGCAAAGGGGAAGGATCCAATTTATAGGCAAGAGGCTTGAGGGATTGAGGGCTAAGATGCAAGGATGGGAAAAAGCTCATGGAGGGCTCAGATTGCATGAGAAGAGAGCACATTGATTGTGCTTCCTTATAGCCAATCAAGGAGTGACACATGTCACATGGTGAGAGGATGGAGGAAAGGGGAAAGATGAGTCAAC
The DNA here is from genome assembly GCA_028749045.1 of Cupressus sempervirens. NCBI lineage: Eukaryota > Viridiplantae > Streptophyta > Pinopsida > Cupressales > Cupressaceae > Cupressus > Cupressus sempervirens. The sequence continues at coordinate 112,873,988 of CM053791.1, read as the reverse complement.
AAAGGAGGCTCAAGGGATAAAATCTTCATAAAGACCCTCATAATGACTTGTAAGAGCAATAAAAGGGCTTGGAAAAGTCATTTATGACCTTGTGGGCTTCATAAAGTTTTATGGTTGAGATATTTTGAGGGAGATGAGAGCAATTTTGACTTGGACTTGATTAGGAGGGTTTTAAGCTTGCTTAGGCTTGTGCAAATGATTAGAGGAAGGGTTAGAGATGGCTTAGGACTAGGCAAGTGGATGGCAAGTGGATGGCATTTAATGAGGGTGGGTGAAGGAGGAGATATTTGTTAACTTTGGCTTGGGTTAGTAAGTTTTAACCCATGTTTAGAGAATGTGACAAGGTTAGGAGGGGATTAGGATTAGGGTTAAAGACATCTTATAGAAGAGTCTAGACTTTGGATGAGGATAAAGACTTTCTAGAATAGTCTAGAATTTCCTAGGATGAGGATGAAGACTTTCTAGAAGAGTCTAGAACTTCTTAGGATGAGGATAAATTAGATTTTTAGGAAATAAATAAAATTTTATTTATTTCAAGGGTTTGGGTTGAGGAGATATTTATTAAAACTTTTTTAATAAACATGAGGATTAATATTTAATCTTAATTAAATATTTTGAGTTGGGATTAGGAGTAGGAAATGATGGGATTAGCCTTTAATCGAAATTAAAGAAGGATTAGAAGATTTTGGAAAAGGTTATTGGTCATAAGGAAATTGGCCAAGTTTTGGGCAAAAAATAAATTTTTTATTTATTTTAGGATTTTTGGTCAATTTATTAATTAAATAATTAATAAATAAGGAAATAATGTTTAAATAAGATTTAAACATTTTTGGGAGGGATTCCTTAATTAAATATTTTAAATTAAGATAAAGGGATTTAATGGCATAAAAATTAATTAATTAATTAATTAATTAATTAATAAATGATGATGTCATCAGGGATTTTTTCAAAAAATAAAAATACTTTATTTTCTAAAGGATTTTTGGTCAATTTATTAATTAAATAATTAATAAATAAGGAAATAATGTTTAAATAAGATTTAAACATTTTTGGGAGGGATTCCTTAATTAAATATTTTTAATTAAGATAAAGGGATTTAATGGCATAAAAATTAATTAATTAATAAATGATGATGTCATCAAGACTTTTTCAAAAAATAAAAATACTTTATTTTCTAAAGGATTTTTAGGTGTCTACACTTGCAAGCTTTTGTGCATGCAACAATAAGCTAATAGGTGCTTTATAATAAATTATTTTTTAAAATATAATTTTATATGAATAAATTAAATTATGAGTAATTTTTTCATTCAAATAAAATTATATATAAAAATATTTTAAATAGATTAAGAAATATCATTTATTTATGTAATTTATCATATATGAATAAAATAATCATTTTAAAATAATTTACAAAAAATATATATTATGAAAAATTAATAAATAAATAGAAAAAAATAGTTAAAAACTACTTGTCCTATAAATATTTTATTGGCTAAATAAATTAAAAGAATTAAAAATTAATATTTAAAGTAAAGTGAAAACTAAACTAAATTAAAATAATTAAAAAATTAAAACCTAATTCAATTAAAAAAATCAAACTAAAACTAGGCAAGAGCTTACAACACAACGGTAAACTATGAGCCTCTCATCGGGGAGGTCTTGGGTTCGAATCTACTCAAGATTAATGCATAATAATAATTAATCTTAACAATAATAATAAATAAATAATAAATAATCTAGGCTTCAGTTGATTGCCTATCGAAAAAAAATCAAATGAAAATTTAAAACAAAATCATAGATGATATTTTAAAAACAGTGAATTATAACTTCTATTTTTAATTTTAAAGTTTTTTGTTAATTCTTTTTTGAAAGATAGGAAAAATATAGCCTAAAAAAAATTAGGAAGAGGGATGACAATAAGGGCCCATTTGGTAATAGGAATTAGGCAGGAATAGAAAAATCTAAATACTCGCATTCGTAAATTAGATGATTGTTTGTAAAATATAAATGTGGAATTAGAATTTGTGTTTCCAAATTTTTACCCCAAAATGGGCATACGTCTCTCCCTCAAAAAAGGTGGAATAAGAATAGCTTATTCCTATTCCACTTTTTAATAAATCCTATTTGATGGATTGTCGAGTATGTCTATAGCATTTCTGAGCGACAAAGAGACATTAATTCAGTTTTTTCTTAAAATAGTCATAGAGTAATAGCCTTTCATATAGTTGCAAAATATTGTGACTTGTCACTGGAGAAGCAAAATTCGTGAAAAGATTTAGTCTTTGGAGAAAGTCATACCCCAAGGTTTGAAACTAGACACGGCCATAATGCTGGATGAAGTTAAGGTTTTGGAAGATTATGTTGATTCAAAGCTAGGCCTCAAATCAAACCCTGACATTATAGACAATCATCTCGCAAATATTTATCTGGAGCAAAATTTTAAGCTTTGTCTACCATTTCTAGGCTTCTTCTAGCATTATTGACTTCGTCTAGAATTCAGAAACAACTCTTTTGCACAGGAAAAACAATGGTTATTTCACAACAGAAGGAAACACTTGCATCTACATGACCTAATCTATACAATAATTTCTCCAATTTCTTCATTGATTAATATTTTATAAGTATCTTATTTTTCTCCTCTCAATGCATAGATCTTCCGAATTTGATCTTCAACTTTGAATTGTAATATCAACATCGTGATTGTTCTCGTATGTGGGTGGAGATGTGAGGTTTCATATGATATCCTACTGTGAAAATTTGGTAGATGGAATTTTTGGATTCTAGGTCAACCAAACATGTCTAAGTGATATTCCAAAAAAATTGATAGAAGAAATTCAAACAACAAAGAAAAAAAAAAAACAACTCCCACAAATATACTATTGGTCAAATAAATAAAAAAAACTAAGAATCAATTTCTTAATAATATATATCAATGGTGGCACAAAGAAAATTTTGAAGGATCAATGATGTTTTGTTTCATAGCCAAATTGAAATCATTAAAAGAAAAAATAAACAAATGTGATAAAGATCATTTTAATAACATATTTAAAGAAAAATAGAGAATGAAGAAGAATTGAAAAACTTCGACGATTAACTCATTAGGGTAGGAATGAATAATGAAAAATATATCAAATAAAAAGAGCTTCTTGCTAAATAGGAAAATATCCTAGTAAAAGAAGAAATATTCTGGAAATAAAAATCAAGAGAACAATGGTTGTTAGAAGGTAATAGAAATGCAATTTTTTTCATAAGAGAAATTTTAATAAAATAACAAAATTTTGGAAGTCTTGGATTCTTCAATGTCTGGCTCAAGAGTTACTATTAAGGGAAGCAAAGAGATGATCCATGTCTCAACTTTAATTACTGTTGGGTGTGTGGACCTCACCTAGGACCAGTTCCTTGACATGGTGGAAAGAACCCCCTCTCCCATTATGGTGTCTTCACTTGTCAAGGTCTCACTTAAGGAAATGTTCACTTCTAACCCCCTAGTTAATTGACAAGGGCATGGTGGATGGTAATATGAGTGGTAAGCAGGAGGTCCTTGAGGTGACTCGCAAGCTGGCTGACGATGAGCTGAGGGAGAGAGTGCACGCCCTGAAGGAAACAATGAGACTGCTGGCTAAATTCACTATCAAAGTGACACATGCTACGACCACTACTATGTACCTGTTGAAAGAGAACCAGGGCGAGGACCTAATTCATGAAGACTCCAGGATGTTGTTTGATTTCCTGGCTAAGGACTGGGCTAACATTCTCCTTAAGGGGAAGGATGACAAGCAGCCCAATTAGGGCATGTCCCTCTTGGTTTCCTTTTTTTATGGTTTGCTTGTTATAAAACTTAGTTTGGTTTAAGGCTTCTCTACCTTTGTTGATAAACTTTTTCAGCTTAAGTAGCACTGTTACAAGCAATATTAGTTTGTTTCCTGGTAAGACTTTTATTATGTTTTTTTTATTAGTAAGAGGCTAAAGCCAAAGTTAATTATTATTATTTATTTCGATTCATTATTTCAATTATTAGATAATCTCGAGTAGATTCGAACCCAAGACCTCCCAATAAAGAGGCTCACAATTTACCATTGTGTTGTAGGCTCTTGCCTAAGACTTTTATTATGTTATTTCATATGTTATTTTTGGATTGATAGTAGTAGGGGGTAGTTTTGTGTGGTGGCAATCTGTTGGTTGTTACCAGTTTGTTTGTAAGGGTCAGACCCCTTGTTTGGCTGCTTTTTAATTCGAAAACAAAAATCAAGGATAATTTAGGAAGGGTAATTGAAAACCCAAATGAGATAATGGAAACCTTTGTGAATTATTATATAGATATCCTTAATGATTTTGAATCATCAAATATTATAGCTCAGAATAAGATGTTAGGATCTATTTTGAAAATAATAACAATTGAAAAATATAATATAAATTTAAAGTTCTTGAAATTTACCAAAGAAGAAATTAATGTTGTCATTTTTCAACTTAATCCTGATAAATCTCTGTGCCTTGATGACTTTCAAGCTTTTTTCTTTTAAAAATGTTGGGATATTCTGGGAGACGATCTTTGGAAGGTGATTGAGACAACTGGGAATTATGGATCCCTTCTAACTAAAATTAATAATACATTCCTAGCATTAATTCCAAAGAAAACTGAACATATGGATCCAAGAGATTTTAGGCCCATAGTATTGTGTAATACAATCTACAAAATACTCTCAAAAGCACTAGTCAACAAACTTAAAAAAGTACTACCAAAACTCATTTTAGAGGAACAAACATATTTTGTTCCCAATAGGTCAATTCTCAGTGGTAATATTATAATTTAAGATTTAATTCATTCTATACAAATTAACAAGGAAATTTGTATGCTAATGAAGCTAGATATCCAAAAGCCTACGATAAAATGGATTGGAGTTTTTTATGTAAACACTCAAAACTTTTGGGTTCTCTCGTCAATGGGTCAACTTAATATTTAATTATAGTTCAACACCTAAAATATCCCTCCTCATAAATGGCACCCCTTAATGGTTTTTTAGCATATTTAGAGGACTATGACAAGGGGATCTTATATCACCTTTTCTCTTCATTATTATGGAAGAAGCTTTTGGCATAGCTATAATAAAGGCTCAAACTGAAAGGAAAATTAGAGGAATCACAATAATTGAGGAGGTCCCAAAAATAACACATCAACAATTTGAAGACGATACAATTTTACTAGGAGAGAGAATTTTGGAAGAAACTCAAAATTTTGAGCAAATAATAAATAATTATATGAAAGCATTAGGTCAAAAAATAAATGCTAACAAGGCAAGAGCCTACACTGCATCAATAAGTTGCAAGCCTCTCATCAGGAAGGTCTTGGGTTTGAATATACTTGAGATTAACACATAATAATAATTAATCTAACAACAATAAAAAATAAATAATAAATAATCTAGGCTTCAGTCGATTACCTATCGAAAAGAAAAAATACTATCAAATCAAACATTTTCTTTATTAATACTAAAGAGGAAGTTGAGAGAAATTTGTAGAATAATGGAATTCATAAAAGGAACATTTCCATACAAATACCTTGGTATTCAACTTGAAAAAGGCATTAGAGAAAGTAATGCTTGGGATACGATTTTAGTAAAATTAGGAAGTTGGAAAGAGAAATGGTTAACTAAAGCTAGTAGATTGACCATGATCAATGTAGTACTTTTGGTCATCCCCAAATATCATATGTCATGTCTTCCCCTACCCAAAGGTTTAAAAAGGAAATTAGACTCTAAATTTAAAAACTACTTCTAGCAAGGTATCCGAGATAAGAAAAAAATAAGCTTTGATAAAATGGGAAAAAAATGTAGACCTAAAGGATTTGAAGACCTAGACATAAAAAAAATTTGAGTTCGTAAAATGAGGTGCCAGGGAAAAAACTTATTTGGAGAATGTTTAAAGAATGTAATACTAAATGAGCCAAAATTTTATTTCATAAATATTTATACAATAATAATTCTCTATTTTTGTTTAGAACTAAAAATCCTCCAAAAGTTTTAAGAATTTGGAACTTTATGTTGAATTGTCACCCATTAATAACTAATAACTAAACTTGGGATATCAGTTTAGGGTATGATTCTTTATTTTGGGAAGAGTCATGGGCTGGGTTCCCTTCTCCAGATAGTGTAAATCTACCTATCAACATAGAAAATTCTCTTTCAGCTTTGTGGGGTAAGAACGTTAGTGATTATAAAATTAAAATGAATGATAATCAGTATGGAGGTTGGCAATGGAAAACCCTAGAAGAAACTCCACTTTCATCAGAGGAAAAGTACATTTTAAATCAATTTTTAAAAAAGTAAACAGACAAATCATAAAAATAACTCGGAAGATAAACTAATTTGGGGAGCCTCAAAGGATGAAAATTATAACATCAAACAAGGGTACAAAAAGATAATAAATTCTCAATAATGGGATAAGATTAACATCACTCTAAATCTATGTTGAGATCTAGCACGCCTTCTAAAAGTAGGTATCTTCCTTTGGGCTACTCTTCAAAAGAGAATTCTAATAGCAAATGGGTTCTTCAAGATGGGTTTTGAAGAAACATTTAGATGCCCACTTTGTGAAAAAGAATAGGAAACTACCAAACACTTGTTTAATGAGTGTCCCTTTGCTAAGAATTGTTGGTATTCGTTATGTAAGAAATTAAATTGCTAAACCGCATTACCTGATAGCCTTTTTTTTTTTTTGAAAAGTTGGTCGAAACATGTTTGTTCTAAGGTTTATAGCAATTCATGGAAAATATCCCCTTCCATACTCCTATGGGAATTATGGAAAGAAAGGAATAGAATAATTTTTTTTACTGAAAAGATAGATTTAACATCCCTTTTTAATAAATTGGAGGCTAGTGTTATTGAGGTAGGTAACAATCATCTCAAAAATTCATAAAAGGAGGAAGATTCATTTTTAGACTTGGATGCATATATGCATAAAAATTGGTTTAAACTAATTAATCCACCAATGATATACATACAATCTAACAAGATTGTTAGGAAAGAATGTAAATGGGAACCTCCTTGTGCTGGATGGTCAAAGTTAAACTATGGTGGGCCCTCCAGAGGTAATCTAGAACCACTAGGCTTAGGATATATTATTTACTCAAATAATGGATCATACTTAACTAAATGTGCCAAACCTTTAGGAGTAATGTCTAATAACTTAGCTGAATTAGAGGCCTTGATAGGAGGCTTAACTCTAAGTAGAGAGATATGTATTAACAATTTAGTTATCAAAGGAGACTCACAAACTATTCTAAATGTGTTAGGAAAAAGAGAAACCCCAAATTGGATCCTTAATTCTAAACTTGAATATGCCCTAGCGATCATTGATCAATTTGAAGAAATGATCATAAAACATATTTATAGGGAAGTTAATAAAGAAGAAGATAATCTCACTAACAAATGAGTGGATGAAGAAGATATTCTATTAAGATAAGCTAATATGATAAGTATAAGTTAGACACTTGCTTTTGGAGCGAAATTGGTTCATAACTTCTACTGTCAAAATAAATATGTTAGTTTGTTTTGATAGGTTATGTATGTCTATGTTGTATGATTGACCAATTTAGTTGATATCATGGAAGTTTACTCTTAACAAGAGACATATTCTGGTTGTTCAAAACTTCTTCTCATATACCATTTGATTTTAAAATTAAAGTTAAAAGGAGATAAGTTTTCGTTTTTTTTTTTTTTTTTTTTTGAAGGTGAAAGTAGTCAAGGCTACTAAAATTATATATAAAATAATAAAATAGAATTCAAAGGCTCCACGGGGAAAGAACTAGGAAGAAAACCCCACATCCTAGCCCCATTTCAACAATTACATTGATTTATAATTCTCAAAGCGAGAACATATAACCCAATAAAAATATTCTACAAAAGATAAGTTTCTTTCTTGATTATGAAGCATACTTCATTTCATTCTAACAACTTGATTGTAGCCAAGTTTAATTTTTAGGTTATATTCACAAGGAATTATCAAGAGCAAAGCCATAAATTTGGAAATAAAAAATAGGAACTAAAAGTGGTTAAATTATTCTAAGATATTTAGGTGAGGGCTACACCAAGGATACCTATCCATCTCTGATCTTGGTGCCCAATTGAGATGATTTTAAATCTAAACACAATCTTGTGCCTCATGACTCTCACTTATTAAAAATAAAAGAAAAAACTAAGAATGAATATTAAAATTATAAAATTAAACTAATTTAAAAAATAAATTAAAATAGTTATAAAATTAAAACCTAAATGATAATTAAAAAATATTGAATTTAAATATGTCAAAAAAAAAGAGATTTTTTCTAATTTCAAAATTATTTGTTAATTTGAAAAAATCATAGTCGGAAAAGAAAGTTTTTTTTTTGGATAGGTAATTAGTTGAAGCCTAGATTATTTATTATTCAATTTTATTATTGTGAAGATTAATTATTATTATGTGTTAATTTTGAGTAGATTCGAACCCAAGACCTCCTCGATGAGAGGCTCACAATTTACCGATGCATTGTAGGCTCTTGCCTAGCCGGAAAAGAAAGTTATCTGGGAAAATGACTCACAATTTATGGCGAGAAAAAATTATTTTCGAGAATAAAGTTCCCACACAAAGCCTATTGACTTAAAAATAGATGATTTACAATAGCAATGATTTTAGGTTTTACAAACAAATAAATTGAACAATGTTAATATTTATGATTTAAAAGATATTATCATTTAATATTATTATAAAGACTATTGACAATAATTTTGACTTATAAATATTATATTTTCTTTGTACTACTAATAATATAATTTTATAAGTATAATATTTATACACTACTTGCATACACAATTAGAACTACATCCCTAGGGTCTTTCCACAAAAGACAAATCTAGACTATATTCCCCACAAAGGCAGGGATGCTAGCTCCTCAAAGGTTCTTGTTTGATTTTAAATTATTTTTACTTACTCTTTTACAAAAGACTTTGTTTATTAATGATTTGATTTTGCCCATATATTATTTGGAGGAAACATAAAATATGTCATAAATCATTTATGAAATAATTATGTAATTACCTAAAAGGGTGCTAATGTTGGGATGTATTAATTTTAATAAATTATCAACCAATCAAATAAATGGAAATGATGAGCCCTCACTTCCATGTAAAGGAGGTTTAAAAAGGTTTATGATTTGGTCATGACCTCCTAGCCACTAATCCCATGATGAATTGGGAAGCCCTAAATTGGATGGAGGAAAGCCTTTGGGTGGCACATATAATTATTGTATTGTACAAATGTATCTTTTAATATCCAGTTGGATTGCATGTTGAATATAACCTTTTCTAAAGTTTGTTTTAAATACCCCACCACCCCCGCCCCCACAATGTGTGATGCATCTCATATTCAAATCACTTGATCATCAATTTTAAACAGTTGTTAAACATTATTTCAAGGCCAAATTGTTCCCAACGTTGAGTTTAAAATAATTGATATGTCCAGTTCTAATTATTGTGTTTTTTGAGTCCAAGTATTTTGCTATTATTTTACAATAATTGCCTTAGCTCTCTCATCTTGATGATGGATCATTGAAAATGATCCGAAACGTTGATGCTGATAAACTCACACACAATCTCACCTAGAAGCATGAACATAATAATTGCCTTACTTATGAAAATAGTTAGCCCGAGGCATGTCATCTACCACAAAAAATGCAACAATTATAAAATAATATAAAGTTGGTCACAAGGCCTGTTAAAAGAATTTAAACGATTGTTACGTACTCTAGCCAAAATGTCTTCAGTTTATTTGGAGTAATTTTAGAGGAGGTCTTGACAACCTACTATAGAACTGATAAACTACCTAGTTATGTTTTTAAGAAAGCAAAAAGCAAAAGTTGCACCAGTGTCCCCTTTTTTAGCCCCTCTCTCCTATTTGCTATTCTCTTTTGATCAACTTCTACATAGCTAGATTTGAGGTGATAAAGAGGAACGTGCAGAAAGCAGACATTTTATTTGGTTTAGCTAGGAAGGTGCGCCTCTGCTCTCCCAACAATCACCTAGGTGCTGCTGATTATTTCTAGAAACAAGGAGTGTTTAGAAAAACTTCTTAAATTTTATTATTGTTATTTTTGAATGAGAAATATAATAAAACCCCTAAAAAATTTAAGACTAACCATTCAAAACGAATAATTAATAGCTAAAAATTAATTTAAAAATGAATCAATATAAATCTATTCTCATATTTAAAAATTTCAAATATTCAATGTGACAACTAATTAATTAAATATAAGCAAATGATATGAGGGGGGACTAACAACCCTCCTAAAATTTATAGGTGAGAAGAATATAACCCTTGAAAACGACCTACACTATTTCCTAGTGGGGACAACCGGGTGGACGGTTTGGAAAAATAAATGAAGCCGACCATACTTTTAATAAAAAATAAATGATGCGAAAATAGGAAAATAGAAGAGCCGATCTCTTGGCGCTATTTTTATCGAAAGCAAAAAGATCCCAACAAAACCCTCGCGTCAAGGAAGCGAGGTGATTGAAATGGAAGTGTACATTGTAAAGGTAAACGAATAACAACGACACGTGAGCGCTTCATGCCTTCATTAATTTCCTCCAATACTGGTTAGATCACAACTTGGCAGGCTAGTTTTGTTGAAACATTCCGCTATTTTACACCCGGAATTCTCCAGCCGTTCAAACAATTGTGCCTGCTGTTGAGACCTCGCCAACGCAATGTTTCAACCCTTCTGGTTCGATTTCTTAGCTTTAATTCTATTTCAAATTTATCAGAATATGATGGAATGCAACGTGGACGGCTTAGATGTGTATCGTTGGGTATTTCCAGCCTTTTTAAAAATTCTTTGTTTGAGGACTGTAATTTTGGCTTCACGATTTCGTTAGGTCTTATCACCTTTTTTGTTGTTTTGTGCAATTGGAAAACTGTATTGTGCAATGAGAAAACACGTAATTTTATAGTTTTCTGAGCCCTAGTGACTGGACCACGAGAGTTAGTGTTGTATGGGAGCCAGACTAGGAGCGGCACACACTTAAGTATCGCATGAGGGGTTGTTGGAAGAACAGGTTTCACTTGAAATTATAGTTAGCATATTTGTGGGACTGCTTTTGGAAGAACAATTTGCACGTGCAGTTTAACTTCAGGAAGTGAATAGAATAGCAATTCAGTTGTCGAGGACCGAGAAAGAATTGGAAGAACATTGAACGCTCCAGGGTTTGAAGGAATCGGTGTTTTTAGTAGTATAGTAATCCGCGTTCCAGGCAGTAAAAGAACTAGTGGCGCAGTTGTAGGGCATCTTGGAGGACTTGGAAGATCAGTGTATGCTCCATTCTGTTAAGGCTCTAGAGTACCTTGGCCTTGGAGGAATTGAAAGAGCAACAGACACTCTAGGCTGCAGTGCACCCCAGAGGATGTAGAAGTACAATTGTCACTCCGGGCTTTATAGGCACCAGCGTGTTAATGTTAAGAGTGATCTGTTCTCCTTGGGCTAAAGAAAATAGCAGCTTCATTGTAAAGAGCAACCTAGAAAGATTTGAAAGAATAATCTATACTCCATGCTGTAGAACACCTAGTGGAATTAGAATCACAATCTAAATTCCTTTTTTTTTTTTGGATCAGTAAGAGGCCAAAGCCAACAAATCACAATCTATATTCTTGGCAACAAAGGTACCTATATATTAAATGAAGAGCAATCTACACTTCAGGATGACAAAACAATGAGTAGAGCCGTTGTTGATCATCCTAGAGGAATTGAAATAGCAATCTGGGCCATATAACGAACAATAGCTTTGTGGAAGAGCATCCTAGGGGCAAATGGGATATTCTAGGTTTCAGCTCTAGCCGGTAAACCTAAATTAATGCTACCTTTTCTTTTAATTTCTACCTTTTATTCTAAAATGCTGCGGGGATCATGCTACATCTCTCAAATTAAATTTCTTGCTGTCACTGCTGAAATTTGGTTCCAACTACACGGTTAGGGTTTTGTACCTTTTCATGCTGTTATTTCTACCCTTCAAAGGTGCATGATTTTGTATGAATCTTGAAGAGATCATTGCTTGAAGAATTAATATTAGCTTAATTGGATATCTTAGGTTAACCCAATATTTGTATATTTTACATTAATCTGATTTCATATTTAGTTAAATTGTTGCTTGTTGAATGATATCTGGACATAATTTTCCCACACTGATTAAATCAGTTTATAACTTTATTGTGCTCATTGTGTGGAAATATATTTTTCCATTTTTCGCAATATGATCAAATTGCAGTATAATCGATGGAGACACACCCCTGTTCCTGTAGACATTAACACCATGTCTAATTCCTTTGATCGTGTCTAATTCCTTTGATCCAGCAACTTGTATCTGCACATTGAAAACTAATTCTTATATAATACAAAAAATATATCTTTACTTAGAATAACAAAAAAAAAACATGCAATCCTGTAGCTATCTGATGTCTCAGTATATAGTAATGAAAGGATGTAGAGAAAATATGTTTGTAATGGAACATGCAGCCTGGAATATTAAACTCAAAAACCAACACCCAATTTTCAGCCAAAGCTCTATAATAAAGTAGAATACCAATTTCAAAATTTCATTGCTTCTTGTGATATAGTAGGTAACAAGCTACTCCTATGGTTTCTTTATACAATTTTTTTATAGCTCATTGATACAAGTGACAAGGCTGACATTTGCATGTCTCTTTTACTTTCCATGGTTTTGAGAAATGCTTCTTTCTTTTGTGTTGTACCTCACGAGTACTCTAACAACCATAATGAATTCCATTCCAGTCGTATTTTATGGTAAACGGTGTTGTTGTATTTATCAAAGGGGATGAAAGCTATGTAAGTAGGTTTACAAAGATGATGTTTTTTAATATGAAACAATCCTAAACGAAAGATGAAAATAAAATAGTAAACTATTTAATAAACTAAAGACTAACCAAGATGATCATTAAAGTAACATTATAATATTCTAATACCCTCCCTTAATGGTCATTTTTTAATTGCTCTCTTTTGGTCACAAATTCTTTAGAACATTCTGCTACTACTGAGACCCTTCTTTTGCTCAATGTTAATGACCAAGAAGCCATCCAAGGTATTATTCCCTGTAGCTATAGACATCGACATGAAATTGAAACCATGATTTCGAGGAAAAGTGCCAAACCCTTTTGCATATGTACACTACACCACAAAACAAACTATAAGATGATTCAACAAGAACTTTTGCAAATGATCACTACGACTAAAACCAAATTGTTTAGGAGAAAAATTGAGAAAACTAGAGATAATTTTTGAGGAATCGATCAAAACCAAAGAATAGAATCCGAGACATGGATCAAAGAATGCAAAATTTCATTTTTGAGGTAAAATGGTAAAACCCAACATTTTTTTTGTGGAAAAAAAACTTATTAAAACCCAACAAATAATTTTTGAGGAAAATGTTATTAAAACCCACCCGTAATTTCTTAAGAGGAAAATATGAAAACCCATTAGAAGTATTTTAAGGGAAAAAAATTGAAAGCCCATCAGAGTAACCTTCATGTGTCGAAACATGAGACTGTGTGATTAACCATCACATGCAAGTACATGTAACTCACAAAATACCTTAGTTACCCGGGTTCGTTGGTTTGCCCTCAGAACCATGTCTGGATTCGAACCAGTTCGAAATACTTGTCTGGTTTGACCCGAATTTGAGCATGATTCCATTTGGAAGGGGCTGGTTCAAACCCGTAGGTTGGAAATTCGAACTCGGGTGAATTTGATGTGCCCAGATTGAATTTGCATTGAACCGAGGCAAGTTTCTTGCGATAGACAGCGTTTAAGTCATTTTTTATAACATATGTGATATTGTTTTGAGTTCCGCAGCCCTAAAAAGTGAATGTAAATAGGTTATTTTGGTGTCTAACATCATGATTCATGGATCATGATCTAATTTTAATGTTTTGAATCTTTTATGTTGAACTTGAAAATTGAAATATATGATGGTGTGATCTTGATTCATGATGCTATGATTACAACTTACATGTTTAAAGTTTATGCCTATGGTGTTTTTGTTGTTTAAATCATATAATTATATGATACTCCATGCTTCTAGGCCACACACATGCACGCGCACACACACGCACATCCACGTGCGTGCACGAGCACACACGTTTATAATTTTAACATGTTTTTGTATGAGTGAACCCAAAACTCTTTCCTAAATTTTGCCGTACCAGCAAACTGGTTCTTCGAACTTGTATTTAGAATTGAACTCGAATTAGTAACTAAGTATTTTGAAATGCAAGCAACATGCAAGTACAATCAACAAACATGCAACCCTCAAAAATCAGCGACTTCTGCTCAAACGAGGAAATCATGCATCAAAAACCTCTAACAATTTCTATTTAAAAAAAATTTAAAAAACAGATTTTTGTGAAAAACTCTTAGATCAGAAGAAGCTCAATTAAAAAAAAAAATCGCCAAATTTTATGAAATCCCTTTGACTCGCTCTAAATACCATGTTGTGATAAATCGATGTTATTGTATTAAAAAAAGGAGATGAAGGCTCCTTATATAGATTTACAAAGACATGTTTCTATTATGAAACAGTCCTAAAGTAAAGATGAAAATAGAAACTACCTAATCAATGAAAGACTAACTAAGATGACCATTAAAGAGACATCTATAATATTCTAATAATATTGATAGGGACTATTAGCAACTTTCATGCATCCATCAACACCATGTCAATGACACTTACATCCACATAAAGGTCAATTTTGAAAACAACGAGAGAATATTTTTCTGTAAGTGCAATATGAGTTTTCTTCAACCAAGAGACCTAGTAAGTGTTAGATTTTTGGATGTGAGCAAGCTGCAATTACTAACCAATTTTGTGCTTACTAGATTTTTTGTAGACCCACCATCAATGGCCATTTGGCACATGTTTCTACCTTGCAATTATCTTTCACCTTCAAGGCTTTTGTTGTCTCAATGTCAAGGCTTTTCTTACCCTCAGGGTTTCTCTTGTCTCTATTTCAACTTCTTGTGTCAAGGGTTCTTTTTCTTTTGGGCCACCGTCACTTTTGGGGTTTGATGACAATTGGTAGCTTCGTGCGATTCATTACATATAAATCATCTAAGTGATTCTTGTTATGTAAGTGGAAGCATTAACCCATAAATAATGAATTTACAACACATATTAGATGCAAACTAGTGGTGAGAAAAGTAAAGAAGAATAACAAAACAATCGACAATACACAGATATACGTGGTAAAACCTTGGCAATATGTTAAGGAAACATCTACAGGATAAGTATTGGCAATCTTTTTTTTTTAACGGCCAAAGCCTAGATTAATTATTGTTATTTTTTTTATGGGTTAAGCAAATTTGAATCCAAAACCTCCCACATGAGAGGCTCACAAGCTACCGTTGTGTTGTAGGCTCTTGCCTAAGTATTGGCAATCTTATTGCTTAAAGGAAAAACAATTCCATATGCAAACTTCACAGCTGCTGCTGCAATATTTCTCTTGAAAACATTATATGTATGCCAATACATATAACCTCTTGAAGATAACAACAATCCTTCAATGTAGAATAAAACCCTATTTATTCCTTCAAAAAAACTAAGAAGTTTTCTTTTGAAAATAATATTTTTTTTTCTAAAATAAGAGAAAGATTGTTTTCACAATCCTTTATTTTTCTGTTTTATTCTTGTTGTCATTATCTAACAATTCCAACCTTTGAACCTTCCCTTTCTTGATAGTTTGGCTTCTTGTTGTCTTCTAATTCTTCTTCTATGTATGGTTTGGAGGTGTACTTTCTCATTTTGTGTTTTGGTTGCCATTACCCCTTTTAGTCATAATTTTACATTTTGGTTTAGTTTCTGCTTTCCTTCTAAGAATAATTATATGCCTTGCTGACATTAGGAACCTTCACTAAGATAAGCTCATTTAGAAGTTTATACTCAAGGCCATTGACATAATTTGAATTTGAAGCATCATGAATTAGGGAACACGGGGACATGCAAAATATATACCATTAACAAAGCATTGATGGAGAACTTAGGAGATTAGAAGCTATTGAGGTTAGACTACATTTGGACGAGTTTGAAAAGGAACAAAAGAACTTGAAAAATGCTTCTAGGGTAGTAGATCCTATAGAAAAGCTTGTTGAAGTTGTGATATGGTTTGTTAATACTATAACTTTGATCGTCATACAGATATGACTGTGCAGATCACATAGACCTTATCTTTCATATAATACCTTATGATGGCTTATAAATACATTGCTCCTTGACTATGATCGGCGATTTCCTAGATGATTGTGTGTTAGCAGTTACCTTAACTAATTTTAGTTATACTTGTTTGCTAAAACAATATCTCCTTGGGTGCTGATTATGAGAATGCAGTGATTGGGCTGACCTAGATAGGGTCATGTCCCTTCAAGGGACATGCCCTTTGGTTAAGATATTTATACAAGGTGCAGTTGTAGTTAAAGGACACACAAGAAGAATGAGTCTGCTCCTTTAAGCAATTCTGCCTAGACTCGAATACTTGCTGAGACAGATACATTTCAGAATAACAATTGATATTGACATCTCCTTTCAAGTCAGATAGAAGGAAGATCAAGAACAACAAACAATATAGAAGCTACTATCAAAGTCTGATCACATAAATTTGCAGAAACTTTACATGGTCAGACTCCAAAATATAAAAGTTTACATATGAAACTTCAAAACTCAATCCACATTTATTTCTAGCCTTGGGTTCAAAGTTTGGAGAATTATTTCAAGATGGAAGACATTAAGAATTTTTAAATTCCCGAGGACTGCTGCAAATGTAATTACACTGCCATTATATTTGGTATGTGTATTCCAAAGACAGCTCTCCTCTTATTAATAAGCATAAGCCATGAATTTGTTAATTTAATAATTAATATTATAACATATTTATAATATTATTATTATATAAATAATATAACCATAGTTATATATATTATTATAATATTAATTTATTTCTTATAATAAACACATATATAATTATACCTCATGATATATATATATAAAGACATCTGAATTGACTAAAACTTTAACACTCCCTCTTAGTCAAGAAGGATAAAGACAATTTGATAATCAAGGATAATGGTCTCTCACTATTTTACTCAACTCATAGACATTCAATGATATGTAAGCTCTTAGTTGGTAAAACACTTAGTATGCATTTATACAAATAACTCAAAGACATTATAATTAATGTCTAAGCTCTTAGTCATAAGTCTCACAAAATGCATACTTATATCTCTAATATGTATTTGTACAAACAACTCAAAGATAGTCAATGAAATCTAAGCACATAGTTGTAGGTCTCACAAAATACATTTTTAGATGATTTAAGTACATCACTTACTCAAAATGTATATCACAAAATTTTAGTCAACTAAAGCTGCCACACGTCAACACTCCCTCTTAGCTAAGGAGAGGACAAACACAAGACATATATTACACCATTGGTAATATTTAGGAATGACAAATTTTAAGATCTCTTTGATTAGAAGATATCCATCATTATGATATCACATTTGATATCATGAGTATTGGTCTCCCATCATTCATGATATTCACCAATTACTCAAACGAATGATATCACATTTGATATCAAGAGTATTAGCATCCCATAATATCAATGATATTCACCAAGTACTCAAATTAAGGTTTGATGTCACATAATACAAGTTATTGTAAGATTGTCACCTTATAGTAGCTTTTGCAAATACATGTGACATCATTTGGAAGTTGTCACTTCCTCATGATGTACACAGGGGGTAGGCCCATTAAAATCACATACGAACAAGGAATATTCCTTAATCACAATCCTCTTGTCTGATACAATTTATTGATCACTGTAGAGTCCATCTCAAAATGGCTTACTCCCTCTTAATCAATATGATCGAGATTACTGAAGGTTGGCTGAATCATATCATCTATCTGCTCTCTCTCTTTTAAAGTTGCTTGAAATGTTAGTCTCCCTCTGAATCAGTCTTCCTCTTCTTCCTACAAGAACATTCTCAGAGGAAAAGATCAAGGTACATAGCTCTTATAGTGCATATAGAAATATAAATAAGAATGTTAATTTGAATGTTAGTAATTTAACTCATGTCTTTTACTAACAATAACATTATAACATCTCTCTTTATTCTCAATAATAGAATTAAGATAACACAATACTTAATTTCTATATATGACTTCCCCTAAGGTGACATATTCTCCTAGAAGTTCAATATTTATAAATATAGTTAAATTTCATTTCATTTCATTTATGTTTCAATAACAATATTAAAAACTCACAATAATACTAATAACTTGTATTGATTAACATATTTATATGTAACAAAACATAATATTAAGTTATTAAATATCATTCTTAAATTAAGATATTCTCCTTATAAGTTCTCATTTATAAACTAGATATAACTAAGTTCTCATTTATAAATTAAGATATGCAACACAACTAATGATAACTATACTTATCGATGTGACGTGCCAAGTCAAATCGATGTGTTCCATTGTTCAAAAATTTGATCGTCTACGTTTGATGGCATCCACATGATGATCTTAATTTCCATTTACTATTGAAGGGACCCATGTATAATGGTGGTTGCATAGTCATTTTTAGGGTTATGCTTCTCGTACGCCTCCTTGAGTTACTCTTGTCTTTCCATTGTGGCAGAAATAGAAAATGTCAGGTATGTTGAATGAGGTGTTCACCCCTTCATTTTTTATTCGGTGGCAATGCTTAATACTCGAAGGCAATGTATTGCCTGGTTTGACCAAAGTGATTATGACATCCCCATTTTCCCTTATATCTCCCATTTGCTAGTCGACTCCATGCTAGTACTCAAGATAGTGGATATCCTTCACTTTGGAATATCTATGAACTCCACACAACTCTGTTTTCTGCCAGTGTTATTTATGGTTTAGGTGAAATCAATTTGTCTCTCTCTGACTTATCTGCTGTTGCATGCCTGATATTATCTGTTTTACCAGATGTTGTGGACTCGTTTGCAACTTCATGAAAAAATCTTCCACCTTGCACCCTTTAACATTGTATGTATATCAGAAACTGTCATACAAGCTGTGCATAGAACATCCACAGTTGTTATCGAGGCATTATTAATAATAATGTTTTAGTGTGAATCCAAACAGGGTTGATGGTTACTATTCAACATGACATATGTGATTTTGCACAATTTGTAACTGTCCCTTTACTTTCAGCTTGCTTGCTGAGAGTTTAACAAAATTCTTCTATTCCACTTGTCTGATTGATGTTGAGGTTGAATCACCTGCTGTTCGCTCCTTCCAATAACCATATTGTTGATTTCATCTGCCCTTACATAGGTGTCATATGGTTTCAAATTATTATTTATTTTATTTTATTATGATTTTGATTTTGATTTAACCAAGTTGATGCCACCATACTACAAAGTACAAATCATATTTGCTGACATGGAAAGTTGTTATCGATGACTAATAATTATTTCTCTATCAATATTGATTAATATCAACTGGCTCCTTCATATGTGTTGATGTAAATAAGTATTTACTAATTACACTTTACTTAAGTTTACTTAGGTTAATGCATTAGCATATTAGTTGTCATGTAGACTCCTAGGAGTTTTCATATTCATATGAGTTGTCATGTAGACAACACAATAGTTTGCACTCCAATTGAGCACATGTTGTCTACTACATCTCTTTATGAGATACACCTTTGCATTCTTATCCTTTCATTGTTGCACATACATTCATGCACAATGGAGGATAATCCACTCTTGGTGGACATGTGCTTAGTTGTTATGCTTATCTCTTTGCTGACTCCTAGTCATATTAGTTGCCTTTATATACAAGGCACTTCTATAATGTATTCATCCAATTATCTGATATCCAATTATCTGATTAATCCAATCATCTGATATCCATTCTCATTTGATCATCATTTGTCTCTCTTGTGCTATCTATTGAGCTTCTTGATCTTGGTGTTGAATTATTGCCGTAGGCGAATTCTTACATGGTATCAGAGCTATACCAAATTCTTACAATATGTGATTACGTATATTCTAGTTGTTGTGTAAGGAATAGTATAGGTTATTTGGGATTTCAACGTCTTATTTTGAGTCATTGATTTATTGTATGTAATCATAGCCTGAACATAAAGTAAAGAAGAGACCTGCAGGTTTCAAATCATCCTCTTTATATAATAATTTGACTCCTTCAGCAATAATAGTGACCATTTGAGCGATGTAGAAAGGGAAATAAATGTCAAAGACCAAGGACATCCACAGATGTCTGATCAAACTACACAAAGGTTTCTTAAAAAAAACTTGTGCGGTTCTATACTCTACATAGAGTATCTCTGTCTTTTCATTGCCACTCTCAGATATTTCTTATGGATAGCAGATAAGAATGAGGTCCACGGCTCCAAAATAATCATTGACCTTTGTGTGTACAGGCAACAGTGAATTATCACCCTTGAGCATGGATTCTTCAATGGAGAAAGAGTCTACAAACAATAATCATCTTCATTTGATCGCTTGATGCTATTATTCATTCACTCACTAGTTAGTTGTGCGGACCTCTATAATTTGACTCCTTTATCTATTTGCAGTTCTCGAGGCTCAATGATTGTTCTTAGTCATATGAAAGAGAATCCTTCCGATGTCCTCAATCTCCAGTATGTTAACGTTATCTCTGTGCAGTATTATATCTTCATCTTTGTTGACTTGAATGTCTGCCTCTTTTCGCTATTGATTTTCCTATTGTATGATGAATTCCTCCAATGCTTAAAATAGAATCCTTAGATACCTTATACCATATTTATCTTTTCCCTCAGTTCAACTATCCTTCATCCTGGGATCGAACCCCTTCACATCCTTCATGACCAAAGGTGTTTCTATTTGATGGCCGATGATAAAGGGAGGAGGATTAACTGATATTGGAAAGTCAGGAATAGGGGTTCTTTGAGACGTTGCATAGAGTTTTGGAGAATTCAGATTCTTAGGCTTCTTCGAGGAAATATTTATACTTCAATTTTTGAATCTTAGCCTTGCCAGGTGCATTGTCATTATTATCATTTCTACTCCCATTAATATTATTCGTAGTAGACACCAAAACTAACTTTTCTACATTTGTCTATGTTATTAAAATTTTAAACCTTCATGACTTTGTAATCCACATGAACAAAAATGACAACAGAGGGACTGCATAAGTAGGTCCATCTATTTTCAGGATGATAGGTCTTGACTCTGTAGGATCTCTTTCTTGAATAGATACTCCCCGTTGCGAAGCTTTCGAAGAATCCATGGTTGTGTCATTTTCCATATGTGTTATTCTCCAGCATTGTCTTTATTGTTGCAGATAGTTACTCTTTAGCATATAGTGTTTATATTGACTGCTTGTCCATATCAAATCCTTGCTACTATGTATTTTTTCATTTTAGCCAACGAAAACCAAATCATTCAGATTCTCAAGAGTTCAACTTGGCTCTAATAACATGTTAAATTCCTGAGGGCTGCTGCAAATGCAATTGCATTGCCATCATATTTGGTATGTGTATTCCAAAGGTAGCTCTCCTCATATTAATAAGCATAAGCCAGGAATAGACATGTCCCTTAAAGGGACATGTCTATATGTTAATTTAATAATTTATATATATAGCATATTTATAAATTTATTATTATATAAATAATATAACCGTAGTTATATATATTATTATTATATTAATTTATCTCTTATAATAAACACACATATAATTATATATCATGAGGTATAATTATATGTGTGTGTTTATTATAAGAGATAAATTAATATAATAATAATATATATAACTATGGTTATATTATTTATATAATAATAAATTTATAAATATGCTATATATATATATATATATATAAAGAAATGTGAATTGACTAAAACCTTAACAAGAATGATCCAAAAAGAGTGAAATTGGCAGCCTCTAAATTGAAGACACGTGCAAGTCTATGTTGGGAGAACATGCAAATTATGATAAGCAAACAAGTAAAGGTGTCATGTCCCTTTTTCCAAAATCAGGAGAAAGACTATTTTCTCAAGGAGTTGTTGGAGTTTAGGGGTTGGGACTACTGGTTGATTCATGCTACGAGACATTGATGATTGAAGATGTTGCTCAACAGTTCCAAACAGCTATTGGAAGTCACGGTTGGTCATGTTGCATGACCCATGTTAGAAAGATGTTATGCTAGGGATTGAAGATACCTTAGGATTTATGGAAAACAACCATTAGTGGTTAAGAATTGGGGTGTTGGCCCGATGAATGCTAGGTTGGGAGGGAAGGGAACGTGCAAAGCTTTGATAGGTGAAGCCTGTAAGGGCAACTTGTAATTTGATGTGTAGGATTTAAATTTGGGCCTTGGTGTCATTTTGTGGTTGTTAGCTATGGATCTTGATCATAGGTTCTTGAACACCAACTTGGGGTCTAAGGAAATTGTGGCCCGATGGGGTTTTAGGGCGATGCCCTTGAAACCTCCTCTTTATATATTATTTTTTGTTCTTAATCTGGATTGTTGATCATTAGGTCATAGTTCTAACTCTAGAGAATATGCGGTATTTTATTGCTCCCTTATGTGTAGCCATGGTGTTAAAATGGTGTTTTGTATGTGGAGACTATTATGATAGAGAGGAGGGTTCTTAGAGTGGGAGCAATGGTAGAAGAAAAGTTTAAGGTTGAGAAGTTTAATGGCCAAAAATTATTAGCTATGAAAGATGCAAATTGGAAGAATATCTATATTAGAATGATCTTTTCTTATCATTTGGTGGACAGTAAAAAAAGCTGACAAATATGATAGATGAAGGGTCCTTGATAGAAAGGCACAATACGGCTGTGCTTGGCAGCATCAATGGCTTTCAATTTATCAAAACAAATGACAACAGTGGATATAATGTTGATGCTGTTAGATTAGGCACGTTTGTCATTGATGTCAAAAGGTGCTATCTCAGACTGTTGTTTGTGAGATGTTCAGAATGCCTTCACTAGCTATACCATGTTATCAGGATGATAAGTCTTGGGCAGTGTTTGTGTGTTTCAAAGGTGTTCATGACAATATGGAGACAATGTGAAAAGTTTGTTTCGATATTGTTCATGGCAATATGGTAACATGGTGATGGAAAGACAGGATCATTGGATGGTTGTCAATGGTGTTGAAAACACAATTTGTTTACCACATGATGTGTTCTTATTGAAGTCAAAATCAATAGTTCTCGACAAAAGATGAATGGACAACTGTTGATTATTTTCAAATTCCAAAAATTAGCAGTTGAAGAGTCTCATGGTCATAAGGTTTCAACAGAAGCTCTATTAATTTTTGTTGACAGAAGTTGAATGGATATTTGTTCATTCTTTTCAGATTCCAATGGTCAACTGTTGTTAGCAGAATTTGAAAACTCAGTTGTTGGTTCAATTTATTGCTATAACAGTTTATTCCTACTATTTTTGCAATGCATGGAAAATGATGAAGGTCTGAGTGTGTCTGTGAGAGAGAATCCATCAAATAAAAAAAGAGAGTTTATGGATAGAATAAAAAGGTATATTAATTTGTTAAAATGTTTACCTCTGCAGATATGATGCAATGAGTTTGATGTTACAGGAAAAAGTTTGTGAAGGTTCCAGTAAATTTTGCGTCAAGAGACTTTGTTGGCTTTTGTGTAAGATTGATGAATTACAGTTTCATTCTTTGCAATCTTTGAATACATATAAGAAGATTATGCAGATTGTTACAAATATGAGACAGTAAATTTATTGTTTTGAAATGAAATAGAGTATCCTTCTGTGTTTTAGTCATTCTTCTTTGACTAGTGTACAGGGGTTGGTGGCTTGATTGTAATTAGTAAGACTCTTGTAGTGCCAATGAGGCTTGTTGTCAGTGAGACTTATATTATATAACAATTTCTTGTTTATTTGTTTGGTTTTTTAGCTTTGTATGTATTTTGTTTGCAACAAAGTTGCTTTCTTTTTATTTTTTATTTGTTTGACACATGGACAGCTTGGTCCTGTATCAGTATATTGTGATATGGCCCAGATGAGAGCTCATTGTCAGGCAAGTAGATAGCTGTGCTAATTCATATACGAATCCATATCTGATATGCTTGTGTGTGTATTTGGGTGTGTTGGGGGGTGGGGAGGAAGTGGCTATATTTGAATTAATCAAATGGTCTACACTTGTCTGTTTTTTGGCATATGTTGTATTTCAGCTGTATTGTATCTGGGCTTTTATAAAAGATTGTTCTCTCTATGTTCAATGCCCTTCTGATATCTATATGCCCATGTGACATAGATAACAGGCCATTGAATAAAATGGTCATATAGTATAAATATACCTTTTTAGCCTGGTGCTTAACAATTGCAAAGTTATTTGATTACGTTAAGGCCCTTAATGTAAAAGAGGATATCTATCTCATGAAGATCAATATATTTAAACGTTGAAGACAATGCCATCCAGGCTTGCCAATGCCAAGTCACCAAGCACAATGTGATTGTCTCCCGTTGCATGATTTTCTAATGTTTTTCTAAGAAAATATCTACTTATATTGCATTTACATTCTTTCTGTTTTATCTTGTCATCTTTGCAGTTCACGTGTTCATGACTTTTTACAGGATTTCTAAGTAATCAGTTGGTTTCTCCTTGTTTTTATTTTGTAGTCTGAGAAGCATTTTGCTGTAAGATTTGTCACTTCTCTTTTTTCCCCCCTTAAGCAACCTGAATTATTATTTTGTTCTATCCTTTTGGTTTTGACTATGTTTGTTTTTGTGATTTTCAGGGGAGTGCAACACCCAACTGAACAAACTTTTCCAAACATCTCAGCTCAGTCATGGTATCCACCTCCTGTATTACCGCTATTGACAGAAACAGGTTACCCGCCACTACCAAATACTTTAATTTCAGCTGGGCCCAATTCATTCCAGAGAGCAGGTGAATGCACAAATACATGTCCTGCACCCCGACCGCAATCTCCATTTTCTTCTGATACTTCTTCAGAGTCAGGAGGAGTCGCATTTTGTCTTCTTGCAGATAAAAGGTGAGCTTAAAAAGCTTGCTAAACATATCAAATGGAATCATGAATGCTCTAAGATGTTAGTCTTATAATCTGGTCGTGGGTGCTGCTTAATTTCAATTTTCGTTTAATTATTTTTTACCTATTAAACAGAAAATCTGTCCATAATTGGCCTCAAATCTATGTGATCTGAAAGTCGCTATTAGTCTAAACAAGTCCAAACAATTTTTGTTTTCTCTGTGGTCCTTTTGTTGGAATGTTAAATACTGTGTCCTCTGCATGGGAGATCAGTATCACAATGAAGAACCAGGTGCAATGGAACTCTTCATTCCCATTTAGAGTTATGCTTGTGAATTGGGCTGTCACAAAGAACATGGCATGAGGAAAGTGAATTGGTGTAGAAATGTCAATTGCATAAGAAAGGTGATATGACTTGGAATCCCTATTGAAAATATTAATAAATATAGCGGCAGTGTATAGTCTAATCAAACATTTTAGCCTTCTATATGTTATAATATAACACTCTTAGGAGTCAATGCTCCCGACTTCATTACACTTTTACTATTGAGGGAAAGGATTGCTGCAAATGTAATAACACTTTTTATTATTTTTGTGTATTCCAAGTGCAGATTTGAATGTATATAAATACAAGTAGAGGAGACATGTCCCTATGGTAATTTATAAGTTAATAACCAATTAGACAATTATATATATATATATATATATATATATATATATATATATATATATATATATATATGCATGAAAATTTGTCTAATTAATGATTGACCAATAACCAAAAAAGGATTATCTCCAGGTCAATTCAATCCGACTGAAGCTACAACATTAACACTCCCTCATAGCTAGGGAGGATTATAGAACACATTATGCTCTCAAGCATATAGAGAGGTAAATCATCTCAATATGATATTCTTGGAATGACATATTTAAGGATATTATCTTCATCAAAATAGATGTTATCTTTTGATATCATCCAAAGTATGATTCAGCAAGGAATATCAACCATATGATATTCATCATACCCATATTCTCTTGGTATGCGCATTGGCATCATGATGCCTAGCAAGAGAATATGTCATATCCTAGGGTGATATGTGTTATTGGATCTCCAAGACAGCAGCTTAATGTAGTCTATCAAAATAACAAGTGGTTATCATGATCTTTGGGACAACAACTGAATGTAGTCCATCATGAATAGGAGATAGGTTGTCATGACCTCGGGGACAACAACTTAATCTAGTCCATCATGACAGGTAGGTTATCATGATCTCTGGGACAACAACTTAATGTAGTCCATAATGATAACAAGTCAAGCAATTGTTAAGATTGTCACTTACAACAACAACCATAATCAAACACCAATGAAAGATCGTTACCTCTAATGATTTTTTCCAACAGAATCATGTAGTAACTCACATGATATCCACTACAAATAATATTAGAGGCTGGATCCACCATAGCTGCTCCTAGAGGGCAGAACAAAGGGTTTTACTTCAAAATTCTCTCTCATAGGGAAGAATGCAGTACAAAGATTTTCACCTCGAACTTCTTCCTCATTAAGAAGATCTTAATCTATTGGCTTCTTCATCCAAGGTCGCTTGCAGACTACCTCTGAAACAAAATGTCTAAGATCCTCCGATGTCAGCGAAAGGAGATACTCTAGTTACTCACTCTCGAACTTACTCACTCCTGAACTACTATCATAAGATCATCTGAACAACCAATCTTGATCTTAGAACAAAATTCCATCACTATTTGCTTCCTCCTAATGGAAGAGTCCCTTGTCTTGTTTTTATTTTATAGTCCCATATGTTATCACTCAACAACATTTCTAATGCATCATTCATCTTTTCCTAGAAGAATATTCCTCTATGCATCCTTGATACTGTTGACAATTTGGCTAAGGTAATCATTTAATGTTGTCATTTATGGCCACATATCAGCTATATGAAGAGGGCAGGTCATGGAGATGCAATTATGACAATTATACTTAGAAAAGTGTCTAAGTATCATACGTTTATCTGACAGAACAATTACAGTTTTGGTTAGCAAGGTTTATTGAGGCACGGTGGACAATGTGTGGACACTTGATGTCATGATGATGACATATGTGAGTGCACAAGACAATACGACAGTACAAAAGAAGCTATAATAGTTTTACCAGTCACACCAAAGAACAGACAAGAACAAAGTATGATTGGAAATGGATAACTACGATTTAAGGAATTATTTTGTTTACAAAATAATTACTTAATTAATTAGGGCCTAGATGTTACCCCTAAGACAAGTAGTAGTAATAATGTATTTTGTCAAGTGTGTGAAAGCTTGAAGGCTGACTGGATAGTATTTTGAGAATTGCAAAAGTATAAAGGAAAGTTTGTAAGTGCAAAGTAAAGTATGCTTGGGAAGACTATGTGAACTTTATGTGATGTGAATTGTGATATATGATCAGAGGTATGCGAGTTTTGAGAGCAACAAGAGTTATATCAAATATTGAAGATATCAGCAACGCGCAAGAGGTTTTTGTATCTATCTTTTGTATCAAGGAATTACATTGTATATTGCATGTTTGGGTAGTGGGCTTGTCTTGCATACATTTTGTATCTGTACACAACGAGGCTTCTAATAAGGCCTAAGTCCCCTCTAATAAGGACTGAGACACTATATGTATGTAATATGTAACGCCCCGCCAAGGGATCCAAAAGAATTAACCTAAAGTTTTACTAAGTTCGCTAAACATTTTTTTTTTTTTTTTAATAAGAAAGTATAACATACACATCAAACACATAGTAGCGGAAGCAATAACATGTAATCATCGACAAACATAAGTTACATTTCTTAAGGATCCCAAGACGTTGAGTCACGTTTAAATTTAATTAATTCTAAGTCTAACAACTATCACATACATATGAAAGAATAATCAAAAGTCCCATGTCCATATAATACATTTGTTCCGAATGCCTCTTGGCAAATTAATTCAGAATGCTCAATCATCCACTATACAAGTCACAGGGTATGAAAGGCTTAAAAGAATTATACATATGTAAAAATAGAAATGCATCAATCTCCACGAATCCATGATACAAAGTACAGTAAAAATATATGAAACTATTCACCATACATGATACATCCATACATCCATAATGATAAAACATCTATCATAAAATCTAACCATCCATCATAATAATCCAAGAACATAGTGATGATAAATGCCAATCACGAAAACTCCAGCCACGGTGACCACGGAACGAATCTCAAGGGTAAGAGTAAAAAGCACTACCACCCGACCGCGTGGAACCTAAATGGTCCACTCCCACCGCGCTGAGGAGATAGTCTCAAGTCCCAAATAGGATAACAAAACCTATAATCATAAATACTCTCTAAGTCCAGGAAATCCTATAAGTATGCTAACTCAAGGGTTCCTAAAAAGATCGACATCTAAACCCAAAGGTACCACAAGACACGTAGGAAACCTAATATGCAAACGGGAAAGTGTCATCGCAGAAGTCACGTAGAAGTTACCTGAGCAATCCCTTAGGAATCTCGGGTCCCTACTGATCCTTGCGGCCACTAGTATCCTCTCGTACTGACGAGGCATACTACGGAATGCAAGGTCGTAACCAAGCGTTCTCTCTACCCTATCCTAGTCTGTACTAGCACTCAAGGCATGGGAGAGAACATACAATTATCTTGTTAGGTTCATTTTCTCTCATTTAGTGTAAATGTTTTCACTTATTAAAACAACTTACAATGGGTTACTCCAGGCAGCCTCTTAGGGCCCCGATCCCCATTGCAAGCCACTTCCCGACACTACACATAGATAACCTACCCTAGGCTCATGAAATCACGAATCAAAGAATCATAATAAAATCACCTCAGTCCTATACAAGCAACTGAAAAACATCATAAAAGATAAGCCACAAAATTACATCAGTTCTTCATGAGCAACAGATAAGCATCAAATAAATATCATATGATCACGACAGTTCTCTATCAGCAACTGAAGGCATCAATGATAAATCACAAAATCCAATGGTCCTCCAATGAGCAACCAGAAAGTATCCCAATAGTAAATTACAATACTGATCGAAGACTCCAAAATGGTCAAGTCAAAACATGACATCATCAAGAACATAACAAACACTTCAATCCTCTCAAGCGACCGAAAAGCAATCCAAGTATAATTGATCGAGACTCAAAAATGGTTATCAAATATCTCTGATCGAGACTCGAAAATGGTTAAGTCAAGTATCTCAAATACATACATCTCAGCTTCACAGAAGGAAACTGGAAAGCAATAACAAACAGTAAATACCTCCATCATAGAGCATACAATCACATTACCTTGGTTTGAAAAGATCGAGAACAAATCATCATAACATCACATTCACAACCCCGAGCCTCTGGTAACAACCTAAACTGGTCAATACTAGAACAACCCCAAAACACAGAGAACACATAGAAAACATCAAAGTCTCAGAGATTGGATTTGAAAGTATATTATTGAGTTAAGGTAAGGTTTATGTTTCAGTTTAACGTCGATTTTCAAGTAACTAGGTTTTCACCACGACCCCTTACGATTTACCCATTTCTATAATAACTTTCATTAAAACAATAATCCAATTCTACAATTTAATCAAATAATATTCATTATTAATTAACTTTTAATTAAACTAATTTTAATTAAATTAATCAATAATTACTGTTTGAATTACTTATACTAATCTATTCATTAAATGTTAATTTATTAATATTTAACCAAAATTATTAATAAATTAATATTTACAAACTATGTTAAATGCATTAATATTTAATTATTAAATATTAATAAAGATTAAAATATTTATTAATTAATATATATTAAAAATATATATTAATTTAAAAATTTTAAATAATAATAAAATTTGTTTTTATAAATAATAAAAATTATATTAAAAAAAAAACGAAATAAACAAAACCTTATATCATACGTTTTAAAGCCCGTCGGCTTAAAAGACCTCTGCGGTCTGCCGCAGGCCTGCGATCGCAGGGCCTGCGGCGGCAGGTACTCTGTACCTGCCGTCACAATACCTGCGACGTAGGTACTGTCGGCTCCGCCGACAGTGGGGGTGGGCACGGATAATTCCCTCCCCCCCACTAATTACATTATTATATATATTTTTTTAAAACCATT
This sequence comes from Cupressus sempervirens, assembly GCA_028749045.1. Classification (NCBI taxonomy): domain Eukaryota; kingdom Viridiplantae; phylum Streptophyta; class Pinopsida; order Cupressales; family Cupressaceae; genus Cupressus; species Cupressus sempervirens. Next base: position 112,843,709 of record CM053791.1, on the reverse strand, counting down.
TTTATTAAATCCGACTTGTATACTTAAATTTGTTAATTAAAAAATTTACATATATGTATATGTATTTTTTTTTTCTCAACAAAATATAATCATTATAATACAATTTATTGATAATCAATCTATTAAATATATGTATATATAAAATAATTCTTTTTAATATATATATAAATATATTGAAAGCTTGTTTACTTCCTTATATTAATATAGAAAATATAGCCAACCATCCGAACTTCTAACTTAGAATTTCAGTCTTAAATTCAACCCTTCCCATTTAAATTTTGTATACAGAAGTTTATAGACAAGCATCTGATAAATTCTAATATCGTAATGTTTAAACATTCATCACAGAGAATTCAGATTTACAAACCCCAGACACAAAGAAGACAGGAAAGGATAATTGCGTATTTAATGGATAATAAAAAACACAAGACCCTACCTGATCCTGATGCTATTATGCAATCTCCAGGAATTGTAAGAGAATTCGCTCCCCTCAATAACCTTCTTCTGGAAAACTTTCTTGGTATCAGCCTTCTGAAATTTGCTTCCAAAAGTTGTCTTCCAAAAATTCCCGTCCAAATTTGTGTGTCCAAAAATGAACCCCCAAAGTTGTGATAAGAAGTTTTCTCCTCAAATCGGGGCACTAATTGTGCGTTCACCCGAGACGACTCTTTGCACAACTCAGTTAACTCCCAAACTAACCTTTATTATCTTTTCTTTTATTTTGCATTCAACTTTCATGCACATTAAGTTGAATTATTAAATAACTTTATTTAATATTCCACTTGACTTCTATTTTAAATTAATTTATTACTTTAATCTCATGTGCACTTCATGAAATTAAAATAACATTATTAATTTCTATTATTTAATCTTTTAATTTAATTCTCATATTTAAACTCATGCTTAGATCATGCGATCTATAATTCTTAATAATTTTATATCTTGTGATATGAATATCAGGATTTAACTGTGTGATTTTGAGTCAAACTCGATGACCCATATTTCATGAGTAGTGATTCAACATGAATCCATCTCTCACGAGAATAAATGGAACACTTAGCACTCATTGGATCTAGGTGATGCTCATAGGGGTGAAGCACCGAGACTTCCCGGGAGGTCACCCATCCCAGTACTATTCCAGCCTGAGCGCGCTTAACTACGGAGTTTCCTCCATAGTTAAACTCAAAGCTTGCAACCCCATTTGCAAGCTTTATAGTTAATTATCTCCTACTTATCAATTTTATATCTTTCAACTTTTAATTTATTTTAGAAACTTAATTGATAACATATTTAATTAATTTAAATAACAATAATATTTAGCATTTATTTAAAAATGAACTCGAAATATATTAAATTCTCCAAATTTAATTCTTTTATTTAATTAATTTCTCAATTAATTAAATATTAAAGATATCATAATAATTCTCCATTAAATTAAATCATTAATTAATCTTTTTAATTAGACTTAATTAATAGAAAACACATTAAGGACTCATATAACAACATACAAAAACCCATCATAGAAAAATATATACTAAATCAAACAAAAAGTGTTATAATCACGAAATTACATCATTTGATGCATTCGGAGGGTACTTGACTTAGATACTTGCCCTAATTATCAATTAGGACAATTGGCTAAAGGGTTTAGGAATTGGACTTAAGAGTTTATCTCCCCTCTCTTACCATTGAGACAATGCGATAGGGTATGCTCATCCTGGCAATTCAGGGAAATCGATACCCGGTACCTGCAACCTGCATAAAATTCACGCATGTACAAACACAATATTCTAAGCGAAACAGACAATGGCAGGAAGTGGTGCATTGTGTAGATCCCGACTAGCAGGTGACTACGACTCCCTTCCTTAACCACATCAGAAACACCATACATAAATAAAACAAACACGCACACCATACACATGCAGTATGGGGTAAGTATCCATAAGAAGGCACATGTGATAATAAACCATCTAACTAATCGTCATCGATAACTGATAACATTGAATAATCATCATACATGCATGAAATATAGAGTACCAAGTAATCTCATCATATAATAAACTGAGTGTAAAACAACATCTGATAATCTTTAAAATAATAATACTAATCATCAAACATAAATTGGCCTAAAAGAGTTTGGCAATGATAACAGAAATGTGACTTAGGGGCGGGCACTACATCCACCCCCCCTAGACTTAGGCTTACTCTTGGAAGCCTACAACAAAAGAAAAGCTAAGGACTCACTGTGCGGGTCCCATTGGACCCTTTCCCCTTTTAGGAGGATATGACTCCACTGAGTACACTCTTTGGGCTGTATCCATGCCACCAACTGTAGGTTCTGAAGTTGCAGGTCTCTGGCCTGAGAACTGTGGTTTCCCTTGAGGGCAACGAGATGACTTGTGTCCGCATTGTCCACATGAGAAACACTCTCCATTGAAGCTCCTCCGAACTCTAGGTGCAGTAGACTGCTGGAAACTACCCCCACTAGGATAAGACTGAACACTCTGAGATGGTTGGTCATACTGGATGTGCTTGTTGCGCTGAGCGTTATGATAGTTCCTAGTATTGGAACCACCGCCACCACTCTGTGCTGGAGGATAAGTACCTTCCTGCCGCTGATTACCCCTAGAAGGAGGTTTCCTATTGCCACCTGCTCCCTGACCACCCTTCGATCCTGATGCTGAAGGTGCTCCTACAAAACCCCCATGTCCTAAGTTCACACTCTGCTCTACAAGGACGGCTCGATGTACTGCATCCTTGAGGGTTTTAGGTTCAAACACCTTAACACCCCCAATTAAACGTAGACTCCTAACAGGGTCAATATCTTTAACCAAATACTTTTGATTAGTGGATCATTTTGTGGGTACCATTTCCTTCGGAGTTTTCCCTTGGCCAGGGTTTCCCTAGTTAACAAAATATGGTGTTATGAGCTCTCTTATTGCATGGTTATGTTTACTGTTCAATATAATTAGTTTTCTTTCATATGCAAGTTATAAGGCAATTAATAATATCCAGTTTTGGGCTAAATTTTGTAGAATACTGATTCACCCCCACTCTTAATATTCTCTATTTTTAACAATTGGTATCAGAGCACAGTTACTCAGAAGAGGCTTAATAGCTTGAGTGAAATTTCTATGAATATGGAACAATTATAGAAGAACCTAGAAGAAGCTCTTGATCAAATCGATATCCTCACTAAAGAAAGAGATAACCTAAAAGAAAGATATAAAATGCAAAAGATTACATTGGTAAGTTAAAAGACAAGATTGATCATCTCAAATCTAGAAAGGAACCTAAAGATCAAATAAAAGATAGTGATGAAGTTTTAAGGCTGAAGAAGGAAAATGAGATCCTAAAACATGAATTAAAGATCACTAAATTGACGTTGAGTTTAAAGAAAGATGATAGCAAAATTGAGTCAGATTTGAAATCTGAGAATGCAAATCTAAGATCCCATTTTACAAAAGTTACATCTGAAGTTGGATCCACCAAGTTAGAATATGTAGAACTTGAGAATTACAACACTATTGTGAAAGGAGAGCTAACCTAGACTAAGCAACGATTAGAGAAGTTATATTCTAGTAGTGAGAAAATTGGTGAGCAATTATATTTTCAGAGACCTTCCTATGATAAGATTGGTCTTGGATATTTTATTGGAGAGAAGTTAGCCAAGAAATCTGAAGCTAGAAAGGAAATTAGTTCAGAGATTCGTCAACCTACAGAAGAGAAATAAGAACTAAACAAAGTTGAGACAAATCAATGTGATAATTCACCTAAGGAGATTGAACAAGTTGAACAACCTAAACAAATTGATGAATCCAAGCAACTTGAGTAGATTGAATCACCCTAGGAAATAAGGTATGAATTTAAAGGTAGATGCTTTGTATGCAATGAAATTGGTCATATGAAAAGGGACTGTACAGGTAAGTCATTTAAACCTATTTCTAATTTCTATTTTTTATAATTGTTATGGTTTTGGTCATAGAGCAATTGATTGTAAGAAACCAAAATTTGATAGTAATAGTAGCAATGGTAGAACGTTTAGAGGTACTAACCTTGCAAGAAGAAGAAGGAGATCAAGTGAAAGAACTAATGGAGAAAGGAACAACATTGTGTGTTACAAATGCAACAACCTTGGACACATTACCAGAAGTTGCAGAGCACTTGTTAACCAACCTGGACCTAATTACAGAAACAATGCACTGGTATGTCAGCTATGCAATAACTTGGTCATATAGCAAGATTTTGTAGAATGGATGAGGAACATCAACAAGAACCCAAATTTCAGAAATAACACCAATAGAAATGTCAGAGGGAATGATAGCAACAAATAACAATTAGAAATATGAGTTGAGAAATCATATAGAAGAATTCAAAGAAGTATTTGTCAAAGCAAAAGATCCATTAAGCTCGCATGTAGTATTGGAAGAACAATCACTTGATGCGCTAGAAGGAAGATTGAGGTCAACATGTGATTCATCCTATTTGAATTCAGCATCATTTATAATTGAAATAAGCATCAAAAAGACAGAAAAGTCAAAAGTTGGTGAATTAAGACTTGCGTAGTTAGTATGAAGTATTTCGTGATATGTTGAAGCTGTGGTTAAGTGTGCATATGATTTAGAGATCGCATGAGGTTATACGAATCAAAACAAGTTATTGGTAAAGAATAGACAATTTTTCGTGTATTGCATACTTGCGCAATTAATGCAGTTGGTAAATGAAAAGATTAAAAGGGTCAGAATTGAGATTGTTAACATCATTCGAGTGTGTGATGAGTTGAGTGAATTGAGTGTGAATCTAAAGCAATCTAAGCAACATTGAATCGAGTTCATCCAAAAAACCCTACATTCCACACAATTAAGGTATTTATTGAATTTTAAGAAGTTCATCTGTGGATTTGAAACAAAATTTGTGGTAATCATGGATAGGAGTTTGACACATAATGTTGAGAATGAGACAAAACCAAAATTGAAGATAAACCCAATTCTGCCCTTAGAAGAAAACCATACCGTAGCTTTTTCTGCCATTCCAAGCAGAGTTTTATACCAAGAAGATATTGGAAGTTATCTAAGAAGCAAGTTTAGACAATAGGTGAAATGTAATGTCCCCTTTCTAGCATTCATAGCATGATGTTGTCGTTAGCCTATTTTCCCACAGTCCCGTAGGCTAACTAGGACATTAAAGGGGCTTAGAGGCCATTTGGCCTAGACAATTTCAGTTGCAGGTCTTTCTAAGGGGTTCTGAGGCAACTTTGGGCATACTTACTATTTATAGTAAGTCATCTTGGACATGGCCGGACATTCAGTCACAGTGGTATGTTGATGGTAATTGTTTAAAATTGACAGGAAGACTTATTTATCATTGATAAGATTTGTTATGCATTGATAAAGCCATTTTATAAAGTTAAATTTAAATATTTAACTTTATTAATGCATAGACTATAGTTTGTGGGAAATATTTAAATTAAAAGAGTTCCTTTTATTTTTATAACACATTGGAGACATAAGGTACATAAAGGGAGTTATGTTTTATCCCACATTGAGAAAACGAAGGATTGAGCTCTTGTGAGAACACTATAAAAGAAATGGAAGAGTTTTTTTTTTGTATGCTTGGATGAAGATTAATGTTATGTTGCTGGATATCTGATTATCGGGCTTAGAGGACGGAATCCCTCTTTGCTAGCATTCTCTTCGCTGTTGGAAGACACAGTCAGGAGGATCAAGGGTGTTTTCACTTCAGGAAATACACTGGGTTTCATTTGGGGCGTTTGCATAAAGAAATTTACAAGGGTTTGAGGTGCAGATCTGAAGTTAGTTATTGCTATAGTGCTGCATGAACAGTATTTTGCTACAGTCGGCATGAACAGTATTTTGCTACAGTACGGCGTGAACAATGTTGGTATCAAGTTTACTTGTTTTTCCGACTGATTAGAAGTTTGGAGGGCGGGCCGACTACATCTGCAAAATACTATGGCAACTAATTCCAGGTTTCTTCTGTCAAATTTTGATATTTTGCATAATAATTGTTGAATACAAGTCTAAATAGTTGTTGCAGCCTTTAAGGCAGCTGTAAGTGCACATCTACATTTAAAAATCACCCTTTATTAGTAGATTGAAAGAGTTTCCAGATTTTTCATATACTATTGAATGTGTGCCTAGTGTTTGTGAAAATGTTATGATGTGTATTATGCATTTTAATGTCACTTCATAGTTGTTCGTAAATCTACTCATTGGAAAGCAATTTATTGAGGAAATCAGCTTTATGAGTTTGCATACAAAGTGTCTGACAATATTCCTTAAGTTAAATTTCTGCAAGTCAAAGTTCAAATCAGGGGAGGATATTACAGTGGTATCAGAGCTATAAGTCCTGCCATCCTGTGGAGGTCTTATAGGAAATTTGGAACTGGCGGATAGAGGGGAAAGTGTTTGATGAAATGTCAAAATACTAAAATCAGAGCATTTATGTTTGAGCATGCGACAGGGGCCTTATAATTTCCGCAATACCAGAGCAAGACAAAGTAGGAGTTCAGACCTGCAAAGCAAACAATCTAGTTCATCCGTACAGGGGGGTATAGAATCCAGTCATACAGACACAGCGGAGGTATTCTTTGATCAAGACAGCAATATGGGTGACTGAGATGACAGGAATACAAGATTAGGTGGAGGCGGGAATGCCGGTCCAGAGCTTGGAGAGGAAAGATTCTTACAGTTATTAGAGACCTTGGTACAGGGTTAGCGAGTAGCAGAACAAAGGGCACAGGAACAGAATCAGAGATTGGATCTTATGATGCAGATGATGGCTCGTCAAATGGGGTTGAATGCTAACATGGGTGGAGGAAATAATCAGAATGGTAACAATCAGAATGGAAATGATCAGGATGGGACACATAATGGAGATGAACAAGTTGGGAACAATTTTGGTCATGCACCCTAGCGAGCTAGGACAGTGAGTTCAAGGTCCATGATTCCTACATTTCCTCCTAGAGCTCCAGAGCAGCTCGTACCAGAGCCCCAGATTACTGATATACAGGAGCAGTTGAGGAGAGATTGGGAAGCCGGAGGGCCAGATTTTACTGCTGCAATTACCTTTAGGGAGTATATGGATGTGCGGATGAAACATATGCCATGTGGACATGACAAGAACTAGAGCTATGAGCTACGGAAGAAAGTAGGGAGACTTGAGTTACCATATTATGATGGCTCAGGAAAGTCTACGGCAAGAGCTTGGGTTCAAAAGCTTGACACATACTTTCAATTGAACCCTATGCCCGAGGAAGAAGCTATTAAGTACGCAGCAATTCATCTGGATGGGTTAGCACACGAGTGGTGGCATCATGGTATGGTCACTATGGGACATGCACACATTACCTCATATGTGGAGTTTACAGAGAGGTTGATTGAATGTTTTGATAGGAAGGATCCAGAACTCCATTTCAAGGAGTTAGCTCAGCTTAAACAGTGGGGATCATTGGAAACATACATTTCAGAGTTTCAGAAACTTGTAGTGTTAGTAACAGATGTATCTAAACAGAGGATACTAGTTCTATTTATGGATGGGTTAGCTGATCCGTTGAGAGGGTGGATTAAAGCTCTCAACCCTCCCACTTTGCAGGAAGCCATTAAGAAAGCTCGTGACATGGATTCCTTTTCATCTACAAAAAATAAATTCCAGGCAAAGAGTTTCCCTTCAAGGAAAGATAAGGACAGGAAATCTTTTCATAAAGAGGTTCAGCCAGCTAAGGAGGAAAGTAAGAGGTTGGACAATGAGACACTTAATGATCTTAGGAAGAAGAAGCTTTGTTTTCATTGCAGGGAGCCTTGGGATTTGTCACATAAGTGTCCATTGAAAGCAAAAACTAAGCAGATGGAGTACTTTTCAGCCGAAGAGTCAGTAGATGGAGATTCAGAGCAGTCATCCGAATCAGATGGAGATGATGATAGTTCTTCACAGGAGGAAGCACGCGGTGATAGCACAATAGCTCAGTTGTCAAGTATACAGGAGGCCGTCACTTTCAGAGTTAGGGGAACCTTGGATGGACAGAGAGTTGTGGCACTCATTGATACAGGGGCGACACATAACTTCATTGATGAGAAGTTTGTGACACGCAGAGGGCTACATACAGAGGAGCATAGGGGATTTAAGGTGATGGTTGCCGATGGCTTCAAAATTGAATGTACCAAGAAAATCTCCAACTTGCAGCTTCGTTTGGGAGATTATGACATGACAGGAGATTTCTTTGTGGTCAACATTGGTGATCAGGATATGGTGCTTGGGATGAACTGGATGAAGTCTCTGGTAGAGTTTACATTTAACCTTGAGAAAATGGAAATGAGGTTTGAGGCAAATGGTAAGAAGATAGTGCTCAGAGGTTTGTTAGATGGGAGACTTCGAGTGGTGTCACTCAAGCAGATGCAGAGTTTCTTTAGACATGATCAGGTGCAGTGGGCAGCAGAGTTTAGAGTAATGCCTGAGATGACAGAGCAGCATAAACTAGAGTATCCACCTGATGTACAAAAAATAATAACCAAACATACTAAGGTGTTTGGTGAGATACCTCCAGGGAGACCCCCGGATAGGGGAATCGAGCATGTTATTGAATTAGAGGAAGGGGCTAAGCCAGTTATCATCACACCTTACCGCCATCCGAAGAGATATAAGGATGAAATAGAAAAGGCAATTAAGGAGTTGATTGACATGGGGCACATACGACCAAGCAAAAGTCCTTTCGCTTCTTCAGTAGTATTGGTGAAGAAGAAGGATGGTACAATGAGGATGTGCATTGATTATAGGGAGCTAAACAAGAAGACAATCAAGAACCGATACCCTATCCCGCGCATCAATGAGCTTATTGATGAATTGCATGGTGCATGCTACTTCTACAAGATTGATTTGAGATCCGGCTACCATCAGATACGGGTTAGAGAGGTGGATGTGGAGAAGACAACTTTTAGATGCCACTATGGACATTTTGAGTTCTTAGTCATGCCCTTTGGGTTGACAAATGCCCCTGCCACTTTCCAGTCCTGTATGAATAGAGTGTTCAGAGATCAGTTGAGGAAGTTTGTGTTGATATTTTTTGATGATATACTGATATACAGCCGTACTTGGGAGGAACATTTGAAGCATATTGATACAGTGCTCAGTATTCTAGAGAGGGAGTCATTATATGCCAAGATGAGTAAATGTGAGTTTGGGATGACAGAGTTGCTCTATCTAGGGCATATTATTAGTGCAGGAAGTGTTCGGGTTGACCCAGACAAGATCAGGGCCATTCTGGATTGGCCACCACCGAGGAACACTTCACAACTCAAGGGATTTCTTGGGCTTTGTGGGTTCTACCGCAGATTTGTGAAGGGATTTTCACAGATAGCAGCACCACTTACAAATTTGACACGAAAAGATAGTTTCAAGTGGTCAGAGAGGGCTCAGGATTGTTTTGACAGGTTTAAGGAGCTGATGAGTACATGTCCTGTTTTAGCCATTCCAGATTTCACCAGGCCTTTTGAGCTGCAGTGTGATGCCTCGGGAGAGGGCATAGGAGCTGTTCTCATGCAAGACAAACATGCCATCGCATATGAGAGTAGAAAATTACGAGGTGTGGAGAGAACCTACAGCATCTACGACAAAGAGATGCTAGCAATCATGCACGTGCTAGCTAAGTTCAGGTAGTACTTAGTGTGAAGCCGGTTCATAGTAAAAACAGATCATAATAGCTTGAAACATTTCCTTGGACAGAAGGACCTTAATGACAGGCAAGAAAAATGGGTGAGTAAATTACAGGCCTATGATTTCGACATAGCCTATGTCAAAGGGAAGAAAAATATTGTTGCAGATGCTTTATCTAGAAGGCCTCATTTGCTTGCTGTTGGGATAGTCATGGATGATTGGAGAGAGATGATCTTGGCAGAATATGCTAAGGATAGTTGGGCCTCTAGCATTATTGAGGGAGCTATTCAAGATAGTCGATACATTGTCGTAAATGATCTGATCATCTACAAGGAAACGATTTATTTAGTACCCGGGTCTGCTATGAAGCAGAAGATTTTGAGGGCATTTCATGATTCACCAATAGCAAGACATCCCGGATTCTTTAAGACATATCGGCAGTTGAGAGAGCGCTTCACTTGGAAAGGACTCAAATCAGAGGTGCTTCAGTTTGTTAGGGAATGCCTTGTGTGTTAGCAGAACAAACAGGAACATTCTTTTCCGGGTGGTTTACTACAGCCCCTACCCATACCAGAGAAGAAGTGGGATAGCATTTCCATGGATTTTATCACAGGCCTCCCCAAGGCACAAGGTCGGGATTGTATCTTTGTTGTGGTAGACAGATTGACGAAATTTGCACATTTCTTTTCAATTTCGTCTACATATTCAGCAGCACAAACAACATAACTATTTTTTCGAGAGGTATTCAGACTACATGGGATACCACGGAGCATAGTCAGTGACAGAGATAGTAGATTTATGAGCCACTTTTGGCAGGAGTTGTTCAGGTTATGTGGAACAGAGCTCACTCCGAGTACCAGCTACCACCCCCAAACTGATGGGCAGACAGAGATAGTGAACAAATGGGTTGAGGGGTACCTTCGAAACTACATTGCAGGAGAGCAGAAGGCTTGGGTGAAGTGGCTACATCTAGGGGAGTACTGCTATAATACCTCTTTCCATATGTCTATTCAAATGTCCCCTTTTATGGCACTGTACGGGTATGATGCTCCTAATTTTTTGGATTTGTTATTTGGGGACAGCAGGGTGCCTAAGGCCAAGGATACTTTGCAGGAGTGTCAGGATATTATGCGATCCTTGAAGGAAAATTTGCAAAAGGCACAAAATCAGCAGAAGCAATATGCTGATCAGCACAGGGTTGAGAGGTCTTTTGAGGTGGGAGATATGGTGTACCTCATGTTACAGCCGTATAGACAGTCCTCTCTCAAGAAGAGTGGAGCAGAGAAATTGAAACCATGCTACTATGGACCATTCAAAGTAATCAGGAGAGTGGGCGAAGTAGCTTATGAGTTGGAGTTGCTTGCAGACAGTAAAGTGCATAATGTGTTCCATGTGTCACGCCTTAAGAAGGCATTGGGTCACAATGTGGTGCCTTCAGTAGTATTGCCACCTCTTGACGATGAGGGAAAGCTTATCTTGGTTCCCGAGGCCATACTTGACTCCAGGGAGAGGGTGCTTCGCAGGAGGACTATCAGGGAGTATCTAGTGAAGTGGAGGAACCTACTTGTCGAGGATGCTACTTGGGAAAATGAGCAGATATTGCAGCATCCAGAGCTGAAATTGCTTGAGGACAAGCAATTTTGGGAAGGGCGGACTGTAATGTCCCCTTTCCAGCATTCATAGCATGATGTTGTCGTTAGCCTATTTCCCCACAGTCCCGTAGGCTAACTAGGACATTAAAGGGGCTTAGAGGCCATTTGGCCTAGACAATTTCAGTTGCAGGTCTTTCTAAGGGGTTCTGAGGCAACTTTGGGCATACTTACTATTTATAGTAAGTCATCTTGGACATGGCCAGACATTCAGTCACAGTGGTATGTTGATAGTAATTGTTTAAAATCGACAGGAAGACTTATTTATCATTGATAAGATTTGTTTTGCATTGATAAAGCCATTTTATAAAGTTAAATTTAAATATTTAACTTTATTAATGCATAGACTATAGTTTGTGGGAAATATTTAAATTAAAAGAGTTCCTTTTATTTTTATAACACATTGGAGACATAAGGTACATAAAGGGAGTTATGTTTTATCCCACATTGAGAAAACGAAGGATTGAGCTCTTGTGAGAACACTATAAAAGAAATGGAAGAGTTTTTTTTTTGTATGCTTGGATGAAGATTAATATTATGTTGCTGGATATCTGATTATCGGGCTTGGAGGACGGAATCCCTCTTTGCTAGTATTCTCTTCGCTGTTGGAAGACACAGTCAGGAGGATCAAGGGTGTTTTCACTTCAAGAAACACACTGGGTTTCATTTGGGGCGTTTGCATAAAGAAATTTGCAAGGGTTTGAGGTGCAGATCTGAAGTTAGTTATTGCTATAGTGCCGCATGAACAGTATTTTGCTACAGTCGGCATGAACAGTATTTTGCTACAGTACGGCGTGAACAGTGTTGGTATCAAGTTTACTTGTTTTTCCGGCTGATTAGAAGTTTGGAGGGTGGGCTGACTACATCTGCAAAATACTACGGCAACTAATTCCAGGTTTCTTCTGTCAAATTTTGATATTTTGCATAATAATTGTTGAATACAAGTCTGAATAGTTGTTGCAGCCTTTAAGGCAGCTGTAAGGGCGCATCTACATTTAAAAATCACCCTTTATTAGCAGATTGAAAGAGTTTCCAGATTTTTCATATACTATTGAATGTGTGCCAAGTGTTTGTGAAAATGTTATGATGTGTATTATGCATTTTAATGTCACTTCATAGTTGTTCGTAAATCTACTCATTGGAAAGCAATTTATTGAGGAAATCAGCTTTATGAGTTTGCATACAAAGTGTTTGACAATATTCCTTAAGTTAAATTTCTGCAAGTCAAAGTTCAAATCAGGGGAGGATATTACATGAAACAAGGATATTAAAAGAGTTTGAACACACTTATAATCAAGAAATGAGTTTCAAAACTGGTTTTGAGCACTTAGAGCAGAACGAGATGACAAGGTTTCTATTTTCACATGAGTTTGATAATGAAGATTGGATGAAGATTATATTGAGCAGAATTCATGATGGACAATTCTGATTAGGAGACAATGTAGTTGACATATCAGCTAATCTAATTCATGAGGTAACTAGATTGTGCAATGAAGGATCTACTCCTGTGAATGAAAAGAATGCAAAGAAGCTTGTATTGGAGAACATAAAATCCGAGTACAATGGAAAAGGTATAGTCATTAGCAAGATAAAGCAACATGATGTAAGATTCAGAAGTAGAATCATGACATCCAAGATTTGTGTCAGTTCTAGAGATGATGACATGGCAACAGGTTTCATCCATGTAGCCTATATGATGTGTGTTGAGAAAGAGAAGGTAAACATGTGTGAAATCTTGAGAGTGCAATTGTTAGAGAACTTGGAGAAGATAAAGAAAGTGAAGAACAGTCAGTTCAGATTTAAGTCATTGATTGTATACGTGTTTTTCCACTTAATTAAGAGATTCCATTTTTGTCAGTTATTGATTTGCTTAACAGTGACAATTGCACAATTGAGAAGATAATGAATATGGATGTAAGATATCCAGTTGATAAGGTTGATAGCACTGCAGATCTTATTATGAAAACCTTTCAAGCAGAGATGAAACGAAAGTACAGAATCCAACCTTTTGTTGTAAGGAAATTTAAGGATGATATATGTTTTACGGTTGATACAGATTTTACCTACATAGTATCAGTTGAGCCAAGAATGAATTATGTTGAACGTCTTGGTTAGGAGATCAGTGAAGAGAAGATTGAAGGCTATATAGAGATAATTCTAAAATCAGCTAGGCATGAAGAGTTTAATAGGTTTGGAACCTATGAAGAGATTATGCAAGCAACATTTCAAGCTCAGCTTGAGAAATCTTCAAAGAAAAAGGTTGAAGCAACGATGAGGAAGATAATGGAGGAAGCTAAGATGACACTTGATGAGATTGCAACGGTGAGACAAATTGTTTCTGGAATGAAATAAAGTTGGCAACAAGGTATTATGTATGCACATCCACTTGCAGCAGTAGGACCATCAGAAGGGATAACTGTAGTGGAACCTTAGGCAACAACATCAACTATTCCTTATACAACTGTGTCACATGAGCAAGTAGCTAGAACACCAATCATGAAATCAGTTGAGTCCAGTGGCGAAGAAGAGGAAGTAAAGACCATGGAAACAAAGAGAAAACCAGCTGGATTAGCTGAAGTCAAACAAGAGCAAGCTGAAGGACCAAAGCACAAAAGAGTCAAACATATGGCAAGCAGCCCTAGTAAAAGGCAGAAGACCTTAATGACTTCTGAAGGAACAAAGATGCGAGGACAAGTGGAATCACCTATAAAGGCAAAAGACTCAGAACCATCTAAGTAGACAAAACCAGAGTCAATGAGCAAGGGTAGGCAACCATGGAAGCCTAAAATTGAGAAATTACAAAATGCGATTACCAATAAAGTAGCTTTTCTCTATTAAACAAGTTTTATGATTTGTATAGCAACTTCGATAAGTTACAGTTAAAGTAATTTTTCTCTATTAAACAAGTTTTATGATTTGTATAGCAACTTGGATAAGTTACAGTTAGAAAATGCCACAATAAGGTATATGATTTTGAATAAGAAGAAGATTGAGGACATTAAGGAACAGATTCCTAATGATCTATATGAGAGGTTAATAAATAGAAAAGGAGAGAAAGAAGAGGACAAACATATAAGAGAAAACATGATTAGGAAGTTGTGTTGTAGAAAGTGAAGAGCACTGTTACATATTTTGTCTCCTGCCAAAAATTCAAATTTGTATGCCCAGCTAGTCCAACGGCCACTTCCAGTTTAATATTATTTAATCCCTTGGAAATATCAAAAAATCAACGACCAAAGCCTTAGGTTATTTCTTTATTTCCTAAGTGACTGCGCTTTAACATTTCTGCGGACCCACAACTCTCCTGCCTTGCCATGTCGCTATGAGAAAATGCTCGACCTTTAACTCTAGCGACATAACGAGTGCTTGCCACGTGGATTGGCAGGCCCAGTTTGGCAGTGGTGGTGTTTTGTTTCTCTGGCGCCGAGTTTTGATAAAGCCCTGGCACTCGCTATCTCGCTATCAAAAAAATCAAACATCTCGCCGTTAGCGACATAGCGAGTCATCGTGAAATGAGTGATGGTGGGACCTCATGCAACGTGGAAGGGTGACAATGCTTAAGTGGGATTCTGACTGTCGGATCAATGCAAAATCAACAGTCCTTGCTATCTCGCTATGGAAAGTTGCAAGTTGTTTACCCATAGCGACATAGCGAGTATGAGACCCACCAATCTTCAGAATGCTTGATGCAGTTTCTTCACCCCTGGATTGACCTCAGATCAATGGCTTTTGCTATCTCGCTATGGGAAGTTGCTTGAAAGATATGTATAGCGAGATAGCGATTCGCTGTCGCGTGTCTTTGTGGGGCCAGGTTTGTTCCATAAGCCACAGGGTGGATCCTGAACCAGTGATGCGTTAGGAATGAGTGTACAGATTAATGACACGTTGGCAGTTGGTTGATTTCTCATTGGCTAGGGTGATGACAGTGCAAAATGTGGGCCAGTCCCTTCAGCGAGTCTTTCACTATCATCAAATCAGCATGGATCTATGGTCCTCGCTAACTCGCTATGGGAAGATGCACGCTATTTAGGTATAGCGAGTTAGCGACCTGGCGACACATGGATTGTGGGCCTTGTTTTCCTTGGCGGGCTGCAAAAGCAAGAACTTACTGGACAAGTTGGAAAAAGGCCAGGTTTTTATTGGTCAGTACACCGACAGATCGGGTGTATCTTCAGGGCCGTCGGATGGTGGAAGATCGATGTTTCTCGCTATGTCATTATGAAAAAATGCTCGATCTTTAGCTATAGCGACATAGGGAGGATTTGCCACGTATCCTCAGAGTTCTATGGGTCCAGTTGAGGCAGTAACGATTAGATGCGGCTGACAGTTATTGTGACCGTCGCGGTCAGGGTTTGCAAGGTGGCGCGATTAGTAATGAAAAACATGGTCAACTCAGGGAGACTTTGTGGGGTGGCGAAAAGATAAAAGACTGTTGGTCCACGTGGCTCATCCCAGTGCCGAGATAGGTTGATTTGCTGACTCTGCTGATTCATGCACCAAAAGTGATAAGAGATCAAGGGTTTTGCGTGAATCTGATCTTCATGATCGTTTCCAACCACCAGAAGTGAATGCGAGACAAGGAGGAACACTCCACCTCCAATCCAATCCATCTACTTGGTCAAAGCACAGTTATGGCGCCGTTTCTGTCTTCTCAAGACATTATTTGACACAGAGGGTCGGATATCATTATATCTGGATCTGTACCCAGATCAGATTTTCTCCATGATTGTTCTCTGTAGGCCTTCAATGCAGTGGTTATAGAATAACTACAGTTAGAGGACATCTTAGTTATGCTTGCACTATAAAGGCAAATTTTGTAGATTTTGTTTAGGTCGATCATTCTCTGTTGTTCTCTGCTATTGCTCTACAATTCTCAGTGTAAATTCCCCTGTGCCTTTGAACTGTATGATTCTCTACTTTATCTCCTTCAGCCATTGGTATGAAAGTGCAAGAACTCTTTGCCTTTGCCATTGTTTTGTGGAAGTCTGTAATCTGCATGACTGTATCTCTTCTGGTCTGTGAATGATATATAAGTGAATCTTCTCTTTCCTTGTGTCATTCATTCTGGTTTTTTGATCTGCATGTGATTATTTGATTAAAGCAAGTCTGAATGTGTATATCCTTAGTTTCATTCTGGTTCAATAGTGCATATATGGGCAGAGATTGGTCTGAACACTCTATTTTGGTGCATCACCTCTTTAGATTAGGTTAGGTAGATTTGCTTTCATGCTCTCCTTCTCCCTTTTCCTCTCCAAGAGTAGTTAGGTACATCCTGATAGTAAGAGGAAGCCGACCTTCTCCGGAGACTCAACCTCACAGTTCAAGTCCCACAGCTTGGAGGTTGTTTTCATGTTTCACTAGGTTGTCCTCATGCATAGGCTTTGGACAAGGGTGCAAACCTAAGTGACAACAAGCACCTAAAAAATTTGTTACAAAGTCTTGAACCCTTTCTAAGGAACAATACTAGGGCTATATTGATAATGGGTGGAAACTATGAGGAGGTGAAAGAAGAAACACAGGAATATTTTGTGCAAATGATGAAGAGTTACACACCTACCAGCCACCAGACCATGTAGCCACATTAGAAGCACCACAAGTAACAGTAGGAATGGACACTATGCAGATAGATAGCACAAATGTTACTATAGATATTGAAGAAGATCCCTTCAAGAACTTCGGTGCAAATGTTGATAATTTGGTCAGCTATGAAAGTTCTGAAGTAGAAAAAGAGGAAAAAGAAAAAGTAGAAAAAGAAGAGGAAGAAAAAGAAATGAAACAAGAAAGAAAGAAAGAAGAAGAAAAGAAGAAAGAACATGAGAAGAAAGAAAAAGAAGAGAAGAAGAAAGTTGAAGAGGAAAAAAGAGGAAGGAAGAAGAAGAGACAAAGAGGAAGGAAGAGGAAAAGAAGAAGAAAGAAGAGGAAGAAAAGAAAAGAAGAAGAAGAAGAGCCTAACAGATGATGATGATCAGCAAGGATGAATCTCATCATTAAGTAAGTTGTTTGAGAGGAACAAGAAAGTCAAGAGTTTGGAAAAGACCTTAAGTGAGGTATCTAACAAACTGCAAGAAGTTGTATCTGTTACAGTAATAGATATTAATCCTCAGACAAGGGCATCAAAACTGATAAGTTCATTTGATAATGAGTTTACTCAGTTGTTAGAAGTTGCAACCAGTCAAGCGCAAATAAAACATGATGCATAATTATTTGATACTATTTGCACTAATGTGAGTAACGACCTACAATCACTTGATGCTTGCATCAAGGAGCTGAGAAGATGTGTAGAAGAAGGAAGAAAGTTGTATGGACAGTGCACCCTGTCATACAATATATTAAAGATACGAATAATGAGTTTAGTGCCAAACTGAGATGTCCCTCTCCAGTTTTAATCATATCTGATAAATACATATTCTTCTTATCTCCCGTCCTAGCTCTAGTCTCTCACTTATTGACAGTTATATGTTTCCTTAGAATGCTAAATTTAAATATCTGTTGTGTTTCGTGATCGTCCTTTTTTTCCATGTTGCTTGAAGTGATACAGATGTTATTTATAGCTTGTTCTCAAATATCCAATAGATATGACTCTTTGGTTGTAAACTTAATATGGCACCCTTTTGATAACAGATTTCTTAACATAATCAAAATCAAATTGTTATAAAATTTTTATTTACTTTAATTATTAAAATAGTGTGGTTATATAATTTCGTATGTTATAATCACTATCTTATTATATTATTATTCATTTTATCTATAAAAATGTAAATACATATATGTTATCATTTTATATTAATATGATATTACATAAATAATATATTATTATTTTGATGCTATATTATTAATTAGCTAATTATTCTAATATCATATTTAATATTTATTATTATTAAATTTGGTTTTTAAAATAGGGGACATTACACAAACTGAACGAATTGCAAGTTCTAACATCTAGATTGCAGCAGCCAGACACGAACATAGAAGACTTAGAGGCAGAAATTGCACAAGTACATGATGAGATAAGAATCATTGAGCTAAAGAAAGAGAGAGTGATCAAGAGGTTCTCTTTGCTAAGAGAACATCTAACACTAAAGATCAGTAATGTGCAGAAACAACTTCAGGAGTGTCTTGCAGCTAAGACATTCTATGACAAGTTTGTATACACATATTTGAAACCAGTAGAGGTGGCATCCTATGGCCTGTGCGCATTACAGAGCATTTCAGAGGAAATAAGGGACACCTGGCAGAAGGAATTTGAGAGCTTGAAGAAAGCCTTGCAGACTGTTTATCCAAAATCTCAAATTCAGCATAGATCAGAGGTAATACAATTTTGACCTGTATATAAGGTTTGACACCTTTGTAATCGATATCAAAGGGGGAGAGAAATAAGGAAAATTACATAGAAGTTGTATATGTTTTAAAGGGAGAGAGAGGTAAAAACATTGTATATGTATAAAGGATATAAGATAGGGGGAGTAATGTAACAGCTTGGAACCATAATCAAAGGGGGAGTTATATAATGTATTTGGAGATATAAGGAAAGATGGTTAAAATATGATGATCCGCAAGTTTTGAATTTAGTAAATTTTGACAAGGCCAAATTTTGTAAATTTTTGAAGTTATAAGTTTTTGGGACTTAGCCAATTTTTCCACATGTTGCCATCAATGCCAAAGGGGGAGATTGTTGACAATTTGGCAAAGTTAATCATTTGATAATCAAATTTACTCTCTTCAATATGAAGAGAGATAATTTGCTTGGTGATGATAGGCCCTTTGCCTCTTTTATGATTAAATGGAACTCCTTGTATTGATTTTGTTTAATTATGTGTAGAATATCTCCTCAACTAATAACCATATGAAGTTTGCTTCAACTAATATATGTGGAAATTGATGATTCTACTTGATAAATTGGTAAAGTAGGGATCCTAGTTGACCAATACTTTCTTCTTTTTTGAATATCAACTTTTATATTTATAGCATATATATAATATAGCTGCTCTCTCCTTTACGCTGATTAGAATTGGAATTGGTTCATTCCTTATACCTATGTTTAAGGATTGGGCAAAGCTTTTTAGGATATTGGTACTCGCAGTATTATGAGGAGAACTACTGAATATCCTCTCTATTATTTATCATCTGCGAATCAGAGGGATGATCGTTCTAATAGACACTAACTGTGTATTTCATTGATTGATTATAATATATCTGTTGATCACATTTATAACCTGATGCCAATAATGTGAAACCTTCCATAGTCAAATATTTTTATGGAAGCATATTAAGATGCACTGACAGGGTCTCTGGTTACACCTGATACTGATGGCTGCTGAGTATTGAATATGTATCCACAAATTTTCAGAGTATACACTGCACAAGTCTTTAAAGTCAATAAGTCACTAAATTCCCGTAGAAATATTAAAGCTTCCCGCATTTGAAACAGGGATCCCTGCAGTAGTCAATGCTGTATGAGTGTTGTGTCCTTCATCGTGTAAATTCCCTCTCCAATGAGTTTGTTGTTGAAACTGGATAGATTGAAATCTTATGCAGTCTGACAGAGTCCTTTTGACCCGGAAGTCACTGTACCAATATTGATGTCTAGTGTAAACCAAGGGTTCTCTGACTACATGTCACTATCTAGTACGCCAACATATGGCGTCGATGCTCTTGTTCTATCTTCACCACAATCACTGGCAAGAGTCAAGGCCCTTTGAAGTATATGTTGTCTACAAGATTAGCATCCAATTAAGATATGATCCACAAAACTTGTATTGGGCATAAAAGCCAGTCATGAAATTGTCATACGCATGGAAAAATGTCTGGGGCAGACACAACCATCACAGTCACAATCTTTTGAAACAAAAACTTCATGTATCCACATAACGATCTGAAGAACAACTCTTGATACCTTCAACCTGGTCTCTGTTCTTCTCAATTTTGTTGTGATGTATAACTATACTTGGACAATATACTGATTTCTCTTCTTGTTATATTCCTAGCAGATAACCTGGCTTTGATACCATGCTGAGGGATATGATCACTGCAAATGTAATAACACTTCTTATTATTTCTGTGCATTCCAAGTGCAGATTTGAATTTATATTAATATGAGTAGAGGAGACATGTCCACGTCTCATGAAGAGACATGTCTCTATGGTATAAGTTAATGTCCAATTAGACTATATATATATATATATATGAAAGTTTGTCTAATTGATGATTAACCATATATCATAGTTACACCACCCTGGGGGACGGGGGGACGGCGAAACGAGGGGACAAGTTTCCGGGACGGGGGGACAGAGGGGCCTTAATTTGGGGACGGCGGGGGGATGGTGGGGGGACGGCGGCAGGGGACAAGAGCGGTGTATATATCTATGCATATGGTATTTAAAAATGTTAGTTATGAAAATATGTATTGCAATATAGGATGTAAAGATGTAAAAGAGTGAATACTTGAAACATTGCATTGAATTGGAACATCGAACATTAAACATAAATAGTCGAATTTGCAAATAGTGAATAGCAGGATGTCCCCCATCCTCGGTGGAGGTGGTGGAATCTAGTGGCACCGCTGGGGACGGGGAGACGGAGTCCCCAAGTCTCCGGTGCGTTGAAGTCTCCGAGACGTCGGGCAAAAAGGGGGGGGACGCGTCCCCGTGTTACTATGCCATATATATATATGAAAGTTTTGTCTAATTGATGATTAACCAATAACAATAAAAAGATTATCTCTAGGTCAATTCAATTCGACTGAAGCTACAACATTAACATTTACCATATCCAACCATTTACTCAAAATTCTTAGTTTTTCAACATTTATCTCCTTTTGCTTAAATAATTTTTCTGACATAATGGCTACGCTATGTATCAGAGCTTTTGCAAAATTTGTGGTGAAAACTACCTGTAGATTGAAGATTCCCTTTTCCAAAGAGAAGACCATGAAACAATAAGAGTATTACAAGAAAATTTTAAAAAGCCTAAAAAACTTAAGAGTTCTAAGGCAAGAGCAGGATTCTAGATTTTAATTTTCAATTGAGATTGTCAGCACTAAATTTTGTTTTATATCTAAATTACTAGTTTTGATACATATCTTGGTTCAGGTTTGTGGATCCGGCCATATTTTTTGGAGTTGGGTTTATGCATGAAGAAAAAAATGCACATGTATATGCAACCTAGAAGTAGGAATTAGGATCAGAACACTACATAGCATCATATAAACAACAAAACTGCCATAATCTCAAATGCCATTTAAAATGTAAATTTTATAATATATTTAATGTTCAAACTTAAAGTTCAATATGAAAATAATGATACCAAGTTCAGCAATCAGTTTTTAACATCAAATTGATTGTTTAAATTATCAATATTGTCATTGGATGATGTAGAAATATTTGAAGAACCACAATCAGTGCAACTACCACTTGCACTAGAAATGTTCTTCCTTTTAAACTCCTCAATCGCAATATGTTGGGAAGTGGAAGTCCCCTTTCCTGTAGCCATGTTACTTGTGTGAAATGAGACACGAATTGAAATTCACACAAGCTAAGTTCTCTGCCCTTTTTGAGGAAGATATGTTGCACGTTACTGAGAGGATGAAAGAGTGTGTGCTCCAATATCTCTCTTAGATATAGGTGAACTAACAATCTATGAAGACAAAGTGGAGATATATAGCTATACATCATAAAAATGAAAAACTGAAATATCTAGCACTGGAACTTAAAAAATCGCAATTTAACTTATTTACAAGAAAACATCAAGATTAGGGGAGAGTATATGAAATGCGGCCTTGTACCCTTCAGCAATTTCAAAATATCTAAATGGGGTAGTTTTCATTAGCACAAAAAGAATCTCAACATGTTAGTATTTTGGACTCATACGAAAGTAAGATGTAGTTGGGTCGTCATTGTGTCTGATCCTCCTTTAGTAATGCATTTGTTTGAAGAAAGTTTCTTTAGGGTCTTGCTCTTTCTCATTTACAATGGCCTTTATTTTCTCAATGATTGAGTTGATGGCATCATATATCTCAAAGAAGCAAGACTTGTCCATGTTAGTAAGATGAATTATACTTCAAATGGACTAGGATGAAACTAAGTTAATACTTTGTAGAATCATACCAAGAGTCATCTAAGAGAATTTGTTGAAACTTTGTTAATCTTTTAGTTTTACTTTACCTCCATTTTGACGAAGCTTGGCTAATGACCATGCTAGAAAGTGCCTCTTGATCCTCGCAAGTAGTCTGAAGACGATTTGTTAGAGGTAAATGGGTCTCAACTATTCAAAAATAAAATAAAATAATAAAAAAGAAATGACTAAAGTTACCAAGTTTAAAATGAATAATCCTATAAAGTGAAATTAATTTAGAAAGTTTTATACCTCACTTATTTTCAATAACTCCAATCGTTGAAAATGATCTAAAATATGCCTTGCAACATGTGTTGGTGGGTGACAAACATTTGGATCTTATTTTTGCATACGGGTCTTTGATATAATCAATTTAATTTTTTCAACCTTTTGTGGCTTAAAATTGAGGAGTGGATTGCATAATGTGTTCAAAAGTTATGAGAATAACATTCCTCAATTAACAACCTAGCGACTCTTTCAATTCTTCACATTGTTTATTATGCTTTGAACAATCTAAAAGGGTCCCACTAATATATGTTTGATGGTTGTTGGATGAATTATTGTGTTGTCATTGGTGTCAACTTTATGATTGGCTATAAATTGTTTAACGAGAAGTTAAATTCTATGTTGTGCACGTGACAAATCAAGTGTCCAATTGATTTATGCGATGAGTTAGTGTGCACACTAGATATGGGAAACCCAGAGATGTTTGTAGTTGTTGCATATGCAATTTCATGTACTACACATAAGTATTGAGTGAGTTATAATTGATTGAAGTGAGATAGTGCAGCTAGGTTAATTAGTTTATGACAGAAAGTGAATGATTTGATTGGTCTATCAAATCTATGATGTTTGAAAAGATGAAATTCATGATTTATGATGTTTACTCAGTTGTTTGATCATGGTTACAATGTGTATGATTTGGCTTATAGAAGGCATGTTTTGGATCGATTAAAGACAATTCATAAAAAAAAATGAAGAACAAGTTGAATGTTTGTGTTTGACCTTGAACTAGTAATGTGTAGGCCATTTTTGATAGATCTTTTGCGATGGAAAGTTGGTTGATGATGTCGTAATGACACGTCACAAAAAAGTTATGAAGGATGAGTTATACATTGGTAGGTGTGATGAAATTTCTTGAAAGTGTGTATGCTTATTCGAAAAAAGTGATATTTCCAGATGTTCTTTGTTGGATCAATGTGCGATTCAAATTGATGATTGAGTGGTACCAACTAATGATGGATTAGGGTTTGGTAATATGTTTTGGTCAAGTATGGTTGATTTTAGGTGCATGTTTAGGTTAAGGTGGTGTATCAACCTGATGTTGAGTTGTATATGTATATGGTAAAATGTTATTTTTGCAAGAGTGAGAGCGGATAGTGAGATCGTAAAGGGTTGTGTCATCAAGCTAGTGGTTGAATGTATTAAAATAATGTTTATTTATTTATTTAATGCTCTATAATGTACTTTATTATAATTATAGGTGATAAGATCATCTCAGAGCTTATCTGCTAGTTTCTTTTTAGAAACTTGTTTATTTTGTAAATACTGTAAACTTATTTATTGAGTGTCTTTGCTCATTGTTAATACATCAAATAATTTACCAACTACTTGTGCAATATGGTATCAGAGCCAGCTTAAAAACATAAGTTCATTTTTATTTGAAATTTTTCCTTTTCTCTTGAAAAGCAATTTTATTTGGGCAGTGATTTTTCTAAAACCTTGAGTAGGGTCTTTGTGACTGGCGTTGCTTTGAATTTGATTTTTCGGGTGTCTTTCCTCTAGCTCATGTGTTCTTCTTCCTAATACTTGCGGGACTATATTTCCTTCATTTTCGTGACCATTTTTCTGCAAGTTGTCTATGTTGATGTCATTTATGGGCTACAATATGTAGAGATTTGACACCAAGACACAAATGATGGTTTCTAATCGTTTTTTGCCTGCATTCGATGGTTTCTCAAGTCTACTTTCCAAATTGTTGTTAATTTGGAGATTTTCAACCCAATTAATGGTCGTTTTCTGCCCTTTTGGAGGCTATTGTTTCTGCCATTTTTTTCCAGTTCAAACTACCATTCTTTTGGTTTTAAAAAAACTAGGGTTTTTTGTAACACTCAGATTATTTGCCATTTTGAAAAACTATTTGCAATTTTTTGCTGGGTTATTCGAGAGCTCAACTGGGTTGGTCTCAAATTGTCTTGGGTACCGTGTTTTCCATGCCTTGATTTCTGTGTCAATGAATTTTTATTCTGATTATAGGTTCTATTTGGGTTTGTTGAGATCTCTTCTGGGTCTTTATTGGAATCCATACCTATCTCAGTGCATTGAAATTCGTGTAATCATCTACATACTGCCTTGTTTTTTGTTATAAGTACAATCACATGAAGATGAGATAAGATAATGTTATTAATGTCCAACAAGAGACCAACTAAAGGGTCCAAGGGACTGGAAGATACAATAGGGATGAAGAGGAACCTAACAGGAACACCAAAGGGTGTTTGAGAAAGAATGAACTAGAAAACAAAGAAAGAAAACAACCAACAGACGAGAGGAGGACCAAATATCCTTTCTTGGTAAGAAGAACTCCATCACCGAAGGATTGCTATCAATGATTGGCTTCTGAATAGAAGAAGCAAGGAGGGTTTCAGTAGAAAGCGCGTGTAGCCGAGCACACTTAAAAGAAAGAATCTGCCTTTTATGCCTCTTCATGGTTGAAAACCCTGTAGATCATGTGAAGCCTTCTGCTTGTACATTGACTCAAGTGCTTCGTGTCACTTTACTAATCAATGCGATTGGTTTATAGACTTCTCTCCGTTTACTGACTTAGTTGTTTTTAGAGGAGGAGAAAAATACAGAGTTATTAGTAAGGGCATTGTTTAGTACTTTTTTGTGGGAGGAGGGATCTCATATTCCTCAATGTGTACTATGTTCCTGGCATGGAACTATATCTTCTCTTTGTTAGTAATATCATGTAGAATTCTCCTCTGTTGGATGTTGTCTTTACATCATACAAGTGCTTGATTGTTAATTGGGAGACACACTATTGTAGCTATTGGTATTGAGGATCATGGTCTTTTCCAACTTGTGGATATTGGTGATTCTTCGGAGTTAGCCATGAAAGCCAAAAGTTCTTCCATTACTTGTCTTTGGCACTCTCTCTCTCAATTGGCTCAGGAGGAACTTATAGCTAGTATTCTTGAGATCTAGAGTCATCATGGTGTTTGCAGAGCTTGTCAGATTGGGAAGCAACATAGGATACCGTTCACGGATGGTGACTCATGGCGAGCCTCTAAGGTACTCCAGTTGATTCATGATAATATTTGTGGGCCAATGCAAACACCTTCTGGTACTAGTTGCAGGTATTTCTTTCTTTTTGTTGATGATTTAAGTCATAAAATATGGGTACTTTCTTAGATTGAAATCATATGCTTTTATCGTATTTCAGAAGTTCAAGGCCTTGGTAGAAAAAGTGTCTGGCTTTTGTATAATCACTCTTAGGTCAGATAACATGGGGGATTTGTTCTACTGCATTCTCCAACTTCTGTGATACACATGTATAAAATGTTACTTAACCACACCCCACACTCCTCAACAAAATGGTGTTGTAGAGCAGTGTAATTGTACTGTTGTTGAGATGGCTCATTCCATGTTACAACACATGAGTATTCCTAATAAGTTTTGGGTACAAGCAATTTTCACTATGGTCTATCTCCTTAATTGGTCCCCTAACCAGCTATTAATGGAAAGACTCTAGAAGAAGTTTGGGCTGGTCACAAATTTAGGATTAGTCATCTCAAAATCTTTGGCTTTTTAGCTTATATATGGATTCCATATGCCAAGCACTCCAAGTTGGATTCCATGAGTCAAAAGCTTATGTTCATAGGGTACAACGACAATCATAAGGCTTACTGATTGAAAGATGTAGACATTGATCGTCTTGTCTTCAACAGGGATGTTGTCTTTGATGAAACATGTGGACCTTTTCACCTATCCTCATCTGTGCAAAATTCTGAGGATCAGCATTTGAAGGCTTTTGATTTAGGTGTCCATCTTCCACTAGGTCTACCAGATGGGAGGGATGATGCAACTTCTGAGTTTTAAGATGCTCAACTTGAGTTTCCCCTGGATGATGGTCATCTTCAACCTGTTAAAACTGTTCCAAATCCAGTACTAGCTCTAGCTCCTACATCCAATGTTGGTTCTACTCTCCAGCCTACATTGTGGGCTAAGACTATTGGTGATCTTCATCATGATGAGCTCATTGAGGGTAGATCCAGAAACAAGAGCAAACAACAATATACAATTAATTTTTCTCTCATGGCCAACGTCTAGAGTGTTTGTAAGCCTAAAACATATTCAAAGGCTTTGGGATTCTTGAGTGGGAAAAGGCTATGGAAGTCGAGTATCAGAGCCTTTAGAAGAATCATACTTGGGTCCTTTCTGATCTTCTTTCAAGGAAGAAGCCCATTAGCTACAAATGGGTGTATAAGGTGAAATACATAGCTGATAGAACCTTGACAAGTACAAAACTTGCCTTGTTGCTAAGGGTTTCTCAAAGAAGGAAGGCATTGACTATGAGGAGACTTTTGCTTCTACAACCCAGATGAGTACCATTTAGCTTGTCCTTGACTTAGCAGCCCAGTTTGGTTGGAAAGTTCATCAGATGGATGTGAAGAGTTCTTTTCTCAATGGTGAGTTGAAGGAAGAAGTCTATCTAACTCAACCTCTAGGGTTCAAGGTTGCTGATCAACAACACAAGGTGTGCCGCGTGGTAAAAGCACTTGATGGCTTGAAACAAGCTCCTCAGGCTTGGCACATCAAGATTGATAAGTACCTTACAGATCAAGGCTATTGGAGGTGTCCATTTGATCCTAATTTATATGTCAAATTGGTTGTTGTTTATGTTGATGACTTGATCACTACTGACAATTCAGAATAGTTGATGGGTGAGCTCAAACAGAGTTTTTGCAACTCATTTGTGTTGATGTTTTGGTAGCTCTAGTGGGATAAACCAGTGAGATCAAAGAGAAATTAATGTGTGTATATACACACACACACACACACACACACACACACAAAACTATAATTAAGTTTTCCATTATATTAATTATATTGATGAATAGACATGTCTCATGAAGAGACATGTATGTTCTCTTGGTTTATTCCTCATACAAATACAAGAGGACGCTACCATTTGGAAAACACATACCCAACATTATGATAGTGCTTAGTACATTTGCAGCGATCCTCAGAAACTCAACATGGTATTAGAGCCTAGTTGCAAATGTAAGAAATAATGAGATTTAGATTTATTATTATCTGCATATTGAGCGAATATATATTATATCGATATAAATTGAAGTGCATTGTCGGAGAAACTATGGAGTGGGTCTGCCCCATGGAGATCTTTCATTTTCCATTCCACTATTGGCAGAGGCGAGCGTATGTTTGATTTGCACGATAAACTAGGTTTTATTGTTTTATATTGAATCCATTCATCAGCGAAATCAAGGCATTTGTATCACAACAAAGTTTTAGTTGGTTGCATGATGGAGGAATGATGCAACATAGGCTTGTTCTCTACTGAACATAAAGAAACTTGAGCCTTGGAAAGAATTGATTGGTTGAAGAAGAGAGTAGTTGTGAAGCAGGTTCTTGCCACCAATGAGATTATTTAATGTTGGCCTCTTTTCCATTGGGGAAATATTTTTTGTTTTGAATCTTCGGCACGATTTGGAATTACTAAAGATCGAGTGGATGAAAGAAATAGACTCATTCATATATTGAATGTAGTTAAAATATTCATGGGAGGTGGAGTACTTAAGTATCAATTTGTAGCTTAATGTAGGAAGCCACGTGGAGTCCTCAGGATCAGTACCCTAGATGGGAAAGTGTAAGCATAGCTGGAATGTTGCCTCATTTTATCAAGATAGAACATTAATGTTGATTGTGTGAGCGACAAATTTCTCTCAGCATTGTTTAAAGTTGCAACAATAGTTCTTAGGCGTTAAGCAGTAACTCACAAGTATAATATACTATCTAAGAAATTCTTCTACAACATCTGGACTTTCGCATTTAGCAGCTTCATGTAGTGGCGTGCTATAATCTCCATTTGGAGCTTTAGCCAGAGATGGTTTCTCTACAAGAATCTATTAAGCAAGATCTAGATGCACTTTCCTTGCAGCAATATGTAGAGAAGTATCTCCTTCGAAAGTACGATCAAGAAGAACATCACCAGATTTTGTAGCATCATCGAAAGAGGGATTTAGATGGTAAATTTACACATTATTGTTGACATCAGTTAACGTGGACATGATTGCAAATGTATTTGTGGCGTTGTTGGACAAGACAATGCTCGACATCCTGTATAGGATTCTGCATATAGTTGTGCAAGGAGGACACATTGAGATCTGAAAGGTAATGCTAAATCATTCTTTGTGGCGAGATGACTCAATGATGAAGAGAGATAATTACAGTCAATGCGCAATTCATGTGGTAGAAACCAAAGGTTGTTAGGAGATAATCAACGAGTTTAAGTCGAGAATGCTAGACTTCGTCTAGATCCATAGTTTGGATGAGAAATTTGTTGTACACTTTATCATCAAATATGATCAATTTGATGTAGTGAATGGTTTACTTGAAAACACATAACGGTCTGAAATATTCTTGTCTAGATTGCAGAGATATCAAGAAGAGTCCAAGACCAAATGGACGTCAGTGTGGGTAAGGATTGTATGCAAAAATAGTAAGGAATTTGATAACAAAAAAATTTAAATTTGGCATCACTTAACAAAGCATTGGTTAGGCATGGTCTTCAATTTTGCATGATCATGGGTGCATATAGATCCTTTGCGTTTAGTTTGCACTCTTTATGATCTGATGAGATTAGTACCTCCCAAAACCAGGGAATGCATAGATAAAATACCGTGAGAAATTGCAGTAAATTAGGTTGCATATGTCCTATCGTGGAAATTATTACATGGTCCTTTGTGTGCTAGAAGTGTATCCCAAAGCTTGTTGTAGAAAAAGCTTACAAGCTTTGACAACTAATAAAAGAAACTCCTTCCAAAGGGCATCCAGAGATAGAAGTAATGGGAAAGGAGTCCAAGGCACATTGGTATGGGTGACATCAATCCAAACAAGGAGTTTGGTGACAGTGATTTCTGCAGAAATGACATGCCAAACACTGTGAGCATGGAGACCCCACCACTCCCCTCACTCATTGACCACAAAAGCACAAGATTGTAGAGAGTAGGTATAATGAGAAGATGCACCCAATTCTCAATGTGTTTGGGTTGGTCAAAAATAGTGTATAAGCGGCTAAAGTTGAGAGGTCAGCGGGCGCCAAACTGACGAGTAAGGTATGATTAATATAATAATCTTCTCTTGTAAGTATAATATTATTTTTAGTAATAATTACTTCTATATATATATATGCTATTATGGCTTTACGAATTCTCATTTTATAGATGTGAAACTCTCTTCTCATAGTTGTAGACTATTGTATATAAATCTATATAAAGTGTATATATGAATTTATACAATTGAGAATAATAATGTGAATCATGATAATAATGAGAATTTTCGTTGTTAGTAACAAACATGAGTTAAACTATTGATATTCTTATTTATACTATAAGAGTTATGTGCCTTGATCTTTGCCTCCGAGAATGTTATTGTAAGAAGCGGGAGATTGAGATTCGGAGGGAGTCTAACATTTCATTAGAGGCATCCTTGAAAGAGAAGGAGCAGATAGAGGATATGATTCAGTCAACCTTCAGTGATCTCATTCATATTGATTCAGTGGGAGTAAACCATGTTGAGATGGATTCTTCAGTGATCAATAAATTGTATGAGTCAGGAGGACTAAGATTCACGAATATACCTTGTGACTATGTTATTTTAATGGGCTTACCCCCTATGTACATCATGAGGAAGTGACAACTTCCAAATGATGTCATTTGTATTTGTAGGAGTTATTGAAAGGTGACAATCGTACAATAACTTAATTTTCTATTATGATGGATATGTTACGATGTCTATGCAGAACATGATAGATTATATTTTGGATTGTGGATGTTTATATGGTAAGCATTATGAAAATGCGTGTGCACATACCTTATAAACATTTTTTGAGAACTTGGCAAATGTAATGCAAATTGATGTCTTGGAGGCCATTACATAGAGCACTTGGTGAATATCATGCAACTTGGTGTTCAGGAGATAATTACTCACAGTACTTGGTGAATATCTTGCACCTTAACATTTTGAAGGCCATTATGTAAAGAGTATTTGGTGAATATCATATATTGCTATTCTGGAGACCAATACTAAAATGTGATATCAAAATGGTGAATATCATATATTGATATTCTGGAGATAATTGCCTTATTGAGAACATGGTGAAAATCAAGTGTTGATATTTTGGAGACCGTTACTCAGAGATGCTGAATATCATAGGTTGATATTTTGAAGGCTAATACTCTTGATATCGTATGTGATATGAAAATAATGGATATCTTTTGATCAAAGATATCTTTAAAATTTTTCATACCTACCAATGCTGTAATACGTTTCTTGTGTTTATCCTCCTTAGCTAAGAGGGAGTGTTGATGTTTTGATAGCTTTAGTAGGATAAACTTGTGAGAGCAAATATTAAAAAAAATAAAAAAAAATAAAAATAAAAATAAATAAATAAATAAATAAATAAATATATATATATATATATATATATATATATATATATATATATATATATATATATATATATATATATATATATATATATATATATATATATACAACTATAATTAAATTTGCCATTATATTAATTATATTGATGAATAGACATGTCTAATTGAGGGACATGTCTCTTCTCTTGGTTTATTCCTCATACAAATACAAGAGGACACTACCATTTGGAAAGCACATACCGAACATTATATATATATCTATATATATCTATATATAGACACAACTATAATTGAGTTTTCCATTATATTAATTATATTGATGAATAGACATGTCTCATGAAGGGACATGTCTCTTCTCTTGGTTTATTCCTCATACAAATACAAGAGGACACTGCCATTTGGAAAGCACATACCAAACATTATGGCAGTGCTTAGTACGTTTGCAGCGATCCTCGAAAACTCAACAATTTGCCATGACAGATTTGAGACATCATTATTGTTTAGGTGTTGAGGTTTGAGAGACAGAGTAGTATCTTCGTCTCCCAATCGAAGCATGCTCGAAGTCTCTTGGCTAAGTTCTGCATACAAGAGTGCAAACCTGCCTCCACACCCATGGAAAAAGGCCTTAAGTTGTCAGCTAAGTCTGATTCACCTATAGTAGATGAATCTTTGTTCAGGCAACTACTGGATAGTCTCATCTATCTCACTGCCACATATCATTCTTATAAATTCTATCTTATGTGACCTTATGTGACCTTATAACAACAACAAATAAAGAATATCACAACCACAAGATAGAAGCAATGAGACACAAATAAGCAACATAGGAACATCCATAACACGAGATTTACATGGAGAAACCCTTGCGGTAAAAAACTCCGCGAAGAAGAAAGGTCAAGTGTGCATTGTTAACAACAAAGGTGATTCTATTCTCTTTTTTGCCTCCAAAATTGAAGCACTTGTGTGCCTATGAACAACCTTGTTATGTCTCCTGCGTGTCCTTATTTTTGTAAAGTAACTCTACATTCAACTGTTCCTCATACATTCAAAGAGCTGAATTTATAGAATGGAAAGAGTTCTAAAACCACCAAACAAGGTGCCCAAAGAAGGCCTATTGTAACAAAAGTTTGCACCCTTGCCTAAAGTTTGACCTAAAGGCAACCTTGTGAAACATGGAAACAATCTCCAAGTTGTGGGACTTGAACAATGAGATTGAGTCTCTGGAGAAGGCTGACTTCCTCACTATCAGGATGCACCTAACTACTTTAAAGGAAAAGGGAGAAGAAAATGCGTGAAATCAAACTACCTAGTCTAATCTAGAGGGGTGATACACCAAATAGTACGTTTAGTCTTATCTCTACCTAGTAGTGCACAGTTCATCAATATAATTGCAAAGTACACAGATTCAAACCTTGTTTTAGCTCAACAACCACATGTAGATCATAAACCAATAGAATGTTATAAGGAAGGAGCTTCACTCTATATCATTCAAAGGAAAAATAGATACAACATACAACTTGAAGAACAAAAGCAATACATTAACAGAAGGCAAGAAGACATTGCACAATATATTAATGGAAGAAAGAGGTACAACAGAGAAGTATATTCACTCAGAGGCAAAGGGAATTACACTAGCCGAGTATGCAATACAACTGATACAAAATCAGAGAAAAGACCGACCCTTTAAAAGAGTTACAAAATCTGCCTATATAGCTTAGGCATAATTGAGAAGACTTCAATTGAAACCCTAAAACTCAACCACTGTCTTCAAGTTGCAGAGAACAATAATTACTGATCCGAGGAAGATTTGATCTGATGCATGTCCATATGCAAAAAAGATCTAATTTTCTACATACAACTCGGGCCCTGAAGAGATAGAAACAATGACCTTAACTGCTCTGACTAGTAGATGGATAACCATGGCGGCGGTAGAATGAAATTTGCATTTATCAAGCGTTAAGAACACCCCTTTGATTGCCTGCAACCACCTTTCTCCTTAATCTCTCCAACTGCCTCCAAGACATTTATTTCTCTCTCGGTGGGCCGTTCAGTGCATCTGATTTTATCTAAATCTCTTACTGCCTTACTCCACGTCAAAATTAGATCCCCATCATTGCTATGTCAACGCTCATCCTTTTGGCTCTGTTTAGTGGCCTGTGCCTTGTTCTATTCTACATCATTTAGAAATCAAACTCAGTGTCTTCTGTCATGTCAATGGAATGTCGACATAACTATCTAGCTTTGCATGCTCTGCACCTTTCTCAAATTTTAGTGGCCGAGGGCCTTCTGTTGTTCTCCAACTCAGAAAAGCAAAACACACTTTTTATGTCAAACTTAGGATTTACGATCTTACGATCGCTTTGAAATCAAAACCCTTAGTATTCTCGCAAGCTTGGAATTTGGCCTTTACGATCTTACGATCACCTCCCTATTGCATGATCATGGGTTCCTTTCAAGTCTTTCGTGATCTTACGATCAACAGTTTATCGTAAGATTGGAACATCAATTGCAATGGCCTCTTCATAGCTACGATCTTATGCTCAGTGGTTTACAAACCTTTTCGTAGCATTGTTGGCATGTACTTCAATCCCTACGATCTTACGATCCTAGCTTTGCGTAACATCGGGCCTCACCTTTCCCTGTCTTACGATCCTACGATCGCAATCGACCAACTCTTATCGTGACATCGGAAGCCTTAACCGCTGCCTTTGCCTTCCGATCATACGCTGGCCGCTATCTCCCCTTTTTCGTAACTTCAGAGACTCTTGAATTCACTTTACATTATCCATACGACCATATGTTGACTATAGCCTCGTAGCTTCAGTAGCCTTCACTGTTTGCTCCTGCGATCTTACGATCAACAACTTATTGTAAGATTGAAAGATCTTATTGACATGTGCTTATTTCTCTTACGCCTATGCGCTGGCCCCATTTAGCTTTAACATTTCCTGCTTACGATCTTACGATCCCTTGCTTTGCATGCTTCCTTTTAAGCCTTTATGCTTATATGCCCTTCATTCATCGTAAGATCGTAACTACTTACTATCCATCGCAAAACACTTTCGATGATATGCTGTTGGGACAATCGTGAGATCGAAACCTTCATAACAAACCCCTACAATGCTACGATAACACTGGCTATCGTAACATTGAGAGACCCAAAAATCACCCTCACAATCCTTCGCTAGCCTTCACTTCGTAACATCGGGAACCTTCATTGCTTGCTCTTGTGATCTTACCATCAACAACTTATCATAAGATCGAAAGATTCAATTGCCATGTGGAATAATTCTTTATGTTCATGTGCTTGGCCCCACCATTTCCACGTGTCGTACGTTTGCTTTCTCGATTTGGCTATCCTTCGCGCAACTTCAGAAAGTGAGAATATGACAAGCGTTGATTTGCATCTGATCAACAGCTTGGAAAATGTATCATTTATAGTGCTTGGAGAGGGGCCCACAGGGATAGGTGTCAACTCGTTGCTTCCTCGCTTTAGCTAATCTTCATGCAACTTTAGAAAGTGAGAAAGTGACAATCATCGATCATTTGAGATCTGACGATCACAAAATTAAAAACTCCCTTGGGTTAAGAAACTGAAATGAAACAAACAACGGGCTAACCAAAGGTAAATCTAGGTTGGAGATGGGTTAGGTGCTAAGGCAAACAAACTTTCGCAAAAATATTTAAAAGGGCTGCGCGAAACTTTATAATAAAAGGTTTTTTAAAAAGGTTTTGGAGGTTTATTTTAAAAACCTTCCACGCATATTTGAAAATGCGAACAACATCAACCAATCATAGAGACCTAGGGCATAAATGACATTGGGACAATACAGTTAGGCGTTGGCTAAAATGATTAACAAGCCCCTTTATTCCAAATGATCACCCCCCATGGATTACATCCACAAAGGCCAAAATAACACTGATTTTGGCTCCAGCACTTTCCCTCTAACTTGGGCATACAATTATGCAAGATAAACATCATATTAAATGTAATAAATGATGGAATACCAAGAGATGCTAGTTGCCTCTTCCAAGCAGCCACTTGGGGAATCCCAAAGGTCACTCATTTGTCCACTTGTCAAGTCATTAATATTCTTATTCTAGGTGCCTACATAGGGGGGAAACAATATTAATTATTGTGTGCACAACCCACCTTTACCATTGCTAGTGACAATAAATATTACAAAATATCTTTCCAATATACCTTAAGTGCTATAGGACTCTTTCCAAGGATG
This sequence comes from Cupressus sempervirens, assembly GCA_028749045.1. Classification (NCBI taxonomy): domain Eukaryota; kingdom Viridiplantae; phylum Streptophyta; class Pinopsida; order Cupressales; family Cupressaceae; genus Cupressus; species Cupressus sempervirens. The sequence continues at coordinate 112,808,357 of CM053791.1, read as the reverse complement.
TTGGAACCATGATATAGGATTCACAAGGTAGATGATACCTTAATCCTAACATTCTCTCACATGACATCATACATTGTAAACCATAGGATTCACAAACAAGAGAAGAGCATCCCTTGCTCATCCATTTACCATCTGAATCATCACCATGTTCTCATGCTCCAACAAGACACATGCCAAAGCAACCATCAAACAAAACAAACTACTTCCTTCCACATCCCAAGCACTTTATCAACCCTTGATTCAGGATTTGGTTTTCAATTACTAATAATTTTCTTGACCCTTTCTTATTTGCTTTAAAAAATGAAAAATTGCCTTATTGGTTTTATCATACTGTTTGATTTCTAAAGTTTGTAGTGTAGATGCTTTAGGTTTTTCATGAATCAATAAATTGCATGGCCTGTATTATGTGGTGCCAATTTTGCATAAAGTTTCTTATAACCTGTTGTGGGTTGATCACATTCTTTCAAATCTTAATTGTGGCCACTGAATCCTGTTGTTTGGTATTATGGAGGGCATAATAGGGACGTGATTTTAAAGAGGGCTGTTTTGAGTGTTTGTCGGCAAAGTACTTTGTGCAAATTTTCACCAAAATATTTTTCTTCTTTCCTTGTATTTATCCATTTTTACAGCTCATCACTGCACTCCATGTCCTCCAGTATTCTTGAAAAGATCCATTAGGCATCTGTTATTCAGAAGCTAAAATCCTAGTGTATTTTTTTCCCTCCAGGGGATTTTATAGGGTTGAATTTATCCATCAGAATTAGCTATTTTCTATAGAGAGATGCACTCATGTCCTTTAAACTTTCTAAGTCATTAATCCTCAAGTTTCCTTTTGGGGAGAGAGGAAGGGAGAATGATGTCCTGTGTAATGGACCAAAAAAAGGAATCTGAACCTCAATTTTTATAATAGAACACAACTGTTGCAGAGAATTGGTATTTTCTTTAATAAGGTTTTCTCGCCTCTGTAGATGACTATGTATTTAATATTTAATAAATTTTGAGCTCTTGTTGTTTTCTGGAGGTGTATTGAATCGATCCTCTTTGAATGTTCTGAGAGCAGTTGTATGTTGAGGGCAGTGATTCCACCAACGTTTGAACAAAGAATATAGAATGCATTGGGTTTAGTAGGGTGCTCATCCTCTTCATAGATTTCCATTGCTATGAACTTAAGTCTCTAGATGCACATTGATCTCTTGATAGTTGGTCACCATGCATCACAACTTATATCCAAAAATTGATTAGTTTTTATGGATTGTTTTCTTTCTTTGTACTTGGTTGCTTTGGGTTCTTTGAGTTCCATGGTATCAATTATATTAGAATGCCAAGACCTTAGCAAGCTTTGAAATATGTTCCCTCAAGTCCTGGGTGCTATTTGCACTAGATCATAGTCTTGGAAAGGTTGCTTGGATATGGTGGTTTTGAGTAAGGATTTATAGGTTCATTTCAGGACATATATATCCGAGTACAAGTCTTCAGTTGTTCTAGCAATGCACACTAGTACATTTACAGGGGAAAAGCTTTTGTTAATGAGAGCCAAAACCTGGTTAATATACATTATGATTATTTTGCAAAAGGTGGAAAACAATGGGTTGGTTAGAGGTATGCAAGAGAAGGAAAATTGGTTTACAGATAATGTTATTTATATGCTTGTACTGGATCAAATTCCTAGTCGTATAGACTTGTGAAGTTAATAATTTTTGCAAACCAAGTTTGGCTCTGCATTATTAATTTCAGTAAGAAACAATGAGGTAAATTTTTTGTATACCATTTTTGTGAAATTTTAATGAAAATGTGTTTGTCTTGCTGAGTTTGACTTCTGAACCACAAACTAGACATTCTCATTTTTGGAAACACCCAGCTTTTGCATTACTAAGTTCCCTGACTTTTTGGCAATATTTATTAGAAGTTATCTGCAGCTTATTTAGAATTGTTGATGAAATATAGCCTAAAAGATATTGTCAGCAGTTGAGTAACTAAGTTTGATTTCCTGTATGCTTGGAGAAAAGCTCCCCGCATTCTAAGCCTTATTCATTGCCTAAACTTATCATGCAGTTTGGTTTTTGAGGTGCAATACTAGTGAGCAACATTGGCATGGCTTTTGAGATCCATGCTGACATGATGAAATTGCTGGCTTTGCATTATCTAATAACCAAAAGAATATTTTCATGTAGTCTGGAATTCTTTTTTATAAGATAATCTTGACATTTAATAGACAAATATTCATCAAATAACAAAGTCCTCAGTATGGCTATATTCTTTGCAACATTTTCTGATATTTTTTCCCTGTTATTCAGTGAGGATGAGTTAAGGACATATTTGACAGACAAAGATGCTTACAACAAAATTCTACACTCTATAGGCGAAGTGAAGCATATGGACTATGTAATTTTTCTCAACCATATTCCTGTAATGTATTTATAGATGTTCTATGCATAATGTATGGTGATCTGAATCTATATGTGGGGATATATTGGGAATAATTGATAATGCATTTTCCAACTGTTAAGTTTTGTCATGGAAAAATGATTGATTAATTCATTGGCAGTGTATATGTAAGTAACAATGTTTTAATAATTAATAGGTATTGGGATTGCCGTATGGAAGTAATGCATAAAACAAGCAATAAGATGAGTAATAGAGAAGTTCCATAAGCACACTCCCTTTGCGTTGATACTCAAATCTGCATAGTGGCACAAGTTCTTAAACAATATGGCCTGAATACTTTGTAGGAGCGTATAGGTATAACATTCTGCATCAGTTGCACCCAGATATAATTACTCAGTCATCCAGAGATACATGAAGAAAATAATTTTTAAAACAAAGAAGTAGAACAAAGTGGATAAATCCCATGAAATTATTTGTGCCCCTCCTGAAACTCATTTGCAGACATAAGAGTAGATTGAGAATTGGGATGTAAGAGTTGATGCTGAATGGCTGATGGATTTGGAAGGAGTGGAGATGCCATTTGCAAGCACATTTTCTAATATGCCCTTTTGGGATATACCTGAGTTTTGAGAGAAAATAACAATTCCAACAAATATAATTTATTTCCAAATAGAATTCTTTGGTAAAATTACATAAACATAATGCCATTTTTGGGACAGTCCAACGTAGGTCCTATAAACAATATTTATTAACATCAAAGCAATAATCTTAAGAATCTATTATTGTATACAAGTAATCTGTATTAGTAGTGTAAAATCATTCATATCTATTTCATAGCATATTCCTATAGTGAACTATATTACGAATCTGATGGAAAAACTAGATAGGGTGCCAAGAGACTGCCCCCTCCAACCAAACCTAAGTCATTTGGCCCCTTTGACCACAAGTATGACAGGACCTCCTGTCCATCCATCTTGGGGTTGGCGTACTTGATGAGGAAAGGCTGGTGCTTCTGCATCTTACCATCAAACATTTCACATTGATTCTCCGAACAGATTTATGTTGAGATAAATAAATACAATAATATTTTCATACCATTTGCTTCCCTTAATATTAAAAATTACTGTATTTAATTTCCGAATTCTTTTTCCAAATCAGACTTGATACTTTGATGTTTGACTTATTGATTGATTGAATTCCTTTGCTTAGATGATATGAGGCATTGGTGAGTAATAATTAAGTGATTGTTGATTAAATAGTTGTTGAGTGGCTATGTAATAAATGCTACTTTGATGTGATGGTGGGTGATGATTGAATGAATGTTGATTTGATGGAGTAATAGGCTTGATTGCTGAACTGTATGTTTTCTTGATCCCAAGATGAAGTGATGGTTGATGTGGACTTGATGTTTGTTTGCTTGATCTTGCTGATTTCTTGAGGGATAGATGGTTGATGGATCAATGGAAGATTTGTTTGATGAGGGATGATTAATGAGAGATGATTGAATGTCGATCCTTGAGTGTGTTTGGAATGATTATTCCTTTATACTATGTTGGTGAAATGGTCACCACCTTTCATAAGAATTGATAATAATAACTTATTTCCAAAATTGATATCCCTTACATGTCCCCCTCAAATTAAACCCTTCCATTGTATCTCCCATTGTGAGGGAGAAGTTATTGATATCCCTTACATGCCCTCTTCAAATTAAACCTTTCCTCTTCATTATGTCCGTCCTTTCCATGCATCACAACCTTTTACAATTTCCACGCTTTGAAAGAGTGCAACCTTTCATAATTTCTGCCCTTTGAAATAGTCACTTCCTTATTTTCTACTCATTCCTTTTCCTTGATTCGTATGCTCCATTCATTTTTCCTTGACTATTGTGGGATGAATGATTCATAGGTGTCTTCAAATGAAATGATCTCCCTTTTATATCTCATGTTTCAATGAGTCATAACTCTTCATTTTGTACCCTTTGATTATTCATTAAACATAATTATATTTTAATTATATCATATTATATATGTATATTTAAATATTTTAAGTTATTATTTTATAATATCAGATAACATTTCAAAAAGGGGACACTACACACTTGTTGGATGTATAGGAGTAGGATTACATATATACAAGTTTGTTGGTAGGTGTTACAGCATCAGAGGAACGGAGAGAACTTACCCTGTTTTAGGACTCTAGGAATCCAATGCATGAGTCGCTCAGACATCTGCCCAAGTTTCAGTTAAAACCACTTAGAAACTTAAATAAAAACCAAAAGGTAAGAACACTACAAAAATTTAAATACAAACCAGCTTACATTCAATCATTGAACATTTTTTTTTCTTATTACTGAATATAAAATTAATAAGAAAAGAAAGGAGTATAAAGTATGAACTAAATATATAATGAATATACCTATGAAATTTCAGAAATCATTTCCTTAACTATTTTTAAATATTTACATGTGAGTAAATGCATTTCACGCACACAAAAAAGTGCAACATAAATGATTGCTGAATTAATTACCACCAATTAACTTCCATATTTTGTCTCAAATGGTAACAATACTTTCTGGAATTACTATTGCTTATTTTATAACAAATGACAGAAAATGAAGCAGCGAATTCTGGAACTATAAACAAATGCACAATACATATTTTATGTTGGCACAACAGCGCATCATTGCATTGAAAGAGGCTATAGAAAGGTACAACTGTTCCCACTCTGCCATTGGGAGATCTTATGTCTCTGCCTCTCTTCCTGCTGCACTGCTGGAAATGGTAAACATCTGGCTTGGGAGCAGGGGGATGATATGTACTCTGGCTGCAACGGCCCCTGAATGAGCATGGGCCAAAACACACCAAGAAAGTAGGAACAGCCTGGAATGCACAAAAACCCAGAGCAAGGCCCCTACCTACGAAGGTGACCAGATAAGCTATACTATAGATATGTACCAAAAGCTGGAACAGTTGAGAAAACAAAAGTATATCATGTTGCAAAGCTAAATTATCTCCATCAATTAACTGAGTCTAGCATTAATATGAAACTAAATATAAAAGTTTTCAGCTGGTTACATGTATGCCAACCATTTCACCTTATGGGTTTCAGAAAATAACACTTTTTCCCGCTTTAAGATCTTTATGAGTCTGACTAGTCATTACATAAATAACTGATACCTGTGATATTTGTGCTATTAACACTTGGCACTTTTCTATGCATAAATCCATTTAGGTCACATCAATTATGGGATGCCACTCCCTGGTCTCCTCTAACATCTTGGCATGCTTGGCTTTCACGTAATTTTCTCAACCCATTGTGCAGAAATCACTATCAAATCTTGTGCCACTTCTAAGTTTCTGCTATTGCTCTTCTTTGGTGTGTTAGAAAAAGATAACATTGAATCACAACCAAATTATAAAATCCGCTTGTGAAATTAACTTCCCCTGCATGGTGGGGACTGGAGCAAATTGACTTGAAAGACAAATGCGTCAACTTTAAAAATGACTTTTGAAGTGCTTCTTAGTGTTTATCCATTGAAGTATGTGTTCCTTAAGTCTTAGTATTCATCTGTCTGGTAATGAAGTTTACTGCCTAGGTTCCTACGTAGGCAAGAAACAGAAATGTCACTTTTACTGAAGCTTTGGTTCTGGTTATAAAGTGATTTCCCTCTGGACAAGACTGCATAACTGACCCTTTTTCATGGCAACATTGCTGAATACTGTTGACCAAGGAACTTGAGAAGTTATCATCTACTGCTAGGAAATTATCAGCTCTACAACTACTGATAAATCCCTTTCTAGCCACAGGTTCAAACCAGTTATGATTTTTAGTTGTGAGTTACATTGGCCCTGGATGTTAGGAAATATTCTAGAAGAAAGTGCCTTGCTTTTATAGATTTTCTCCGTGAGTGGCCACACAATGCTACCCCCGCAAGTGTTCCCACGATCGACGACAACTTTCCTCCTTGTTACCTCCTCGTTGGCCTCCATGATGATGATGTTGTTTGACGGTTGGCTGCTAGTTTCGTCAATTGTTGTCTCTGTTTCTTGTGCACGTGTTTGTCCCCTCGTCGTCTATTGTTTGTGTTGGTTTGTGGCTTTGTCTAAGGCTCCCTTTGCTTTGACCAGCTCGTGCCTCCTCGCCAACTTTTGCTTGTACCTGCTTAAGCCTGTTTGATTTTGTTTGAACTTGTTTTTGTCTGCCTGTCTTGTGCATTTGTGTGCGTTGAGTGACTGCGGGCTTTTCTTCCTTGCTGCTGTAGACACTTGCCCTGAGTTAGGAGGACATGTGCACGTTTGACCTGGCTCTCTGCTGTCGACTGACCCTTCCAACACAACTTGTTGCTGTTTTTTCGAAGCTTTGGTCGTTGACAGATGTGGCTCACCTCTGGGCTGTTCAAGCTCTTCTTGTTGTTTCTGTGCTACCATCTGTTCTCAGGCTTCCTTGCCATCTGATCTCCTTTGTGGCTACCATCTCTGCCTGCGATTGTCCCTGAGTTCCTCTCACCTCTCACAGGCTCTCTTTGTTGCTTAGGTTTTACTTCTGGTTGCCCGTCAGTTGAGAATTCCTATTGCAGACCATTGTTTGTATAGCCAGACTGGTGGAAGGTTATTCTGGTCTAGACTTTGCTCCCAATGCCTTACAAACACCATCTATGACAGTGACCTAGTAGTGGATGGTTGATAGGATCACAGAACTAGAACTTGAAAATTGCTACTTGCGAGAGACTGTGCATTTCCTTTTTGAGATGACAACAAATACGAGAGAACAATTGAGTCTAATGCCCAACATGTCTTGGAGATTTCTGCTAAACTAAAAATCACCCTTACTGATATTGCTGATCTCAGAATCCAAGTTGACTGTAACATAACGCATTTATTAGAAATTCACAAGTTGATGGAGAGGCAGTCCGAACATGATAACAAGCAATGTTACCTTGAGTCTGAAGTTGAGAAGCAGTTGACTTCTTGGGCTTCAATTTGTAACAAAATTAATCTAGCTCCCCTCTCCAGAGTGGAAGAGTTGGTTCAAGCCAAGATGGCGGATTAACGGGTCAGAAGAGCTTGGGAGCTCAACATGTGGGTCTGAGGCCTTCCTCCTCTTACTTCTCCCTTCGAACCACTTACTCCAGATTACTCCGTTCTTAGTGATCAACTCGACATCAAAGACATTACACTTGACAGGGCTTGGATTAGACATGACAGCACAATCTTTTTTCGTTTCCTTCCACCCGCTGACTGCCTTTGTGTCCTTAGAGGAGGAGGAATCTCTTCTTTCTTCCCACTAAGATCTACCTTGACGAGGGCCTCACAAGATCACAAGTTGTAGAGCTGAAATATTCTCGGACCCTTATGGTTGAGGCTTGGCGCAGTGGGAGTTGGGCTACCATTAGGAATCATAGGGCTGTTATTTAGGATTCTTTCCTTCCAGGGTGGGAATCAAGACTAGCCTCCAAGACCAAGTGATAGTTAAAGAGGTAGTTGGGCATGAGGGAGCCTTTGAGCTCCTCCCTGCGTGTCAACTGTTGGAACGGTAGTGGTATTGTGTGGTCCATACTAGATCTTCTCCATGATGTTATGGATTATGTTAACACTCTCTTGGTTATAGAGATGCATGAGAGCTGTGTTCGTCCTCTCCCAAGGGTTACCGACTTTCAGTGGTTGTCAGCTTTTAGGGATGAGGTCAGGGGGTTAGGTGGGGTTAGAGGCTCTAGTGGGGTGGCCTATTCAGTTAGTGATCGCCTGGTGGGTATGAATTCCATGGTGTATTCTAACAGCTCCACTAGATTTATGTGGATTTGGGTTGGCTAGTCGACTACACATACGAGGGACATCTACATTGCTATGTGCTACTTCCCACCTTCCTCATCTTATGCTAGTCACGGTGATCAAGATGGGGATCCTTTTGGGGACTTGTGTAATTTCACCTCTCGTTTCTTGGCCACAGGAGACATAATCATTATAGGGGACTTTAGTGCCCGAGCCAGAGATCACTCGACCCCCCTCCATGATATGGAGATGGATTTGGTTTGTACTTATGAGTTAGACCCATCCACCTTGGGCTTGCAACGTTCTTCGGAGGATAGTGAGGGACCCTTGATGATATATGGTTGTCCTAATCCAGTTGTGCGATTCGTCGAGCATGGTGATCTTAATGGTCTCTCTTGTCTTCTTGGGTCTTACCTTTTCACTTGTTGGCCTGATTGTAGTAGTCCAAGCATTGTAGACTATGCCTTCAGCTGTGCTTCCCTCCCCCTCTCCCCCTTGATTCTCTGAGTAGAAAAATCTAGCACAATTGTTGAGGAGAAAAATCGATCAAAATCTAAGACAAAATCTAAGACATAAATCAAAATACAATTGGCTTCGAGGAAAAATGGTAAAACCTTTTTACAAAACGCTTTGGAGGCAAAAGAATGTACAAAGCCCACAATAGATTTTTTCATGGACAAAAAATATATAACGCTCCTAGAATTTTTAAGGGAAAATTTCCAAAAACCCACAATATAATTTGAGGACAAAATTATTAATACCTAACAATTTTTTAAAAAGGGAAATGTTATTAAAACCTACCCACTAAAATTTAAAGGGAAAAAATTAGAAAACCCAAATACTAATATTTTTCAGACGAAAAAAGGAAACCCATCAATTTTTTTTGAAGGACAAATTTTTAAAAATCCCTTTGGAAAATTTGTCCATCACAAGGCACAAACATAAAATGACACTAAACAGATAGAATGAAATTTCTATCACAATCTACAGAGGAGAACAATGCAAGCCCTAGCATTTCCTTTGAAAAATGATACAATCACATGAAAACAAAAACCCCATCTCAACAAAAAAAGGGCTAACAAGCTTCCGTGAGAGAAGACCACTAGATACATGCTTTTAAAAACATGAACAAGGTTTCAAAGATGACCGTCAAATTGGAAGATTGGATGCACAAAAGAAGTCGCAGCCACAAACAATAGGATCATGAAGGTCGTGGCCACAAAAAGGGTATTGCTTAAAACGTGTTGTGCTAAACAAAACTATCAATTCTATAGAGGCAAAGAGGTTTAAAAAACCATAATCCTTTTATAAAAAGGACCCTACAACCTCACAAAATCTTGAGCGCTTCCTTGAGTGAGACCTAGACTGGCTCCAACTCTGATACCACGTTATAAAATTTGGTAGTTTGATATTATACAGAGAAGTAAAAAACAATGTTTTTAAATGAAACACTCGTTAATTGAATACGACAATAGAAACTAACTAATAAAGTAAACTCAATGAAGATGACCATTAGAACCATTAGATTATTACTTTAATATGTTCGAGGGGTTTTTTAGGTCAAACCTGAGTTTAGGATTTAACATTGAAGTTGAAATGAAATATACTTGGAAGGAAAGTATTTTGATATCTAGTAGAGGCTAGATCTGAAAATGGAATGCTTATACCTTCATAAACCTTCTTGGTGTTGAAATGCTCATGAATATACTTGATGTTGACTTGGTATCAACTTTAGGATAAGAAGATCATGTATGCCTTCACAAATGCTTAGATCTAGAAATTAAAGCTTGTCTTCAATGTCTTGAATTATTGATCTCTTGCCTTAGGTATTGAAATGCAATATTGTAGTTGAGAGCTTGATTTGAAATTGTGACATTGAAATTGAGTTACCAAAATGAGGGAGGTGGCTTGCTTTTATACCACTCCTAACTATTTTGGGTGCGAAACTTGAAGAAAGTCAACACAGGTATAAAACACCTGCTAAAACCAAGTGACCACTGCACTGTTTCAATTTGTGGCCAAACATTAGGAAGCTGGTCCCAAATGAGGACTAGAGGTCCTAATTGGAGAAAGAATGTTGAAATTAGGTGTGGAATTGGGCTAGACCAAACATTTTGGGCACTGAAGCCAAGATAACTAAAATAGGGCCTAACTAAGCAAAAAATGCATTGGGATGCAATTTAGGATACTATATGTGTCTGTGTGTGTGTGTCAGAAACAAGAAGTAATAGTCCTATGTCTATGCAATTCTATAATCTAGGAGGCAATACTTGTTTTTGAACATCACTTAGATTGGCTTGTGGGCCATGTGGATCTCCTTGACTTGTAATTATTGTCAATGAATTTTTGTTTAAACTTTAAACTCATGATTAAGATTATTCCAACAATATATAAACTACCTCTGACTGATAATTTTGTTTGGTTACATATTCTTTCCACTCTTAATAAACCTTTTTTAAAAGGTTGTTTGTTGTATGTGTTTATCCAATGTGGGTAATGGTTGTTAGACAAGGAAGACTTATAAGGCACCACAGACACTAAAACCTTTACCAACCTGGAAGCAGACTGTGGGGTACAAGTATCCATGTTGATGTGTTAGCATCTGCCTGCTAAGTACTAAGTACTAACGTATCCTAGAGATGCTTCAGTGCTTTGTGGATCTTCTTACCCAGTGGTTATTACCAATGTAAGTGTTCTTAAAAATTACAAATTTGTTCTCGAAAGAGTAACACCTCCAACCAGTTGAGGATTTGGTTCTGATATAGTATCTGACTATAAACTTGTACTCTCTGTAGTGAATTGGGCTTAATTGGATTGACATTTGCAATCGTAAATTAGTTGTGTTTGTTGGCAATTATTTATTTTCAAGCGTTGTTTGCATTAATTCATCAGGTGCCAGCTGCAGATTGTAAAATTATTGGTAGCTGTTTGATTTTAAAATCTTTTGACATTAATTTATTATTGGTATGTTTCAGCTTCGGGATGACCTTTGCTTGAAGACAACACAATTAGCAAGTATACTTTTTGAACTTTATCTTCTCAATTTTGATGCCTAGTATAGATCTAGATCTTAAATTAAAGTATTGGACGGTAAAGCTGGTGGTGAGATGGTGACATAAAAGGGAGGTAGAAAGGTGCATTTGGTTAGACAAAATAACTATTACTTGCTAAGATCAATTTATGATATAGAGAGATGAAATGCAAACAATCACGTTTTTACCAAACGCTTGAGTTTGAATTATTCTTTGTATTTACTCTAATTTTGAAGCTGTTTTATGCTCAAATTTCAGGAAAAAATATAGAAAATGCAACCCAAATTGCGGAGCTCAAAAATCAGGTTAGTTTTGAGGACTGCAGAACTTTGTTTTACATCACATGGCACCAGATAAAACTTTCATTCATAAACTTAGGCTGGATATGTATTAGGCAAAATAATTTGCTTCACATTATTACTGAACAGTTTCATTATTAGGTTTTCTTCAAATGTATTCATTGACAAAGTTTTTTGTTCTTTACTTTTCTCTTATGTGCATTTTGAAAAATGCAGGAATCATACCATATGCATCATATGTCAAAGTATTGGAACAGCTAAAATTTAACTTAAGACTTGCAAAAAACTTTTCTCAATAAATCACTTTTTCACATTTGAGATCCAACATAATGATAAATGATTTTGTTCTTGCCATAATTTCTAAAACTTTACCCCTCTTATCAAAGTGGGGATTTTGATATCATGTAATCTATGTAGACTTTCAACAATCAGCTGTAAACCAATCTGACTGGTCTACATTGGACAAATATGAGTCTAATTCCTCCAACTTAGAGAGAATGGCATTTGGTAATTTTATGGTCTTTAATTGTAAACCAATTATATCGAGCCAATTTCCTATTTCCTTTTCTCTCTGCAAGTCTCTTAGTAGTTCATCTTTAAATGTGTCATTAAATTCTTTTGAGAAGAGAACGCTTTTGATCTGCCATTGTTTTCATCTTGCTTATAGTTATATGAATTTCAATTTTTTTGTGAACTGTAAAAAACCCCGACCAGTTCCAACTTCAATTCTAGCAGTTTGACAATTTGTCAAACAGTTATCATGCAAGCTTTGATACCACTGTGAAGAGCCTTGCTTGCTCACTCCCAAAGTATGCTGAAGAATGGTTCTTTTACTTTGCAAGTTTTATTTGTTTCTTGTGTTTTGAGATATATAATTTTTTGAAATTTCCAGAATATATAAATGCTCATAAAGAATAACATGAAATGAAACAATTGATAATGCCACAACAATTCTATGAATTGCAATTATAACATTTGCAGATTATTACAAACAATTCACATGAAAGAACAATTTTCATAGGAACCTGAATATCTGCCGGCATCCAATATATATTGCAGCCATGTCTCAGAAAACTCCATGCCAAACTTGCTTGTAGCAGCCTTATGCAAACACTGCTTAACAGAGGCGAATCACAACTCTGTATGTGTAGACACAACTCCTAGAAACCCACGCTATTTTCACTAAATCTGACTGCCTACGATAGATAAATAATTGCAGACAATAAGCGCCCATTTGCAGCCTACCAATTACCCTCATAGCAACAATATGTAACATGATTTGCAGGTTGAATGTGTGGCATTTGAATCAATAAACCCTTTGATAAATATTGCAACAATTAAACAACAAAATTGGTATACTTCAATACTGATTTGCTAAACCAGAATTCAGAAATGATCTTCAAAAATTCAGATACAATTCACCATGTATTTCAATGACTCAAAGTGTAACAGCAGACGGAGGAATCAGCTCTCACAAAAACCCAATGTAAACCCTCAACAATTCACAAAATATACTAAAATCAAATGGCAAAGCAATGAACAATCTTCATAAGGAAGTCCTTTTTATAACATAAAATGAAGTGTAGCTTCATCCACACCAAATGCCCAAGAGCTTTATGAATACACTTTTCACTTAAATCCCCTTTGCTTTATACCTAGGCGCATATTTGAATAATATAATTTATTAACTCCCTTTGTCTCTGAAAATGACCATTTCATCAATATCATAATATTTTGACACACAAGGTCATTGTTTTTTGTGCCCAAGATTTAAAACATTCCAACCCGGTTCCAATGAGCTATGGCACTAAGGTGGCCAATTTACAATAATAGCAAAAATAACAACCTTAGCATATTTAATTAAATAATAATTATAATTCACCTCTCTTGCAAAAATGACTGAAGAAGCATCATAATCGAAATTTGACAACATGAGTGATCTTGTTGAAGAAGGATGAGGAATGAACTTGATGGGTTGACTTATAAAAAATAAATGATGCCTCCAAGATTCTGGAGCCCAAACCAAAAGTCAGAAATAAAAATTGAAAGCATCACTCAACTCCTCTAATTCATTTCAGCTCATTGAAACCAACTGCTGACTTACTATAAATAGTAAGTCCCTCAAAATGGAGCCAATACCCACCATTGGCCACTGGAGAGCCTAATAACTCCACAACAAGGTTGTTTAAACATCACTATCAGCCTACAAGGACCCAATGATGGACTGAATCCATCAATTCTGCCGCAACTCAAAACTGGGGACATTACAATAACGTTGGCCAAATCTGTTTTGTAGTATGAAGCCCTGTTTGTAGTTAGCTGATAAAGTTATTTTTCAAACAATTTGTTTGAATTGAATGATAGTGGTAATTTTGTCGGTGCTCAAAATTGTAGAGTTGTTTGTAGCTTGATACAGAAAACCCATAAATTTGTATCAGTTCTTAAAGATGGCGACCAACATTATGAGCAACAGAAGAATTGGGCAATAACCAAATTAAACTCTGGCAGTTTTCTCACAACAGCGAGTCCCTTTACCACTGTAAAGTCTTTACGCTAGTTAAACTTCAAGACTTATTGTTAAACAGTTTTCATTGGAATCTATTGAAACTTGATTTCATGAAGGGACAATACTTTTAAGCTGTGATAAAGAACAATGATTGCTGCTTGCATAAAGAAATTACACTATTAATTCCCATTCCACAAATGGTTGAATTTATAAGAGTTTCAGATTACAAAGATAAGTAGAGTTTTCAGACCTCTTTTGCACACTGAAATGGAGTTGTTTCAGTTCTTAGAGACCAAAGCACTACTATGACCACCTTTGCCGACATGTCATTTCTCTTTAAACTCAACTCTGTTCCAAGATAGTATGCTTGTACAAAGGAGGCTCTTAGTACTTCCTGGTACAATTCCAGAATTTCTGCACTGGTTTTCTCCCAATTTGGTTAAAAAACCTCAAGATTGTGATACATATTGCCAAGCCTTCCATAGTAATCATCCCTCTAGTACGGAGTCCCTCATTTATCACACAGCTTGTTAGTCAGAAAGAGTCTCAAAAACTATTCATAGGCCAAATAATCTCTTCAATCTGCATACAGAAACACAGGTAGACAGAATTATTCTCCGCAATCTTAATTTGTTGGTTCTCAGACGGAAGAAATGGAGTAGCTATTGTCATGTGAAGGGTCTATTTCACTCTGCACAGAGGAAGAATGTTCATATGGAGTTTCAGGCAGCTGTAATGTTAGAGTTACAATATCTATAGAGTTTTAGGGAATAACGGACCAAGATTTTAGCATATAAATAATTGTGGCTGTGCCAACATGAACCATTAAAATTTCCTCCAACAGATGAGTTCGGCTGATGATGGTTTTGTGACATCTTGCTTAGTCGAATGTTCAATACAAATTCCTGTCTTTTGCAGATTTCCTGCCACTGTTATAAATCAGTTGGCTTGCTTGTTGTAAGTGTACGAGGAGGGTAGTTGTTTTAAACAACCTTGTAAATGGATGACTCTATCGAATGCTATCATAGAATAACAACGCTTCATAAATATTTCCCATTCCTCCAATAGAATTGTTAAATATATTACAGTTTATAACCATGACAAGTTCCCTCAATATTTTTTGCACCTCTATCGAATTCAGAGTTGAACATAGGAAATATTCATTCAACAATTTGTTTTTTATAAAGTTGAACTTAAGTTTGGTGCATTGTTTTTGAACACCTCTCATAAGTCTTCTGTCTGCTGCTTCAAATACCCAATACTTGGCCACAACATTAGGTAAATGATTAATTGCCTCATTTTTTACCACAAGAAGATACTCCAGGACAATTTTCAATATTTAAAGCACTATCAATATCCCTGACCTCAATATTATTTGTTGAGATCTATTCCTTCAAGACTTAATAATAGTGCCATTGATAAGTCTCAGTGAGGCTCACTTGATTAAACAAAATAGTGGCCCAAGTCACATATACTGTTAGTGTTTGTTAAAATATAATTAACTACTCATATCCCACCAATATTATGACAATAATATTCAGAGGTTAAACCACAATAAAATTCTCAGGGTAAAATATTCCATTATTTTCTCAAATTAGATAAAAGCAGCTCAGAATTGCAAATCTTTAATTTCTCCAAATTTGTCTCTAGCAGACTTCACAAATTGCCCATTTGCACTTTTTTAAATCATGAAACCTGACAGGTTGGTAGAATACACTGCTCTGATGCCACTGAAATATCACCCTAGGATATTTGCTTCCGTTTTTTCAAATGTTCCATAGAAATTTATGCAAATATTTTGCAATAAAATTAATTTCTTCATTTAGCAGATTATATTGAAAAACCATATAATATCAGCCTGAAATAGAGTTCTGAAATTAAATATGGATATTGCCTCAAGATTATAATCTTATTCACCAAACATATATGAAATACCTCTATTGTGGCAAGTATGACTTAAGATGAAATCTTCAGAATATGTCCAAAATGCACTGAGAAATCTTGAAGGTTTCTGTCCTCAGGTTTTCAAAATTGAAAGTAAAAGCTTCCCAAAATTCTCCAAGAGAAAACTATAACCAAACATAAACCAAACATATTAGAATGAACTTCTCAATGTTCTTTCATAGCGCTTTCTTGTGACTCTTGGTTTCCTTATGTCCATCTCTTCATCCTCCTTTTCCATCTCTTTGTTTTCCCTCTTCAACTTAAAATGACTTTATGAATTTTTCACTAGATTACATTAAATTCATTTTAACACTTTATTAAATAATTAAACTAAGTTCTCATTTAATTTGATACAATTTGACAATACACAATCTAATTATTTAATTGACTTCTAGTGCCCCAAAAACGGGACATTACAATCAATCATTTCTGTCATCAATCATCTGTTCCTTAATTCTGTCATCAATCATCTGTTCCTTAATTCTGTCATCAATCATCTGTTTCTGCATTGACTTGTTTCCAAAAACTGATAGAAGACTTTCCTCTCAAGTGTTCATTGACAAGATAGGTCATTACTCAAGGCTGGCATACCAGTTATTTTAATTTATATTAGGAAATGTGAGGATAAGAGAGTTGAACATTACTTTATCATTCTATGCTAGACAGTGAGGTTATACGAAATACAGAAACATTGGATTACCTATTTATTTCAATCATGCTACTATCAATCACCATGTTAACATTCAGTTAGAATGAAAACAGAGAGGTGATGCTATGCTTTCATGGATCTATTTTGGAAGGAACATCCATCTTGAAATACAGGGAAATAACGATAATTCTTTATGAGAAAATATCCCAAATCTTCTAGACTAATTTCTTTTAAAGTATTTTGTTTTAGGATTAAGCTAGGGTTAGAACTGTCGTGGGTCAACATTAATCCTCTGTTAAGGTTAAACTCTAGCCTTTAATATGCATGCCCTAAGACAGAGAAACTGTCATCTTTTTCAATTTGAATATGATTTTGTACCATAGTATATATAGCTAGTTATATATAAATACATTATTTGATCTGAAAACCCCTGTTTTGTTTTCTTTATCATTTCACCCATATCTAATTGTTGGCAACTAAATTTTGCACATCCTACTGATAATGTGGCTTTTGCATTGGAACCCATGGATTTACTCTCATATTCAGTTCTATATCATTGTTGGAGGCATCTTGTGCATATTTTCAGTCGAATCTAATATTATCATTCAGGTTTTCATAGGTAAGGATGACATGGCATTTTCTTGAGGCAAACTTGAACTTTTCAATTTGATATTCATTGGGAAGATTGTACAACCCTTCATTGAACTCAGCGAGTCATCTACCAGTTTATTTGGTGGTCCACTATTTCTAGCAGTTTTATCAAAATCTAGTCCTAAAGTTGTGAGAGAATTTTGCAGAATTTGGTTGAACTTTAAGTTCGGGTAACATGGAGGCCGTCTAAATTTATCTCAATGTCTGCCACCCTTGGCTATTTTATTGGCAGAGTTCCTAAATCTGGCAGAATCTTGCTAAATTTGGCTGAGTTTCTAAGTTTCTAAATTAGTACAATTGTTATTTGTCTGTGGAGTAGGCTGAACCATGGGGCTTTAAACACTTTGCACCCGATTTTGAAATGGTCTTGAACATATGAGCTACGTTTTCAATGCAATATTTGAATAAAGGATGTGCAAGAGCCTAGATAACTACTATGAATTGGATCTGGAACTGGAGTAGCTCTCCATGGTATAACCTTGTCCAGTTGGTTAAGCTGAAGCAAGTATTTAAAGTTCAAATCCCAAATTGCTCATGCCAATGTTTATGATGCAATGAAAGGCAGGAGAATCCCCAAAGGAGATGTCCTAGCCCCCAGCAAATAACCATGCATTGGAAACACAATACCAAGAAGCAATAGTGCAAGATTTGATACCAAATTACAATAATATATTCATAAAATATAACTGATTACATGCAATGTGCCAGGCTGTAATGTCTTCCCGGTTACGGCCAAATAAATAGCAATTACAATAACAGTTTTGCAAGATCCCTCAAGATCCAATCCAAACACTAGCTAGTCCAAATCCACACTCTGGTAGAAACTCCCAAGGAAGACCTCAACTTGTGCTCGTAAGCCCAGCAAGCAATCTCCTTGTTTTCCAAGCCGCAACTACTAGCTCTTCTCCAAATTTGCTCTTCAGCTGCTCCCACATTCACTCCTTTGAATGAATTACTAAAAGACTCCACAAGACCCCTACTTATACCAATCTAAGCCACAAGTCGGCCCAAAACACAAATTAAATACAAATACATAAATTAAATGCCACAAGTTGGCCTGCAACAACAATTAAATGTCCATAAATCCATATCTGAGTAAAATCGCGATATCTCCTAGTTCCGATTGAATTATAACTCGTGCTTCAAAGTGTAAGTAGAAATATAGGTCCTCTACAATCCCTTAAATGCGCGAAGGCTGATTCCCCAAGGAAAAGTGCGCATCCATCCTAAAAGTCACACATAGCAGACTGTTGCACGAAACTGCCAGAAATTGATACTCAAGGAGAATTGCCATATCTCCCAACCTATAATGAATTAGGACTTGCGCTCTTGACACAAGGAAGTACTCTAGGCCCTCTTCAATCCCTGAAGTGCGCAACCTCTCATTCATTAAGGATAATTAGTTATATGCTCTGCAATAGGCACCCAAAAACTAGAAAAATGCAGTTCCAACAGCAAGGTAAAAACAATTCAAACTTCAACACAATCCATCCAATCTATGAAATCATGAGGAAAGGTTCCCCAATGTGTGTCTCCAACACATCCCTAACCATGAAAACATAACTCCATCAAATCCAAGCTCGATGCTCCTGCATCAGACTCCCTAGGTAAATAAAAAAGTGTGTTGCACACTTTGATGCCAAAAGAAAGATCTGCAACCATCTTCATCTTCACCAAAGGTTTCCACTCCAATAGGGACAAGAGAACCAATCTACACATCATCCACATCTGCATCATTATATCAAACACCAGAATCTCAACTATCCAATCAGCATGCTCACTCGTAGGAACAAACTGAACAGAATGCTTCATCAGCAAACCCTCATCCACATCAGTAACTAGTGAATCCACACCAGCAACAACAAACCCCACATCAGCAACAAAATGTAGATTCAAATACCCAATAAAAAGAACATGTAAATCCTTAGCCATGTCAACCATAGGCAAATTAGCAACATACAGATCCATAGTATCATGTAGATCCAAAACCAAATTGGCAATCTCAACAATCTCATTGCTCACAACAAGATGCTCTGCAACACATAACTCATCACCAACAACAACTAGATCATCCATGACCAAGTGCTCTTCAATTTCCATGTCAGATTCAGCCAATTGATCATGAAAACCAACCTCTATCCCAGCATCAACAAAGTTAGGAATATCTTCAGCAACAACCTCCAGCTACTTTGCAAGTTCTGTATCAGACTTCACAAATTGATTAGCAAAACCAACCTTGGCCACCTCGACCTTGTCATGTCATCTTCTCTCTCGAACAAGTCTCTTAACCGGCTAGACAACTCTCTTTCGGATCGGTAGACTCTAGCTCCACAAACATCTACGGAATGCCTTCCTTATCCTATCCTTATCTCGATCATCTGAACTAGTTTCAAACTGAGCAACCACCTTCTTAGTTCAATCAACCAAACTAGCTTCAAACTGAGTAGACATCTTAGAAAAATTCCTCTCCACCACATCACGGAGATTTGCAATCATCTCAGGGTCCCATCCTCTTAGAGCCATCTCCCAAGATCTTCGTAAACCCTCTGCAACAAACCCTTCCTACGCTCCTTGTGACAAACCCAAATTGTTTGCAAGTCAGATCGTAACCTGCCACCTCACATGAACAATCAGGAACCAAATCACAAGTCCAGGACCACAGATCTGCAATCCACAACTCTCTACAACCATGCCACAACAAGATCAGTCTTCCATCTTCGCATCCATCGACCCATTTGCAAGCCCTTCGCAATTGCAAGTGAGATCCACGATCTGTCACCTCACAACCAAGAGATCTAGGACTCTAGAAAGAACAATACACCACCAGATCAAGATCTTCTCAGATCTACTTCTCCAACCCAAGTCCTGGTGCAAACTGCCACAACTTCGGTGATCTGTCTACATACTCAGGAACAACCTTTGCTTTGATACGACCTAACGCAGTGCAAGGTAGGAGAATCCCCAAAGAAGATGTCCTAGCCCCCAGAAAATAATCACGAAGCGGAAACACAACAGCAAGAAGCAATAATGCAAGATTTGATACCAAATTACAATAATATATTCATAAAATATAACTGATTACATGCAATGTGTCGGGCTGTAAGGCCTTCCTGGTTACGGTCAAATACAATAGCAATTACAATAACAGTTCTGCAAGATCCTAAAGATCCAATCCAAACACTAGCTAGTCCAGATCCACACTCTGGTAGAAACCCCCAAGGAAGATCTCAACTTGTTCTCGCAAGCCCACCAAGCAATCCCCTTGTTTTCCAAGCTGCAGCTACTAGCTCTTCTCCAAATTTGCTCTTTAGATACTCCCACATTCACTCCTCCGAATGAATGACTAAAAGACTCTACAAGACCCCTACTTATACCAATCTAAGCCACAAGTGGGCCCAGAAAACAAATTAAATACAAATACATAAATTAAATGCCACAAGTCGGCCCGCAACAACAATTAAATGTCCAGAGATCGATATCCAAGTAAAATCGCGATATCTCCTAGCTCCGATTGAATTAGAACTCGTGCTTCAAACCGTAGGTAGAAATATAGGTCCTCTACAACCCCTTAAATGCGCAAAGGCTGATTCCCCAAGGAAAAGTGCGCATCCATCCTGAAAGTCACCCACAACAGACTGTTGTGCAAAACTGCCAGAAATTAATACTCCAGGAGAATTGCCATATCTCCCAACCTATGATGAATTAGGACTTGCGCTTTTGACACAAGGAAGTACTCTAGGCCCTCTTCAATCCTTGAAGTGCGCAGCCTCTCATTCATTAAGGATAATTAGTTATACGCTTTGTAACAAGCACCCAGAAACCAGAAAAACGGAGTTCCAACGGCAAGGTAAAAATAGTTCAAACTTCAACACAATCCATCCAATCTCTATCAAATCATGAGGAAAGGTTTCCCAATGTGTCTCCAACACATCCCTAACCATGAAAACATAACTCCATCAAAATCCAACCTCGATGCTCCTGCATCAGTTTACCTCATCAGAATGAGAGAGAAGTGCAGTTGAAGGAGAATCATGATTTTTTTTTGAAAAAAATCATATAGCTGAGACTCGTGATTCGGTTTCTCAATTTTCATTGTAGAACTACCATACATCTCTTAAATAAGACTTGGACTAACCCCCCGACCCCCCCAGAAGCACAATTCAGGTGGGTGAAAGAGACAACCTGATGAATGAAGCTTAATAAGTTATCCATGTACACATAAAGCTTGTAAGTGAATTAACTTGCTTTCTATTAAGGCTACGTTGAGGATGTTGGCGATTTACTTTGTCAGAGATTAATAATCTGTCCATGAATAAGCTCTTGGATATGGTGCATACGAACCTCTATGTGCTTTGTCCCATGATGGTAGACTGAATTTTATGAGATCTAAATTGTAATCTATTTATCATATGTAAGATGACCATTGGATTTGGATGCCAATCTTATTAAGAATATGTTCAATTGAAATGGTATCAGTGCCAACATTACAGCTCCTTGATACTTGACCTCTATGGAAGATAAAGCAGTTACATGTTGCTTCTTGTTGGACCAACACACGAGACTTGAACCAATTGAGAAGCTCCAGATTAAAGTAAACTTGTGATCTTAAAAATCACTTGCTTTTTCAGAATTTGTATAGCACACAGAGAGAATACATTTGGTTACTTTCTAGCCGAGCTTGTGGGGTTTTTGTATACATGAGATTATGCCAATGAAAATAAATTTTTTTGGTCCGTGTGAGTCAAATATACAAGGCTGTCAATTATCTATCAATACAAAGTAACATCAACCAATAGTGAAGATTAGTATGCCTCATTGATCCCAAAAAGGAGTGTTGGGACACACTTGCAGTCATGCAGAATTGTGAGAGCAAGTCAATTGAATACTCAGATTATGTAATGCTCATCTTTGAATTAGATTCAGATATCTCAATCCCTAGATATTAATGCAGCAAATATAAGTCAGCCATAGAAAACTTGCCACAAAGGGTAGTTTTCACTACCACACTAGAGGATAAAGAGCTTCTTATGATTAGTAAGTTATCAACATGCAGAATTAAAAGTAGGAGTGAATTGTTTTTCTGCAGAATGTAGATGTGTGGATCATAATGGCACTTGGAGATCACACATTTAAGGAGTCCATTTTGGTGTACCAGGCCTAAGGGGCTGTTTGAAGCCATAGATGGATTTCCTAAGTTTGCAAACCATAGAAGAATATTGTAGACAAGCTTGTGGTCGCTCTATGTATATTTTCTCTCAATTTTTACAAATAATAACACTTTTCACATCAATTTGATAAACCTCCCAGTAATGTGCTGCAGCCATAGCAAGTGAGAGTCAAATAAGGTTTATTTTTGAACTAGTGCAAATATTGTGAAGTTAAACTAGGAATTCGTTAAAACCCATGCATGATCAGCCATGCACTGACCCATACATGCAAATATTGTTTGATTTATCTACATTTGTCAAATAAGATTCCTTTCCTTAGGAGAGGGATTGATTCCCAAGTATGGTTCTAATCAATGAACTATATTCTTCCTAAATAGTTGCCTCCCACTTTGTAATGCCATTTGCATTTTGAAGAGGCAATTCAAGGGGAGCAGAAATCTTTTGCTCCAAGAAATCTTTTGCTGTACCAGTGCACTTGAACTTTACCTTGTACTAGAACTGGTAAACTTTGCTCCAGAGGTTATCTTTTTCAAGTTGGCTTTTTTGTCTTTGGCCAAAAAGCTTCAATGAAATGAATGGATGTTTATAGTGGCAGGGTTAAGTTTGGCTTTGGATAATGGTTGTAAAATAGTTATTGTTGAAGGAGATCTGGGCAATGTTATTTTTGGGCTTTTGAAAAAGGTTTTTGTCAGTTGGAATCCCTAGTGTTCATTTTTCAGCTTTGGTGAGTGGCTTGAGTGACACATGGCCTCTTTTAAAAAGAGTAAGACTTGATTCCCTTGAGATCTTTTGGAGGACCCTTATTATCCTCCTTTCATGATTTGGAACATTTAGTATTTACACCTATTATCTCCTTTATGATAGTGTTGTTGATTAATCCCCACCATTGTTCCTTTTGGGTTGTATTGGTGTCTCCTTTTTCTGCAAGGTATTTTTATAGTTCATCCTCTTGCATGTGTTGGTACATGCTCTCCTGCTTGTTTATAGCATGACAATGTTTGGTTGTTTTGTGGTTCTGTGTGGGTTCTTGATATCATCTTGTTTGCCCCCCTGAAAATTCTCTAAGGTTAGGTGGCATTTCATTTGCATTTATTTTTCTTTCTTATGGCAATTAGATGTCATTTGGGGCTTCAAGGGACCATCTTGTTGTGGTGAAGTTTCTGATCATTTATTGCCCTTTAGTTTTTGCTGCCCTAATTTCTTGCGGTTGGATTTGGATAAGATTATCTTCAGTCATGATTGTTTGGTTGAAATGGAAGCTTCATTTGATGACCTAAGTTTTGGCAGATCTCAAGTTAGAGTTAGAGGTTGTGGTGTTATTAGAAGTTGAAGAGGTACAATTTTTAGTCTGGTGTTCCATCCTAAGGATATGGGTGCTTCTCAGTCTACTGTAGTTGGCTTTGGTAGATCCCAGTGGAGAGCAAGGAGTAGTTTCTGTTGGTGAAGGAAGGTACGCTTAATCTTTAATCTGTTAAAGGTTCTTAGGACTTGTTGTTGGAGGTGGGAGTTCTAGCTTTTTAGAGTGACGAATTAGGAGTTCCATGTTCTTTCCTCTTTCTGTCTTACTCTTGATCTAGAATTGTTTTGAAAATGTTGTTGTCGTCCAATAGAAACAGAACCCTGGAAGTGGTAGTTTCTTTTACACTCCCTTCTATCTCCAGGGATGTGCTGGTTTATGGCAGGAAAAGGCAGGGGGTCATAAATGCTTTTGATTCCCTGACAAATTTTGGTGACGATGGCAATCCAGCTCCTATACAAGTGGCACTGGTTGCACAAGGGTGTAATGGATGTTAGGTGTATTGGCTGTTTTGGTTGATATTGGTGGTTGGAGGCCAGGTGCTCACCACCTTTTAGTTCTATGCTTTGATATATTTTTTTGTTTATGCTTTTCTGGTTGCCCTGTATTGCTATGGGCTTTTGTATGCTTTATGTCTGCTGGTTCAGCCTATTGTATGCATTTTGTGTAGTTATGCTTGTCCGCTTCAGACTATTTTTAAAAGTTCTTTGATATTTTAATATTGAGGTCCTAATACATCCTTCTCTATGACTATCAGAGAACATTTATTAATACGTTTTTATATTATCTAATTAACACTAGCATTGGTATTTATCAATATTTTATTCAGTAACTATTAATATTACACAATTTACACTGGCACGGATAGCTTAAATACCTTAATATATAATATATATATAGACATTAAGATATTCAATTTTTCACATAGGTTAGATGGGCCCTTTCAGATTTATATCGCTTCAGTCATGTAGATAGATATTTTTAAGCTAACAATGCTACTATGGTTGGAAAGGGTTTTCATATTTCAATTATTATGTCGAATGTTATAATTTTTCATGATTCATAGCGTTTGTATGTATGCAGCTTTTGATAATCTATACATATTCTATATGATATAATCAACAAATTATTGAGTCCAATACATTTGGCATTTGTTATACATGCTAACTCGAATTAGACAACATCTAGAAAATTGTTACAAAATGTAAATACAATAGAATATTCCACTCACTAACTGAAAGTCAAAGAGGCATACCAATCAACTGCATTGATTTTGTGGGAATACTGCTGTGGATGCAGTGTGCAATTATAAGGACCACTGAGTTGGCAGTTGCTGAGGAAAAGTTCTCCGAGCTTGAGAAGCAAGGACATGAGCTCTCTGGCCTTTCACCTATGATTCTTTTAGAAAAGCTTAGAGGCAAGTTCTGATATAAGCTTTTTAATCTTTTAGGCAGAGTAATGCTATTGGCTGTTTAAGACAAGTAGATTTTGTAGTCTCTAGCTTTCATTCTGACTTAAAAAATACTACTTTTGCAGATGCTGCTAATATAATTGATGAAGAATCAGAAAATCTATATCATCTCATCATGTCTGGTGAAGTTGAATTATCAGATTTTATTCAAAACTACAAAAAGATGCGCACGGTCTATCACACACGGACATTGCTTCGTTTAGCAGCTATGGCATCAATGGCTCCTTGATAAAGCTGTCACTGTACAACAAAATGTCATAATGCTGGCCGGGACGAGAAGTTGAGGATGTATCCTTCTGAATTTTAATGAAAGCATTTCCAGAGGAATTTCCTTTTTCAATGCAAGCTGGAAGGATTCGTGTGCCTCGGTGCAGAAAATTCTTTCATATTTGAGTGGGTAAGGCTTATTTGTAAAAAGATGTGATTTTAGTTTCTAAAGCAAGCATTGAAATGGACCTCTGGACTTGCATTGGTCCAGGCGTTGTTCATCATATTCTATACACTGTACGATATGTCTAGTTGATACAAATCTATCTTTCATGCTGTACAGACTGCAGATGCACATGAATACTTACAAATTTGAAGGTATTTTCAGTGATACAAATTGCAAGGATTGAGTGGTTTTGGGGATATCTAACCTGACATAAGTTTTAAATAATGTTGATGGTTGGTGAACTTGTTTACATAATTGAATTTTTATGCGTAAAGGTTGGATACCTTTGCCAGTTTAAAAGATGACTTACCAGTTACAGCTTTTATGGAGCTTTGACTTATCTCCTGTGCCCCTTTTGAGTAATGAACATGTGGATTTAGCAGTCTTCTCTACTTATTCTCTAAGCTATGCCTGGCATGAATTTTGAGTAAAACATATTGAATGATTAAGAGTCATGGCGATTTTTCTGTCAGTTATCTGATTACAAGGAATACAAACAAAAAATATCTCACACTTTTTGGTACATCATGTACGTTGACTAGCTACGCCCTTTCTTATGTTATATAATTTCCTGTCATTGTTGATCTCATTAAATATTCTCTACCAGTAAACTGTCATTAGGCTCCCTCATAGAAGGATTTGGGGGTTGGATATAATGCTAATGCCTAGCATGAATTTGATTACAGGGATGCTCCTGGGCAGCAAATAAAAGAGATGGAAACATTGGTTAGTATCGTAAGCATAAATTAGTTATTGACAATTTGTTTATTAGGGATGCAAGAGGTGGAGGTTCATCGAAATAGTAACTTGCATCGGCAAATGATTAATAGTTAACAATTCCATTGTCATAAGACATTAATGACCACTTGGCACGATTGGAATGAAACAAGTGTAACATGTTGAAATTATACACAGTCAAATTAAAATTGTCATTGACCGTGGGATTTATTTGTTCTAAATGCAATCATATGTTAATAAATAAAAATATAAGAGAACAAAAATGATTGACATGGAGGAATTGATTTTTTAAGTTATTTAAAAGATGAGGTATTTATTAATTGTGGTATGGGTTGTTAGTTGTTACATGTGTTACAATATTTAAGTTTAGTGTTTGGAGAGCTATAGTATAGTTCTGAGAACCCACAGAAGCATGTACATTAATCGATTCATGCACAAAATTTTATTTTCATGCTAATTCATCAACTCTAATTAAAATATTCATGAATTCTGGTATAATTTTTTTGATTGCTGCCACTTCAGATACTTAGCTTGGAAAAATTCTTCATAAGAGTAGTGGTGTTTTAAGTGCTAGAAATTCATTTGTATTGATTTGAGATATCAGACTGGATCATGGATTAGTGCTGAGATGGCGGGATAATGAGAAATTGAGTATCTGAAACATAATAACAGCAGCAATCTTGTCTTCTTAGCAGTGTGGTCCTTTTAGTACTTGTGATCTCCTCTGTAGAAATGGTGTTTCTGATGCTTGAAGTTCTGTTCAAACATTCATATCTAACATAAGGATTTTCATGTATGTTGAGGCCGAGGATTGAATTATTAGTGATAGTACAAGAGAATGAAAAGCAGTTTATGGATGGCAGTGAATATTGTTGAGTTGAATGTAGATGCAAGTCAACTTCTGATCCTGCTAGAGTTTACTTTCGATATGCCTTGATGATGAATGGTGATTGTTGTTTTTGATTGTTTTGTTGATGTTTGACCAGTGGCAATGGTTAGTGTACCTCTAGGATACATGATTTTATGAATGTGACTTAATGACGTGTTATGCTGTGCAAGTTACCTTGGATGATACTTTGAAATGCATGACCATATATTCATTAATTTAAATCAGTGTTACCCAGGAGTGTGTCCCTGGTATTTTTCCCAGCCGTCCCTGTCCTGGAACTGTTTCGGGGATAGGGGACTTTGACTTTGATTTTGAGAGGAAATTTGACTGTTGACTTTCAAAGTAACACAAATTTGATGTTTGAATATTTTAAGATTTTATTATGTATTAGTACATGCTTTATCCATGTTTTCATATGAATATTTTAAATTTCTTTAATTTTTTAAAATTTTCCTTAATTGTTATATAGTCCACCTGTACTTGTCTCCAAAATTGGCAATTTTTTTTGGTGTCCCAAAACTTGTCCCCCTGTTCCCTGCCATAGCCATCCTAAAATTTCGTGGAAACACTAATTTAAATTCTTGACACATCTCAATGGGCAGCTATGAGGTCTTTGGAATGTTAGCCTTGTAATTTGAGATTTAGGGCTTTGGAACTGGTGGAAGCGATGATGCCAATAATGACATGGTTGCAATTATAATCTTGTGATAATGCTATCAGGATTCAACTATGTAGTTTGAGTTAAATTCATTGACTCATATATCATGAGTAATGATCAACACATTAATCCATCTCTCATGGGAATAAATGGAACACTTACCACTCATTGGATCTAGGTGATGCTCACAGAAGTGAAGCGCGAAGATTTTCTGGGAGGTCACCCATCCCACCACTACATCTCGAGCACGCTTAACTATGGAGTTCCCTCCATGGTTAAAACCACTCCGCTTGCAACCCTATTTGTAATATCACAATTTGACTTGCTGTGGAAAATATCTCCTACTTATCAATTACAATCTTGGCTAACGTAAGTTAATTTCAAGGAACTAAATTATGATGTTTTTGAACATGGCAAAATGGCGTATTTGTGTGATGGAACAGGACTGGACTAGTGAGTGCACCAAGATAGTCAAAGTATGTTATATATCTATGCAACCTAAAAATCGATCTTTAAGTCACGAAAATAGCGTGGAATATTTCTCAGGTATGGGTTTTTTCTGCTCTATCATTTTGTTGCTGTGTGCAAACCCGTGTGTACATAAATGACATGGTAAATACATGAGAGGGACTAAGAAGCCAATAATTAAAATGGTAAATACATAAGAGCGATTAAGAAGCCAATAACTAAAAGAGGATAGTGGCTCTATTAATTTTGGTGAAGTTGAACCATTGAAGCATGCTTCTGACCTATGAAATTTAGGTATAGACTTAAAAAATTGGACAAATAGATAATATCACATAAAAATAGGATTGGTAGGTATTATGGCCTTTGGTTTGTTTTACAATGAAGGGATGCACAATAATGAGGAGTGGAAATATATGACCAAAAAGTGAGCATAAATACATAATTTTGAAATTATACTTTTGGGAAAAAAAATAAAAATGCAGTGACCAGAATAAAATGCTTGCTCAAAGTGTACTTAACTACATGTTCAGAAAATGTTGGAAATATGCCTTCATTTTTGCTTCAAGAACAGCCTAATATGAGAGAATCATAAAAGTAGTGGTAATTATTTAAAATGATTAGTAATGTTACTCTACTTGCATAAATACTCATGAGGTCCAAAAGAGGAATGATAAGGAACATGACCAACCCATGTGAGAGACATTTCAATGGATGTGTAATTGTAAAGACATGAATTACTGCAGACGTATTTTGTTAAACCTGTATCATGTTGATTTCTTTTACACTTGAATATAAGTTTCATTGGAGCGCTCAAGTCACAACCCTAATACTACCGCATATTATGTCATTTATGCTCCAAGGTATGTATGACATTAGTTCTCGTGTTTTATGATGTTCTTGATAGATCTTTCATTGTTTAATAGATGTAACATATTTGGGTGATGGAATAGATATTGGGCTAGTGAATGCACCAATATAGTCAAAAGTATGTTCTATAATAATGCAACCAATAAATTTATGTAAAGTGGCCTAAAAACTAGAGTGGAGCACTTCTCAAGTATGAACATTTTTTATTTTGTATTTTCCTTCATTTGTTGTATGTGCAAACCAGTGTGTATCTAAATGATGAGGTAAATACATAATATGTAGTAACAAGCCAATAATTAAAAAGGATATTGATTTTCTTTAATTTGGTGTCTACACCATTGAAGCATGTGCTTCCAACCTATATAAACTAAAAAAATGGGATCCTTGATAATATCACACAAAAATAGGATTAATAGATAATGAGAGCTTTGTTTTTTTTATTAAGAAGAGATGCACACAAATTGAGGAGAGTAGATATCTGAGTAAATATGAAAATGGATATTTAATTTTGAAATTATACTTTTGAAAAAAATAAAAATAGAAATAAACAACAAAATTTGGGGCCAACAATAAAATGTTTGCTCAAAGTGTACTTAACTAATTTGTCGAGAGTGTTGGAAAGAGGGCCCCATTTTTGCCCCAAGAAGACAAAGTATGAGAAAATCATAAATCAAAATAATCATAAATGTTAGCTCTTTCATCAATGCTCACAAAGGTCAAAAAGAGGTACAATTATAAAAACATGACCCCCCATGTGAGAGAGCCAAAGATACTAGAGTTACATATGTGAGGGTGGAAATTTAGGCTCATAATTTGTTACTTTGTGAACAAAAATATTTCAATAGATGTTTAATTCTCTTACCATGAATCATAAACTCTAGACATATTTGTTAAAAAATTTTACATTGATTTTTTCTATACTTGTTTAAAATAATTTGCATTGGAACACATAAGTCACAACCCTCACACCACCACATATTATGTTATTTATGTTTCAATATATGCATATCCTTTCATTGTTATGATATGAATAGCTAGCTAAAGATGCATCTTATAAAATAATTGTCTAATATTCATATTTTCTACAAACTAGTTTTTAAAATAATCTAAAGCATTAGAGTACAACAGTTGAAAATAGAAAAATAATAAATTTAAAATCCCCTCTTGTGTTTTAAATGTGGAGAATATTTTAACCAAGAATATCCTCCATGAAACCTTATTTGTAGGGCATTAAATACAGTAAACCTGTATTTTCTATAGCTGTAGCGTAAATAACTAGTTTTAATTTCCATTTAACAAATGTATCGTGCTTGATTTTCCTTCACGAATACTCTCTGTTGTGTGTTTGAGGCATGCAATCCTTGTGACCTTTTCTGATAAAGAAATGGAAAAATAGTTGGCAAAAATGATCTATTAATCAACTAACCATGTATATAAATTCTTGTAAAATAGGCATTAGAAAAATCTGACAGGTGACAGGAAGTCTATCAGGAAACAAGACATCTGATAGGTGACAGGGCCTATCCAACAAGCGATAGGAAGTCTGAATATTGATAAGGATTCTCAATTTTCTCCTTCCATATGAAATATTGATTTTGTTGGCACAATAAATGTTAGTAAATACAATAAAATACAATTCATATATTTAATCTAAGAACTAAAATAAATATTACTTATGTATATTGAAATATATGCAACATAAAATGTGTAAATGGAATGTGAAAATGAGGATGAAGGCTTATGTAGAGGGTAAAATATGGGATTATTTAGGACATAAATAACTCTAATCATTTCCCCCAACTTAGTATATTGCACGTCCTCGTGCAATCGGTATGATCAAGTGGTCTTTGGTTTGAACTAGAAGCACTTAGGATTTATGGATTTGGCTTCATTTGCAACCTGAACCATGATAACTCATATATAAACACAAAGCCCTTTCATTGCTTTATATGACACGATTTGTTGTTTTCTCTTGTTTTCTATTTTCTATTTCCAATATTGATTCACTTTTCATAATTTTTTTTCTCTTTTCTTCTTTTTCTTTTCTTTTCATTTTTTATAGCATCATGGTTCAGAAGGTTACACATAGGAGAAATTTATCTCACTTTTGTTAAGAGGATTGTAAATGGGCGAACTAGGAGACAAAACAAAGGATTGTGCATGATGGAAATAATGGATAGTATGATGGGATGATTTAGGATGATG
Source organism: Cupressus sempervirens (assembly GCA_028749045.1). Lineage (NCBI taxonomy): Eukaryota > Viridiplantae > Streptophyta > Pinopsida > Cupressales > Cupressaceae > Cupressus > Cupressus sempervirens. Next base: position 112,776,929 of record CM053791.1, on the reverse strand, counting down.
GATGGAGGATATATGATAGCATGGGATATCTCCCCAATTGAAAGGGTTGACCATCCATGGGAAACATGGAGAGGTGAGGTAAGGGTGTTGCATGAAGATCAATATAATAAGCAATATAAATAAAGTTAAGAGATAAAAAAATAAAAAATAAAATTGACTTCTTTACCAACATGAATGTGCAGAGAGGCCAAGGCATTGGAACACATAGCATTTTATTTAGCAACAAAAATGAGGACTCAACAAAAAGGAATCAGGAACTGCACCAAGAACTGCAACACCACAAAATATTTCCACTAGAGCTAAAGCACTAGAGAGAAACCATTAGAAGGAACCAAAAATTTTATCAGAGACTACAATTTTAGGAGCCACCATCACCTGACTAGAATGACCATTGTATTAAAGATCACCATCTAGAGGAAGCAATATAGATCACATGAAAGAGAGATGGAGCCATTTTCCATAGCACCTCGATTGAATGTGTAGCATGAACTGCAGTTGATAAAAATCATGGTGACCACTAGAAATTGAAGCACAATTAAGCAACAGGATATGTGAGAAATACTGTGAGAGAGAGAGCCGAAGAAGCAACCGACTGCCCCTAAAAAATGGTTAGCTCGACCCAATTATTGCATATCTCTTTTTTTCTCTCTCTCCCTTTTTTTTTTCCAATTTTGATAACAACAAGTAACCGCTGGCAAACCAATTTTTAATCACTTACTGCTTAATGGTGTTGTAAAAATAGTTTTCACCATTAAGAATTTATTTTATAGTTTACATTTTTGAAAAATCAGTTTTCAGATATTAACTGGCCAACAACGTCCGGAGGTTTTCATTGTTGGATCTTTTATTGCCCTTTTCTTTTCTTTTTCTATAACTGCATAGAATGACAAAGAAAAATAAATCCTTACATTGATGATGATACCATCCAAAACATGAGTTTTGTCCATGACCTCACAAAAGGAACTATTGAAACTTGATTGCATAACAAACTTGAAATGACGACCAAGAATGATCTCCACAAAGTTGAGAATACTGAAATACTACTAAAAAAAACCTTGATCCATGTATCTCACTTCACTAAATTGGAAATATTCTTGTAGAAATATGGAATACACATTGACATGCTTGGGGAAAGTATTACTCACAATGATATCAATCCTCAAAAAATATAGGGCTCTTCATTATCAAAGACAAGTTGGTGGAGTGAAAAACCAACTATATTGACCAATCTACCCATAAGGAATTTGGGAGATGAAGAATCCTATGAAGGATGGCGTATGGTGTAATATGTTGAAGATCTTATTGGATGCCTTCAAATTGTCTTTGGATGTGTAGATTTAGATAATAACTGTATAGGATTCATGAATCTCATAGACAAGTTGTGTATCATCCTCCACATGATATAACATCAAATAAGAAAAGTCATCTTCATGAATGGTGAACATCTTATGCCAAAATCCGCTTGTGATCTCTAGTAATGAAGCACAATAGAAGCTAATATGATCCACAAAGCAAGAAAGTCAAATAGAATGTTAGCAAAGCCAACATAGTGTGTGATTCATTTCTCATGTAGAGAAGCATCATCAATTGGTATTGGCACTAAGATAGATCATCTCACCACAACAAGAGGCCTGTAACCATATTCTCAATACCAAACATATCAAGTATAGTAATGCAATAGTATCCATTTAATAACTCTACCATTAAGTAGGCAATTCATTTTATAAATGATTGGTAGATTGATTTATATGAATAAATACTCAATAAAATGTATTAATTAAAATGAAATCATAATGCCAAACATAAAATTGCATACCTTGATGTGGTCCATTTATCATGCAATTCAGTATATCAAAAGCACCAATAAGAAAGTTAATTACTATATATTATGAAGCATTCAAGAATTGGGAGAGTCAAGGAATTCCACCCCAACTTATCTTCATACTATAAGGGTGTGAAAATGTTAACACATTTAAGAAGTTCATGAGCTTTATTGAATGATTGATAAATCAAAGATTTCAATAATTCAATGGATTAACTTCACATCACAAAAGCATGGGGCATTTGAATCATTTAGGGAATTAAGAAATTGATTTAGCCCCTATTATCAATGAATGGTCATCTTAAGATACAAGAACCATGATCGAGAAATATAGAGATATTAATACCTTGATCCTTATTAAATAAATGATTCATCCATAGTTTATTTGGTCAAATCACCCATTTGCAACACATTTTATTTTTGTCATTAATGCAAATAACCCCTTATGATTATGCTTAATCAATTATTGGTTCCAAATCAACAAGTATGTGAGGAATACACATTTTAACCATAGGCCTCTAAAGATCATTATGGATAAGTGAAAAAATAATAAAAGATAGATCTTGGAGAACCTAAAAACATGTTTGTAGAATGAGTAATGCATATGGTTTAATATTCCTTAGTATATGATTAATGTAAACACACACATTTATTAGTCCAATAATTAGAATTGACTCAATTTGAAGTATGGCCTCATTTGTATGCATTTTTGATTCACTGAGAAAAGAAAAACAAAGTTGATTATAAGTCAATAAACCATATTGTTCTTTTAATCAGCTAAACCAAAATCACATCTGTTAATTGCATTAATTCATTCCAATGTTGATTTAACAAGTTCAAGCACATTATTAGAGGGTAAAGACACGCTTGAAAGTTCAATATCATATGGAGTGTTAACCACCTTATTATGAAATGTATTAGGAGGCATTATAGTTTTTGTTGGTAGATATGGTGGAGTGGGTAATGTACGATGTGAATGAGATAATGAAAATGGAAAGAATTGTTGTGGATATAAAGTGGGCAGGTATAAGTAGGATGGAAACAATAGAGATGATAAGGATTGATATAGTGGTTTTTGTGAGTATTCACAACTTCATTCATTGTAGATATTATGTAAAGAAGTGTGTTTTGAAGACACACGTCTTTGTAATGTAATAGAGTGCCAATACTTGTTGCCATTATAATTCATACCTTGATCTTCTTGAGTTGGTGTTTGAAATGACTCACTAGTTACAAGTAATAATTGTTCACTTTCATCCTTATCATGAAGATGTTCACAAATATATTGTACTTTATTCACCATGCGCTCTTGGTAGTTTAGGCATGTGCACTTTTCATCTTTCCCATAACAATTAGAACAAGTGGTTAAACTTTCATCCTCAAAATCATATTGTTCAAAACATTCATCAATGATTTTCTCTTGTTCAAATATAGAGTTTGTACATACTTGTGATAATGAAAGATCAAGATCATCTAAGTTGCATTTATTAGGTAGACAAGGTATAAACACCACCTTTGGTCGACACAATTCCCCCACCAATTTTTTCTTTTATTTTAAAATTTGAAAGTGGGGTCAAGGGGTAACAAATCATTTTATTGATATTGCTTCTTATGTTCCCTTTGGATTTTGCATTTTTGGAGCATTTTTCACCAAAAAATTATGTGCTAGAACTACCTAGAAAATGCATCATTTTAAAAATTTCTTCTTCAAATTGATTTGTTTTTTTACAAATTACTTACAACAACAAGTGATAACATAAAATTAAATCTAACTTCTAATACCTAATTGAAAACTCTAAAACAATGCATGTATATGATTTACTATAGTGCAAACCTAAGGTATCAAGCTTAGAAATGTCGATACTTGATCAAACACTCCCTAAGATGCGTTGTTCCTAACTCAACTCATTCGCTAACATGCTTTTGACACCTTTCCCCAGCAATGACACCAAAATGATAGGCCAATACTGGGGTAAATAATGAGAAAGATTTAATAATGATTTTCAACTTGGTCTATTCATGTCAATCTAGGGGCATAAGCTTGTGAAAGCTAGGTTTTTTTCATATGCAACTAGAGCACACGAAAACAAATCTACAAAAAACCAGCCATTTTGGCAACAAGAATTGTACTTCCTGGTGACAGAAATGTCAGAAATAGAAATTTAGCATACAACTCTTAAAGTAAACTATTCTAACAAATATAATAAAACATGAAGGTGAAATCAAGAATACAACCTTACGAAAAATAAACAATACACCAAGAAAGAATATTTACAAGAATTATTATTTTTTACCAACCAAACAATGGAAACAAAATTGATTAAAAAAAAACTCTATGATAACTAATCAACACAAATATTCTAAAGATTATATTGAATTGATTGATTCAAAATATAATTATAATCAAATGGAATCAACCATTTAAAATATTTTAGAATTAGAGAGCCAATTAAATCACAAACACAATTTGCATTACAAATTAATGTGCTTGTCTGGTATAAAACATATCACACAAAAAAAGTCTCTAAATAATTCACAATATAAACAATCTCACCAAATATTCCAAGAGTGGGCCCTTCCTCTAGTCCGCAAGGTGAGTAAGGATAAAATGGTTTCTTACGCCAATTTGATCATAACTTTTATTTTATTTCTCAGAAAAGAGACATGGTGTTATTTTTTTTGAGTTTGCAAGAAATTATTTATATATATGCAACTCTATACATAAAATAGGCATTACATAAAAACATAAGTATGCTTCTTACAAAGAATAGAGAATTTGGTTTTGCCATATCAACAAAATAACTTCTTATTCATCCTTATTTGTTGGCAATAAACTTTGCTATAACAACAATTAAAAATATAAAAATAATGAACTTAAAATCCTCTCTTACATTTTAAATTTGGAGAATATTTAAACCAAGAATCTCCTTCATGAAACCTTATTTGTTGTGCATTAAATTAGTAAACTTGTATTTTCTATAGTTGTAGCATAAATAACCATTTTTAGTTTCCGTATAACAAACATATCGTGCCCAATTTTCCTTCACCAATACTCTTTGTTGTGTGTTTGAGGCATGCAATCGTTGTAATCTTTTCTGATATAGAAATAGAAAATTAGTTGGAAAAATGATCTATTAATAAACCAACCATGTACATAAATTCCTATAAAATAGGCATCAAGAAAATCTGACATGCGACAAGTAGTTGTAGTCCCAACTGATAGCCAATGGGAAGTTGCTATCCTGTCTCATAGGTGACGTGAAGTTTGTCAGGCAATAAGACATCTGACATGTGACAAGCCCTATCCAACAAGTGACAAGAAGTCTGAATATTTATAAGGATTCTAAGTTTTCTCCTTCCAAATGAAATATTAATTTTGTTAGCACGATAAATGTTAGTAAATACAATAAAATATAATTCATATATTTTATCTAAAAACTAAAATAAATATTACTTATATATATTGAAATATATGCAACATAAAATGAGAAAACAAAATGTCAAAATGAGGATGAAGGCTTATGTAAAGGGTAAAATATGGGATCATTTAGGACATAAATGGCTTTCATCAGTCACTACTTCCCAACATAGAAACCAAGATCATCCGAATCATCAAAATACCCAAAGAAGATGTCCTTTTTATGCCCAAAGTAAACATTCCTAGCATGGTTAAACATACATGTCCATTACCAACTTACCATAACACAAGCAAGAATAGTAAGCATAGACCCTCAAATGGTCATGCACAAGACAAAGGGTTGAGGTTACCTCCACTCATCTACTGGACACTATGCTGAAAGAAAAATACTTAACCCTAAAGTTTGGCCAAGTCTAAAATTTGGAAACTCTAAAATTTGACTAAATCTAAAGTCCAGAAGCCTTGAAATTTTTAAAATTTTTTTTCTAGCTCCTAAAGGGCTGAAAAATATCTCAAATGAGTTGTCACATATATAAAATATATATTAAGTATAAGAAATAAGAGTATTCTAAATTATACTTGAATGATATATTTTATACGCCCTCTAATGATATATTTTGATGCAGGAAGATGAAAAGCCAAAAAGGGTATTCAAAACCAATATTTAAACTTCTAGAAGGAATGCGTAATGCCCTCTATTTGTAGCACAAGAAAACATAACCATCCTTGTGCAAGCTTTCCCCATGAACTAGGTGAGTTGCTTCACTAGGCTTGCATGAGACTTTTCTTTGTCACGTGAGAGAATACATTCTCACGTGAGAATTTGTTCAGTTGTATGAGAAATTCTCCTCTCTGGTCACATATTTCCAACATCAACACAAAAATGCAAGAAGGAAAGTCTGAAAATATGAAACCTACAAACTGGGGAATATTAGATCCACATAAATCGAGGTATAATCACTTGAGAGCATAAAACTAAATCTAAGAACTTGAATAAAGATGAAATACAGATTGCAATAATGTACACCCATGTATTCAACATCATCAATATACAAAATGAGAATAAACAACATTATAGTGAAATGGAAAGAACACACATATGATATAACCAAATCAATTCAACCATACTCATTTCCTCCCTACCATAATGACATCATGAGATCTCGAGGATCCTAATGAAACCCCTGAGCATGAATCTCAATTTTCCAACAATATTGTTGGAATTTTCTCATGAGATCTTTCTTACTAATAAGCAATCCAATAACATCACATGAAATAAGAAACATCTAACATGCTAATCTACCATTAACATCACTAATCTAATGTAGTGGTAAGAAATATCAACTAACCAATATGATACAACATCATGATAAAGGAATGCATAAAGTAAATACTAAACATCATCTAAATGTGATATCAAATGCATCAAAAGTAAAGAATAATTCACAAGGGAACATACTTTGGATACACCAAAGTACCAAGTGAACATCCAACATTGGTTTCAAACTGGAAGTAGACCATCTCTGTACACCAGTCCTTCACAATGGTATAGGTAGCTACACCTCCTAATGATATGGTACCCATAGGTCTACTCCTACCATGCTAATGAAGATATTGCCCAACCACAATAAAAATACAATCACCCATGGCTAACACACACTCCAATCAAGAATAAACCAACATCAATATTCTCAAGATAACAATGCAGTACAATAGGTTATTGGTCAGACCCACTAAAGATAACTATGTAGAGACTCTAGTGGAGTGTCATTACTTGCCATCAGGTAGAACAAGTACTATGAGCCTGAGAGTTTGAGTCTCACAAGATCTCTTCATATGCACATGTAGATGCTCATGTGTGGGAACAACCATCCACACCAAATTAAAGCTAAACAAGGGTTGGATGAGAAAACAAGAACCATCAAGTGTAAAAAATATTTCAATCAAGCATATTTCTGAGAGTACAAATTTTACATGTCACAATGAAAACAAAGTAAAACCATGGTCAAATTGGAAACCTGGCATTCATTTTGAATCCACAACCAAAGTGCCAAGAACCACCCAAGGAATCTGGGTGACACACAAAATGAGACGATGTAAAAATTGCTAAAAAATCAATGTTGTCAAAAATTGACAAAATTAAATGTCATTATCAAAATGGTTTCCAAAATCTCAAAAATCAAATAAAAATTGAGTTCTAAGCTCATGCAAAAACAACTGGCATAACGGCTCAAAACTTCTAAATTCCAAAGTTGAAAACCCTAATTTTCTCACAAACATCGAACCGAGCCAATTAAAAATACAAAATAGAGGGGAAAACTAGCTCTCAACCTAAAACTATAAAGCAATAAAATATGGAAACTAAAACAAGCCAAAACTATTAAATAAAAAAAGACCCTACCTCATGGCCAAATGGGCTAAAATGGGAACAAGTGCAACAAAATAACATATGCCAATAGGGATGAAACACTCGACAAAGGAAGCATTTTTTTCTCTAAATCCAATGAGCCTACCCTTGCATCGATCCCACAAGCATACCTTACACAATGAACAAATCTTTAATTTTCTCACAAGGGCTTTCAGAGGATTTCCTCCAAAATGCTTAATTCAAATGTGATAAATGAGTAATTAAATTTACTTCTAGGCCATATATATAGTTTTAAACAAAGTGACATATGAATAAAAATTAAATAACATAAATAAACTAAATCCATTTAAACCCAGATAAATCAAGTAATTGCAATTAAATAGAATTTAACTATGAAAAAGTTGTTAGTATTATAAAATTAAATTAAATCAAATAAAATATCTCTTCAAATAATTAAATTGTAATATTTAAATAACTTCTACAACCACTGCTTGTTAAGGGAAAAGCTAACTGCTGGTGGACCTTCCCCCTTGTTAGGTGAAGCAAAGCATTTTTTTATACGATAGCCAAGGCCAATCCTAGGCTGTCTGGGTGTTGGGGAGTGATAATAGATCCTGTTGGTCATGGATGGGTGGGAGTGACACTCCCTTTGGGTGTTTAGACTAACTATGTTGCTAAATCCATGTCTGGCCTCCAAAGGGGTTGTTCAAAACTTTGGCTAGAGGGAGATTCACTCAACATTGTGAAATTCCTTAAAGGCCAATTTGATCCCTGTTCGACCATAGACAATATTATATAATAAAATATTTCTATCCTCAATACCTTTGAGGAATACTTTATTAGTCATACTTACCATGAAGCCAATAGGGTTGCTGACACCATGGCCAACCAGGCTATGATGTGTCAAAGCTTGCAAGAATGAAATGAAAACCTTCCTGATATAGTCATCTCGAGAATCAATCATGATGTGATGGTAGGGGTTAAAGGGATCATCATTAAAGATAGTTATGTACACTAAGATGGATATGTTTTTGATTACGAGGGGTGGTAGAGGTGACGGTGGCACTCGCCACAACTATGCATTTTTCAAGCAAATTTTGGGTCTTTTTGTTATGTGTTTCTTTTTGCTTCATCTCTTGCATTAGCTCTACATACACAACGAAGAGAATGGGGGGCCAAAGAAGATGTCGGGAGCCTTCTAGATGTGATAAATGGAGGAAGAGAATGCAAATTTGGGAAGTGTTGAGCAAAGGGGGTATTGCTACTTTCCTAGAGAAACTGCATGGGGGCAATCCCCAAGTTACCAAGTTGTTTTTACAAAATTGGAATGAGGGCTTCTTGACTATGAATGATATGACGTACTCTATCACTAAGAAGTATATCTCTAAGGTCATGGGCATCCCAATTTTTGGCAAGAAGTTTTACAGAGACAAGAAGATCTCTGACTTTGTAGTGGACACCTTCCCGAGGAAACCCAAGGAGAAGAAGAAACTGTTGAAGAAAAAAGGTATTACCTAGTTTCAGTCCAAGCTTCTAAATAAATTCTGGAGATTTATTCTTAGGGCTATTATTTCCTACATTACCCTTGATGGTAGGTTCTCTAGGGTTTATATGTATCATTTTGTTACGCTAAATCACTTTAGGCACAATATTAAGATTTCTATTCCTTTTTATTTGTACTCCTCACTAAAAAATAACATCAATGGGGTTAGAGATCAAACTATTACCAATCCCCCTCTTCATGATGGCCTCATGCTTTTGATTTATGAGGACATTAAATCTAACAATGTAGGGAAGTTCATTGAAACCAAGACTACAGAGGGTGAAGGTGATGATTTTGATGAGTATGAAGATTCCTTAGATAAGGAGGAGAGTGATGGCCTTAACTTTGATGAAGACTTTGGGCCGAGTAAGAGTAAGAAGAAAAATGGAAAAAGGAAAAATTCCATAGATCAACTACAAAAAAGGGTTAACAAGGACAAGCTTGCTAATTCTGAAGATGATATGAGCTCTAGTGTGGATGACACAAACACGAATATAAAGGTTCCGTACATGTCCATGAAGACTAGCATGACTAAGAAATAGAGGAAGGATAAAAATTGCAAGAAACCTCAGAAGAAGAAAGGAAGGGAGTCATCTTCTAAGAATGATGAGGAGGAAGGTGAGGAGATGGAAACAAAAGGGGAGAAAGAGGCTGTGAGAAAGACCCCCAAGGAAAAGAAGAAGTAGCCACATCAAGAGGAGATCATGGAATGTGTGGAGGATAGGAAGCAGAACCCTATCAACAATATGGACTTGGGAGACTAGCAGGTGTTTGAGACTCCCACCAACTCCATGGAAGAATGAATGAAAGATTAAAATGTGACAATTACTACCTTTGCTAAAGAGACAATGACAACTTGGGAAAACATGCACATGGACAACATTCATTTAGGGATAGCCAGAGAAAGAGTCAACCTACAAATTTATGAGGACCTAAAAGGGAAGGTGGAACTCTAAAAGCTCATCGACCTTGTGATGTTGACATTGAGTGACTTTAGCAAGGAATATAACTTCATTTTCCTCAACAATGCTAAGAACAACATGATGGACAACTTCAGGTCCATTAAATGGTTGTTCCACCAGATTGTTGAGATTAAGGAAATAATGAGTCTATTGGAAGGAAATAATATCACTGTGGAAGGGGACAAAGCTAAGTCTAATTAGTATATTGACCTTGTTGCCTTCTATAGCCTAGAAGCTAAAGTGATGGATCTTACCAATAAAGTGGATGATGCTCAAGCTACTCTATGGAGCATAGCTAACCAGACCTATCATATCCTGAAAGCCTTCAATGAAAACCTCAAGGCTCTAATCAGAAAAATGGAGGGCAAGGGAATGCAAAAGGCAATGATGATCGCAAATGATGGGGGTCTTGGAGTTGAGACAGAAGGTCCAAGGAGTAGGACTAGGTCCAACAAGAAGAAGAAAGTCTCTGAGTACAAAAATGAGCTCACTGAGATCAAAGAGGTTGCTGGAAAGATGGTCACTCTGGAGAAGGAGGGTATGAACCTCCTTATTAATATGGACTCCTAGTTCTGGTTGTCTCTTTTGTGTTGTTTTAGGCTGTCCTTGTGTTTATGACCTTTTTTGCTGGACTTTTTGGTTGCTATCCTTTTTAACTCTATTTTTTGTTAGCTTGGTATTTTAAAGTTTTATTCTCTAGTGCTGTAAAAGGTTTTAGGGGCCCTTCAAAACCTTTTTTCTTTATTAAAAACTTCTACAACCATTGTGGATTCCTAAATGCACAGACACTTTAACGGTTTAGTCACAAATGCATAATGAATATGGATTTACCAATTAATTGGAAGGCTTATTATTTTAATTAGATATGATATGTCACCCATACATGGACACAATTGGCTAGGTATGAATAGTCAAACCACTAACTCCACATGCCATTGCTAGAGATCTAAATCTTTCATAATAAACAACACGATCAAGTGTAGATGACAAATTATAATATGGCCAAAGTAATAGTGCATGGAATTGCATAATAATTATTTAATTAATTTCATTAAAATAACCTATTTAAATCATTCATTTGCACCATAATAAAAGTTTACTGCAAGAACAATATAATTATTCATATCACAAACACATCAAGAATAAATATATGGTAAATTGCATCATATATCTATAAAAAAAGTTTATATATGAATACAAAACAATCAAACATAAACATACAACATCATGTCACATTACTAGCACCATCATGTAGATATTGTCAAAATGAATAGTGCAACATCTAATATCTATCATCTAGATACTGGTAATCAAAATAATGTCAAATCATTGAAGCATCTCAAATACACATAATCACGAATATTATAAAATATCACCAAAAAAAATAGACCAAGGTATAAAATGCAAGCATTGGAAGCACTATAGATACATTAGATGTGTTGGCAATGTTATTATAGAATGTAGAGGGAATATATACAAAGAAATTGGTGGAGAATTTTAAGGAGTGGGAAGAGGATTTGAACACATGAAAGGAACAACATTGTATGCAGGTGATGAAGAAGGCATGGAATTAGGAGGAATACTCAAGGGAAGTTTGGGGTTAGGAAGACCAATAATTAGAGAATTAGAGACTTCTATAGAAGTCATAATAAGAGGTGGCACATAAGTGGGAATTCTAGGAAAGGAGGTAGAAATGGGAATGGAAGATTCAACAATTGATGAAGGAGGAGTGTATCATAACTCTTGAGAACATTCTATCAAAGGTTTATAATGAGTATTAATAAGATAAGATATCATGCAGAAGGAAAATGTTGTTTTCATAATAATTAATAAGTTTCTTAATGGACTCAATATCGAGAACACTATCAAGATTTTGATTCTCCTACCCAAGCCAATTTCCCAAACTATCTAATTCACTCATCAACTTGGTATGTATGAACACTTGAGACTTCATCTTCATTGTGGGAAGAGTGAGAAGAGTTATTATCCTTGATAGGATTAACATCATGAGTAAATTTTTTGGTATCATCATTGGTTCTAGGAAAGAAAGAGGAATCATGATCAAAAGATCCCATGAGTCTATAGATTCTCCTAGTGAGAATTTTATCGGTTAGACTTAATGTGATAACACTCATAAAAGTGGTGATAACAAAAGGATATTATATTGAGATCTAACTAGAAAAATATGTAAATAATATTAGTGTAACAAGGAGAATGAAGAAAAAGATCTAAATACAACAAGATAGAAAAATCTAACACCACATATCACACAAAGGGATGAATGCACAAATAAGAAATTTAAACCTAAAATTAAAAGTGGAGATTTGTCAAGTTCATGAAATAAAATGAACACTTAATGAAAATAAACAATATAACTCCAAAAAGAAAGGAACACAAGTCAAGTTAACCAAAATTTTAATTGGTTAAATGGAAGAACTTAATGAGATGTATGAATATAAGACTTCCACTTCAAAAAACATTCAAAATACAAGAGAAAGGGTGGCTTCCAAACATAACTCTCAATTGAACTCAAGTTAGATTAGAAAAACTATAATAGGATAAGGGGACACTACTAATAAACCCAAATTACACTAAGAAAGTATGTAATTAAATTCTCTTTCATGTAATATTAAATTAACTTTAAGATGTGCAATGTGAATGTAGAGTGAACCAATTGATTAAATGCCAAGAATAATATAGATCTTTAGGAGCTATATGTATGCAATTCATCCAATTAAGATATAGAAATAGGTCTATGCTAAGAGATAAAAATAAGGGTGGAAAATTAACCTTAAAACATGTAAGGAAAAGTTCTCTTTCTCTCTAAAAACTATGGATCTAAAACTATGACTAAGATTTTGATTGGAGATTTGTGACCATAATAGAAAACCCAAAAAAAATCAAAAAATACCATACCTCTAGGCACACGTATACCAATATAAAACCTACTACTAGGATTACTAAATGTTGGACATTCTTAAAGAACACAAATAAAGTCAACTCAAATATTTTTGAAAGTCTATAATTGATACTTATTAGATTCAAATTCAAATTCTAATACCTTGTTGCTACACACAAGAAAAAATAAATTGTGTAAGGGGGGAGGGGAATTCCTTGGTAAAGCTCCTATTCAAGAGTTAACCTTGAAATGTACTAAAATGTTAAACATTTACGTAAGTAAGAAAAATATAAATATTAACCTTTCTTGATTGAAACCCTTTCCAATAAAGATTTTGCAATGCTTAAATGTTTTAGATGATAAATCTTCAATGAAGATGTAAGAAATATCCATAAATACAGTGGATCTACCAAAACTAAATCATGGATCCATGGATGTAAATGTGCAGCAAAGAAAAAGAAGATGAATACCATAATGGAAGTGCTTATAAAGGATCATTGAATCTTGAAACACCTTGAATACTTGATGAATTCTTGATAAGCCTTCAAAAATATTACTCCATGAATTCTTGAAGTTGGTATTTAATTCCCTTGGATGTCTTGTGGATTTCTTTTAGATGTGAAAATGAGGTTCCTAGGATCCCTTTTATACTAGTTTTTGGGTGCACAAGCAGAGAAAGCCAAAAAGGTCACTTGATATTCAAATTTAAGTTCCTAAGACAAGATTGGCATGAGGACCAAAAATTCCTAGGGTACAAGTTGATCTAGTTATACTATACTAGTATAGTTTGATTGGGTTGACCTATACCAATGTTATTCTGAGAAGGGGTGACCTCAAGGTCTTATAATCTTCTTAGATGAAAATGAAAAAAAAAGGAACTGAGGGGGAGAAAATATAGAATGAGAAACAATCCATCCATTGTCTATAAAATCAATAAAAGGTGGGAGATAAAAGGTCTTAAATAATGGGTGCTTCCATCTTAAGACTATAAACCTACCTATATCACTTTAATTTAAAAGTAAGCCTCTTTTAGTTTTAACTTTTTGAATATGATTTTTTTTTTCTCCATTCTCATATCTAGCATGAAAGAAATATGGACATTTGAATAACTTGTATAATTTAAAGCTAAAAGGCTCTCTAGCCCCTAATCATCCCAAACCATCCACAAATGCCATGTCCTCCTCCTTAGGGGCCTCTTAGTTGGTGTCATATATTGAGGAAAGACCTATCTCTTCTTTGGGTTTCTTGGGCAACTCTTTGATTATGACTACTCCTATTGAGTAGGAGGTAGTTCCCTAGTCAACTATCCTAAGCCCCTATTTGCAAGAAATTTTAGATGAGGTAATTGTAAAATTTGATATGAAGAATTATTCTAAGAAGTTTAAGACTAGAAAGAAATAGGAAGGGAGCTCGAAAAAGGGCTTGGTGGACACTCTAGGGTTTGGCTACCTTGATTCTAGTATTTGTGTGGATAAGTCTTCCTCTTCTCCCCTACTATCCAAAATGGGTTTGAATAGGTCTATAAATCTCAAAGGATAGACTTTGATCTTGGCGTCATCTTCTACACCTCTTGAAAAGGGTCCAAAGGATAAGATAGATGAAGATGAAGATGAAGATGATTTTAACTAGAATCTAATAGGCGGGAAAGTGAAAAAAAAATAAAAAAATCAGATGTTGGAAAGAAAACTAGACAAGGGAGACCAATCCAAAAGGAAATTAGGGTAAATATATTGAAACATAAGAATTTAGTGGGAGAAAAAATATTATTGAAGGTTATTCTAATTCTAGAAAAAATAAAAAGTAAGGGTCGCATGAGTTGGAATGAGAGCTATTTCTTCATTGTTCAAGGCTGGTCTATATGGTTTTCTTTTCTCTTTATTTTTTTAATGAAGATAAAGTCTTGAACTATGAGAGGCTTAAATAGCCTAACCAAAAACAATATGTTAAAATATGCTATTCAGGATAATAAGGTGGATTTGTGCTCATTTAGGAAATAGAAAATATGAAAAGAAGGATTTGGGAAAATTGTCAACAAAATCAAGGGTGATGTAGAATGAGAGGCTTCAAAATCAAATTGAGCACTAGGTGGTATTGCTACTCCATAGAATCCAAGTAAAGTGGTTGTGTCCCTTTTGCACTCTTCTACTAACAATCTTATTATTTCTTGTAATAATTTTATAATTTATGGATGTTCATTGAATTTGATTAATGTTTATACCCTAAATGCTAAAGATCCAAGGAAATAGTTATGAGACTCTCTTTCTAATTTGATAGGCATTTTAAATCATGAAAATAGATGGTTGGTGGATATTTTAACTTGAACCCATTTATCCTTTTTAAGTTTTTGGAGGATCAAAATAATTTAATGATAGTATGTGTGATGGAACTTGGGGATTTCTTATCTTCTTTTGTTCTTATGGATATAGACCTAAAAGGTGTTGATTACACTTGGTCCAAAAAAAGGAAAGGGACAAACCATATCCAGTTTAGGGTTGAAAAATTCATGCTCTAAAAAAAGTTGAATAATTTGGTTGATTTCTTTCTTGAGGCCTACCCTCACATTGGTTTAGATCATAGTGTTTTTCTTCTTGACTAGTATTTAGGTGAGAAGACCACTTCACCCTTAAGATTTGAAATAATATGAATGTCCCATATTGATCTAAGAATATTGGTTGAAAAATGGTGGAGAAACCTTATTGCAAAATCCCTAACAATGAAGATTTGTAAAAGATTACATATTATAAAAGATAAGGTGAAAGACTAGAATAAAATATTTTTTGGAAACATATTTGAGTGAAAGAAAAATCTTGTGAGAAAATTGGAAAAAGGGGACCATGATAAAGTTGTATGCAAGGATGAATTAAAACTAAGAGAGAAATGGGTTAATCTTAATAAACAAAAAGAGGTTATTTATAAATAGAAATCAAGAATCCAATGGTTAAAAGGAGTTAATAAAACTAGACTGTTTCACTAGTCCACACTTAGGCATAGGTTCAAGAATAGAATAGTATCATCGCTTCTTCCAAAATGGGTCCATATTGAATGAGGAAGGTGACATTGCTTATAATGATGTTAATTTTGTCATGTCCCCTTTTCAAATAATTTAAAAAAAAGAAAATCTTTGCTAAGGCAGGCAGGCCCAAGAAAGTGAAGTTTCGGAAAAAGGGAGTTAATCTTTGGAAACCCTTGGACTAATAAATGATAATTATTATTAAAATATGTTTCATTAACCTCTCTTGGACGTGAGTTACAGTTATGCCCTTTTTAAAGAGGTTTGGAGGCATTTTGGGGGGATTCCAGACTTGATTTTCGCTCATTCTTTGTTATTCTTCAGAGGCTGCCAAACCTGTGGAGAAGGAGACCCAAGAACGGGAGTTTGCAGGTTTCCAGGGAGACCCAAGAACGGGAGTTTGCAGGTTTCCAGGAAGGCTAAGGACGGGAGTTTGAAGCCATTCCATGTGCATGCTCATACAGAGTTTGCCTTTGTGCTGAACAGTGCAGATTTGTGAGTTTCCGG
Organism: Cupressus sempervirens; assembly: GCA_028749045.1. Lineage (NCBI taxonomy): Eukaryota > Viridiplantae > Streptophyta > Pinopsida > Cupressales > Cupressaceae > Cupressus > Cupressus sempervirens. Next base: position 112,760,400 of record CM053791.1, on the reverse strand, counting down.
GTGTATTTTTGTAAGAGTTTGGTGTTTCCGGTTGAGTATTTCATATCAGTTTTGGTTGCTGCTGTATTTTAGACTTTAAGCTATTAAAATAGATCTAAATATATATATTGGGACGTGATTAAACTTCTGAGATAGATTATTAGTGTTCTTGTGGTGTTTCCGGGCATATTTTGTGCTATTTCGGGAGCCCGATGAGCATAGTTTTGGTCTTACATTTTTGAGCTGTTGTGTAAAGGCTATACGGATCTGGAAATGTCAATTTGTAGGCTGTTATGCTGCTGAAAGTTCTGTAAAAATTTCCATTTTCAGATTTATTAGTAATTGGTGAAGCTGTGAAGCTTTTGGCACAATTTCTGGCATACCCGATTTGGGGTTTCTTGAGAAATTTGGAGGATCTTTGTGATATTAGTTGTTTGATCTTAAAGATCTGATTAAAGGTTGGAAATATCATGTAAAATCAGAAAAGGGACATTTCAGTGGTATCAGAGCCATGATCTTGCCAGCCTGAGGGTTTGTAGAAGTTGCAGGTCAGTTTTGACAACTACCCAGATCTTGCATTTCAGTTTTGAGAACTACCCAAATCTTGCATGTCATAATTTATGATTGCATGTTGCTTCTAATCAGTTGCATGTCAAAATTTATGGTTGCATGCTACTTCTAATCATTTTCATGTTAGTTCTTGGTGAATTTGGTGGTTGTAGAAGTTTGCATTTTAGTTTTGACAAGTACCCAGATCTTGCATATCAGTTTTGACAACTACCCAGATCTTGCATGTCATAATTTGGTGGTTGCATGCTTCTAATCAGTTGCATGTCCAAATCTATAGTTTCATGCTACTTATAATCATTTGCATGTTAGTTCTTGGTGAATTTGGTGGTTGTAGAAGTTTGCATTTCAGTTTTGACAACTACCCAGATCTTGCATGTCATAATTTGGTGGTTGCATGTTGCTTCTAATCAGTTGCATGTCCAAATCTATGGTTGCATGCTACTTCTAATCATTTGCATGTTAGTTCTTGGTGTTTGAAGAAGTTATATCCTATTGGGGTTACACTCTACTTTATCCAGAATGGACAGGTATAGTACAGAGTCTCAGAGGGAACAATCTTGGACAATTGATAGCCAGAGTCAAAATAATAGAAAGGATGGTTATTTAGACATTCGAGATAAACTTATGAAAATAAGCCATGACATGTCTAAATAGTTGGTTGAGCACCACCGTATAAATGACATGTTATCTGACCCAGCTAAGGTGGATAAGTTGACTAGATTTCTATTTGGCAGATTTTCTCACAGGACAGATGACATAATTTCCAAGAACTTGCATGAGGAGTTTGAGAAACTAGCTGATAGCCAGGTAGAGGTCTCAGATTCTACTCTGCCACAGGAGGTGGTGGGAAAGGATATTACACAGATTGATAGTAACGGTCAACTTGATACTCAAATTGAGACAATTGTTTACAGGTTGTCAAAGGGTGATGCCACAGGTATTCAGGATGGTATAGTTACAACAGGCAGTGACAACAGTGTAGTGGGTTCAGATGATGATTATGAGGATGTTGTTGTGCAGGATGGTGAGATACCTGGTAGAGATGAGCAGACATTGAGCATTCATGACTTTGCTGAGAAAGAGTACCAGGCACAGTTAGATGCTTCATCACATGAGGTTGAGGCTGGTAGTACTTCACATGATTTGTCCAGCCAGCTGAAGGTGAACCAAGATAGTATTGTGACTTCATTATCTCATCATGACAGGTATGTGGAGTTAGTTGGTATTGGTCATATTACTCAGGTGAGGAGTTTGCTTGAGTTACCAATTGATTCTAGTTTACGGATATGGACTCGAGATTGTTATATTGGCATTTGGGATTCAGTTGACTGGATATCTTTAACACTTTTTGGTAGCAGTGTTTGTTTGGGTGCTATCATGGATTTGATTAGCAGATTACATGGTGTTGTCTTTTCTTGTGCCAGTATCTTGTCTGATGTTGGTATTAGTTTTTATACACCAATGTTGGGCCTTGTTCATATATCCAGTCGGCCATACTTGTTGGAATGTGTTGATGATATTTCATATTTGGCAGTGTGTATAGATGATTCCCAGGATCATATTGGCATTGATGACATCCAGAAGGATGCAATGGGCAATTTTGAAGACTTAGTTTCCTTGGGTATAGAGGAGTTGGACAGAAATGCTAATGTTTTTGATACTCTGTATGTTGATATGAGTTTTAGATTTGATTCACAGGATATGGATGGTAATACTCTAGAGACTAGTAACTTTGAGGATACTCCTTTAGACAGTGCATCAGAGGAGGTTTGTAGGAGACAGTCAAGCCAGTGCCATCATGTGTCTAATCAGTTGAGAGTTAGTGACCAAGACATTGCTATCACTTGCCAGCATTTCGATGCTGCTCGTCAGTTGTTAGCAGTTTATGGATGGGGTTCTCCTACTAGTGATGAGCAGGGAGGCAGTTATCTTTCCTTGACAGAGTTCCACTCTTTATGGGAGGCTATCCAGATTCTGAGACAGGATTATATGCAGTTGGTAGCCGACAGAGATTATCTTATGAAGTGGGGCAGTACAGCATATGATGCATTGTTGGCCAAGGAAGATGAGGTGAGTGAGATTACTGAGCAGCTTGTGGTGACTTCTGAGATTCTTGAGAGTACACAGTTGGCTTTCAAGGAGTCACAGTTTCATTTGGCTAAGGTGACCATGGAGTTAGAGCGACTACAGTCTTCACCTGATTCTATACAGTCACAAGTAGTGGTGTTTGGTGATCCGAGGATGTCCATGGCCGAGATTGTCAGAGACAGTGGAGATGGGGATGCATCCATTCTTGATACTAACATTGGAATATCAGGTTCATTCCCACTAGAGTTAGGTTCAATTGAGTTGGGTGTTGTAGCAGATTGTTGTATGCCTGACATGGTGGTGACCTCTAGTACTAATGGCACGAAGACTAGAGATGTTGTATCAAAGACCATGTGTGACATTGGTGAGCTGATAGTTGGCATGGTTCCTACTAGTAATACTACTCCCTTCGCAATGTCTTCAGAGGTAGTAGTCAGTTCCAATTTGGTTAATGATCGATTGCAGTTAGTTACATCTGGATTGCAGTCTGAGCCACTGACTGAGATTGGTGCATTCTATCGGCATTACACTGTGAGGTATGCTCATCTATCTACCTTTGATGACCATGTTGATGAGATGATGATACAGAGATGTACTTTGGTTCCTAGTGCTTATCATCAGTTATGGGACAATTTGATGCCTCAAGATGAGAGTTGTGATGGGCATGACATGGCGATAGGTTCTACAGTTGACAGCTTGATAATACATGACTTAGAGCAGGAGTTTCAGAGTGATGCTTCAGTAGGTGTTGTTATTGATTCTACTCCTTTGACTATGACATCTCTTGACTTAGCTGGTGATCAGTCACAGTGGGTTGTATCACTTCTTCATGGTGAGCTGTTGACTGAGGTTGGTTTTTTTTATCAACATTATATTGCAGGGTATGTACATCAGTTAGCATTTGATCCTTGTGCTGAGGAGTTGATGGTAGACAAATTTGGTTTGGATTCCATTTCTTACTCTTTATCTTGTAATGTCTTTTCACCATCAGCAGTGTATGGGAGTTATGGTTATGAGATAGTGGCCGATGATTTGCAGAGTTGTGTTGACTGCAGGAGTTGTACAGTGTGTGGATTCTCCATACTTGGTACAGTTTCATTCAAGAGGGTTCACCATTGTTTCAGAGTTGGATTGTACATTCCATATAGGCCAGTGGGATGCGTTGATGGTATTTACTGTGTTGGTAGTTTGATTTGTCCACTTTACTTGGGTTCTGATGTTCTAAGAGTTTGTGCCTCATGGGTTTTTGTTTGTGGTAGTGGTGATTTCGGAGTTTGGTTGAGCTATAATTGTCAATTTGATTATGGATTCCTCTTGGTCATATTGCAAAGGATATTGCAGGAGCCTATGTTAATTGGTAGTAGTATAGTTCATGACTACATTTGGGATCCAGGTGGATTGATTGGTTTATTGTTCAGCCATTGCTTGAGGACAAGCAATGATTGGGAGGGGAGGACTTGTCATGTCCCCTTTTCAAATAATTTAAAAAAAAGAAAATCTTTGCTAAGGCAGGCAGGCCCAAGAAAGTGAAGTTTCGGAAAAAGGGAGTTAATCTTTGGAAACCGTTGGACTAATAAATGATAATTATTATTAAAATATGTTTCATTAACCTCTCTTGGACGTGAGTTACAGTTATGCCCTTTTTAAAGAGGTTTGGAGGCATTTTGGGGGGATTCCAGACTTGATTTTCGCTCATTCTTTGTTATTCTTCAGAGGCTGCCAAACCTGTGGAGAAGGAGACCCAAGAACGGGAGTTTGCAGGTTTCCAGGGAGACCCAAGAACGGGAGTTTGCAGGTTTCCAAGAAGGCTAAGGACGGGAGTTTGAAGCCATTCCATGTGCATGCTCATACAGAGTTTGCCTTTGTGCTGAACAGTGCAGATTTGTGAGTTTCCGGGTGTATTTTTGTAAGAGTTTGGTGTTTCCGGTTGAGTATTTCATATCAGTTTTGGTTGCTGCTGTATTTTAGACTTTAAGCTATTAAAATAGATCTAAATATATATATTGGGACGTGATTAAACTTCTGAGATAGATTATTAGTGTTCTTGTGGTGTTTCCGGGCATATTTTGTGCTATTTCGGGAGCCCGATGAGCATAGTTTTGGTCCTACATTTTTGAGCTGTTGTGTAAAGGCTATACGGATCTGGAAATGTCAATTTGTAGGCTGTTATGCTGCTGAAAGTTCTGTAAAAATTTCTATTTTCAGATTTATTAGTAATTGGTGAAGCTGTGAAGCTTTTGGCACAATTTCTGGCATACCCGATTTGGGGTTTCTTGAGAAATTTGGAGGATCTTTGTGATATTAGTTGTTTGATCTTAAAGATCTGATTAAAGGTTGGAAATATCATGTAAAATCAGAAAAGGGACATTTCAAATTTCTTTATGGATAAGAGTGATAACAAGTAATGATGCCTTTTTAGATCCTTCTATCCTTCTAGAGGTTATCATTGGACTAATAAATGATGATGATATTTCTACTCTTTTCAAGAGGGTTTGATTTGGGGAAGTTACTACTACTTTTTTCTCTAACTTTGAATATTTCAAGTATCCTGAGCCATATGGTTTCTATCCTCGTCTCTTCCAACATTTCTAGAACTTCATAGGAGATTTCTATTTTCTATTTTCTATTTATGACTTATTTAGAACTCGCAAACTAGAAAAACAACTATACTCAATGTATATTTCTCTTATCCCTAAAACTGGTGATCCTAAATAAATGTTTGATTTTCTCCCTATAAGTCTTTGTAAGACTATGTATAAGATCCTATAAAAGGTTATGGTTAATAAACTAAAGGTGTATTGGTTAAGCTTATATCATAGAATCAATTTTTTTTTGTGGGGGACAAAAATATTTTGGATGTTTTTATATCAACCCATGAACTGGTTCATTCAACGAAGTCTAATAAAAAGCTATTATGATGTTGCAACTTTACATACCTAAAGTCTATAACAAAGCTAGCTAGAATTTCCTATAAGCTATTCTAAATAAATATGGTTTTAAAGGTAAATTATTGACTAAGATCCCAAGTTGTGTGACCTCCACTAAATAATTGGTGTATGTGAATCTGTCTCCCACGTGGTTATCTTTAAGCAAGGTCCTAGGACAAGGGGACCCCATATTGCCATATCTATTAACTCTAGTTGTTGAGGTGTTTGGAAGGAACATTTAAAGAATGACAAAAAAATGTTCCCTTTATAAGGTTCATGTTTCTTCCTAGCTTCAACCTTCAACCCACTAGTAATTTTTGGATGACACAATCCTTTTCTGGAAGGAATTCATCTTAAATTCCTATGACTCTTTACTAGAAAACATATAAATATTATAAAATTAAGTTGTATTTATTCCATACAAATATAGATACTAAGATTGAAATTTATAGAATTCTATTTTGCAACATTTCCCCCATTCTAGATTCTTGAGCCTCCCTTGAAATTCCCTCCCCAACACTACTAGAGTGGCCTAATTCACAGATTTCAAAGGAATCTTACTGGTTGGAAGGGGAAGATCTTGAGTTTGGGAGTTAAAATTCAACTATTAAAGTATTTCCTTCAAATTATTCTGGTCTACTTCATAGCCCTCTTCCTTATCCCTATGTTAGTGGATGATTCAATTGAGAAATTGAAATAGAATTTTTTATGGATGAGAATTGAGGAAAAAAAGAGACTTTCTCTTATCAAGCTAGACAATTTTTTTTCTCCTAAAATGGGGGAAGGGCTTGGCCTAAGAAAAATTAGAATGATGAACTAGGCCCTTATCTCTAAATTTGGATAAATCTTAATGGGAAGTACAAAAGAATGGACAAGTTTTTTTGACAGCCAAGTACCTAAATTATGGGACAATTGACTCCTTTCTTTTAGAAGATAGTATAGCTAGAGGTTCACCCATATGGAATAGTATCCAAAAGGTAAAAAATGTTCTTAAAAAATAAATCATGATAATTGGGAATGAAAATTGTGCAAATTTCTAGTCGGATTTGGTATAGATAATCTTCTTTTAATAATTTATCTTTCTTATATTCATAGATTTATATAGATTTCCAACAAAAATACCTTTATGGAGCTTCTTAGTCAAGAAAAATAATCTTCAAACACATTAATTTTTGGTTTGGAGAGGAGTAGAGGTTTTAGTTCTCTATAATCTTGAGATCTTGAGTGAATTATAAGAATGTTAGATATATGGGGGACCTTCGAGAAAATTTGAACCTATAGAGAATAAGGAATTGATCCAAAATGTGGTTCCTTACAAATTTTTGCAAAAGGTTGAGAGCTTTCTAATTACATCCAAGCAATGAGGGGTTTTAACAATACACTTTCCTTAAAATCTATCAATTCTTGGAAATAAGGGCATATCACTATTGACAGTGTTAAATTTATTGTTACACCATAATTAATTATGGAGGTGACTAGTTTTGATTGCAATGGTGATGCTGTTGAAAGGAAAATTTTCGGAGGCTACAAAAAGTACTTGTGAAAGTTGTTCAAGAAAGATAAGAAGTTGGTAGTCTTTTTGTTTGGTAATGGGTTTGACTATTTTTCTCTTCCAAATCCTTTTTCTTTAGTTTTCCATTATGTTATGAAGTGTTTCACCTTATAGGGGCCTTTTACTACTTTCCATGATCATCTTTTGCCTATTCTGAACCATTTCCAACATGGTCAAACAATTAATGTTCCTTTCTTTATGTTTTTGTCCCTAAGTAATAGTATAGGTAAGGGTGAAACCCCTTGTTTATATCAAGGTATTATATATGTCATATACTAGTGTTTCTTCAACTACCCCCCTTCAAACCATATATGCCTTATCTATTTGTTGTTGGGAAACCCTTCAAAAAGCTCTATGAAAATTGAATTATTGAGGTGCAAACCTCTCAAGGAGAAAACTAGACCTAGCCCCAAAGGTAAAATAAGTCTAAACCTACCAAAACCTTAGGAAAATAGACAAAAGCTGTCTATTGTTTCTTTTGAAGAAACATTGTTTGATGCTACCCCTTTTAAAAGGAAATCCCCCACTAATTAGGGTCATTTTGTGAAGATAAGGAAACTTAACCCATAGGAAAAATATTACACTGAAATTGAACAAGGGGACTCTACAAAGGACAAGGAACCTAGAAGCTCTAGTGATAATAAACGAGATTCTAGCTTGGGGGCAAGGAGGTATATGAGGCTTAAAAATAAGAAATATATTTATGAGAAATGTATCGAGGAGGAAGTGATGGTTGAAATAAACCATGAATTTTCTCCCAAGGATTATGAAGAAACAAATAATTCAAAGACAAAAACTATGAAAATGAGGAGAAGGGGGTTGGAGATATGGAGGTGGAAAAATATGCATAGATAATGGTTAACCTGGGTAGTGTACAAGAAATAAAAATCTTGGAGTGTACCTCCTCTACTCTTGAGAAAGAGATGATGGAGAACTAAGATTCCAAGACATAAATACAAGCTGAAATTAATGATAGAAATATTATGGTTAACATCTATGCTATTTAGATTAGGATATATGGTTCCAAAAAGGTATGTTCCCAACAAAGTTATGCTAGAGGAGTTCAATTCTGCTATTACTTTTCTTTGCAGGGTATAAGATGGACTAATGAACAAGGCAACTCTAGGTGTGTCACATACAAAGGGAGGATGAAGTAAAAGTTATGAAGAGGTACCATGAAGACTAGACAAAGAAAACAAGGAAGAGGAAGATGATGATGATTAGAAGAATAATCTCAACCACCTTACCAGGAATTAGGAGGTTTTAAAAAATCTTAAATGATTTCTTGTTATGTTGCATTCAACAATTTTTTTTTGGTTATTTTTCAGTCTGGTTTTCATTTGTGTTTAGTATTTGCAAGGTTAAGACAATTGTTGACTTTATTCCTATTGCTAGGAGAAAAATAGTTCTAGACATTAACTTGTATGGTTTACTTTAGTGGAAGAACAATAATATGGTTAATCTAGATAGTAATATTAGAATATGTTCACTTAACTTTAAAACTCTTATGAAAGTTTTGATAAATTTTCTATCTAATGGTTGCTTCTATATCTACCTATAATGACCCAATGATATTCTTTGGGGTGATGTTGTAATGTGATATCTTTGTGGATTCAAGTCTCTTTCCCTCCCTATAATCTTAAAAAAATAAGAAGAGAGCTAACCATTTCTACAAATTCTTCTCGAATTCATAAAAAAGGTACAATGAACCAGATGGAGACAATAGTTAGAAAACCACCAAAAGGATCATGAATACCAATGCATTGAAAGATAATATCATCTAGTGGGAATGAAAGTGATGCTAAGTCTCCAAATAGAAATGTTGAGATTTTTATTCATTTATGGATATTCCTTTTTGTTTATGATAAATTCTTGATGTATCATTTTGCACATGTTTGCTATATGTTATATACATACCAATATGTTTTGTGGCTTTGTAATTGATTAGTGCTCTAGAAGATGGTAGTAGTCACGATCTTATAAGACTAGAATTTTTTTGTTTTGATAAATATTCCATGTCTATTAAAATAATAATAAAGTTACATATTCACAAAAAAGGGGCCTAAGGATACAAGGATTGCCTCGCGGGAGTTCAAATAGTTAGAGGCTAAAAACTTAGCTACTCATTAAAAAAAGCTCTCAAGCTGCAAGAAAAGTGTTAGCTGAGGGAGGAGGATCATGATCATCAAAATCTAACACATCAACTGGGTTAGTGGGTGGGTTAGGAGGAGCTCACCTATCAACAACATCATCAACTTTATCTTTTTCTTTATCTCCCTCCGGTCGAGGAGGTTAAACCCTTAAGTCTAGCCATGGGAAAGACCACTTAGTATCCCTAATGGAGGAAGGCCACATAGGAGTAGGAGAAATAGGTGGAGAAATTGGAGACCAACCAAAAACACATGCCTCAGGGGAGGAGAGACCAAGCACCGATGACCTCCAAAACCACCGTTGGGAGAGCGGTGAGGAGGCTGCGACCTAGGGGTGTGAGAGAAATGAGAAGAAGAATTGTGGCCCCACTGACATCCATAGGGAGGCATACAATCTCCAAAGGTGGCATCAGGTGATACCCCAGCCATCCTATAAGGAGCATTTCCCCAATGAGCCATAAGATCTTGAAGGTGTACCACCTCCAATGAAACTTTATCAGTTCTTACTTGGATTTGCATCATTATATTAGTACATATGCAAGATTTAGTGTACATAGAAACATTAATGTAAAGAAAGCTGTGAGAAAAAAAGACAACAATTGGATCTTTCCAAAGAGTGAACAAAATTTCATATCTTAAAGCATGAAAAAGATGAGAGTACTTAAAGAGGAGCTTGGGCATATCCCACAACAAAACCATATGCCAAGAAAAGGCTTCTTGGTGGAAAGGTTTGATAAAATCATGAATCTAGTGTAAATACTATTGGGCATGTCTATAAAACTACAAAATATGTAGAAAGTTTTTTGGTTTCCTAGAAATTGGGCATCTAGGGTCCAAAATTCCCAAATGCCCAAGTCAAGGGCCCAAAGGAAACCCTTGAAAGAGAATAAAATAAGAAAAGTGTGCGAGCTTCATCTCAATGATAGCTTTCCAAGTAGTGGTGAACCTAAGTCTCTAAATCTTCTGAGAAAATTGCAAATGCCAATGCTAGTTGAGCACATCCACCATAGGCAGGTGAGGAACTAACCACTAAAAACCCAACTTGGTCTTATAGCTAGTCATAGGAGTGGAGGGATACCACTTCCAATCTTTCTACCAAGGTTTGATTGAATAAATACCAAGCTTGTGCAACAAATGTGGAGGCACTATGAAAAAAAGAAGATCAAATGTATGTTGATCTGAATGGGATAACTAGAACTACACCTACGTATTTTCCCACAAGAATAGGCTAATGGTGAGTTTAGAAAATATATCTTTAGGAGTCATGATTCCACATTTGAAAAAATGTAACGCACTAGCTCCCTAGACTTTAGCCAAAGGGACTCCTTGGACAAAAAATAATGGAGACCACCACATATTATGCTGGTTTATAGAGAGGCCATCTCTAAACCCATATCTATCCTAACAAAGCCACAAATTGATGGATTCCCAAGCCTCCCAAATTTTATTAGCAATGAAGGTACCCTAAATTTGCACTAGCTTGGGAGTGACCAAAAGGGTTTGAAAGCCAATCCCCTTCTAAGAAGATTGATTGACTAGGAAGCTTGAAGAAATGCAATGTCGCAAAAGAGTTTCCTAGGCTTCATTTCCAATGAGGGTATGAATGATCCACTTGGAACAAAGGGAAATACCTTACTTTTGGGTAGAAGGTATGCCTAAACCACCTTATTCCTTAGTCAAGAAACAAAAGTCCCACACTACCCTATGGAAGCCATGATGAGAGGCATCCAAAGCCTAGAGAAAGTCATGCAACAAAAACTCAAGATTGAGATAGGAGACCTTCAAAGGTGCCCAACATGAGGAATAACACACGAGTGGCAACCAAAACTTAGGATAAAATCTAAACTTTACTATTCGAGGAAAGAGGTTTGGTAATTTCGTATTCCAACTTCTCAATCCTGCTTAAGACTGCATTCTAAAGATCTACAAGAGAAGCTTGGATGTAAAAGGTGTTAGAAAGTAAAGTCTACTAAGATAACTGAAGGGGTTAATCAGTTATCAAAATATTAAAAAACTTATCAACCTTATTAATCCTTAAGCATGTGAACAATATAATCAGAAATAATTAGAAACCATAAGAAGATATACATACACAATGAAACCAGATATGTTAACTAGGGAAACCCTTGACCAGAGGGAAAACCCCAATGGGGATGATACCCACAAAATGATGTACTAATATAAAAGTTCCTTGTTAGAAGATGGGCTGTGTTAGGAGCCAATGAAATATATTCAATATACATTAGTCCTTGTTAAGAGACTTTAAATCCCTATTAGGAGATTTTAATCTTGTTAGGAGTTGTGCCAACTTTGTTAGGAGTTGTAGAAGGCAGATAGAACTAGTGTCGAAATAGCTTCAAGGGAAAGACCACCGAACTCACTATCCAATTGGTCTCTCTATTATTCCTTGATGAATAATAGGAATGAAATGATCTCAGCTCCTTCACTATCCTCTTGACTAGACCAAACATCTTCAGATCTTGATACCATATCAACAAATTTTCATCTAATAATCCCTTGGATCACTTACTCATATTTACCAAATACTTCACATATCACACACTTGAATACTTATCTCACAACAAGGAAAATAACCTTCCTTTATACCATATCCTCAAAATAATTCCTTGAGTCATCCTTGAGGATTTCCCAATTAATTATAATAGGACCTTATTAAGATTTTACAAAATATTACATCTTTTCACAATTAAAAATCACTGTTGGCTCACAATCTTTACAAATTTCCACATGTATGACCCTAGACCTTGCACACTTGTTGACATCATCATCATTCTTTCTATTTTTTTAGTCTAACTATGCTCATCATGATTCTATCTTAGTAAAGATATACAAATAAATCATTAGTATCCACTTATCAAGTACTTTGTCTACTTACTATCTTCTATAAATATTGAATATCTTTTGTATGTCTTCAAATTTCTCCATGCGCACTTAACCACTTCAAAAGGATACAATGTAGAAAGCATCCTTTACTGTACTTGACCTAATCATCAATACTCAGTTTGTACGACCTCGCTCTCTATCTACTACTTTGCCAATCTTCACAAAAGCAATACTATGTTGACATCAATTACAAACAAAATCATAAATACATGATGTCAATCGTAAACAATCTCTCCAATGCTTAGGATACTTTTCCAAAGGAACAACATCAAAATTCATGCTAACAATCTCACCCTTTGGAATTGATGAAAACATAGATGAAAAATATCTAAGTTCCAAGAATACCAAATCAAACTCTATTCTTCTTGCTACTGTTCTCTTCTTTTCAAATCCTCTTCATCAATCAAATTTGAAACTCACAGGAACATTGCTCTGTCTGTGCTTACTCACTCTTAAAATTGACATCAATTGTTTACAATCCAACTCCCTGGAACAAATCTCATTCTTTCATGGATGAAGATTAATTTTCACACTTCTTTATTCAATTCAATGTTTCTCCTCATTGACATAGAAAAATACATGAACAATTCTCCCTCATACATACAACTCCCACAGAAAATGTCGTCATCCACTCTTTCTCCTCCATTGTGCTAGAGTATTCATTATGTTAATCATTTGCTCCAAGTCTTCAATTAACTCAAGTGTCTAAAGACACTATTCTAAGCCAACTACCAAGAGTCCTTGATGACTCTCCTCATCATAGATAATCCCCCATATAGGAAACATTATCATTCAATCTAGACAAATAATAGTGCTATGTACCACTACACTGATGCATTCTCTACATCATCTACTTAGAAGTAAGTAGGGATATAAACACAAGCATACCTCATGAATAATCAAATTTATCTTTAGGAAAGGGATTCATAAATATATCTATAGTCTGCTCTTTTGTACTTACATACTCTAGTATGATCTTTGTCTCTACAATTTTCTCTCTCAAAACATGATACTTAATGTATATACACTTAGTCTTAGAATGCAACACATGATTCTTAGACATACTCACTGTACTTGTCTTATCACAATGTATGATAAAAAGTTCTAAAAAATCTATCCCAATATCCTTCAACATTTACTTCATCCACATGATCCAATTACAATTGTTTGCTCCTACTACATAATCTTCTTTTGTTGTACTATGTGAAATACAATATTATTTCTTACTTAGCCAAGAAACCAATATTCCTCCAAGGAAAAATACTCCACCACTAGTGCTCTTATTGTCATCCATACTGCCTACCAAGTCCACATCAATATATGCACACAAAGTAAAATCACTTGATTTGTCATAGTCCAAAATCAAGTATACCTTTTAAATATATGAATATCCTTTTGACTATTGCACAATGTGATTCCTTACAATCATCGTGAAATCTTGCTACTATCCCAACTTCATTTTCTATATTTGGACCACTGTGAGTTAGATATTGCAAACCTCCGATCATAGATATATACTTCTTTTGCTCAACTATAGATGTCTCACCTTTGCTAGATAACCTATGACCAGTTATCATAGGTGTACCAACAAGATTACAACTTTCTAAGCTAAATATTTTCAATACATATTTCAAATACTTTGCTTGTGATAAGAAAATACCATCACTATTCTGTATAATTTGTAAACACAAGAAAAATTTCATGTCACAATCATGCTCATTCTTCATTTCATCAACAAATTTATCACTTGCTTCATCATTACCTCCAAAGATTATGTCATCAACAAATATCACAATCCCATTTTTCTTAAGAATCTTAGGTGCTGATAGCTTTCTCTTAATAGTAATTTTTCACAAAACATGTTAAACTCTCTAAAAGCCACCTCTATCTAATCGCAAACATTTTATTTTTACACGAGATTCATTCTCAACTATTTTCTTGAATAACTTAAAATTTTCAAATGCTTTAGTCTTTTCTTTAAGAAATGCTACCTACATCATTCTTGTGAAATCATCAACAAAAATCATAAAGTACCTTTCACCATAGAATCCTCTTGTTCTAGTAGGACCACTCAAATATGAATGAACAATCTCCAATTCCTCTTTGGTAATGAACTTCTTGCTAGGAAAAGAAACTTTCTTCTACTTAGCCATGGCACATTCTTTGCAAAGAATATTAGTTGGTTTCATAATTCTAGGTAGAATTGTAATAAAAAATGTACTATTAGCCTTAACAATATTGTCAAAGTTTATATGACAAAATGTTCTATTCCATAATCAATTGTTTTCCACCTTTTTAACCAAACAAGTCATCTTTATAGGGATCAATTGAAACACATTACCTCTGAATCTTGCAACAATTCCAATCAACTTACAATATTTATCTTTGATAATGCATTTATTCTCTTGGAATTGCATCTGATAACCTTTAACAACCAACTATCCAACACTCAATAGGTTATGCTTTAATCTATCAACAAAATAAACATCACCAATGTTAGTCTTTCCATCAAGAGTAATAGATCTTATTCTCATGATATGACAAGCTGCATTGTTACAAACTCTAACAATTCCTCTATCATGATTTCTAAGCTTAAAAAAGTTATTCATGTCTCTAGTCATTGATGTGAACACTCACTATCTATAATCGAATCAAATTTCTTTTCAACCTGTGAAATTAGGGCTTTTTCTTCTCTAATTTATTTTGTAGGATTTTCTTCTTTTATAGCCACAAATCCTTATTCATCATCACTTTCACTCTCAACTCTTTTCTTAATTTTCATACAAACATTCTCTAGGTCTTCTAGGCTTGAAATTCTTCTTATACTTTTTCTCTCTTTTAGGGCACTTAGAAGCATAATGGCCAGATTCATTGCAAGTCCAACATATATTTTTTTTCTTACCATCTAGTTATCTTCTTACAAACATGAAAATTTATTCTTCATTTCTTCTATCCTTCTCAGATCTAGATCTACTACTGCTTGAATAGTCTCCACTAGTGCTTGCACTTCTTGATAAAGAAGGATGAACACTCAATGCACTAAAAGTTGTTTCTACTCTAGGAAATTCTCTAGATTTCTTTAAGTTCAATTCTGTTGATTCCAATCTTCCAAGTAAAGTCTCTATGGTAAACTTCCTAGTACAAGGTATCTCTTTCTCAATCATCTGTGTTGTTTTTCTGAATGGTGGTCTCAAAGTTTTCAAAATCTTCCAAATAATCTCATCTTCATCTTTCAATTATTAACAAAACTCAATTCCTGCAACAATCTCTGGTATTCTACCAATATATCTTCTCAAAAATTCATCGTCCATCATTTTAGCATCTTGAAACAAACATATACAATTCCATGTTAGATTCTTTTAGCATGCTTATCACCCTCAAAGATGGATTCTAAGGTTATCCAAATTTTATGAAATGTCTCTAAGGATTTTACTTGACTGTATTCATTTTCAAGAAGAGCTAACAATAATGCTTCTTTGGCAAGCATATTATGCATAAACATATCTCTTTCAACTTCACTATATACCTCAAGTTTTATTTCTTCCACATTCTCCTTTTTTTTCTTTCATCAGCCAATACCCTAGACCCATACATACACTAGTACATTTGGGTTGCATTTCTAATCATAGATTTTTGACAACAAGACAATTTGGCTTGTCAAATTCATTTTAATAAAATGATCTTGATAACATTGAAAATATGACAATAGTTAAGTTTAGTGGCCTGACATCGATGGTATGAAAAATCCATCGAATCATCTTTGGAGGGCATCAATATTTCAATGAGGCCTACCATCAATGGTATGCCAAACCCATCGAATCATCTCTGTCTAGCATGAATATTTGAATGTTTCAAATTAGTTGTCTGATGCTACCATGTGACATGGATGGGGATGATTTTTGATAGAGTAGCTCATTGATAAATTGACAGCTGTGGAGTCCATCAAAATTTTGATGCAATTCTATTGACCTTGATTTTCAATGTTTAAGTGTCTAACTTTTGACCACCCCACATCAAAAAATAGGTCCAAATTTCCTAGTGATAGAAAATGAGTCTTCATCTTCTCCTTTCAATTATCCTAGTTAACTCGATCAAATTTAGGACTTTCTTTTCTGAAGTGACCCATCATTGATCTCCCAAATATCTTAAGCTTTTTCTTCAAGGACCTGATGCTCTAATACCAATTTTTAGAAAGTAAAGTCAACCTCCAACTAGTAAAACACTTATCAACCTTATTAATCCTTAAGCATGTGAACAATATAATCAACAACCATAAGAAGATATATCTACACAATGACACCATATACATTAACTAGGAAAACCCTTGATTAAAGGGAAAACCTCAGTGGGGATGTTACCCACAAAATGATGTACAAATATAAAAGTTCCTTGCTAGAGGATGGACTCTATTAGGAGCCATTGAAATACATTCAATACATATCAATCCCTATTAGGATACTTTGAATCCCTAGTAGGAGATTCTTATCCTATTAGGAATATTCGTGACAACCCTATTAGGAGTTGTGGAAGGTAAATGGACCCACTATCCAAATAGATTCAGAGGAAAGAACATCGAACTCACTGTCCAACTAGTATGTGTATTATTCCTTGCAGAATAATAGAAAGCAAATGATCTTTAGATCATTCTCTGTCCTCTTGACTAGACCAAACCTCTTTAGATATTGATACTAGATCACCAAATTCACATCCAATAATCCCTTTTATCACTTACTCACATTTACCAAATACTTTTCATATCACACACTTGAATTCTTATCTCACAACAAGAAAAATATCCTTCCTTTATACCATATCCTCAAAATAATTCCTTGAGTTGGCATTGAGGCTTTCCTAATTAATTATAATAGGATGTCATTAAAATATTTAAAAACTTCACATCTTTTCACAATTGCAATTCAGTCTTAGCTCACAGTCTTTACAACTTTCCACATGTATGACCTCAAACCTTTCACACTCACTAATATAATCATTAGACTATCTATTTTCATAGTCTAATTGTGATCACCATGATTCTATCTCAATAAAGAGATATAAATCAATCATCAGAAACCACTTATCAAGTACTCTGCCTTCTTACTGTCTTCTTTAAATCTTGAATATCTTCTGTATGTCTTTGATTTTCTCCATGCACACTTAAAAACTTCATTAGGATACAAGGTAGAACACATCCATAATTGCACTTGACCTGATCATTAATACTCACTCCATACAACCTTGTTATCTATTTTCTACTCAGCAAGTCTGCATAGAAGAAATACTATGTTGACATCAGTGACAAACACAGTCATGAATGCAACATGTCAATCATAAACATATTCTCCAATGGTTAGGATACTCCCCCAAAAGAATACCATTAGCATTCATGCTAACAAAAGTTTATGCCAAGGAAGAAAAACATTTCTCCATGATGAATCCATTTCCAAAAATATTTGGAAATCCAAGGTGGAGCTGACAGGAAGAACTGATTGAAGCAAAGAGTCTTACGCCACTGTATAACTGAGCCAGAGGCTAAGAAGAAGGTGTCCAAACACTGTAAGGAATTGAAAATATTTTCCTCCTTCTCAATGTGAGTGGGAAAGGAATCATTAGCAAAGTGACCATTGACCAACTGTTCAGAGGAGTCTGGGAGAGAAATACCATACACTCAGCTCGTCAAAATTGCATTAGCAAGCAAGTAGCCAAACCATTGAGTGGCCAACATAAAGAGCACACACAAGAGGGAACCCTTGGTGAATATATTTAAATATCCCAAAGGCCTCAGATTGACACCCATTCATGGTGATGCACACAAATGCATCCCCAAAGAGAATTTGCACAAATTGTAGGAAAATAGGGCCAAACCCCAAAGCCTACAACATATCTAGAATAAAAAGCAACTCAATTTGGTTGTAGGCTTTGGAAAAACCAATTTTGAGGAATAGGGCCTACTATTTGGATTGAAGAGCCCATTCCATACCTTCCCATACAAAAATGATATTATCCAAAATTTACCTTGATTTTATAAAACTAGTTTGTTCAAGACTCATAATCTATAGCAAAATGTGTCAGATCTTGAGGGAGAGGGCCTTGTCAATAATTTTTTAGGAGACATTGGGAGAGTGATGGGCTGCCAGTTGTAAATATACTTTGGATCACTAGATTTAGGTATTTTGTATTTCCTTTGTTAATTATGCTTCCTAATGTATGAGTTTGAAAGGATTCAAGATAGACTTTATACAAATTGGGACCAATCGCATCCCAAAAAGCTTTGTAAAATTCATAGGGAAAGCCATTGCACCTAGGAAATTTATCATCCACCATAGAAAGCACAACCTCTTTAAGATAAAAAATCATACACATTTGCTCACAAAAATCATGTTACTCAGGTGCAAGTTTTTTATGGGTAACAAAAATGTAAGTCTGTAAAGCTTGCTCTCATGTAATAGAATTACCCTGTGTAGTGAAAACTTTCTCATAATGGCACACAAAATCTTGGAGAATATTAGGAAGATCAACCAATTTTTTTTGACCTTGATTCTCTTGATGCCAATAGAAGAATGGTGAGCTCAAACAACATGAATTTTTTTGTTGAAGCTTGATGACCAACCTCCAACCAATGGAGATGAGCCTTGATATGTGCTCCCCAAGCCACATAGCTATCTACAACTTTATTTTGGTGATGAAGGTTGGCAAGCCATATTTGCAGAGTTGTACAAAAAGGGTTCATGGATAAGGCTTCAAAGGTGGTATAGATATCTTTAGTGGTAGTCTCATTCATAAGATCTTCAAAGGTACTTGGTGAACTACCTTCTACAAATGCAAATAAACCTTGCAATATGAATGATGGAATTATTCCACCATTGAATTCACCTGACATGAGTGTGGGGCCGAGGTTCAAGAATCTATTTTCACAAGATATGAGAAGAGGTGGGAGCATGAGCTAATAAAGAAGTGTTGAGGAAAACTATGTTTTATAGGTATGGGGTTGAGTTGTTTCCAAATGATGGAAAATAAAATGGGAAAGTGATCTGACAAGGTCACATCTGCCAAAGGAATGATAGGTAATTCTTGATATTTGAAAAATGAAAATAAAGATTGAGTTGTAAGCATGGAACAATCAAGACTTTTAAAAAATCTATTTGTATTAGCTCAAAAGTTGGATCAAGTATACCAAACCCTAATAGGATGATGACAGTTAGCATTGGGATAAAAAAATACCCAATTTGCATATGTAGAACAAAGATTCTCTTTCACCAAATGACCATCAAAAAGGAAAAATACCTTCCTTGTTAATAGCTAGCTCAACCATGTCAAAATACTTGCATAAAACCCAAGTGGGAGGTGGCAAATGACCCTCCATCCAACACTATAGATATGAATAATCCACCACATCATTGGGAGTATAAAAATTAATAATACCAAAGGGATGATTTTGAAAAGATAATAAAATCTGCACAATTCTCTGCATGGGATCTAAACCATGTGAAATAACTGAAGAAATTAAATGTGGTGATAGAAGAGTTACTACACCACCTCAGCTAGCCTAATGCTAGGAAGATAACATGGCACTATCTAGCCAAATAACACGATAGGATGAGTTGAGAAGACACCCAAAAATTTTGACATCTTGGAAGCAAAGGAAATCTAGGTTACTAAGCCTACACTTGCTATCACAAACATGATATTTTGAGTGAGGTCTATTAGCCCCTACACATTCTAAGATAAAAATTCATTATAAACCTACTTACATGTAATCCTTGTCTCCAAGAGAGGAGAAACTGTTATGCAAGAATGTGGTGCAAGAGTTGAGAGAGAGATCTCCAATGGAGATGAACCTTCCTTTTTCCCCATTATCAGAATGCTCACTTTGGCCATCTTGGCTATGAGAGTGACAAAGAGACTTTGTGGAAATCATGGAGGCTACTTCTTCATGCAAACCTAGTTGGACTGAGAATCGGTACCAACTGAACCTATTGTCCCAAAACCATGGACAAAAATATCAATTACATGAAAATATAACCAATATCAAAAAATAATAGATCACATATGTTGCCCGATTATAAAATTCTTTCAATTTTATAAGCCTTGGTTAATTTTGGAAACTTGCTCGATTTTAAGCTTTAAATTGACGATTTTATCTCCGAGTTTTTGTTAATTTCTAAATCTTCATGTCTCTGGCTCGTTCCCAGCTCCGCACAACACTTGAAATTTTTAAAATATGGCTTTTGAGCTCTAAATTATCGTAGGTTAATGTTGAGACCCAAAATACGTGTTTTCAAGTCTATCATTAACCATTAACCTCTCAAAAGGTTAATGATAACTTTCAAATTGCACATTTTGGAGTAGGTTAATTAACCTCTCTGAAAATGCATTTTTTTAAACCTCTCAAAAGGTTAATGATAACCCCCCAAAAACACATTTTTCTTAACCATTAACCTCTCAAAAGGTTAATGATAGCCTCCAAAGACATGTTTTTCTTAACCTGTTTGAGACAATCATTAACCTATCTGTTTAGTTGATTAAGGCCAAGAATTGGACGTAAGAAGATCATCATGTTGAACAACAAATGGAATTGGATGAGGAAGGCGAATTGTTTGCTAAAGAATTGTTGAGGAATAATAGGATGTCCACTAGCAACAACACTTTCATAGAACTTCACAGTATTGCTGTTGGAATGAAGAAGGAACCCATGTGTTGGGAGGAGAAAGTCGCCTCAATGCAAAGTTTAACATCAAGAGTAGCACCTAAGTATGTCAAACCTACTAGCTGGGATGGGTTGAATTGTATCCATAGGGGGAGAGAGCAGTTACCAATATAGTGGTAGCTCTAATCGAAAGGAAAAATAAATGGCATTGGCTCTACTTATCTTTAGTGCTCCTGGTCACTGCTTGTCCCTACGCCCTAATCATATCAACTCCAGTTGCCATAACTTGTGGTTTGGCACAAACTGCCAGGATGGGCCTCCTCATCAAGGTGGAAACTTTCTAGAAGCCTTTAGAAGGATAGAAGCAATTGCTTTTGATTAAAATGGAACACTAATTCAAAGAGAAGTCAGAGCGGTAGACATTTATGTGATATGTGAAATGTTGAAGCTTGTAGGATACATGATACATGTTTGACATAATTCTTGATCCAGATACGGTGTCTTGGACAACGCTGATTGCAGGGTATGCACAAAAAAAAGGGTACACTAACAAGGCCCTACGGGTGTTTGGGAAAATTCTCTAATGAGACGTGTGGTCATGGACTGAACTCTAATTGAAATTCATGTCTAGATGTTGAATGAAATGCCTGCAGGAATATGTGAGGAAAATAAGTGAGTCTCAAGAAAACTACTCATCATTTCATCTTTGCCTATTTATAAGTGAAGTAAATGAAGTCAAATCATTAATATTGTGATGTTGACTGTGTCAATACCATATGTGAACTGTTTGGTAGAATATTTCTATTCTCAACCCACATCATGATAATCTCGAGCGATGAATTGTTATTGGTCATAATGGAAAGCACGACATCATGATTGTAACTTCACCTCCAACTTTGACAGAACATATTATGGTGTTCAAATATTGATTTATCTTTTATTGAATGCCCTTGGATATGCCATCTCATTGGAATTAATGGGCATGGTCATTGAATTAGGTTGGATGCACCAAATCATGGATGAAGCCAGGGGTAGAATCTGCACTACCATATTTGAGTTCTACACTTAATGGGGATGCCTTGCTTAGTGGTGCTATTGGATTCTAAGTGATATTGAAGTGCAATTCGCAAATATTATCAGGATGCCATGATAGAATCCAAAATTTTGTTCAATATAAAACTAGGGGCACAGATACTTGTTGTTGCTGCAACTGACAAACTTGTTGCTTAAGGTCTCATGTAGATTAGCTCTCTTGGAGGAAATGACTATGTGAATAATTACTTCCTCACACTGATAACAAATGGGGGCATCAAGTGAAAGTAGGTTTTCAGATTTTATTCAAATTGAAGGAAAATTGTGTTGATCACCTTATCAATAATAAACTAAATCAGTGATAGCAAAGCTGCCAAAACATTAAATTTTAGCAAAGATCTCTACATTACACAGTCACCAGCTAGTGTTAAGACTCTGGATGATTTATTGAAGGGAAAGCTTGGATGGGCAAGGAGTAATCATCCTATCTATGATTATTGCATTGATGGCAAGATAATCAACATTACTACTTCTGATGTTACTCTCACAATGGAATGTTCCCTCTCTAATATTAAGGACTGCAACTATACCATGTTTCATAAATATAGAGTCAACGATTTGAGCTTCTGAGGACATCTTCCAAGCCATACATTTCAAATAGTGGTCATTGTCATTTAAGGTTAATTTTGTTGAGGTTAATTAACCTCACCAAAATCACATATTTTGGAGGTGGTTATTAACCATGAAGAGGTAGTTATTAACCTCTATGTCTATATAAGGACACCTTTTGGGTTTGTAAAGGGACTTTTTGGCTTTGGAAAAAGGGAGCACTATGCTAAAATTTTGGTTAGGAGATGATATTTGGAAAGTATGTATAGATTTTTTCTTTGTAATCAAAAATTCCTATTAAGTTCTTGGTGCAAGAAAATAAAGGAACGTGCAATTTGAGTTCTCTTCTTTTGAATCTAAATTGTTACAAATGTTGATTCTCTTTGTAGTGAGCATTCTCACAGTATGGTGTAGATGTTTATGAATCTGTGGATCAATGTTGTGCTAGTAATAGTTTTCAAGCATAGATCTTGATAATTGTTATTAGCGGTTTTAAGTTAGTAGTTTAGGAAAGCTTTGAAGTCATGTGGTGCATTCGTCATCATGAGCTTTCTCATCTTTAAAAGTTTGATTCCATCTTTTATCTGAAAAATTTCAAAATTATATCATACAAGGGAGCTGCCCCTCTAAACGTAGAGGAAGGCCACATACCAAGGGCCTCTCCAACTATTGTGAATGGTTTGCCACACACTCCGTTGGGCATATTCTGCTGTGACAAATCTATTTACCAACAACATAGAAAAGAACACAAGACACCAAAATTTAACGTGGTTCACCCAATCCCTAGGCTACATCCACAAAATAGCAAGTCTAATATTGTTATAATCCAGTAATTACAACCTAATTACAATCCATAATCCCTTAAAGATCAATACTAACATTAGAAAAAATTTTCACATCAAAACAATGAAACAATCCCTAATCCTAAGCCCTTTTATACAAGTATTTTTACTACTTTAGGGTTACAATTAATAATTACATGTAGGCCCAAAATCTCAATAAAATAGGGCCCAAAACACTGTTGAGGTGTTATAGAGTATGTACATTACTTCCCTGATCAGTCACCACAATCTAAAAATCTCCCACTTGGAGACTGATCAGGCTCCACACTAAACAACAATCTCCCACTTGGAGACTGATCCTATAGCTATGCCGTGACTCCATGAGACTCCCACTAGATCAAACCACCATGGGCTCTACTTTTCTTTTATTCATGTTTAGTCTAAAAGACCAATCAAAGCTGAAGAGGAGTTAAACTTGTCCCTTGTTACTACCTTTGTCAACATATCTGCTAGATTGTTAGCTATATGTATCTTATCCAACTTTAACTATCCATCCTTCAAAAATGACCGAATGAAATACTAACACAATTGTATGTGTTTGGTCTTTGAATGTAGAGCTAAATTCTTGGCAAGATGAATGACACTTTGACTATCTGTAAACAAATAATTCTCCTTTTAAGGATGTCCCAATTCTTCTAAGAAGAACTAAAGTCATATCATCTCCTTGGATGCCTCTATAGTAGCAAAATACTTTGCCTTTGTAGTGGATAGAGCATTAATCTTCTATAACCTAGAAACCTAGCTCATGATTGCCCCACCAACAGTAAAGACATAACTTGTAGTACTCTGCCTAGTATCAATATCCCCTGCCAAATCTAAGTCAACATAGCCCTATAAATCAGTAGTAGAGCCCCCAAAATGTAAACACTTATTGGATGTTCCTCTCAAATATCTAAGAATCCATTTCACTACATTACAATACTCAATTCTTAGATGACTCATATACCTGCTAGCAACTCCCACTGCATGTGCAATATTTGGCCTGGTACATACCATAACATACATCACGCTTCTTAAAACTGAAGCATAGGGTACCTTGGACATCTTATCCTCCTCTTCTTGTGTCTTGGGACACATCTCCTTAGTCAACTTCAAATGACTAGCTAAAGGTGTGCTAACAACTTTAGCATTCTCCATAGAGAAACATGTCAACACCTTCTCCACATAATCAACTTTAGATAGAATCAATTTTTTGTTATTCCTATCTCTGCAAATCTTCATACCAAGGATTTTTTTTTTGGCCCCAAATCTTTGATAGAAAATGCATGTGCTAACTGGCATTTCAACCCCTTAATATGATCCATGTTAGACCCAACTACAAGCATACCATCAACATATAAACATAAAATAATGTAGCTATCATTATCCAACCTCTTAAAATAAACCTAATGATCTGAATGAAACCTATTATATCCATGCTCATGCATAAAACTGTCAAATTTTAGATACCATTGCTGAGGTGCTTGCTTCAAGCCATATAAAATTTTCTTCAATTTGCACACTAAGTTCTCCTTGTCTTTAACCTCAAATCTCCATGGCTAAGCCATATATATCTCTTCATCCAAATCAACATGAAGGAAGGTTGTTTTAACATCAAGCTACTCTAAATGAAAATCTTTAGTAGCCACAATACTTAATATAGTACATATAGAAGTCATTTTAACAACAGGAGAAAATATCTCATTAAAATCAATGCCTTTTTTCTGTGCAAATCCTTTTACAACTAACTTGGATTTAGATCTTTTCTTACCTCCATCTTCTTTTTTTGAACTATAAAATCACTTATTCTATAAAGCCCTTTTACCTACAGACAACTTGCATAAATCCTATGTCTTATTCTTTAGCAAAGAGTACATTTCATCCTTCATTGTAGACTCCCACTAAATCTTAGTTTCCTCCTACACAACTTCATTATAACATTCAAGTTCACCAACATCAGTAAGTAAAATTGAATACAAAGAGGGAGAGAATCTTTCTAGAGGTCTAATTTGCCTTGTTGACCATCTAACATTCATTAGTGTGTGTGATATTTGTTGTTGTGGTTGTTGCACAACATGAGGAATGGCTGGAACATCAGCTTTTGGAGTATCATCTAGCACTACATAATCATCTTCTTTCTTAACATGTTGCTAAACAGATCTTTGTACAACACTTTCTCATTGAATATGACATCCTTGCTTCTTACAATTTTATGATTTTCAAAATCCCAAAGCCTATAACCAAATTCATTAATGCCATATCCAAAAAATACACATTTCTTTGACTTAGCTTCTAGCTTGGTTCTATTTTCAAAATCTATGTGAGCAAATGCTTCACAACCAAAACTTTTAAGAAAAGAATAACTCACCTTCTTACCAGTCCATGCCTCCTCTAGAATGCTACACCCCAAAGGAGTAGAGGGATCTCTATTAATCAAATATATAGTAGTATTGATAGCCTCTGCCTACATGTGTAAGGGCAACATAGCATGTAACCTCACGCTCCTTGCACACTACATTATAGTCTTGTTCATGCATTCAACCACTCCATTTTTCTATGGAGTTCTTGGAACAATTTTATATCTATGAATATCATTAGTGGAGTAATAATATTCAAATTCATGACTGCAATACTCACCACCATTATCAGATCTGAGACATTTTAATTTTTTACCAGTCTCATTTTCAACCAAGCATTTCCATTTCTTAAAAGTTTGAAATACATCAAATTTTTGTCTAAGGAAATAAACCCATACTTTTATAGTTGTGTCATCAATAAATGTAACATAATAATGAGAGCCACCAAGGGAAGATACCTGAGCCGATCCTCATACATTGGATGCACAAGCTCTAATTTCTCCTTTTTGTTTTCCTTCCTAGTCTTCACAAAACTCACACTCTTTTATTTTCCATACACACAACTTTCGCAGAAATCTATACCAACACATTTTAGACCTAGTAAAAATTTATTTGAATGAAGTACTTTGATACCTTTCTCACTCATGTGCCCAAGTCTATAGTGCCACAGTGCTATATCAGAATTTATAGCAGCTATTTGTTCTCCTTGCTCAATTGCAGCAACTGTCTTGAACATTTATTTTTCTCCAAAACAATTAAAGTAGAAGGAACAATATGACTTCTAAAAAGATATAAGGTGCCTACTTTCACACCTTTTGCTACTACAAGGGAACCTTTTCAAACCTTCCAATTTTTATCATTAAAAATAACTATACAACCCTCATCACCAAGTTTCCTTGCAGAAATTAAATTCCTACTTAGCCTTGGAACATGTCTTACCTCATGTAGTAGCCAATGATTCCCATTTTGCAACTTAATCTCAACTTTTCCCTTTCCAAAAATTTGACAGGGTTCATTATCCCCCAAATAAACAAGTCCAAAATCCCCTTGGACATAATAAATGAAATAACTTCTATGAGGTGTAGCATGAAATGAAGCACTAGAATCTAACACCCTTGAATCATCAACACTCTCTAAAGATAGAAGCAAACTATCCTCTTCGGATTTTTTACTTACCACATTTGCCTCCTTGTCTCCATCTAGTTTATCTCCTTCATTTTTCTTTCGATTCCAACAATCTTTCTTTTTATGCCTTGGTTTCCCATAGTACCAGTAGTCGTTCAGTCCTCTCAATTGAGACATCCTCCCCTTTGACTTTCCTCTTGATTTCCCATGATTTTTGAAATTACTTCCTCTCTCAATCATTCTACCCTACTTTGTGCATTCAAATCACTTCCTGATGTAGATCCACTTGAGGTTTTCCTATGAGTTTCCTCACTCAAAATAACACCAATCACATCGTCATATTTTAGAGTACTAGATCTAGGAATAGAATTACTCATAACCATTATCAAGCCATTCCAACTTTCAGGCAAAGAACACAAAATCAAGAGAGCCCTAATTTCTTCATCAAAATTGATGTCTATAGAAGATAACTAGCTATTAATAGTATTAAACTAATTTAAATGATCTACAATAGATCCACCTTCTACCATTTTCATATTAAATAAATGCTTCATGAAAAATACGTTGTTTGAAGCAAAGGGCTTTTCATATAGTTTCGCTAGGGTTTGCATCAATTCTTCTATCATCTTCACTTTTATAATATTAAATTCCACTGATGCTACCAGGCATAATCGAATGCTTCCAAGTGCCTTTCTATCCAAAAGATCCCATTCATCATTTAACATAGATTCTTGATTCTTGCCTTTTCTTTCTAATGGCTTCCATAAATCCTTCTAATAAAGACAGTCTTCTATTTGCATCTTCCATAACTAGAATTTTTGCCCATTAAACCTATCAACCCTTAGTTTACCCTTGTCTACCATCACTCCCACTCAATGGTGAGACTCCCACTCAACCATGTGACTTTCCTGTAGAGGATAACTAAAAAAAAACCTCGCTCTGATACCACTTGTTAGGATTAAATGACATAAAAAAATAAAAATTACATGAAAATGTAACCGATATCAAAAATTAATAGATCACATAGAAAATAACACAAGACACCAAAATTTAATGTGGTTCACTGAATCCCTAGGTTACGTCCACCAAACAGTAAGTCCACTATTATTACGATCCAGTAATTACAACCTAATTACAATCTATAATCCCTTACAGCTCAACACCATTGCAAGAACCAATTTTCACATCACAACAATGAAACAATCCCTAACCTTAAGCCCTTTTATACAAGTATTTTATCACTTTAGGGTTACAATTAATAATTACATGTCAGCCCAAAATCTTGATAAAATAGGGCCCAATTTTTTTTTAAGGGGCTCTAACCCTGAACCCCAGACAGTTGTTGCCTATCGACCCCCAATTGTATTGGGGGCTACTGCCCCTAAACCCTCGCTTGTGGCCCAACCTGATCCTAAACCCTGGCAAAAATTATGGAGTATGTACAATACTTCCCTGATCAGTCACCGTAATCTAACACCCTGATAACTAGGGTTTGAAGGAGGCAGTGGCATGAGCAAAGGAACTAGAAAAATAGGCCAGGCCACACTACCATTAGCTTGAGAGGAGAAACTTTCTTTAGCAATAGTGTTTCTCTTACCTTTCTTGATAATGATGGTCCATTCAACCCTTTTTGTAGCCTCAAAGAGATTAGCTTCCTTGGGTGGCTTCTTGTTACAGTTGACAAAGGGACAATCCCTAATGTTATATATGCTCATAGGATTGACAATGATAGCAAGTGCTCACAAGTTTTAGGTTAAGTACCTTTTGGGTGAAGGTGGTATTACCAATCTAGATATTCATAGTTTCCTTGAGGTCCCAAGAAAGGTCAAACTCAACACAAACCCTATTCTAGGGATGAACATTGAAAAATTTGTCAAGCTCAAGGCATATGACCCTACCAAAAGTTTGCACAATAGGTTGCAAGAATAACCAACATGCACTAGTAAATTTGGACCTATTTTTTGACTAGCGTTGGTCAATATTTTGAAGAATAATGGTCAAATAATTGTGTCACCATAATTTCATCAAAATTTTGATGAAATCTAGGGTTGTCAATATATCAATGGACAACCTCATAAAAAATGATCCCAATCTAGGTCAGGAGGTGGCAATACACAACTACTAGGAAACATCAAAACTTTGGCGATCAAGACATTGTTATCAACTATATGCCTCATCAAAAATTTGATTTTTAGGAGATTATTATGAATGAGCTTGTCATGCCCTTGATGATAGGCCTCATCAAAACATTAATTATTACGAGATTGTTATCAATGGACTTTCCATGCCATCAACAAGAGGCCTTGTAGAAACATCAAATAATTATCATTGAAACATCAAATAATGGTTGCTAACACTTTGACGACAATGCTAGTCTATTTGTTCGATGATCCAAGGTAATTGGTGACTGTCATGCTGGTAGTACTAGGAGTGTAGAAATGCTATTTGTTTGATGATTCAAGGTAAGAAAATTGGTGGTCTATGGGGATTTAGTGTCCCTATTGTTTTATGAGTGGGGGAATACATTTTCTAGTTTGATAGGAGAGTGATGTTCCACATGTTTAGTTGTCTATCATAAGTTTGACAAAGTTAAGGATGCTATTGGTGCTTTAGTATCAAATATTGTCTCTTCTCATCCTTGCAAGATATAAGATGGGATTCAAACCCTTTTCAAGGGGGGATTAGCTAGATATTATCCTTTACAAATTACTACAATTAGAGAATCCTTAATAAAATTCCATCCAATTGGAATAAGAAGGATAAAATCATCGATTGACATCCCTGATTCAACACCAAATATGTAACAAAACAACATTATGTAGGAATCTTAAAAAACCATTTTCATAGATAGTTTTATTCTAGCTTCAAACCATAAATAGATTCAATCCTTACCTAGAATTACCATCAAATGATGGACAGATGCTTTCTTTACCCTACAACCTCAATTTCTCATTCAATTCTGCTACTCAGTACCCTACAACCAAATATAATGAAATCATGATCAATTAGCATTATAACAACAACTTTAAGAAGACTAAGATCAAAATGTTACTAGAATATGGTTGCAATTAGCAGAGATCAATTTTAGTGAATGAAGGAATGTCACATTTCAACAAAGGAAACAAAACATTAGTTTTAATAACATCAAAATGTAGAATGTAGCAATAGTCAAAAAAGGAACTCAATGATAGAACTACAATGTAAATAGTGAAGAATCATTATTTGTAGCCACTTAAGCATCCATATGTGTTTGGTTTACCTCCCTCCCATCCAAAATAAGATTCAACCACTCTGAATCGAGAATACACATGCAACATTATTCCATATGGATGGAAAATAGGTGGAGCTAGAAAAATGCACCACATTTATATTAATGACCTATGTAAGAATGCAAACATATTGCATTTTTCAGCTCCACCTACTGTCCTATGAAATATCAATTGAGATTGAATATTGAACTAGGGAATCCTTTTGCATTTCTTGAAACCAAGATAGATGAAACAAATCAATCCAACATATAAATTTAATCCAAAATACAGATTTATGGAACAAGTGATATGTAATAATAACCAAAATTGTAAAACCATTGGTCCGAGTTGCATATAAGCCATCATGGTCAAATTGGTTAAGGGGGTAAGGGTAGAATTTGGTGTTCTTAGGTGTTGGGAGTATTTTCAAGTCATATTTCACCTATTGTATGAGGTCTGAAATGGTTTGGGTGTAACTTATTGCAAAATGCAAAACATTTTCAATGATGCTTGACAACATTATCAGCATGTAAACACAATCTCCTTAAAAATCTCATAAAATACCTCTCTCATTGGTTATATGGTTCAAATTTTGATTTATTAAGAGGGTATTGATATATTTATGATCCAGTGGGTCAAATTCAAGGATATATATGTATGAAGGGTTGGTGCAGGGGGTTCAGAGGAACACTAGGGTCATAAGGTGATCCAAAAAGCATCATGAAAAATAACAAGGACTTTGAGGTCATAAAACAAAGTAAACATGACCACTAGAGACACTTGAATGAAGTTTGAATTAAAAATGTGTCAAAATGTTAAAGGTTACCAATATGGGAAAATAGGCCTAACAAGGCCTAACAAATGGGTTCAAGGATAGCTTTAGTTTTTAGTTGATGTTTGGGTCTAAAGGGGTAATAAGAGGCTATTTGATGTAATGGAATAAGAAATACATGTTAAAGTTGCAAAAATAGTGTAAGTTGTCAAATTCACAACATTATGGATTAAGAAACAAAATCAATCTATTGTGTTTATAGAGTAGTTGCAAAGGTGGAGGTTGGTTTCAGTAGATTGTATTGGTCTATAAAAGATGTCAAAGCCTAATGATAAGTCTAATGGTCTAATGAGTTTTGAGCATCAATTAAGGGATTTTTTTGCATATTTATATGTTTTGACTAACATAACAACACTTTAGAAAGGTTCTTTCATGGTGTTGCCCAATTTTTAGTTCCATTTCCTTTTTCTCTATGATTGCAGTCAAGTGAATATATCAATGTCTTGAGTCTAAGTCTAGGTTACCTCTAGGAAGATCTTCTTCTCATCTACCCATCAAGAAAACTAGGTGGGAAATCATGTAAGAATGCAATTATTCAAGTGGCTAGATGATTAGGGTTTGGGTGGAGTCAAGCTTTCCTTGATGAGAAGAGGTCTGTAGTTTCTATTGATCCATTATTCTATATTCTAAAGCATGTCGGAGACAAAGATTCACATTGGTCTACAATTTAATGGTGAATGATCTAGTCAAAGGTAGTAAGAGTGAGCATGGAAATAAGATCAACAGTGCATCTTTATTTCAGAGAGTTTTCCTACAAGTAAAAGTTCATCCATGAAAATCTCCCAAAGTTAAATCAAAAGTTTTCACATGGTTTCATTTGCAGTTAAGGTTTTCCCTCTTCTAATGTTATGAAATAAAGGTTGGCAAAGGATTGTAAAGGTAAGTGTTGAGTCTCCCAATCTTACGATATCCCATATAATCGTAGCATCATGAGGGTTCTGATCTCACAATTGTCCTCTTATCTTGTCATCATAAGTATCTTATGATAAATTGAAAGTGATACAATGTTATGATAAGATGAAAGACGCATAAGTGTAAAGGCTTAAAAGGTAACCAGTGACCATACAAAAATAGAAGGATCATGAGATCGTAAGAACATAAGATGTTGAGGCTTACGATCTTATGATAAATGGAAGACCATGTAAGAATAAATGTTCATAAATTTTTTTTGAAGCTATGAAAGTAGGGAGATCATAAGATCATAAGCAAGGAAATGTCAGAGTTAAGTGATACAATGCTATTGAGTAGGGCCAAGCAATTGAGTAGGGCCAAGCACATGAGCATAAAGAATTTGAGACACATGGAAATTAAGTCTCTCAAATATATGAAGGTTGGATAATCACAAGGGAAAACCATGAGAGCTTCCAAAGCCATGAAGAAATACCAAGCATATGGTCATAAAGGATAATGTAAAGTGAATTCAAGAGTCTCCAAAGTTATGAAAAAGGGGAGATAGAAACAAACATATGATTGGAAGGTAAAAATGGTGATAAAGAGACAAAACAAAAAAAGGTAATAGATCACACCATTGCACAATTAATCCATGAGTGAAGATTTCAAGTTGTGAAGCTAGGAAATGAAATAACAGTTAGTAATTGCATCATCAAAGAGAGTAAGACATTCAAGAAATTTCAAGTTGTGAAACAACAATAAAGAGAAAAATAAAATAAATAGATTACACTATTGCACAGTTAAGCCATAAGCAAAGATTCTAAGTTGCAAAACTACAAAGAGTACATGATAGTTAAGATTAAGGCTATCACATCTTCCCAGTTGCTAGATCTTAAAATATCAACACCTCTTACTTTCTCACTTTATAAAGTTGCATGAGAAGTAATCAAACTGAGAATGAGAGTATTAAACACTTGGAGATGGTGGGACCAAACTCAATAAAAAGACACAAAAAGGAATGTAGAATAAGTTATCCAGATGGCACACTCAAGTTATTTGGAGTTTCCAATTATTATAAAAGATCTTCACTTTATGGAAATCATTGATCAAAAGAAGATCAATGCCTATCACTTTCTCTCTTTTCAAAGATGTATGAAGAATAACCAAAGAGACAACACAAGCATTGGACCCACGAAGGAAGTTATAAAGGAAAAATAAGGAGGATTGCTAGGTTTTAATCATGATTATTGATTTAAGATCGATAGCCAAAATTCAAACTTGTTATGACTGTTGAGATATGAATTACATGGATTTGGTGCCAACAACATAATATGAAGGAAATGAAGATTTTTATAGGTTTTTTGAAGCTGCATGAAGATAAACAGTTGTTAGGTGTTCTCAAGGTGCCATGGGATCAAGATCATTGGTGGGAAAGATGCCAAGCATCCATACCATGTTTTAGATTAGATATTTTCATGTTTTATTCATATTTTCTTTCTATTGTGTGATTGTTTCACTACCAAAATTGGGGAATGATAGAAAACTATAAATGTTATTTCTTTTGATAATGTAAAGGGTTAGCAAACTTGATGGTGAATTGGTCTTGTAGTTCCATCTACTATATTTGTTGTTAAGGTTTTGTTGTTCCACTTAGTTTTAAAGTAGATTCTTCGTGAAGAGTTGAAAGACAATTGTGTGTGGCTTTGTTGTCTCCTTTTTAATTCCATTTCATCATGGTGTTAGCAGTATAAGTGTAATGCCCCGCCAAGGGATCCAAAGAATTTTACTGAGTTTTTCAAACAATTTTTTTTTTTTTAAACATGAAAGATAAAACTATTCATAACATTTGCTGAAGCAATAGCAACAATTAAAATGAAAATTAAACATAACATATATACATAACAGGCTACATTCTTTAAAGATCCCTTAACATTGTATCACATCTAAATTAACTACTCATCTAACATCCCATCCTTATGAAATAACAATGATACATCCAATGTACTTAAATAATATACAAGTGTTCTTTTCTCATTATATTTTAGTTTAGCTCAATCATCCACTGTACATATCACAGGGTATGAAAAGCTTAAAAGAATAAACATCGAAGTAAATAAAGTACATCATCATCATCTAATATTAATCCATGATGCAATAACATAAATGAAACCACATATCATACATGATACATCATCACAAAAGATATAAACATCCATCACAAAAGATAACCATATATCACAAACATAAATAACTAAGTGCACGGTTCCTCCCAACCGTAAATAGCATCATTAGACCATCGTGGATCCTAGCGATCCCTCTGTGTGTAACATTCCAAAGTGCCGAAGAGATCATTGGTATTAACATAGTAGGAATGTCACTCCTAAAACATCCTACTAACATGCAAAGTAAAGCATAATAAATCATCAACTAACATATCCAAAGTAAAGAAAATCATCAATATAAGAAACATACCAGTAAATACATCCATCATAAGGTATATTATCTATCATAATGCTCCAAGAAAATAATGAAGAATAAATACCAATCAAGGATACTCTAGCCACGGTGTCTCGGACGGATCTCAAATGATAAGAGTGAAAATACTCTACCACCTGACCACGTGGAACCTAAGTGGTCCACTCCCACTGTGCTGAGGAGATAATCTCAAGTCCCAAATAGGATATCAATTCATGAAGCAAAAATCTCTATAAGTCCAGGAATCCTAAAAGTATACTAAGTCAAAGGTTCCATCACACAAAACTGACATCTAATTCCTAGAGGCACACAAAGACATGTAGGAAACCTACTCTGCAAGTGGGAAAGTGTCATCGCAATTATCACGTACAAGTTACCCTGGTAGTTAGCTAAACTCCATGGGTCCATACTGATCTCATGTGGCCACTAGTATCCTCTCATACTGACAAGGCATACTATGGAATGCACGGTCGCAACCATGCGTTCTCACTGCTCCCATCCTAGCCTGTACAAGCACTCAAGACATGGGCGAGAACATCAAAACAATTATCTTTTTAGATTCATTTAATCTCCATTTAGTGTGTAAATATTATCACTTATTAACTAAACTTACAATGAGTTACCTTGGCAGCCACTTAGGGCCCCGACCCCTATTGCAAGCCACTTCTCGACACTACAAGTAGATTACCTACCCTAAGCTCATGGAATCATAAATCTCAAAATAATAAAAGATAATCCATAATAAAATCATCAAATATGCATAAAAGCATCAAATATCCATAATAAGAATAATCAAATCTCCATGAACATCTGAAAAAGCCTCCATAGAAAATCATGACCACAACAGTTCTCTATTGGCAAGTGAAGGCATCACTGATAATCATAATAATCATTGGTTCTCAATAACCACAATATATCTCAAGATAAATCACAATATCCATTGGTTCTCAACAAGCAACCAAGAATATCTCAAAATCATACTGATTGAAGACTCCAAAATGGTTGAGTCAAACATGTCACAACATGACATCATCAAGAAATAAATCCACATTTTAGTCCCATCATGGTGACTAGAAAGTAATCCAAGGATAACTGATCGATGACTAAAAAATGGTTAGCTCAAGCATCTCAGATATATATACATCTCAGCTTCACACATGAAGGCTGAAGAACAAATACAAACATTTCATAGAGCATACGATCACATAACCATGGTTGGGATTATAAAGATCGAGACCAAATAAGATCAACATGCCATCACATCTCATAACCCTCGAGCCTCTTGTAACAACCTAGCACTGGTCAACACTAGTCAACCCAAAACCCAAAATAAGAAGCATATAGAATACACGATGCAAACACATGTTTTGGTTTACTAAATTCACATAGTTGAATAATGTGTAGGGGTTTCCAGTTTTTTGTTTGCAAGTATACTTCAAGTGTATAAAGTTATCATTTGACCTACAAGTCAACCTATTTGTTCCTCGATAGCATTATTCTAAGAATAACCTAAAGATAATTATTTACTCATTAAACTGATCATCACTGACCTTTAATTTAATTGCTTTCTTTATTTAACTAAGATCCATATTCTAATTGATTAACTCTCCTTCATAAATCAAGGATCATTAGTCATTTATAAATGAACCAATTATCAAACTAAGAAGAATTATAACTTTATTAAAATGATCAATTAAATCAAACAATTAACATAGGTACACCATCCATGATCTATTATCATTTAATAGTTTCCAATTCAATAATACTAAGTCTCACCATTAAAACATCTAGGGTCGTTATTCAAGTCATGAGAGTACGACTTATCAACTTCGATGTAAATACTTCACAACTTTGCTAGAGGAATCGATATTAGCATATCAATTAAAACACTATTACATAACTTGATTATTAATTAAATCTAATTAACTCTAATTAATTTAATTAATAATTACATATCCAAGGCAACATTCCAATTAATATTAGTTGACTAATAACTAACTAGAATTCTGTAAGTTAAAAGTCATCTATAATCTAGTACACAAATATTCATATTCATAGTTCAATAATAATAATTTGCTAATATTTAATGACAAGCTATATTGAGAATCTTATTAATAAATCTATAATGACCACATTCGTCATTCTACAACAATGTTCCCATTTTATTTTAATAATAACAAGTTATAATAAATCTCCAATACCAAGTATTATTATCTCAAATAAGTTTCCCCTATGTACGATAATTCAATTAATTAATACTCCAAATTATTAACCAATTCAATTTGATTAATATCTTTCACAGTACTTCAATCATTAACTAATCTCCTCTAGATTAACTCTAACCAAATTTGTTGATATCTATTTAAACCATTATTTATTAATAGTTTGCTAGTCCTTACAAACATTAATAAATAATAAACTCCTCAAACTATACATACTCGATTATAGAATCCTTCCATAAACTCATTAGTTAATATTTGGCTAACTCTTAACTCCATTAAGGTATTCAAATGTATTAACCAATAACATAATAATTCATGCTTTATTCCAATATCATTCAGAGTTTCTAAATTTAAATCAATATAATATAAATTATCATCTTACAATTATTTAATCAATATTAAAATCAACCATTAGACTCCATTTTCTAATTGTTCTAATAATATTTTGTCTATATAAATGTTGTTTGAAAAAGATCTCTATCACAAACCAATAAGACTCATTGTAGATTTTAACATGATTAATCTCCAAATTCTTAACATTATCATCTTCATTAAACAACTCTAAAATTGTTTAATAGTATTCAATATACATTATAAAAAGTCCACTATATAAACTATATTAAAATCTCTTTTCTTTTAATCCATTTACTTAGATTGACTAATAATTAACTACACTTCTTCTACTATTAACTACTCTTAATTAAATTTGATTTAATTAGATTAGATAATAGACTAATGCATATTAATAAGATTATAATAAGGGAAGATTGCAATAATATCTTTAATTTATTACATGTTTTGATATATTATTTTTGTGAAGTTTAAGCATAAAGAACTCTTGGTTATGGGAAATGGAGAAATATCTGTCCTTGAATAAAACAGTCTCAGTATGATGACCATATCTCCTTAATGAACTGTTGGATCAGACTGAAATTTAAATATGTTGGAGAGAGCCAAGTTGTGCCAATTTTGACTGGAGCGATCAAATAAATTCGATCCCGATAAAAAGTTATGAATGACTGAGTTCGGATCTATCCAAGGGGCAACGATAGGACAATCTGTGATGAATTAAGAATTTTCTCTTAAAATGTAATTCTTCTCTAAATTTAACCATAAAAGGGTTTGTTCATATGCATCTAAAAATATAATTGATAGAAAGATTACATTTAATCATTCAAATTTTCACCATAAAATTTCTATTTTAATTCCAAATCTTGTCTTTCTAATTTAATATAAATTTGAACTCAAACCCGATTAAAATCTAATTTCTTTCTCATTTGGAACTAGAGTTTTTCTATTGTTTTCTTCTCATCCAAATAAAATATCTAAATTCCAATTTCAAATAGTAGATTCAATCATAGAGAGTATTCAGACACATAAAATAGATATGATGAAGATAGGAAGAGAAAGAGTGCAAAGGGAATATGAGAATATCACGAATGCACCTGGACACTGATGCTAATTTGCCATGCCTCAGAAGTCCATAGAAAATTCTTTCCTTCTCCATCATTCGCAATTCTTCCAAGAATCCAAGCTGATCGAATCCTCCAAGTGATTAGAAGTGCTAGAAGGAGCATAGAAGCAAGTAGAAAATATATGAGCATATGAATCTTCTCCCATGCATGTAAGCTTTGAAGCTACTATTTTTTCTTGTAGCTCGTGGCTTCCATTAAGCTTGTAGCTTCCATTAAACTTGTAGCTTCCATTAAGCTTTTCATTTAAGCTTCTATGAATGCCTGAATATCAAGAGCTCTCAAGAAACCTTTGGATTGCTTCTTGAAACCACTGAAAGGTGTCACCAACTAAGCATGGGTCTTTTCCAATTCTTTTTGATGAGTCATAGAATTGTAGACACCTTTCGCTTAATTGATGCACTAACCCTTGTGTTGTTGACATATGTTAATTCCCATGCAAGCTTGTAACTCCAATTTACTTTTTAAATAATCTCTATTTAAATTTTATAACTTTCATTTTAATTTTTATAACTTTTATTATTATTATTTTATTTATTACTTTATTATTATTTTATAATTATTATTAATTTTAATTTTTAGTTTTCTTTTATATAATTCCTTTTTTCCAATAATTCACATTTAATTAATTACAATCAAAATATCAAAGATCATGATATTTTATTAATTTTCTCAAATAAATAATTTATTAATTAAATCTATTTATTAAGACTTAATTAATGAAAAATTCACCATAGACCTCCAAGATAAAATATGAAAACCCATCATAGAACAAATCATACAAAATAAATCTAAAGGGTTAAAAATCATGAAATATGTCATCCGACACATTCGATGGGTATTCAACTCAGATACTTGTCCTAATTTTCCAATTAGGACAAATGGATCAAAGGGTTGGGATTTGGACTTGAGAATTTATCTCCCCTCTCTTATCATTAAAATAATGTGATAGGGTACGCTCATCCTGGCAATTTAGGGAAGTCAATACCCGGTACCTGCAACCTGCATAAAAACCATGCATGTACAAACATAATATATACTAAACTAAATAGACAATGGTAGGAAGTGGTGCATCATGTAGATCCTGACTAGCAGGTGACTACGACTCCCTTGCTTAACCACATCAGACACGCCATACAAAAGCAAACACGCAAGACAAACACGCACACCATACACATGCAAGTATGGGGTAAGTATCCATAAGAAAGCACATATGATAATAAATCATCTTACTAATCATCATTAATAATTGAAAGCAATGTAATAATCATCATCAATAATTGTGAACACTAAAAATAATCATCATACATACATGAAATGTAGAGTCTAAGTAATCTCATCACATAATAAATTGAATCCATATCACAATATCTGATAATCTCAAAAGAATGCTGCTAACCAACAACATAAAACTAGTTCTAAAAGAGTTCAGCAACGATAACAAAATGTGAACTAGCGGCAGACACTACATCCACCCCCCCTGGGATTAGGCTTACTCCTGGAAGCCTACAAGAATGAAAAACTAAGATACTCACTATGTGGGTCCCATTGAACCTTTTTCCCTCTATAGGGAAACATGATTCCACTAAGGATATTATAACACACTTAGAGCAATATGATTCTGGTTTAATGGTAAATTGAAAATCATATTGATCCAATATCATTCCTTTAACTACTAAAATAGATCTCTTAATTCATTCTAAACAAGAGCAACTTAATGATTGCAAAGATAAATAGAGGTTTACTACCTTACAACATAGATAAAAGATACATGTTTTGCAGCTAGAATGAGTTTCAATTTTTAGTTTTGCTTTCGTTTAGATTTTCAGTAAAATTTTTAATTTTGAAAGTTAAGTGTTGAAATATAAAAAAAATACAAGTAACAGTTTTAAGTTCTGTTTCAGTTCACCTAGTTTCAAGTTTTTAGTTTAAAAAAGATACACATGATAGTTTTAAGTTTTCGTTTTATTCAACTAGTTAATAACTAGTAGCATTCCAATATACCCAGAGCTCCCAATGTTGAAACTCAGGCTCTGATAATAAGTAATTCCATTTACTATCCTTATATGATTCTATTTCTTCTCTCCCTCTTTTTTGTTTTATTTTGTTAAAGTTAACAATCATGATCGCACAAGTAGAGATAGATTGTAGTTAAAAGATAGATATAAGTGATGCAATTCATGACAAACATTCCATTGGGGGTTTTTAGTTATACATATTCATTACACATCATTGC
The DNA here is from genome assembly GCA_028749045.1 of Cupressus sempervirens. Classification (NCBI taxonomy): domain Eukaryota; kingdom Viridiplantae; phylum Streptophyta; class Pinopsida; order Cupressales; family Cupressaceae; genus Cupressus; species Cupressus sempervirens. Next base: position 112,720,266 of record CM053791.1, on the reverse strand, counting down.
AAGTCCTAAGGGAGTTGTAACTTTTAATTCAGAGGGAAGTGATAGAACATATACACTAACCCATTTTTTGGTGAAATCCTTTTGTTTCTCCAAACATTGGGTATCAAAAGAGTCAGGTTGCAAACCAAAATAGGAGAATAAACTATTAACCAACAAGTGGTTGATATGTTAGTACCTAAATCATATTTTTTTATAGAGAAACAATTATCAAGTGTTCTAGAGTCCTAGTTTGTGGAATTAGGACACATTTGAAAGATGAAGCCATGATAAGAAGAAAGGGATGACAATTAGTAAATTTTTATGTGATTGGTACTTAGGTTTGATTAGAGATTGATGGAAAACCAATATATGGAGCATAGTGGTTGGAAAGAGTTGTTTGTGATAGGCTTTAACCATTAATAGGTCTTAATAGAGTCATTGACTGGTTGGATGATTAGTTAAGGGATGTGGTGTTGGTTTAGTAATTTTAGTGATTTAAGAGGATATGTTTGACATGAGAAGTTGTATCTCACTAGAATAATTAAAGAATCTATCTTTGTACATGAGACAAATACATTGACCCACTATGATTTGCATCATGGTGGTATCAGAGAAAGGGATTAGATCCTTGCAAGTTGGTGAAGGTTAAGAGGATGTCTAGGAAAGACAAAGATCATTTTGATAAAATCAGAAAGAAATATGCTTGAAGCATACACAACATTGAAGGGATCATTGAGTAATGGAAAGAAGAAAATAAAGCAAGATGAGAAGAGGAAAAAATTGTGTGAGGAAAGGAGGTAGAGATATACTACTGAGAAAGAGATAGACAATGAGGCTTGATGCCATAGAGAGGAAGATGGGGTTGCTGAACAGGCTTAAGGTGTTGAAGCAGAAGTTGAAGTAAAAGGTGCTAGTGCAGACAAGGAAACAAGTTCTATGCGGCTTGATTATGATGAGTTAGTGGTGTTTTGGATAATGATGAGTCCTTTGAGTGAGGAGAAGGGTACAATGGAAGAGAGTACCCCTATGAAAGAGAGTATGGAGGCTAATGATATAACCTTGATGGTGAATGAAGACTTAGAATGCCAAAAGGAATGACATTAGGTAAGTGACAATTTGGTAGAAGGAATGATCTTAGTGAAAAGGATGCAATGGTATTGGTGATGGGTCATGAGAAGATGATGGAGGTTTTTTATGCTCCAACAATGGAGATTGGATATGGTGTTGTGAAAAAGAAAGAAGAGTGTCTTTGGGTGGCATACTTGGTGAGTTTACATATGTATGTAGCTAGGATGATGAAAATGAAGATATATGACTAGATGAAGAGCAGTGAGTAGGATGGAGTGTTCACAATACCAAGGAGGAATCTTCCCAAGCCATCTCCCCCCTAAAATGCCTTTTCATGGTACAATATAACAATAGAATATTATCTTTAGGTAGTGAGATTGACTATTTTTATAAAGTTGAGAAAAGTGTGTTAGGTGGAGTTTGGTGATGACCAAATGAGTCAATTAGACATGTCCACATCAACATTTAAGAAATAAAATTTATTAGTGACTATGGTGAAGTTCTCTAGCTACTCGATGTTGGGATCATATATTGGTATTTAGTTTTGATAGATTTAGTTTGAGCTTCACTTGGTTTCAAGAATCCTTTCATATTCTCTACTTAACAAAAGGTGGAAGCTCATTTGGTTTTCCACCCCTATGATCACTATAAATTTCCCATTAACAACTAAGTAAATATCTCATTCATTAATTTAAGAAGTATATCATTGAATCATTTATAATCAATAACATTCATTAACAAGACATATAATTAATAAATATGTATAAACATTCATCAGTAATTTGTGAACACATCAATCATTATATTCACATAGCAATCATTAACACAACACATAATTCATTAATATGTATGAACATTCATCAATAATTTGTGAACATTTCAATTAGTATAATCACATAACAATATTCAATAAAATGACATAAAATTCATTAATAAGCAACATTTATAAAAAGATTCATCAACACATTCATCATCAAACAAGGTTTTTAACATTCATTTCTTCTTTTATTTTTTCTTTTGTCAAAGATAAAGGCTAATAGACACATCATAACTATCCTAAACATTCTCCTATGGTTCTTGTGGTTCTGATCTTATGACATGATGCTTCCTCTTTGTGTATTGATGACAAGGCTGATGTACCCCTACAATAAGAAATAAATGGGTTTAATTCTAAACATTTTAAATTTTTTTATAAGTATTTCATTAATCTAAAGAGCATAAAAGGGATTTTTCTTTACCTAAAAGTGCCACCTCATCTACTATCACATTTTATTCAGTCCAAACCTCAACATGCTCAACACTAGCATCACGCTCGACTCCGTCACCATGACATTCAACATACTCAAAAATTATCACATAAAGGTTACACTAATTATAATTTAAGATGTTAAATTTTATTAAGAATTATATAATAATTAATTTTCAATATAAATTGAATATGTACCTCTATTATTGTGATACACATCAAGGCCTTCGTCATGTGTAGGATTTGTGCCTTTTTCATCGTGAGTAGGATCTATATCGGGAGTAGAAGGCTATAGTCAAATATCGTGCACATTGTTATAATTGTTCAAAATTAACATCAAATAGATTATTTCTGATTAAGTTCTCAATTTCTATTATTATTCATTAAGCCTATTTACCTATGTGTGAACCAGTGCATCAAAATCTTCTACATCTCTTTGGCCACTAGAATTTGTGTGGTGGTGGGTAATTACTACTTTATAGCCTTGCTTGAAGTCAATTTGTTTCTCCTCTTCTATGGGCTCTAGATTAAATTCAATTCCTTGCATTTTTTGCATGCTATCATCAATATTGAATGTATTGCTTATTTATAATTTTACATAAAAAATTGATATGAAACTTCATTTAGTACTACTTGCAAGTCGTGAGTGAATTTTCATATATCCACGAAAGCCAAGATGGTGTTTACCAATCTTCTCTTTCCTAACTTGCTTAGCCTTTGATGTGCCATGCAACCTATATATGTAAACTTTGAAATATGTTAGATTATATAAATATAAAGATCACTAATTTGTGTATAATTACATTAATACTACCACATACCTATTTTTGCCTAGTGGTGGGTTAATTCTTTTATCTCTTAGTATTTTCTCTTTTGTATCTTTAATGATTTCATTCCACTCCAGCTCTAGAACCATAGGAGGATGCCCATACCTTGGGTTGAGCTTTAGAGCCCTTCTATATCGATCTCTCATAATCTTTAGATGTTTGGAAGATTTTTTAATATTTGGACTCTATTCAAAATATTTTGACCAAAGAGCTCCTCTATAGATTTTATGAGATGATCTTTTAATTCAAGAAATTTCTCATTCCACCTTTTAACAAAAAACAATATTGTTAGATTAAAAATTAGTTTAAGGTATGTACCTTGAGTATATTACAACAAATGGATGAATGAAAAAATATAGCAACAAATTATATGAAGCTACGTACCTTTTACGTAATGCGGGTCCAAATATCTTCAATGTTAAGTCATAAAAGGTTTCATAAATAAGATCGTTCCTACAAAATCATCACAGGATCATTAGTCAAAAATGAGTTATGAATAAGTAAACTACAATTATGCTCTAAATAATTACATTTTTAAAGTACTCGAAAGCTTAGGCAATTTTAAGGGAATCATATCTTTCTCATCCATCATCAATGATGCCTCCAAGGATCTAGTAGAAGTAACACATGCTACTCCAAGAAAGGATGGTAAATTATCACCAGTACTGGTATCACCGTTTGTGATACAAAAACCTGTTTTGGTCAAATCTCATTTCTCTATCAAAACTCAATTTAAAAAAAAAACTAAAAATACCCTTTTATAGATTTCAGATTCAATATCATCATTATATAAATTTTTGAGTGTTTTGATTAGTTATAATATGTTATAATCTCAAAATATTATAAGTCGATATTTCAACATTTCAGAAGATGCTCTCTCAAAAAATGATAAAAAATAGTAAATCATATCAAAAAAATAAAAAATAAATATTTATCACTAGAGGAGAGAATCCTCTTCATGAATATGTAATTTATTTTCAGGAAGGTATAGATTTGATAGGGAAGTTTTGATGGGAGGAAAAAACTGTTAGATTCTGACAAGGTCAAACTTGAGTACTTATAACAAAGAAAATATACATCAAAAATAATTATTTCTTTTTTTGTACACTAGCTATACATGTCATCTATAAAATATTTTCAAATTAGAACAAAAAAAGGTGATTTGCACATACTTGTTTGACGGGAACTACATCCTATATTTTTTACAATTAAAAAAGGGACTTCAAAATAAAATAAAATGAATAAATTCTTAGTCAAAAAAATTATAAAAATTATAGGCATAAAATTCATACAATTCTACACATTTCATTAGTTTACATCATCTTCATATTTTAAACACAAATACCATTTTTTTTGTCATTAATTTTGAACTGTCACATTCTGATATCACATTTCTTTATAAAAGGTGACACAAGTTTGTGCTTTTACCTACCTGTTAGTGCACAAAGTTAATGAATGTAATACTATGATCAAATGCATATGAAAGTAAAAATCAAATCATATTTAACACATAAAAAAATGCAAAAAAACAAGGATTTACCAGTTCTAGTTGCAGCAGGTGTGGATGTTTGCATGTTCCTTGTTATCGATCCTACAATCAAAAATCTCAAAGTTCTGATGGACCTCATGGAAGGAAGCATATGCACATCATCAAGACCTAAAAATAAGCACACACACACACACACACAAACAAAATGTATTGTCTTTTTAAAATAGATTTCAAAAACATGACAATAGTGATATAAAATTGTTAATAATAATCATGAAGACAATAATGTCCCTTCTGATGATTGAAAATTGAAATCACCTACCTGTAGGAGCTACACTAGTACCCTCATTAGGTGGAACAACTTGGTATGGTCTCAAAAATTTCTATAACAAAACATACATATTTTGGTTCATGATCCATAAATTAGTGTAAAACATAAAACTTTATTGAACTATTGTCCTAGAAAAAGTTTCATTGTTTCTTTCTTCCAAATAATGCTCTCTGTAATACAATTCATTTATTTTCACCTCTTCTCTTTGTTTGGATTGGATCCATCACAAGCACAATACTTTGTAGATTGTTTCTTTTGAGGCACTTTTTCCACATGCTTATAGGGTCATTGATATATGTGATGTCATCATTGCATAATATTATGGCTGCCATATCAACAACTAATTGATCTTGTGTAATTGTTTAATACTCTATTCCAATATCTTTCATACTAGCCAATAATTTTTGATAAGAGCAAGGTAGAATATTTGATGGTGGTAAAAAAATATCCACCTATCAACCTATGGAATTTTTTTGTTAATATATAGAACATAAGTGGTATAGTAACATAGAAGATGACAAAAATGACACTATACCTTAGCATACATGAGATTGCTACATTGGATATATCATTCATAACCTTGAAGTTTACCAACAACAATACAATGAAGAGAAGTACTATTTGAGAGCCTTGGTATAGGGGCTTATATGCCTTTTCAATTAAAGGTATATCAAGGTTCTCTTCATCATCATCATCATTAGATGCCCTACTATCATCTTCATCAGTTGCACCAGTATCATCTTCTTCAATCTTATTCTATGACATATTATCAACTGTGCCAATACCAAAATCTTCAATTGTGTTCTCTACCTTAGGATCATCTTCTTCCATGGGAGCATTATCTTCTACTAGTTGGAAATCCACATTCACAAAAGGATGAAAATCCTTTCCCCCTTCAATGTGATCATGTTGCCTATAATTTCTTTGAGCTATTGTGATTAGAATTATTTGATTCTTTAAGTCTTTACATTTTTTGCAAGGACAGTAACATTTTCCATCACCTTTTCCTTTGAATTGAGACCACAATCTAGAAATTGTTGCCTTATTTTGTCCAAGGTTCATACTATTACGTGTGGAATTTCTTCATAGGCAAATATTAAGGCTATACAATTTTATCAAATATAAACATACAAGCATTAATAGTATCTTGTATATAATTGAAAAATAATTAAATAATTATTTATATAGTGTATGTGGTTATAGGCCCAAGTTGAAGAAATATTTTTATGAAGGAAGACTTGCACAGGCATGCCAAGAGGTGGTGGATTAATTAGTATGCTTCAGTGCAATGTGGGCTCTCAAAGTTGTGATGGTATATGATGCCATGAAGTCAATTTTTCATATTCATAAAGAAACATATCAAAATATTGATATTGTATATTTGGCCGATTAAACTATTAAAACATGGATTACAAGGGAGGTGGAAGCCCTTCTAGAAAATGGCTGCCCTAGAGATTACATAGCCACAGTTGATACTCTTGAGAAATAGAGAACATTATTTAGGTGCATATGTATGGAGTTGAAAGTCTTTAATAGAAGACATTGAAGATTCACAAATTGAGTATGAAGAACAAGGTCTTGAATTAAGGGTAGATTCCATGAAACGTGGGATGCTAGAGGACAATATAAATCTAGAACCCTTTAATGCTCTAAAAAAACTTAAAACAATGTTGTAAGAGTATGAAAGAAGCCAGATAAGGAAATGTTTCCTATGAAAATTTCTTAATGCTTCTATCAATTGTTGTAAGCTATATGATGTTGGCCACTTATGCCATATATTGCAATGTCTACAGACCATGCCAAAATGAATTTTTGAGTACATCACGATGACATTGGATGTGTTGCACTTGATTGCACATCATTCTCAACTCAATAAAGTACCTAAATTTAGAAAAAAAACATTATTTCATAAAATAACAATAAATGAATACACTCAATAAAGTACCTAAATTTACAGAGAATAAATTAAAGTTGGCATGAAGGAGAAATTACATGACAAATGTTTGCCATTGAATTTTCTATAATGGGTTTTCCATTCTCTAAAACTACATAAAGTGTATCACCTAGCTTACTTTGTGGTTCTCTCTCATCATCGTAGTCCAATTAGAACTTAAGATATTCTATATGAACCATTTACTTGTTTCCCACTACATGAAAGTTGTGAAGCTCTTGGTACCTTAGGACTACTTGTACTAGAAAATCTTGGATCTTGATGTATCAAAAATTCTTTCTTCTCGGATCTTCCTAAGCCAAGAGTCTTTCTCTGAATGTATGGTTTCTCTCTAATGCTGAGATTCATCACTTGGCTTTCCAAAATATTACTAGAGTTATTGTGCATCACTGCATATTTCTTCTCTTGATTACAAATTTACTCATCATGTGGTTTCCTCGTCACTATTTTTGAAAGCTTCATTGACCTTGCATCACTTGTACAGTCTTGTACATTTGTCTTAACCATTCAAAAAGAACACAAATAGCAAGGCTTCCTTTTACTATTTTATGATAGTCGATAGATTTGTCCTACATATTGCTTATTTTTTCAAGGTGACATGTCTTCTTCTACATTTTACTAAAGCTCTGTATGAATATGCTTATTCATTCCCTAATAGAAGTGAATAGATCTTATCTCTTGATAGTGAATGTTACCTTCAAACAATGAGAAAAATATTCAACAATGTAGTCAATAATTCTTTTCATAGAACAACAATTCACCTAGGGACAATCTTTTGATCTTCAAAAAAATTATTTGATCATTGATAAGGCTGACCCAAAAACATAAAAAATCTTTCAGAATAGTATGAAAACTTTGAAACCCTTATCTACAACACTGTAATAATTTTTTTAGACAATGGATACTCTTTATGAACAAATTGCCGTGATCTCTCTACCCCTAAAGAATTAGTAAATAGATCTACCCTATCAATCTAAGAGCATCTTTATATATTTGGAAATTATAACTACTCAAATGCAATAAACACATGAAATAAAACCCCTTTGTTGTTCTTTATTCTAACATTGAAAGACATCTCATATTCAAATGTGACTTCTCTCACAAATTTTGAATGAATACATTGAGAATAACCTACGTAGAGTAGAGTTTTATGAATATGTATGGAAATGTGATCATTCTCTTGAACTTATCAATACTTTTTAAAATCTACATCTCCTTTGTGAAAATTACTATATAGGGTTTTCTTTTGCTGATTAATAAAAATTTGTAATGATTAACCACCCAAAAAATTGGTGATAATTGTTTACCAAACAATCGTAGTGTTTTGGGGAGTAGTTTGGCAACATTATCAATTCCTAGTTAATCAAGCATCACAATTTTTTTCAAATTCCTTAAAGTACTGAATTATTTCAAAGATTCTTGAATTTCCAAAGGCTATCATTTTAAGGAACAATGAATGCTATTAGTATATATCTTGTCAAATTGCCTAACAGGAAGCAGTCAAAATGCCTAACCTAGAATGCTAAAATAGATTTGGTTAAGGTTACATGACATAATGGAGTTTAACCCACTATTTTTTCTATGCTCATAATTTTGAGTTCTTGGTTCAAATTATGTATGTGCCATACGAGTATTGAAGTCTTAGCATAAAGATAAGGAGAAAAAATGAATTCTTGGTTCATGTGTACAATCTCATAATAGAATATTATCTTTAGGCAGTGAGATTGACTATTTTTATAAAGTTGAGAAAAGTGTGTTAGTTGGAATTTGGTGATGACCAAATGAGTCAATTAGACATGTCTACATCAACATTTAAGAAATGATAGTCATTAGTGACTATGGTGAAGTTCTCTAGCTACTCGATATTGGGATCATATATTGGTATTTAGTTTTGATAGGTTTAGTTTGAGCTTCACTTGGTTTTAAGAATCCTTTCATATTCTCCACTTAACAAAAGGTGGAAGCTCATTTTGTCTCCCACCCCTATAATCACTATAAATTACCAATTAACAACTAAGTAAGTATCTCATTCATTCATTTAAGAAGTATATCATTGAATCATTTATAATCACATAACATTCATTAACATGACATATAATTAATAAATATGTATAAACATTCATCAATAATTTGTGAACACATCAATCATTATATTCACATAGCATTCATTAACACGACAAAAAATTCATTATATGAACATTCATCAATAATTTGTGAACATGTCAATCATTATAATCACATAACAATATTCAATAACATGACATAAAATTCATTAATAAGAAACATTGATAAAAAAATTCATCAACACATTCATCATCAAACAAGGTTCGTAACATTCATTTCTTCTTTTATTTTTCCTTTTGTCGAAGATAAAGTCTAATAGGCACATCGTGACTATCTTCGGTATTCTCCTATGGCTCTTGTGGTTCTGATCTTATGACACACTGCTTCCTCTTCATGTATCGAGGACAAGGCTGATGCGCCCCTGCAATAAGAAATAAATGGGTTTAATTCTAAACATTTTAAAATTTTTTATAAGTATTTCATTAAGCTAAAGAGCATAAAAGGGATTTTTCTTTACTTGATAGTGCCACCTCATCTACTATCACATTTTGTTTAGCCCCAACCTCAACATGCTAAACGCTAACATCACACTCGACTCCATCACCATGACATTCAACATACTAAAAAATTATCACATAAAGGTTACACCAATTGTAATTTAAGATGTTAAATTTTATTAAGAATTATTTAATAATTAATTTTCAATAGAAATTGAATATGTACCTCTATTATTGTGATACACATCAAGGCCTTCGTCATGTGTAGGATTTGTGCCTTTTTCATCATGAGTAGGATCTGTACCAGGAGTAGAAGGCTATAGTCAAATGTCATGCACATTGTTATCATTGTTCGAAATTAACATCAAATAGACTATTTCTCATGAAGTTCTCAATTTCTATTATAATTCATTAAGCCTATTTACATATGTGTGAACTAGTGCACCAAAATCTTCTACATCTTTGGCCACTGGAATCTATACAGTGGTGGGTAACCCTGCTTTATCGCCTTGCTTGAAGCCAATTTGTTTGTCCTCTTCTATGGCTGCTAGATTAAATTCAATTCCTTGCATTTTTTGCATGCTATCATCAATATTGAATGTATTGCTTATTTATAATTTTATATAAAAAAATTGACATGAAACTTCATTTATTACTACTTACAAGTCGTGAGTGAATTTTCATATATCCACTAGAGCCAAGATGATGTTTACCAACCTTCTCTTTTTGAGCTTGTGTAGCCTTTGATGTGTCGTGCAACCTATATATGTAAACTTTGAAATATGTTAGATTATATAAATATAAAGATCACTAATTTTTGTATAATTATGTACATTAATACTACCACATACCTATTTTTTTCTGGTGGTGGGTTAATTCCTTTATCTCTTAGTCTTTTCTCTTTTGCATCTTTAATGATTTCATTCCATTCCAACTCTGTAACCATAGGAGGATGCTCATACTTTGGGTTGAGCTTTAGAGCCCTTCTGTATTGGTCTCTCATAATCTTTAGATGTTTGGAAGATTTTTTAAGAATTTGGACTCTGTTCAAAATATTTTGACCAAAGAGCTCCTCTATAGATTTTATGAGATGATCTTTTAATTCAAGGAATTTCTCATTCCACCTTTTAACAAAAAACAAAATTGTTAGATAAAAAATTAGTTCAAGCTATGTACCTTGAATATATTACAACAAATGGATGAACGAAAAAATATAGCAACAAATTATATGAAGCTACATACCTTTTATGTAATGTGGGTCCAAATATCTTCAATGTTAAATCATAAAAAGTTTCGTAAACAAGATCATTTCTTGCAAAATCATCACATGATCATTAGTTGAAAATGAGTTATGAATAAGTAAACTATAATTACACTCTAAATAATTACAATTTTAAAGTACCTGAAAGATTAGGCAATTTTAAGGGAATCATATCTTTCTCATCCATGAATAATGATGCCTCCAAGGATCCAGTAGAAGTAACACATGTTGCTCCAAGAAAGCCTGGTAAATTATCACTAGTACTAGTATCTGTTCTATCATCATGAGAAGATGTACCTGTTAGTGCACAAAGTTAACGAATGTCATACTATGATCAAATGCACATGAAAGTAAAAATCAAATCATATTTAACAAATAAAAAAATGTAGAAAAACAAGGATTTACTAGTTCTAGTTACAGTAGGTGTGGATGTTTGCATGCTCCATGTTGTTGATCCTACAGTCGGCAATCTTAGAGTGCTAACCGACCTAATGGAAGGAAGTGTATGCACATCATTAGGACCTAAAAAATATGCATACACACACACACACACACACACACACACACACACACACACACACACACACACACACACACACACACACACACACACACACACACACACACACACACACACACACACACACACACACACACACACACACACACACACACACACACACACACACACACACACAATGTATTGTCTTTTTAAAATAGATTTCAAAAACATGACAACAGTAATATAAAACTGTTAATAATAATCATGAAGAAAATAATGTCCCTTCTGATGATTGAAAATTGAAATCACCTACCTGTAGGAGCTACACTAGTACCCTCGTTAGGTGGAACAACTTGGTAAGGTCTCAAAAATTTCTATAACAAAACATACATATTTTGGTTCATGATCTATAAATTAGTATAAAACATAAAGCTTTATTGAACTATTGTCCTAGCAAAAGATTTATTGTTTCTTTCTTCCAGACAACATTCTCTCTAACACAATTCATTTCTTTTCATCTCTTCTCTTTGTTTTAATTGGATCCATCACAAGTGAAATAATTTGTAGATTGATGCTTTTGAGGCAATTTTTCCACATGCTTATAGGGTCACTGATATACACAATGTCATCATCACATAATACTATGGCCACCATATGAACAACTAATTGATCTTGTGTAATATTTTCTTTTCCCTTCTGTTTTGCTTCAAATTGTGACAAAAACATTAGTAAAATAATCAAAACAAGTCCAAAACCTGAATAGAAATAACATAATAATATGACATTTTGTAAAATTACAATTGCAAATTTTTTTATACAAAAGGTTTACCTGCACTGTAGAAGGGGTAGGAGCAAAATCCATGCCTCTGTCATCTGATGGATCAGCCATATCACCCTATGACACAAAAAATATATAAAAACATCAACATAATTAAAGGAATATCCAACTTAGCAATAAAAAATTATTAATAAAATAGTATATTATATATTGGAGTTCTAGTTGGAAGTAAATAGTTTAAATATTACATATATGCTACAAACAAGTCTCATGATAGTAACTTTCTTTGTATCTATGTGATTCAAATTGTAATCTATTAGCATCTCTTCCCCTGAACTTATTAATTTTATTGCACATATAAAAACATGATTTCCCCTACGCGCCTAAAAAATGTAATTGGGTCACTTGTTAGTTGACCTGTGATGCGCATACTATTTATAAAACCTGCAATGTTCCCTATTTCTTTTGGCCTTCCATCAATGTACACAAAATGTCTTTTACTTTGATCATTTTCTTTCCATTGTAGATAATTTGATGATACTGCATACTTTTTTAATATTGAATTATCCACATCCAATTATTGTAATTGTAACAAGGTCCTACATACTCCATCAATTCAACACCTTTCTTATAACTAACCTTTATGCCTTCCATGGAAAATAGGCCCAAACCATGTAATGATGATGAATCTATGCAATATATAACCTCTCGTTAACACAAAAATCAATGTTAATTGGAGGTAATTCCTTGGGTACTCATTCTTTTTGAAGATGTGTGTACCTCAAGAGAACCTTGATGTCACCCTTTGTCTCATCATCATAAGAACATGATTCCCCCTTGAGAAAGAAAAAATTACATGAATTTATTGAATTTTCTTCTAATCATTTGACCTCTAGCTTGTCTATCTTTCATAGACCTACTACATGCCTCACTATCCTCTTCTATTCCCACATCTCCCTCACTCAAGGAAGACAAATCTGACAGATACCTATTTGGTGGTACCTGTAGCCCATCAAATGAGAGATATAGTTGAAGGAGTAAAATATTTTTCTATAAAATGAGGCTAATATTGAGGAATTTTTTGAGTAAAAGCACAAACCTGTGTCACCCTTTGTGATATCTTTTCCCATTTCTGTCAGAAGACTTTTAGCCAGAATAGTTTCGGCAGTAATGGCTTTGGCCGAACATACGTCGCAATTTCGTGTGCCTATGTGGCTCGTACCATTCCGGCCGAAACCTGTTCAGCCAAAATAGTTACAACCAAAACCCCAACCCATAATAAAACTGCCGCAAACCTATGACAGCTATCATTGTCACTTTTGTGGTTCCTAGATTTCTAGAGAGCGGGTCAAGTGTTTCGGCTGTAACTAGTTAGTGGTTTTTTCCTCCCCATATTTTTAATAGTTTTTAAACATATTTTTTGATTAATAGATGTTAATTGTACTTGAAGTAGTTGTTTTTGACCTATTTTGTGAGTGAAATGCTTAAAATTGTTTATTTTTTAATATGTTTAAATTATTTTAATTATTTTAGATTGTTTTAGAATGGTATTTAAATTAATTTGTTAGCAAAAATGTAGTTAAACATGAGATAAAAATGTATAAAAACATTAGTTAAAAGTGTAGAAAAATATTAGTTAAAAGTGTAGAAAAAAATCAAGTTAAAATATAAAAAAATATTAGGAAAAACATTAGGTTAAAATATAGAAAAACATTACGAAAAAAAAAGGGTTAAAATATAGAAAAGCATTAGGTTAAAATATCGAAAAAAATTAGGTTAAAATGTCAAAAAAATTAGTTAAAAAATATAGAAAAACATGAGGTAAAGATGTAGAAAAATATTAGTAAAAAATGTAGCAAACCTTTAGGGGACATTATTCAGTTTCTAACATAACCTGATGGATCTAGAGGTGAAATAATAATATCTTAAGGTGAAATTAATTTTGACATTAAATACACCTTCTAACATAACCCTATATTAACTACAATAATAACCCATACCACATTCTAACCATAACATAGGTCCTCTACTAACCAAATGAATCACACTTAGATATTGATGATGTTCATTTTAACAACTAGTTATTGTTAGGTAATAATGAGTCTTACATTACCAAAAAACACATTAAGATTAGTTAAATGATATGTTTTTAGGTACGTTATCCATGCATCTATGTCTTAAGGGGACAGAGGAGTCGTAATAGGTCATACTATTTTTTATAGGTTCTAATAAGTCTTAATATGTATTATTAGGATATAGTAGGTCTTATTAGGTAATGATGATTCTTACATTACCAAATGACACATAACGACCTCTTATGATACATTTATAGGTATTTTTATCCATATATATGTTAAGGGGACAGAGGGACTCCTACTAGGTCATTACTTTTGTTATAGGTTGCAATAGGTATTCATATGTTTACTAGCACATAATAGACTGACCTTACTATCAACCTTAATAAAACTATATCCCATTTACTTTATTAACATTCTTAACTCTAATTCAAACTACTAAGTTAAGTCATGAGTTCTAAATTGTAAACTAACATTTCATAACTAAACTCATTTACTTATCTAGTAACAAATTTTTCTATTGCTATGTCCTAACTCTCATCTACACTCCCCATAATCATCAAAGCATTTACATAAAAATCTAGATTTTAGTCAAGCATTATATTTTTTAATTGCATGTATACATGTGTACACTTAGTTATCATTTAATCAAGAAATTTTATTTTATTTTTATTGCATATACATGTACATGTACGAATATTTATTTTTCACATTTGCATGAGCATGTTACAATGTACATTAGATATGGTCTCTAAGATAATTTGTTTTAAAATACATATGTATGTTACATGATTGAATTTAGCACCATACATTTAATGTTGTGTATTTATATGTACATGTGTTTCAAATTAAATTTAACTTTTAATTATTTTAATTTAAATACACTTGTATGTTTATATTTGTATATATATGCATGTGCAGATCTTTGGATATTTATCACTCTTGTAGCTTCACATTCATATCCTCATATTTATTTTCATATATACATTATGGCATCCAGTTCTGGGGATCGTGCTCTTGCATCCTCAGGGGATGCCAGTGTTTGTGGTGGGGGTCAAAGTGCTGAGTCTAGTACAACACGTAGATTGACCTCCTCCACTCATGATAGATAGCAGTTATTTAGAGATATAGTTGCAAGATTATCTCATGCTATGCAGGTTTTGGATACCTCACTTTCCTCTTCTACCACCCTCCCTAATAGGGAGAAGGTCACAGCGATGCGAGAGGAGTTATTTTGTATGATTCAGAAAATTGAATCATACAACCTTTTTGATGATATGAGCATTGAAACATTTTATTCTTCTTTATCTCACAGTGTCACTGACACTGTGAAGTACACACAGATTGATGCTGAGCTTTCCACCGGCATGGTGAAATCTATGTTTCCATCTTATGCAGATCGTCACAGAGTCAGAGGCTACTTTGTGATGAAGTGTACTAATCCACTCGTCGCACCATTGATGTATCCTCATTGGTTGGCTACTCATCATAGATGGCCACAGAAGGATGAGTTCCCCCTATATTTCTGCAAACAAATATTTGCAGAATTTCATTTACACTATGATGTTGACTATACAAATTATCCAGGGCATGTTGGGCAGGGTCAGGGGAGACTTTCTGATAGATTTAGACCTGCGGACACTCCTGCGCCTATTAACAAATAGGCAATGGTGGGTCCAAAACTTTTGGTTATGCCGAGAGGTCCACAGATGGCTATTGCAGGTGAGAGTGTTCCTGGTGACATAATTAGGACACAAATTTTTTTGAGCATCACCACCATCGCCACACAGTTACACGAGATTTCTTCTGATCGATGTGGTAGATATATGCTACGGTCTCGAGGTACTGCTCCCATAGCTACATCATCTAGCACACCTGTTGATGATGATTATGGAGTTGCAGACATACATTCTCCTGTAGACATTTTTGTAGTCTTAGAGGTGGATGCATTGCATCATTTGGCATCATATTTAGCATCTGATCTTTTAGATGCATATCGAGCATTATCTACACTCTCAAGAATTCCACTTCATGACATGAGCTCTTAGATTAGACATATTTTGTCACGTACAATAATCCTAGAGGATTCATAGGGGCAAGAGGACATTCCTGCACCTTCTACTACTCCTACTGCTACACAGGCCCAGGCTACAGCACCAGCCCCAACTACTCAAGACCCTACAACACCCCCCCCCCCCCACTCAGGATATTAGTGCCATATAGCCTGGTCTATTTACTTCCATGCTTTTAGATCAGGGTCACACTATTGACTTGGATGCTAATACTGTTTTTTCATTACATGATTTAGATATCAGTTAGATCAGCAGAGCATTACATAATGCTACGGTAAATATCTCTATATGTTTAGATTTATTTTTATTATAGTAAATAATATGTCTATATGTTTAAATTAATGTATATGTGTGTGTTTGTGTATGTGTTATAGGGTTTGAGTGATAGTATGTTACGTTTTGTTGATCTGCAAACACCGACAGATCCTACACGTCGTGAGTCCCAGGTATGTTACAATTTAAATATATATATATATATATATATATTTGATTTATATACAAGTAGATCTTGATATAATTTGTCTGTACACATAATTAAATGGTTCAAGTTATCATTTGACACAGGGTTCAGATGCAGCTGATAGACCCTTTTGGGGACAAGGCCCAGGATCAAGAGGGGGATGTAGCTAATTAGATCATATGTGGCCTTTTATTTTATTACACACATGTTATGTATAGATACATATTTTTATGGACAGTTTGATGTTTTATATGTTATTTCCATATGCATACATTTTATATCTAGACACTTTGATGTCTTATATGTTATTTTCAGATACATGGTTTATATGGACACTTTGATGTTTTATATGTTATTTCTAGATACGTGTTTATATCATGGACACTGAATGGTGTTTTATATGTTATTTCTAGATACATGTTTATATGGAGATTTTGATGTTTTATATATGTTATTTCCAGACATTTGATACATGATCTATTTTTATACATTTGATATGGGTACATTAAATTCTCCAGATATATGCACATGTATGTTATTGATCTTTTAATGTACACATCTATTTTATTTATCTTTTGATGTGTTCATCTTTTATGTAACTTATGTATGTGTTATGCACATGTTTTCAATATTCAAGTTTACATGTATATGTATAGTTATTCATCTTAATGCCTTAATCTAAGTGTAATTAACTATATAATTTTAATGGTCGATGTACATAACAATATAACATATATTTAATGACATGTCTTAATTAACTGTATAATTAACTATATTTAGTCTAATTATATTTAATGTAGATCATGTATTAACTATATTTAATGACATGCCTTAATTAACCATAATTAACTATATTTAATCTAATTATATTTAAAGTCTTAATAATTAACTCTATTTAATGACTTAATTAACTCTATTTAATGACATGCCTTAATTAACTATAATTAACTATATTTAACCTTATTAACTATAACTAACTATATTTAATCTAATTAACTATAATTAACTATATTTAATCTAATTATATTTAATGTCTTAATAATTAACTCTATTTAATGACTTAATTAACTCTATTTAATGACATGCCTTAATTAACTATAATTAACTATATTTAACCTAATTAACTATAACTAACTATATTTAATCTAATTAACTATAATTAACTATATTTAATCTAATTATATTTAATGTCTTAATAATTAACTCTATTTAATGACTTAATTAACTCTATTTAATGACATACATTCTTAATTAACTATATTTAACAACATTTAATTAATAAAATATAATGTATGTAATATGTAACATAGTTCATATAACATATACATGTAAGAACATATAAAGAGTATGACCTAAAGAATGCATGTTACAACATTTAATTAGTAAAAGTTAATACATGCAAGAACATAACGATTATGTACAAACATAAAGAATGTATCATATAAGAACATATAAAGATTATATGTACATAAATACATAACAACATTAACAATCATATGTAAGAAAACATAAAAAATGTACATATAAATACATACAAATACTAAAGGGGTTGTCTTAAGGGGAGGTCCTAAGAGACTTGGTCTTAAATGAGTTATCCATGTCGAATTTAAATAAAAATAACAATACATGTCTAATTTTGCATATCCAAGATAAATGATCCAATGTACAAAAATTTATAAAACAAATATCCTGTCAATATTAAATATGAAAGTATAAGAGCTATATAGGCATAACTCAACTAGAGCTCCACAATAAGTACATAGGTAAACTAGAGCTCCACAAACAATGTATTGTTAGGATCCTCTCTACTTTTTATTATCTCTAGAAGTTTTTCATGTTCTTCAATAAGAAATTTCCACTTTTGATTTGCACGATGTCCTTTTCTTTGTATTGCTTCAAATTGTAATTTGGTTGCTATAACATGGTTACTGTAGTGTAAAACCTTTTCTCTAGGCTTGTACTCAATAAATTCAACACCACTATCAATTACTCTTGTTTGTTGATAATATGTTCCTTCAATAACAACTGATCCAATTGGATATGACTGTTCATCAGCATCTATAGTTCCTTCTAGCAACTTGTGTTTTGCTTTTGTTCATCTTAAAAGATAATAGCCCACATTTTCTACATTATTTGGTAAGGCTTGAACTGCAAAAATATCTCCTGCATGTATATAAAAAGATAAATATAAATTAATTTTAAAACAAATATACATGTATATTAATTTATATATATGTATATATGCACACAAACCTGCCATAACTAAATCAGAAATGCGCTCATAATCAGCTGAATATACAAGATCATGAATGTCAATGTCAATGTCAACATCTTCAAAAGGAGGCTTTCTAACTATCTCCTTCAAATCCCAACGTGAAACATATCCATTCCCAATATTTTCACATGCACTCACTAGATTTCCCTTAATGCAGTCATCACAAAAACATGTTTTCTCTCTTACTTTAATTACTGGAGGTTTATGGTTTCTTGTAGTCATCACTTGATGTAAACTTCTAGTTCCAGGAATCGTTTGGCAATTGTAAGGATTAGATCAATCTATATCTGTTACAAATACAAAAAATAATTGTCATATTTCAAAATAAATATTTAATTTAAAACTCAACTTGATTTGAAAAATACATTAAAAATAAATATAACTTAGTTCACCTTGTTGGTCTAACTTTTTGTGTAACAGAAGTCTTTTGTTCAATTGTAGAAAGTCAGATTTTTTATTTCTAAGTGAAACATAGGGTTTCTGGATAATCCATCCATTGAAAAAACTCATGAAAACCATGTTCTCTCTATTCATAAATTGTCGGGTGCGAATTTTTTGAATTTTCAAATGAGACGAATATTCTGTCGCTTTTTATCTTCTGTTATCCCGAGAGACCCTTTTTCTCATTTTTTCCCAGCCGTCAGATCCAAGTAGATCTACCACTGTCATTACCTCGCTATGCAAGATTGCATGCTTTTTAAGCCATGCGAGGTAGCGAATGTTGAGTATTTTATGAGGCGGGACCGCAAAGTGAAGATACGGCAATCAGAGCTTTGTTTTCTGAATGATTTATTGTGCAGGTACACGTTGCAACTACCGTCCAAACAGGAAAGGGGACCTAGTAGAATATCTGAAATAAGAGCCAGAATGATGATTTTTCTAACGCTTCGCCACCTTGCTATCGGAAAAATTAGATACTTCACTGTTAGCGAAGTAGTGAGGCCCTGTGAAATCAAGAGGTGGTGACATTGCATTTTGCCGGTACCATGACTACACCAGGTGGCGTGACAAGTAATAAATCCCGTTGTCAGAAGTAGTTTAAATAATAGAAATAATTATCTGCTACCCCTTGCATTTTATGGTCCAGAATTCATTAAAGTGCCAGAGCTCGCTACCTCACTATTGGAAAAATTAGATACTTCGTCGTTAGTAAAGTAGTGAGGCCCCGTGAAATCTGAAGGTCGACAAGAACTTTGGCGACGTGGAATGATAATTAGGACTACAGTAAATTTTTAACAGGTGCCAACTATGCAGAGATCCATTTTTCATTAATGCCCTTCTAACCGAATGTACAAAGAGATCCTGAATGTCAGATTGGAACGGAATCAACAGTCCTCGCTACCTCGCTTTGAAAAATTGCATGCTTTTTAAGCCATGCGACATAGCGAATATGAATCAGAAGACCCCGTGCAGTTTCCTCACCCTTGATTGAGTATATGATCAGTGGCTATCATCTTCTCGCTATGAAGAGTTGCAAGGGAGATAATTATAGCGACATAGCAAATAGGGCCAACCGCCTTCTTTCTGAGAAAACCCAGTAACATATCTTTTGACTGATTTCAGATCAAATCGACGATTGTCGCTGCTTCGCTATGGAAAGGTGCTCGTTCTTTATGCATAACAAAGTAGCGACATGCTGACACGTTTCCTTAGTTTTCAATGGGTCCAAATACAAGTGACATCAAGGAAAGAATTATATACGTGGTAATTTCTCATTGGGTAAATTGACTAACATGTCAAATACAACTCTTAGTTGTTCTCTCCATATCACATGATCGTAGGATCTTTGAAAATTGACAGTGCAGTTTTAAACACAGAATGTAGTGCCACTCCCTGTATTAATTAGACATGAAAGCATCGTCCATGAGAAAAAATAGAGTATAATACAAAGAGATTTCATCAGTTTCATCTTACGCGAGCAAAGATTTGGAGCCATTCTTGTGCAGAAGCAATTACTGAAGGAAAGTGTACCAAAGCCTGGTAGAAATTGTGAAGTTGTTTGTTCGCGGAAAGTTTGCAAAACTACAGAGGAAAACAAAGACAAAATTCAAGTAAGTAGTACTACCTAAATCCTTGTAGGCTTTTCAGTTTTGTAAAAAATAAGTCCAAGATGCCTTCGAAGAAGGGATTTTCAGGTGCAGTAAATTATTTGGATAGGAATGTGCATGATGATTTGCTTGAGTTGCTTCCTGAGTCTACTGTAGAGACAGTACAAGTTAAAAGGTTAATCTCATTGAACCCTAGGCTAAGGATAGCTGATGGATTGTATGATAAGGGTAATTGGGTTCAGGATGCTCAAACTTCTCAAATTGGTTTGAGTTTGTTCAAAAAATGGTTCGCAGAAAGGAAATTATATGCCCCTCATGCCAATATATGGAATTTTGATCTTGGAAAGCTTGTTGTTCCCAATGTATTTATGGATTATGACCTGCTTGAAACTATAGCTAAAAGTTATGATCAAGCCACTAAGGTAGTGAGAAGAATGGATGGTGATGTTTTAATTACCATCAGTCCCAAAGAAATTAGGAAGGTTTTCAGTCTGGCACCTCTCACCATGTATCATGTGCCCATTAATTTGATACAGTTAGAAAAAGATTATATGTCCAAAAGGGATGTAGTTAGACAAGGCGCATTGAAAGCCCACATAGGCAGAATTGGAAGCCTACCAGCAATAACATCATCTTCTAAAGAAACTTTTAAGAAATCATGCTTTAATGCCAGGGTAGTAGAAATATACAGGACCCTGTGCAGAGTCTTCGGAGAGGGTGAAGAAGACTTTATTCTAGTTAGCTTCATGTATATGATCACCCAAATCTCTTCTTTTGGTGTAGAAATATTTTTTGATTTTGCATCTTACCTGGCTAATGAGATTCATAATGGATTGGTGGGGATTGCAAAGGGCAAGGTGGAAAAGGTTTGGGGTCAGTACTCCCTATTGATGCATATGTTTCTTTTTAAAGGGGTTACATATTTTGGTAAAGAAATGGTTTTAAATAGGGAACAAGAAGGGGAAGCACTACCAGTTCAATTATGGAGTGCAGACATGACTTGGGAAGCAAAAAATGCTAGTTTTGTTAGATTTGATAGGCACTTTGCTTCTAAACTAAGATGCCTCATATTCAGTGACAATCATAGAATTCCTAAGGCACTAATGCATCTTGTTAGGCCTATGGACAGAACCCCATAGTTTAAAATTTTCACATAATTGGGGAGATATCATCCCATATCCAATCTCAACTGTCATTAGGGTCTATGGGTTCAAAGGGACACCCCATGTACTACCCTATCAGGTACCTTTAAAGGTAGGGGTAGCTGAATTTTTATGGCAGTTGGGAGGAGTGGAGGAGACCTTTTTGCACAAAAGGGGAATAGGACCAATTTTTCCTACTTTCATTGTAGCTCACCAGTTTGTAATAACTAAAGAAGGGTGGATCTTTCTCTACAAATTTTTGGATCAGTATAAGATGGTAGTATCTCATGCTCGTTTTTGTGATACAGAAGATTTCTTTAATTCTGCTCTTAGACATAGTATCAAGCTTCATCCAAGTCAGCATGAGTTCTACTTCCCTGAAGATATAATAAGGAATGAATATTCTCTCCAGGAGAAAGAAACAAAGAAAGAAAAATGGAGAGTCTATTCAAAATTTTTGGAGTTTATTAATTGTTTTGACAAAGATTACAGTCCTCTTAGTAATGCTGCAACTAATGCAGGCAGAATAAATAAGCTCATGAGTACTTTCTCAGAAATAATGGAGGTAATGAATGAAAAGAAACAACATTTTATTGATTCATTTCCAGATAAAGCCAGAGAAGTTATGAAGAAATTGGGTTTCACCCCTAACATAGGAGTAGGTCCACTGGTTGTGCGAAAGAGGAAAGGATATACTGTTATTTAGGATCTGATGCCCATTGTAAACAAAGAAAAATAGGTAAATGAATCTACTAATACTGTCCTTGAAGAAAGGCCCCCTGAACCTTCTCCCAAAAGAAGAAAAATAATAAGGGAAGAGGAATCTCATGATGAAGGTTACTCACTTTCCCAAACTCCAATGAGAATTGAGGAAGAGTAGCTCACTAATGAGAAAATTGAACAAATGGGGTCGCAAGGAGGAGTTTTTGTTACTCAAGCAGAAATTGATGAAGGGAACCCCCAGGAGCCTCTTGTGCCAAGTTTTGAATTAACTATAGCAGATTTCAGAGGAAGGGAATTAGACCCTGTTTTGGAACAAGCCAGTCAGCAATTTTTTTCTGATAACAATTTTGTAAAATCTAGGGCTTTCCATCAGTTTGCATGGAGGGAAAACATGCACATTTTTGAACAAAGGTGTAGGAATATGAAAGCAGAGCATCCAGAAATGGATGAAGTCTCCATTCAGAATCAAATAAAGGAACAAATGATACAAGAGTTCCAAAATATAACCCCTGACGAGGGTAGATAGATGGTGAAAAATGCAAATATTTTATTACTGCCCAATTGGGATATTGCTGATGCCTTAATTTTTAATTTTGTGTCAAATAATTTAGGATTACAGGATCCAGATAAAAAGGAATTTTTGGGAACAACATTCAGTAATGATCAAGTTGCCCTTGTTATGTGGTCGCTAAGAAGAGGATCTAGGACTACTCCATTACAGTCTGATGATTCAGGACTAACAGGGAGTATCATTGTGAGGAGGGTCACTGATACTTCAAATGTACAGGCAGCCTAAATGTGGACTATTCTAAATTTTCCTTGGCCACTGTAGAAAGAGAAGAAAAGGAAATGAGTGATTTGCAGAGTAATTATGAAATAGTGGTGGATGCCTACAATCAAAAAGTAAAAAAGAGAATTGAGCTGGAAAACAGGGTATCTCAATTGGAGAAGATACTTGAGAGAAGAAAGGTGGGAGAATCTAGTACACTTAGAATTGCGTATCATTCACAGTCATTTTTTGGATCAACCCCTATCATTGAAATACCTGACACCCCTGAAAGGCCACAATTCTATACTGTAGAGGAATTTGAAGAAGAAGAAATAAAATTGCATGAGTTGTAGATAAAATTGAGAAATCAATATGAAGAAAAGTTAAAGCAAGATGTAATATATTTGAGGGATAAAATACAATGGTCAACTTTTTATGATCAGTTGACAAGAATTATAACCCTTATGGATGAGTTGAATAAAGAAAAGGATAGACTGACTTCTCTGGCGCAGAAATGGAGGGAGAGAAATAATGATATTACAATCATATGTATATCTACAGTCCAAATGCCTTATCATCAATTTGAGAAGATTTTTGATTTGTTAAATAAGCTAGAGAATTTTGGGGACGAAAGAGATTCTTTACAGAGAAGATTAACACTCTATTTTTCCAAATATATTGCTGAAAAATTCACCCTATTTTCTTGTGCTTTAGAATCTGTTGATACAGTAAAGGAAAAGGAAAAATGGAAAAGGGAGATGGATGAGTTATTCAATGAAAGAATAATAAACATCATGAGTGAGACTGGCCACTGGTTCTGGGCAAAGAGAAATGAAGAGCTAGTAAAAATACAGTTGTTTTATACTGCTATGAGAAAAGAATTTGATGATTTAGAAGAAAGTGCAAATTCTTTAATAAAGATACAAAGAGAAGCTCTAAGTTTTGATTGGCCAGATGATGATTTTTTTAATAAATGGAAAAATCAGTTTATGGAACAGATGTCAGGAGACAATGAGGAGGAAGATGCAAAAATAACAGTTACCCTTGTAATTGGTAATGAAGACATGGAAGATCCCCAGATTAAAGTGAGTCTGCAGGTAACTAAAGATGATACATCACTTTCAAACCTCATGGCTATGTACTCCAAAGATGAAGAATGATTGTAAGATTAGATCATATTTTCTTGTCTCAACAAATGAGAAGAAAAACAGAAAGAGACCCACCAAGAAATGTTTGTTGTAATTAGCCTTTCTGTTATTTTGTTCTTGTCTTTAGGGGGACACCTGTCATTTTTTTTTAGCCTGAAGCTTGTTGCATCTCACACTATTTAAGTGAGATCCCAAGGCTAAAGAGAGGGTCCGAATTCTTTTTCTTCTAAGTATTGTGCTTAGTCTAGTTTTTGGTCCAAATTTTGAAGGCAAGTTTGTAATGTATTTTTCTATCAATACATGAAGATAGAATGAACCGTGTTTCTTTTGGAAGGCTATTCTGAGTTTATTGTAAAAGTTGTACCATTTTCAAATGAAATGAATACAAACTATGAACTATCCCCATATCAGTTCTTTCTGAATTTTGTCTCCTTCTCAATACTTAGCTACCTTGATGTTGTATGAGTAAAAGCCTGTACAATTGAATGCAATCTAGTTAGGTTGTATATCCATCTATCATTGCTATTAATTCAATGGATTAAATAAAATCTTTGATGAATGTGATAAGATTCCTTAAGTATTGAAAAGGATTTTCAATGATAAATTCTGATAAGAAATTGCTGATAAAATTTGTTATAAGGCAACAAATTAGATCTTAGATTTTGCTATAGACTCTGAACCCCCAATGGATTAGGCACTGATCAAGTTATTTCAGCTGAGAGAGAAATATCTTACAAATGGTATTTCAAATGCATCATCAAATCAAATTTTACTTTTATTTCCTGTAGATCTTTCAAAGTTGGCCAGCACTTGTCTGCATGGAATTTGTTTTAGCTTCAGTTAGCCATTGTTGTTGGAAACGTCTGTAGATCTATAGAAGACTTCTTGGCCATATCTGTTTATGGGATGTGTTTAGCAAGTTAGTAAGAATTATGTATATATTTGAGGATCTTGAAATGAGAATCATAATGAAACTAAGAATAATCCTCATATAGTCATTTTAGTTTTGAACCATCCCTGGGTATACCCACCCTGGTTGTGCAAAGCCAAAAGAGTAGAAAACCATTTGTGGTTTTTTTGAAGTTGGGTCCAAATACCTTACATATGCAATTGTTGATAAGAATAGGCTAGTCTTTAGATTGTGTATGTACTATCATTCTGGTATTAAGCATTTTTTCACTTAGTAGTTTTAGTACCATTTTAAAACACCAACAAAATGGCGACTCCGCTGGGGAGTTGTCCAACACCTTTGTGAAAAGTACTGCAGTTTCTTTGGTCCTGCTGTGTACGTGTGTGTCATGTGATCTATGTCTTGCCCGTGGTTATAAGGGAATCTTTTAGTGTCAAACCTTGAGAATTTAAAGAAGATAGAGCCCAAGTACCATTGCTACACACTGACGTATCCAGCCTATCCAAGTGTCTTATCTAACAAGCAAGAGTTACAGTCTTACGACATCAGTGATTGGTCTGTCTGTGCCATTTATTTTTGTTCCTACTTGTGTATCATTTTCTTTTGATCAGCTAAAAGTGTCATTATATATTTTCCCAAAATAGGGTGGCGACTTAGTCAAGGTTTTGAAGCTAGTGCTTATTGTAACAAAAAGGTAAATATGGCTGACAAGAGGAAAAATACAAGAGCTTACATGAGAGCCAATCCCGATGTATCAATGTATACTGATTTACCCCAAGGTGGTAGGAAGAACCAAAATAAGAAAAAGACAGATCCAAATCCTACTTGGAAACCCAAAAGTAATGCATCCATCAATTCCCATTATCAACCAGTAATAGGAAGAGAGTCTTCTTTGCTTAGCTCTGAATCCGAAACTACAAGACTCTTAGGAGGCATTTTCAGTACCCCATTACTAGATGAGAGAGTTTTTCAAGATAAGGACGTGTCTACTATGGGAATTGCTTCATTAAGACCAGATCCTATAGTCGATATAAATTATAGGCTAGGATTTAGGAGTTCATCTAATAATCCTTTTAATCCCAAAGTAGCCCCATACGTAGAACCAAACCTTATAGATCTGGATGAACCTGCTGATTTTGAGGCAACTTCTGCAGATCCTAAAGAAGTGCACTCTGAGATAGAATTTTTGAAGAAATGGATTGCTGAGGAAGAAGCTAAATGCATTCGTCTTGAAAAAGAGAAGGAGCAGGCCACCTTAGATGCCATAATAGAAAGAGATGCTCTACTAAGAAGGATGGCTACTTTGAAAGAGAAAAATAAAAAATTAGAAGATAATACCACAACTCTCCATAAGGATGTTTTTGGAGATGTTGATGATCTGAGAGCTAAAGTTCAAGAATAGGAGAAATGCCTAAATCAAAGGCAAGAACTAGTTATTGCTCAAGTTCAAGCCTATAAACTTGTTCAAATTGATACCATAGCGCCTACTGCAAAAGTCCCAGATAAAGGGAAAGGCAAGGCTATAGGAATCCAAATAAATGAGCCTCAAGCTATACCAAGCAAATCTATACAACCCTCCATGTCAAAGTTAGATCTAGACCTTGAGAAGGCTCGAAAAGAGAGGGAAGATCTTGCAAAAGAACTTGAGAAGGTTGAGAATGAAGCTCAAGCTGCAGAAACTAGAAGGAAAATCCAATTCATAAAGTCTAATTCTGCATTGGCTTCATGGCCCAATTTGTCTATCCCACCTACAAATCCTACACCAGTTAGTGGTCCCACAATATCAACTCAGGGAGTACCCCAATCTGCTCCTACCTCATTTTCCATTATTGGTACCCAAGTCCCATTTGTCCCACCACAATAGTCCCAAGCTGCTCCCCTAAGTCAAGCTAATATAGCTAGCACCTCAAATGTTTCTGGTTTCCAAAAGAAACCTATATACCTGGAAAAGTACAGACAGATATCATTTGCTGGTATTCCTGGTGCCCCCCATCCCATATCATTTGATTTAAGGGATAAAGTGGTTAAGTTTTCTGGAAATAATGCTATTACTGGTGAAGAACATTTGAGGACTTTCATTGACATGTTGAATGATTATGAAGTTGAACATGAAGACATGGTAATGAAATTGTTTGTGCATTCACTAACAAAGGATGCTAGGGATTGGTTCAGGAGGTTGCCTGATGGCAGTATTACCTCATGGATTGATTTGGAGAAGTTGTTCAAAGAGCAGTATGGGGACAATACCAATGCATGATTCATGTTGAACGAGTTCAAAAATATCAAGAAGAATCCAAATGAGTCCACATTTTATTTTAATGTGAGATTCCAAAAAGGTATGTACAAACTTTTTCAATTTATGAGGTTAAATGAAAACATCTGTCTCACAACCTATTTCAATGCTTTTGATAGCAAAATGGCTTATCAATTGAGGGATAAAGATCCTAAAACTTTGAGAGATGCCTATAGAGTTGCGGTAAATATAGAGAATAATAGAAAGGCATCTGGAAAAATAGGTAGGAGGGATGATCCTAAGATTTTTAATTCTAAAAACAATAATAAAAGGGAGGGTGACAAAAATTCTATAGGAAAAAAGCCCGAAGAACCTACTATAGGTCAGGTTTTAGAAATGCTCAAGAAGATGAATCCCACTAGTTTCAATAAGCCAAATGTTGCTGAAAGCCCCCTGTGAATAACAACAACTTCAATAGATAGCCTAGGATGCAGAATTACCCTTATACCACTCAGTGGAAAGATGGTAAACCAGTTCCCAACCAGACCCAAAATGTGAAGGATAAGGGTACTCCAGACCCCCTACAAAGGAACATTGTAAATATGAATGATGATGTACCATGGTGCATTATATGCCAATCACCTCATTCTGCTGATTATTATGTTGTTGCTCAGTCATTTTCCCAAGCCCAAGGAGTGCAAGTTGAAGAAGAAACTGAAGAGAAAAGCCATGACGATATAAGCTGCAATATGGTGAGCATGTGTGATGATTTGATAGATTCTGATTCAGAAGAGCCTGAAAATGATGTTACTAGCCAAAGAATTGCTTACCAGCTACATCATCAGCAACCAAAGAAGTCAGAACCAGATGTTGTCAAGCAAAATGTGGTGCCTACTGCTCAAAAGACTCTGAATCCAGGTACTATTGTAAAACCTACTATGGTTGAACCTGTTGATATGATATCCATGTTATCTCAAATTACTGTAAAAGTGCCCTTGTCTGAACTTTTTAGAATTGAAGAACATAAGAATAAGGCTTTGTCATGGTTGGGTGGAATAGCAAACAATATTATTATTGTTGACCTAACTATGCCCCAACAGACCCCATTAGTAATAGAGGACAGTGGTATCATATCCCAGATTCCTCAAATGTTTCTAGATGATTCCTTAGTGGCATTCATAGAAGATATTGATCCTTTTTTCCTCAGTCTAATCATAAAAGGGAAGACCCTAAAAAATTGCATGATAGACTCAGGATCTTCCAACACTATAATTCCTTTCAAGGTAATGGAAGCCTTAGGATTAAAGGTAGATACCAAGCAAGGCAGATGTAGAGGGATGGATGCTAGAGAAGTCCTAGTCATAGGTACTATAAATGCCCTACCATTCAAATTAGCTGCATATCCTGAAGTAGAATTAACCATGTCGGTCCTTGTGGTAGATATACCTTCACACTACGGAATGTTACTCTCCAAAAAATGGAGTGCTGCCATGGGGGGAAGCCTACAATGTGATCTTACTTATGCCACTTTTCATATAGGGGAAAAAGCTGTCAAGGTAAATAGGGAACCAAGGGTTAACCACATCTTAGGTGAAGAAATTGACAAAGATACCACTTGTTTCCTAGATACTGGGATTAATGCTTTTAGGGCTGAATTAATTATTCAGGAAGTTGAAAATTTACCTGCTATCATCAAAAATGAGGTGGAATGTTGCATGAATTCACCAAAATTATGGAAAATGTTCTTTGATGGGGCTAGTTCTAAAGAGGGTGCAGGGGTAGGTATAGTCTTTGTGTCCCCTGAAAATAACACTTTTAAGTATTCATTCACCTTGAAGTTTACCTGCACTAATAATATTGCAGAATATGAAGCATTGCTGCTAGGACTCAAAGTTGCCATACATCATAAAATTAAAAAATTATGTGTTATAGGGGATTCTGAACTAATTATCTCTCAGATCAAAGGAACCTACTCATCCAAAAATAGGAGATTGAAACAATATAGAAACACAGTCTGGGATAAGATAGAACTCTTTGATGCATTCGGGATCTCATGGAGAGATAGGACCCAAAATAAGATGGCTGATCTATTGGCAAATGTAGTCATCAAGCCAAAAGAAATATCATTTGTAGGAATCTCCCAGATTGAGGTGCAAAATAGGCCTTCCATACCTGAAAACATTGAGAATTGGTAGGTTTTTGAAGATGACAAAGATATTACAAATTTTTTGTTAAATGAAGAAAAGTATCATGGTCAGGAGATGGATTGCAGTGAATTGATTGAAACCATAAATGGGAAGGAAACCATTTTTGGTCAAGAAATAATGCAATCGAAAAAAAATAAGATGCCAAAGGGGTTAGTAGTCTTGGAAAATATTTTTGATAATCAAGACAGAGTAAAATCCGGAGTAAATGACCCCAAACCCCAGGAGTTAGAAGAAATAAACTTGGGTACTGATGAAGTTTCTAAAAGGGTTTATATTGGCCAACATCTGTCTATTGAAATTAGGAAAACATTGATTGACCTACTTAGAAAATACAGACATGTTTTTGCTTGGTCATATGATGACCTTAAGGCTTACAGGGAGGATCTTTTCCAGCATGTCATACCATTGAAGGAAAATGTAAGACCTTTTAGGCAAAAACAGAGACCGATCAATCCTACCCTTGCCCCAAAAATGCAAGAAGAACTAACAAAACTGAGAGATGGTGGAATAATCAAACCAATCAGGCATTCCACCTAGGTTTCAAACCTGGTTCCTGTTAGGAAGAAGAATGGAGATATTAGACTTTGTGTTGATTTTAGAAATTTAAACATTGCATCTCTAAAAGACAATTATGGCTTACCTAATATGGAAGCCATGTTACAACAAGTGACTGGCTCTGAATTGATGTCAATGATGGATGGTTTTTCTGGATATAATCAAGTTCTAGTAAAAGAAAGTGAACAGTTCAAGACAACCTTCACAACCCCTTGGGGAACATATGTGTATGTGAGGATGCCTTTTGGCTTGATTAATGCAGGAGCCACCTTCCAAAGAGCCATGGATGTAGCATTTCATGAGTATATTGAAAAATTTATGGTTGTGTATCAGGATGATCTCACAACATATTCTAATAAGGCTGAAGATCACTGCAAACATTTGGAAAAAATCTTTGTAAAAGCCTTGGAATATGGAGTATCTCTAAACCCAAAGAAATGCACATTCGGGGTCACAGAAGGAAAATTATTAGGACACAGTGTGTCTAAGGATGGGGTAAAAATAGATCCTTAAAGGGTAGTGGCTATTGACAAAGTCCCCAAACCAAAAAATGTGAAAGGAATTCAATCCTTTTTTGGCCAGGTCAATTTTCTGAGGAGATTTGTTACCAATTTTGCTGAAATCAGTAGACCCGTCTCAAAGATGCTCAAGAAAGGAGTTGTTATAGATTGGAATGGTGAACCCTCACAAGCATTCAAAGATATAAAAACTATAATAAATAATGCTTTAGTATTAAGGACCCCAGATTATGCAAAGCCCATGCATATTTTCTCTTTTGCATCATTCCATACTATAGCAGTAGTCTTATTGCAGAAGAATCAAGAAGGGTATGAATAGCCGATTGCCTTTTTCAGCAAATCACTACAGCCTGCTGAACTGAAGTATGAGATAAATGAAAAGCAAGCATATGCTTTGATAAAGGCTGTAAAAGCTTTCAGAAGTTACTTGGTAGGTGCTACTGTTATCGCTTTTGTACCTAGTGCTGCAGTCAAGGATATATTCTCTCAGCAGGAAGTTTCAGGCAGGAGGTGTAGGTGGATCAATAGAATCCAAGAATTTAACATTGATATACAAATAACAAAATTAGTAAGAGGTCAAGGTTTGGCCAAACTCATGGCTGAAACTAATCTAGAGGCAAATCAGATAAATCTGGTAAATGATGATCTTAGAACTGACTTATGTGACATGGACCAATGTGATTGGTACACCAATGCCATATATTATTTGCAACATATGGAAGCTCCTCCCCATCTACCTAATAATGAAAAGAGGAATACTAAATTGAAAGCCATCAGGTATGTAATTGTCCAAAATAACCTGCGATGGAGAAATTTTGAGGGAATTTTGTTGAAGTGTGTTGATAAAGAAAAGGCAAAAGAGATTTTGAAAGAAATGCATGCTGGAGTACGTGGAGGACACTACATGGCCAAAACTACTGCACATAAGATAATGAGGGCTAGATTCTGGTCGCCTTCTCTGTTCAAGGATGCTCAAGTTATGGTTAGAAAATGTGATCCTTGTCAGAGGTTTGCTGGAAAGCTAAAATTCTCAAGAAATACTTCATTGAAGCCAATTGAGACTCAAGCACCTTTTCAACAATGGGGTCTGGACTTCATAGGAGAGATTCTCCCCAAGTCTAGCACTGGCTATTCTTGGATTCTAGTTGCTACTGACTACTTTACAAAATGGGTAGAAGCTATCCCCACAAGAAATGCGACAATTAAAGTGGTAAATAATTTCCTGTTGAATAATATTATTTCTAGATTTGGATGTCCATAGAGAATTGTCACAGATAATGTTATGTGTTTCAGATCTAAGGAATTCATCAAATTTTGTGATAAATATGGAATGACAAGATCATCATTTGCTCCATATCATCCACAAGGGAATGGACAAGCCGAGTGCACAAATGAGAGCCTATTGAAGGTCATTAAGAGAACCTTGGATGATAATAAAAAGGCATGGGATTCCAAGTTACAGTTGGTAATATGGGCTGACAAAGTAACTATAAAGAAAGCAATTGGTGTAGCTCCATTTTATTTAGTGTATGAAATTCAAGCCAGAATGCCTTAGAACAACTTGATGGGACTATACAATTACATCTAGTTATATGATGAAGATACTACAGATGAAATGCAAGAAAGAATGGATGAATTGGTAGGATTGACCGAAACTAGAAGAGAAGCATCTTTGAGGAACCAAAAGTTGCAATTGCAAGTCAAGACACTCTATGATAGAAGAACTGTAAGTAGAAAATTTGAAAATGGAGATCTAATCTTGATGTGGAATGCAAGAATTGAAGATAAAGGAAAACATGGCAAATTTGATCCTATTTGGTTAGGCCCATATCTCATTGAGAATACTTGGGGTGAAGATTCTTATATAATCAAAGATATATCTGACAATATTCTTGAATTGCTAGCTCATGGATAGTTCTTGAAGAGTTATTTTTCTTGAAAAAATACTTATTTTCTTCCATGAATAGTAGTTTTAGGGTTTCCTATCATTTTGTTTTTCTGTAAATCCTTGTAAATATCCTTGTGCTGTTTGGTTCTTTGTTTTTGTGTGTTGCTTTGTGCTCTCTGAAGAAGTTGTCATCTTGCCAAATGTGTGGTCTGCTCTCCCATAGATTCTGAATTCTTGCATAGACTCAAGTAGTCTATCATCCCTAGATAGAGCCACTATTGGTCTGACTTTTTGTGTAACAGAAGTCTTTTGTTCAATTGTAGAAAGTTAGATTTTTTATTTCTAAGTGAAACATAGGGTTTCTGGATAATCCATCCATTGAAAAAACTCATGAAAACCCTATGTTCTCTCTATTCATAAATTGTCGGGCGTGAATTTTTTGAATTTTCAAATGAGACAAATATTCTGTCACTTTTTATCTTTTGTTCCCCCGAGACACCTTTTTTCTCATTTTTTCCCAGCTGTCAGATCCAAGTAGATCTACTGCTGTCGTTACCTCGCTATGCAAGATTGCATACCTTTTAAGCCATGCGAGGTAGCGAATGCTGAGTATTTTATGAGGCGAGACCACAAAGTGAAGATACGACGGTCAGAGCTTTATTTTTTGAATGATTTATTGTGCAGGTATACATTGCAACTACCGTCCAAACAGGAAAGGGGACCCAATAGAATATCTGAAATAAGAGCCAGAATGATGATTTTTTTGACGCTTCGCCACCTCGCTATCAAAAAAATTAGATACTTCACCGTTAGCAAAGTAGTGAGGCCCCATGAAATCAAGAGGTGGTGACATTGCATTTTGTCGGTACCATGACTACACCAGGTGGCATGACAAGTAATAAATCCCATTGTCAGAAGCAGTTTAAATAACAGAAATAATTATCTGCTACCACTTGCATTTTACGGTCCAAAATTCATTAAAGTGCCAGAGCTTGCTACCTCGCTATCAAAAAAATTAGATACTTCGCCGTTAGCAAAGTAGCGAGGCCCTGTGAAATCTGAAGGTCGACAGGACCTTTGGTGATGTGGAATGATAATTAGGACTACAGTAAATTTTTGACAAGCGCCAACTATGCAAAGATCCATTTTTCATTAATGCCCTTCTGATCGAATGTACAAAGAGATCCTGAACGTCAGATTGGAACAGAATCAACAGTCCTCACTACCTCACTTTGAAAAATTGCATGCTTTTAAAGCCATGCGACATAGCGAATATGAATCAGAAGACCCCGTGCAGTTTCCTCACCCTTGATTGAGTATATGATCAGCGACTGTCATCTTCTCGCTATGAAGAGTTGCGAGGGAGATAATTATAGCGACATAGCGAATAGGGCCAACCGCCTTCTTTTTGAGAAAACCCAGTAACATATCTTTTGACTGATTTCAGATCAGATCGACGATTGTCGCTGCTTCGCTATGGCAAGGTGCTCGTTCTTTATGCATAACGAAGTAGCGACATGCTAACACGTGTCCTCAGTTGTCAATGGGTCCAGATACAAGTGCCATCAAGGAAAGAATTATATACGTGGTAAGTTCTCATTGGGTAAATTGACTGACATGTCAAATACAACTCTTAGTTGTTCTCTCCATATCACATGATCGTAGGATCTTTGAAAATCGATGGCGCAGTTTTAAACATAGAATGTAGTGCCACTCCCTGTATTAATTAGACATGAAAGCATCGTCTGTGAGAAAAAATAGAGTATAATACAGAGAGATTTCATCAGTTTCATCTTACGCGAGCAAAGATTTGGAGCCATTCTTGTGCAGAAGCAATTACTGAAGGAAAGTGTGCCAAAGCCTGGTAGAAATTGTGAAGTTGTTTGTTTACGAAAATTTTGTGGAAATACAGAGGAAAACAAAGACAAAATTGAAGTAAGTAGTACTACCATAATCCTCGTAGGCTTTTCAGTTTTGTAAAAAATAAGTCCAAGATGCCTCTGAAGAAGGGATTTTTAGGTGCAATAAATTATTTGGATAGGAATGTGCATGATGATTTGCTTGAGTTGCTTCCTGAGTCTACTGTAGAGACAATACAAGTTAAAAGGTTAACCTCATTGAACCCTAGGCTAAGGATAGCTGATGGATTGTATGATAAGGGTAATTGGGTTCAGGATGCTCAGACTTCTCAAACTAGTTTGAGTTTGTTCAAAAAATGGTTCGCAGAAAGGAAATTATATGCCCCTCATGCCAATATATGGAATTTTGATCTTGGAAAGCTTGTTGTTCCCAATGTATTTATGGATTATAAACTGCTTGAAACTGTAGCTAAAAGTTATGATCAAGCCACTAAGGTAGTGAGAAGAATGGATGGTGAGGTTTTAATTACCATCAGTCCTGAAGAAATTAGGAAGGTTTTTAGTCTGGCACCTCTCACCATGTATCATGTGCCCATTAATTTGATAGAGTTAGAAAAATAATATATGTCCAAAAGGGATGTAGTTAGACAAGGTGCATTGAAAGTCCACATAGGCAAAATTGGAAACCTACCAGCAATAACATCATCTTCTAAAGAACCTTATAAGAAATCATGCTTTAATGCCAGGGCAGTAGAAATATACAGGACCCTGTGCAGAGTCTTCGGAGAGGGTGAAGAAGACTTTATTTCGGTGAGCTTCATGTATATGATCACCCAAATCTCTTCTTTCGGTGTAGAAATATTTTTTGATTTTGCATCTTACCTGCCTAATGAGATTCACAATGGATTGGTAGGGATTGCAAAGGGCAAGGTGGAAAATTTTTGGGGTCAGTACTCCCTATTGATGCATATGTTTCTTTTTAAAGGGGTTACATATTTCGGTAAAGAAATGGTTTTAAATAGGGAACAAGAAGGGGAGGCACTACCAGTTAAATTATGGAGTGCAGACATGACTTGGGAAGCAGAAAATGCTAGTTTTGTTAGATTTGATAGGCACTTTGCTTCTAAACTAAGATGCCTCATATTGAGTGACAATCCCAGAATTCCTAAGGCACTAATGCATCTTGTTAGTCCTATGGACAGACCCCATAGTTTAAAAGTTTCACATAATTGGGGAGATATCATCCCATATCCAGTCTCAACTATCATTAGGGTCTATGGGTTCAAAGGGACACCCCATGTACTACCCTATCAGGTACCTTTAAAGGTAGGGGTAGCTGAATTTTTATGGCAGTTGGGAGGAGTGGAGGAGACCTTTTTGCACAAAAGGGGAATAAGACCAATTTTTCCTACTTGCACTGTAGCTCACCAGTTTGTAATAACTAAAGAAGGGTGGATCTTCCTCTACAAATTTTTGGATTGGTATAAGATGGCAGTATCTCATGCTTGTTTTTGTGACACAGAAGATTTCTTTAATTCTGCTCTTAGACATAGGATCAAGCTTCGTCCAAGTCAGCATGAGTTCTACTTCCCTGAAGATATAATAAGGAATGAATATTCTCTTCAGGAGCAAGAAACAAAGAAAGAAAAATGGAGAGTCTATTCAAAAGTTTTGGAGTTTATTAATTGTTTTGACAAAGATTATAGTCCTCTTAGTAATGCTACAACTAATGCAGACAGAATAAATAAGCTCATGAGTACTTTCTCAGAAATAATGGAGGTAATGAATGAAAATAAACAACATTTTATTGATTCTTTTCCAGATAAAGCCAGAGAAGTTATGAGGAAATTGGGTTTCACCCCTAACATAAGAGTAGGTCCATTGGTTGTGCGAAAGAGGATAGGATATACTGTTATTCAGGATCTGATGCCCATTGTAAACAAAGAAAAATAGGTAATTGAATCTACTAATATTGTCCTTGAAGAAAGACCCCCTGAACCTTCTCCCAAAAGAAGAAAAATAATAAGGGAAGAGGAATCCCATGATGAAGGTTACTCACTTTCCCAAACTCTAATGAGAATTGAGGAAGAGCAACTCACCAATGAGAATATTGAACAAATGGGGTCGCAAGGAGGAGTTTTTGTTACTCAAGCAGAAATTGATGAAGGGAACCCCCAGGAGCCTCCTGTGCCAAGTTTTGAATTAACTGTAGCAGATTTTAGAGGAAGGGAATTAGACCCTGTTTTGGAACAAGCCAGTCAACAATTTTTGTCTAATAACAGTTTTGTAAAATCTAGGGCTTTCCATCAGTTTGCATGGAGGGCAAACATGCACATTTTTGAACAAAGGTGTAGGAATATGAAAGCAGAGCATCCAGAAATGGATGAAGCCTCCATTTAGAATCAAATAAAGGAACAAATGATACAAGAGTTCCAGAATATAACCCCTGACGAGGGTAGACAGATGGTGAAAAATGCAAATATTTTATTATTGCCCAATTGGGATATTGTTGATGCCTTAATTTTTAATTCTGTATCAAATAATTTAGGATTACAGGATCCAGATAAAAATAAATTTTTGGGAACAACATTCAGTAATGATCAAGCTGCCCTTGTTATGTGGTCACTAAGAAGAGGATCCAGGACTACTCCATTACAGCCTGATGATTCAGGACTAACAGGGAGTATCATTGTGAGGAGGGTCGCTGATACTTCAAATGTATAGGCAGCCTACATGAATGTGGACTATTCTAAATTTGCCTTGGACACTGTAGAAAGAGAAGAAAAGGAAATGACTGATTTGCAGAGTAAGTATGAAATAGTGGTGGATGCCTACAATCAAGAAGTAAAAAAGAGAATTGAGATGGAAAACAGGGTATCTCAATTGGAGAAGATACTTGGGAAAAGAAAGGTGGGAGAATCCAGTACATTTAGAATTATGTACCCTTCATAGTCATTTGTTGGATCAACCCCTATCATTGAAATACCTGACACCCCTGAAAGGCCATAATTCTATACTGTAGAGGAATTTGAAGAAGAAAAAATAAAATTGCATGAGTTGCAGATAAAATTGAGAAATCAATATGAAGAAAAGTTAAAGCAGGGTGTAATATATTTGAGGGATAAAATACAATGGTCAACTTTTTATGATCAGTTGACAAGAATTATAACCCTTATGGATGAGTTGAATAAAGAAAAGGATAGACTGACTTCTCTGGCGCAGAAATGGAGGGAGAGAAATAATGATATTACAATCATATGTATATCTACAGTCGAAATACCTTATCATCAAGTTGAGAAGATTTTTGATTTGTTAAATAAGCTAGAGAATTTTGGGGATGAAAGAGATTCTTTACAGAGAAGGTTAACACTCTATTTTTCCAAATATATTGCTGAAAAATTCACCCTATTTTCTTGTGCTTTAGAATCTGTTGATACAGTAAAGGAAAAGAAAAAATGGAAAAGGGAGATGGATGAGTTATTTAATGAAAGAATAATAAACATCATGAGTGAGAGTGACCACTGGTTCTGGGCAAAGACAAATGAAGAGCTAGCAAAAATACAGTTGTTTTATACTGCTATGAGAAAAGAATTTGATGATTTAGAAGAAAGTGCAAATTCTTTAATAAAGATACAAAGAGAAGCTCTAAGTTTTGATTGGCCAGATGATGATGTTTTTAATAAATGGAAAAATCAGTTTATGGAACAGATGTCAGGAGACAATGAGGAGGAAGATGCAAAAATAATAGTTACCCTTGTAGTTGGTAATGAAGACATGGAAGATCCCTAGATTAAAGTGAGTCTGCAGGTAACTGAAGATGATACATAACTTTTATACCTCATGGCTATGTACTCCGAAGATGAAGAATGATTGTAAGGTCAGATCATATTTTCTTGTCTCAACAAATGAGAAGCATAACAGAAAGGGACCCACCAAGAAATGTTTGTTGTAATTAGCCTTTCTGTTATTTTTTTCTTTTCTTTAGAGGGACACCTTTCATTTGATTTTAGCCTGAAGCTTGTTGCATCTCACACTATTTAAGTGAGATCCCAAGGCTAAAGAGAGGGTCTGAATTCTTTTTCTTCTAAGTATTGTGCTTAGTCTAGTTTTTGGTCCAAATTTTGAAGGCAAGTTTGTAATGTATTTTTCTGTCAATACATGAAGATAGAATGAACTGTGTTTCTTTTGGAAGGCTATTCTGAGTTTATTGTAAAAGATGTACCATTTTCAAAGGAAATGAATACAAACTATGAACTGTCCCCATATCAGTTCTTTTTGAATTTTGTCTCCTTCTCAATACTTAGCTACCTTGATGTTGTATGA
The DNA here is from genome assembly GCA_028749045.1 of Cupressus sempervirens. Taxonomy (NCBI): domain Eukaryota; kingdom Viridiplantae; phylum Streptophyta; class Pinopsida; order Cupressales; family Cupressaceae; genus Cupressus; species Cupressus sempervirens. Next base: position 112,681,068 of record CM053791.1, on the reverse strand, counting down.
GTAAAAGCCTGTACAATTGAATGCAATCTAGTTAGGTTGTATATCCATCTATCATTGCTATTAATTCAATGGATTAAATAAAAGCTTTGATGAATATGATAAGATTCCTTAAGTATTGAAAAGGATTTTGAATGATAAATTCTGATAAGAAATTGCTGATAAAATTTGTTGTAAGACAACAAATTAGATCTTAGATTTTGCTATAGACTCTGAACCCCCAATGGATTAGGCACTGATCAAGTTATTTCAGCTGAGAGAGAAATATCTTACAAATGGTTTTCCAAATGCATCATCAAATCAAATTTTACTTTTATTTCCTGTAGATCTTTCAAAGTTGGCCATCACTTGTTTGGATGGAATTTGTTTTAGCTTCAATTAGCCATTGTTGTTGAAAACGTCTGCAGATCTATAGAATACTTCTTGGCCATATCTATTTATGGGATGTGTTTAGCAATTTAGTAAGAATTATTTATATATTTTAGGATCTTGAAATGAGAATTAGAATGAAACTAAGAATAATCCTCATACAGTCGTTTCAGTTTTGAACCATCCCTGGATATACCCACCCTGGTTGTGTAGAGCCAAAAGAGTAGAAAACCATTTGTGGTTTTGTTGAAGTTGGGTCCAAATACCTTACATATGAAATTGTTGATAAGAATAGGCTAGTCTTTAGATTGTGTATGTACTGTCATTCTGGTATTAAGCATTTTGTCGCTTAGTAGTTTTAGTACCATTTTAAAACACCAACACACCTTTCACCTCCCAAAACTAACGCTTATTGTATTTAGTATCTTGAGTAGAAAAATGAACTTTGCACCATTCAACAATTTGATTTGCGCTCTCTATCCTATTCCCTATATGTACATACAATATGTATGTATATATAAAATTTAAAATATATGAGCTATTAGAGTATTAATCATGCACATTTTAAAAATGCATATATTTACCTGCAAGTTCATGTTCCCCTTTTTCGTGTCCACTTTCAAAGAAATTCCATAAAAACCTAACATTGGTTCTAGCATGTTGCATTGCTAACCAATTAAATGCTTTTGCAGATTTGAATTGTCTCGTGAACATGAAACATGATAAGTATCTACAATTATCCATATACATATATCAAATAGAAATAGACATGTCCAAATAAATATAAGTTAAAATAAAGTTAAATAAATGTGTAACTATTTCATGTATACTAACCTGCACATCCATGAGACCAAATCTAGTGCTCTGAAACATTTATTCCACGATTTTTGAGATCTTCAGAGAACATTGCAAAACAATGAGCCACATAACTTCTGTCATGAACTCTATCATCACTAATATAGAAATGAACCTCTTTGATGATGATGCGTTCATTTTCATCCAATCTTTCTATTTGATCTTCCTCAAATTGTGCATGTCTATAGGTCACTTGCACAAATATTGCAACTTGTTAAGAATGATAATATTGGCTTTGGAGCTCTGTATGAGGTGCAAATGTATAATTCTCAGAAAAATCTACAACTAAAAGTATACAACCAGGTGGAAAACAATCTTTGGAATCCTGAAACTATTTTGCTTGCCATCGTGCACCATGACAATGTTGAATATGTGGATATATCAATGGACGAAACTTGGCCATGAACTCATCATAATGCAATTCACTCTGCTTCAATACAATTTTTTTGGATTCATCTCCTCTATTAGTTTGGTATGTCTCATATTCATATTTCATCCATGAAACTGGTGTGGATTCATTAATATTCTCAACTTGCATAATTTCAAAAAAATTGTGTAAATTTGCACAATCTTCACACTGATTTTTGATGCATTGCACTTTGAATTCATCTGAATCTTCTAATTTATCACATAATATGGACCTCACAAATTGTGCTGTACTACTAGGGATGACCAAATTAGGATCAAGTATTGCCATAACTTTTTTAAATGATTGCAAGTGTAGACCAAATTCAACATGATTTCTACAACAACAAGTTTCATGCATCTTATTTATGCATACAAAGGAAGGATGTAAACTCTCAAAAATTCTCTGACATATTTTGACATTTGAAAATTCTTGTTTGAATGCTTCAAAAATTTCACTTTAAGTTATATCTATGAAATGTTTTGGATGTTCAATTTTGGCCCCTGTTTCTTGATCTTTAATTTTTATAGTATCATGTCTGTTAGAAGAAACACAAGAATGTGTCGTCCAAATTTCAATAACTTGTCTTTTTACTTCTTCAAAAATCCTGTCTTTTTGAGGAACTTTACAAATATTCACCCAGTTATTCTTAATGTTATCATCTAGCATATTTCTCCTCTTGATGTATCTCTGGACAGTTCTTCTAGATATATGTAGTACATCAGAAATTGCACGTACCTATTTTCTATGTGTCAATTTTCTACTAGATATAGTAGTCATCAATGCTCTGCGTGCATTACTCAAATCACCTCCTCAAGTTGTGTTGTCAATTTTGTTATAAGCATTTTGCAAGTTTTCAACTATTGTTTTATTAATATTATGGGCATGGCTTTTCCTGTTATCAACACCCAACAACTCTAAAACAGGTCTCATATCTTTTCTCCTAAATAACTTGACAAATAATTGTGCCCGTCCAAATATACTTTTATCCTTAAAATATTCATCCCACATGTTCTGACAATGCTTTGTGATAGTGTTATCATTTATCATATCTTTAGATGGAATTTGGTTAAAAAGTAGTTCTTCATCCAAATCCATCAAATTTTTTATGCTTTCTAATTTGTCTCTATCAATAGAACTGCCAATTTCTTCCTCTTCATTACTTTCATTTTCTTCATGAATCTCATCATGTTCAGGAATTTCAGTAGGTTGGTTTTGATCATGTTTTGTATGGCCTTTCATTTTGTCATCTCTTTTTCTATCATATTTCCTTGATCTTTTCCTTTTGCTACCCATTGAATATTTCAATCTATAGAAAGAAAAATAAATAAATTTAGATTTCACTAAATATTAGCTAATGGTTCAATATATAATACATAAAAATAAAAATAATTATAGGAGAAAAAAAGCACCTTCAAAATATTCGATCCTTTCCAATATTGATTAAATCCACAGAATAGTTGTTGAAAATTGCTTCAAAATTAATTGTCTTTTGAAAACCCTCTTCCAATTTTCGCTGTCCTTGTATATTTAATTTTTAAAAAAAGGAAAAATAAATTTTTTTAATATCAAATAGTCACATTAACCGCTGGCGATTTATTCTACTGACAGGCACTTTGGCCAAAATGGTTTTAGCCGAAACTGTTCCAGCCGAAACTATTATGGCTGAAACATTCTATGTGGTAGCCAAACAAGCAAAAATTAAAACTTCTATAAACATCTCACTTTGAAGGCCAATTTGACCTACTAAATTGAAGTTTTTTTTAAAACTAAAAATATACTTTTGTAGTTCTCGGAGTCACGATTATGATCGTATATTTTTTTTTAAATTTTGATTATGAATAATATGTTATAATTTGAAAATATTACAAGTAGGTATCTTAAGATTCAGGAAGATGTCTATTCAAAAATAAGAAAAAAATAGTAAATCATGTTAATTTTTTTTTTTTAAATGCTGCACTAGAGGAGAGAGTCTTCTTCAAGAATATGTAATTTGTTTTAAAAAAAATGTAGATTTGATGGAAAAAGTTTGACGGGAGAAAAAAATTGTCTATTTCTAATAACTTTGACTTTGACCAGTTATAACTTCAAAAATATTAGCCGAATTTCAATTTTTCTTTTTTGGTGCACTAGGTATACATGTTAACTCTAACATATTCCAAAATCAAACCAAAATATGAACATTTGCATATATTTTTTTGACAGGAAAAAAACTCTATATTTTTAGTATTTTTAAAAAATTAAAAAATACACTTTAAAAATTCAAAAATAAATAAAATTTTCACTCAATTTTTTTAAAAAAAATTATAGACATAAACTTCATCCAATTTTACACATTTCATTAGTTTACATCATCTTCAAATTTTAAGCAGAAATGCCACTTTTATTTCGTTAAAGTTGAAGACTTTAAATTCTGATATCACTTCTCCTTTATAAAAGGTGACACAGGTTTGTGCTTTTACCCTTTCCCAAAGTTAATGTTGAAGGTAAAGAGAAAGAAAGCATGTAATAAACTTATACCTCTTGATCCATGTCACTGTGTACGATCCTCGTCAAAGGGGTATAGTTTCCTGCATATGTAAGTCATTTGTCTTAAGTTAGTTACAAATTACATGATACTTATGCTAAAAATTATGTAGAACACAACATGAACAATATGCATACATCATAATCATTGTATACTTTTAATTTTGTTACCTCTACAAAAAACTTATTATAAGTAATCATGATCAAGAATTGAGCATCGTAATAAATATTTCAACCTAATCACCACCTAATACATTTCCATTGATTATGTCATTGATCATCTTATTCATCCATCTCATCATCATGAACATCATTATTATCGCCATCATCATCCAAATCATTAGAATGGCCATCGTCATCATCATGATTTTCATTATGACCATCACCATCATCATCATCACCACCACCATCACCATCACCATCACCATCATCATCACCATCACCATTTCCACCACCACCACCACCATCATCATTATCAATGCCATCACCATCATCATGAACATCTTCACCATAATCATCATCACCATCATCATCATCATCATCATCATCATCATCATCATCATCATCATCATCTCCTTCTTTATCTTCACCATCATCATCATCTACTTCATCTTCTACTTCTTTGGTATCTTGTTCTTTAGTCACATTATACTTTACCGATCTTCCTCTCGGATTGTATCTAATGAAAAATGATCAACCCAGTTTATGTGACATGCTAAAGTAAAAAATTTTCTCACATTGAATTGGAAGAACATAGGGCTCATTTCCAACTACCTCAAATGACCTTTTATTAATCATTGTAAATCCAATATCATGTTCAATAATAGTTCTATTGGGATCATTTTGATTTAGTTGTAGCTTGTACTATTTGACAAAAAATAGAACTAGTTTTAAGGAATTAAAGTTGCACTCAATTATATCATCCAAAATGTCATAATATCTATTTTTAGATTGCTGAGGATGCATGTCATTTCTAGAAAAAATATTAGTGACCTCAAAGATTGCAGTTCTCCTAGAATCACAAATTCTCTTAGTGTTGTCCACCTTTTTTATGCAAAATTTACAGCCATTTTAGTACATAGCTTTGTGGTGCTTGACCTTTTATTTTTCAAATATGTCAAAATTGTGCATCCATATATGAGTTGATAATAAACAAATGGTTCATGATCTAGATTAACTTATATGTACATTTTCACCTCTTAAACTATTTGTTAGATCAATTACCATTGGCATAACATTGGGATCTATATTATGATGAGCTTCTTTAACTAATGAAGCAACACCTTCCCATGTTAATGAGCAACAATTTTGTTGAGACTGTTCAATCCATACTATCATCCAATCAAGATTTTTTTCAATATAAAAATGAAGTGCATCCCACTCATGAGAAACCGTATTTAAAATAAATAGACCGGTTATAAACAAATTATATTATTGATGGATAAAAAATAATTAACTACAATAACATCTTACAATTACCTCTCACTTTTCGTAATCTACCTTTGCCCATCAAGTACCCTCCTTTGAATCTGTTAATAGAGCTAAGATCCCAAATGAGATCTACATGAATCTTTGATGCAAACTTGAAAAAATATTCACTAATGTACACTATGGTCTGCTATACCATATATCCCTTGACCATAGAACCCTTAGGACACTCTCTTTATCAAACCAAGCCCTTCAAAAATTTTAAGTGCCTCTCAACCATCCACATTGAACTAGTTGGCATAGGTCCACACAATTCAATCTCCTCAACTAGATGTATGAGGTAATGCTCTTGTGCATTGAAAAAAGTTGAACGTAGACACTTTTGCATCTCACACAAAAGCTGGGAAATTTTTTCTCTTCCAATGCTTTACGTCTTTTTTATCAATTTCTTTAGATAACAACCACCTAGAATATTTTCATCATGAAAAATTATATTAACGAGACTCTACAAAAAAAATATTGAAAAAGAAGAGCAAGATGTAAAATTAGTATCTATACAAAAAATCTAACTAATAACACTTCTAACCTCATGTATTTCCCAAGATCATATATAACTTGTTTGACACTTATGTTGTCAAAGTTGTGTGGGAGAGATGGAGGTAGAATATACTTCAATATTAGTAAAAAGATCTTTTCAATATATTATAAAATAAAATAATAATAAGTACATGATGTTCTACAAATTTATTGTAAATAGAGAAGAACATGAATTACCTTGACGAAGGTATGCTAATCATGCATTTTCAACCCTGACTCAAAATCACCATTCTTTGATATGAGACTACTTATGTTTGTAAAAAACCCTATGGGAAATTTTATTTTTATTTTTATGGCTTCACATACGACATCAATTTGCTGTTACATTAATAATTAAGGAATGACACATGTATTAATTTGGTTTCCATTGCTATTTGAATGGTTTATAAGGCACAACACTTGGTGAAGGTTTTTCAAATGGGCTTGCAAGCTTTGGGTTTAACCATGGAGGAAACTCTATAGTTAACCATGCTCAGGATGAAGTAGTACCAGGATAGGTGACCTCCCAAGAAGTCTTGATGCTTCACCCCTATGAGAGAATCACCTAGATTCAATGAGTGCTAAGTGTTCCATTTATTCTCATGAGAGATGGATTCATTTTGAATCACTACTCATGAAACATGGGTCAATGAGTTTGACTCAAAATCATACAGTTAAATCTTGATAGCAATATCACAATTTGACTTGCTATGGAAATTATCTCCTACTTATCAATTGATGAGCTTAGGGGGCTTTCTAATGAATGGTTCATAAGACAAAAAAATTGGTGAAGGTTTTGCAAATGGGGTTGAAAGCTTTGGGTTTAACCATGTAGGAAACTCTGTAGTTAAGCGCGCTCAGGCTGGAGTAGTACTGGGATGGGTGACCTCCTGGGAAGTCCTGGTGCTTCACCCCTGTGAACATCACCTAGATCCAATGAGTGCTAAGTTTTCTATTTATTCTCATTAGAGAGATGGATTCATGTTGAATCACTACTCATGAAACATGGGTCAATGAGTTTGACTCAAAATCCCATAGTTAAATCTTGATAGCTCAATATCACAATTTAAGTTGATGTGGAAATTATCTCCTACTTATCAATTGCTATTTGATTCAAGGAAAAACTCCAATGCATGATTGGATTCATCAATTTTATTACAAATTTTGACCAATTTTTTTTTTGTCTTTCCTTCCATCCAATATTTTCCATCTAATAGTGTCTCTGTTACATTCTTTCCAATATGCATAGTATCAAACAAATGCACGATTGGGAGGTTCTCGTCGTACGATTACCTACTAAATTGGCTAGTGTATCTTTTAAGTCCTTTTATAAGTTTCTCATCAATTCCTTGATGACCTTCACAAACATCAATTACATCATTCTTAAACAAAAGACAATATCTAAATTTTAATTTCATACAAAAACCTGCATCAAATGGAATGATATTACCTTGATGATTCATTCTATTGTATTCCAACTTCCACATGTGAGGTGTCATTCTTTGTGGATTTGATGTTGTCTCTTCTTTTCCATTGAAAATAATTTTTTCGGTAATTCGATACTTATGATTTTTGTGGAGAAAGTGTCTATGCTCATCGAACAACTACTTTTCTAAACTTTTTCAATGATGATATTTCATCTTTGGACCACAAATTGGACATGCAAATTTTCCCTTTGTCTAAAGACCTAGAAGATCATGTATAATTGGATGACATGTGTACTAGAAGATTCATGTTTACAATTATCACATGCAACTTAAACATACATCAAAAATGTGTCAGCACTATTACATACCAAAAATATGCAATAATAGTTTATATACTAGAAAAATGTGTTACTCCAGGGGCATCATGTATTGTCCATACAAGCATTGCATGAAATTGAAATTTTCTTTCACCAATTGATCTAGAGATGTCATACATGGGTGAACCCACAATAATGGGTTCCACTTTAGTGGGACGAACAAAAATGAGAAAAATTGCAAAATGAGAAATTGAGTTTACCATATGTTCGCGCGAACACACTTATTGTGTTCGCGCGAACTTTTTTTTTAATCATGTTCGAGCGAACATATTTCGTATGTTCGCATGAACATATGTGATATATATGTTCGTGCAAACATGATTTGCATGTTTGCGCGAACATACGTTCACACGAACATGGTAAACGTGTTCGTGCGAACGCCATGTTCGCATGAACATGCAAAATCACAAAAATTTTAACCTTTTTTTCTTTTTTCTTTTTTTTTGCTCTTTTGACTACCATAATTGTAGGAGAATGATCTCCTACTGTAAAATAAAAAATGTCAAAATATGCTGCTCGGAGCAAGCTTTCCAACGACTATAATTTTATTACATAATTTAATCATTAAGACTTTCAAATATGAGTTTAACTCATTATAGCTTCATTACCAATTGAACATCAACCAACTTTGACACCTCAGGAAAATTAGTAAATTACGTCAAATTTTTTTTGAAAAATATGGAGGCACTGGCTTATTGAGATACCTTTCTATTCAAAAAAAATAAAAATGGTTTATGATAAATTGACTTCAAATTATTTGTGTCAAACATAATGTATGTCTGAATTACGGTTCATGTCACTTCAAAAATTCATAAACTATACAATATTCAACAAAAATAAATCAAACCAAATGCAGACACTGGATATTGATGTTACAAATCCAACATCAAAAGAATTACTTCATTATCATTTCTAGAAAAAAGGTTATGTGTGTCAAATGGACTGTCACTTTTTAAAATATTGAATTTTATTATGTACCACTTTTTGGAGGAGATAAAAAAAATTGACATAAATAAAATTTTTTTTTAGATTAAAAAATATGGTTACAAAGTAGCAACAAAGTACTCAAAATCACTTGTTTATGTCATTTTGAAATTATTTATAGTTTTGGAGATATAGTCACTTGAATGTGACGTTTGTTGCAAAAATATTGATTTCAGTGTCAAAATTGGTCAAAAAATGGAACCCATTATTGTGGGATCACCCACATAGTGTCCCCATTCCATAACTCAAACAACTCATCAATCAAGGGCTCAATATATACATTCATGTCTTTCACTTGGTACTTACCTGGTTGAATGAACGTAAACAAAACATAATTATTATGCCCATTTTGATACTGTGTTTATAAATTAATTTAGATGAAGTTATAAAATGAAAAAAATACCTAGTACAAGCATTGCCAACATTATGTTCTCCTTTTTTATGGACATCCAAGGAGGAATTTTATTGTTAAGAACAAAAATAGGCCAAACCGAGTAGATAGATTTCATCTCTCCAAATGGATTGACACTGTCTGCTACCAATGAAAGCTTCAGATTATGAGGTTCTTCTTTAAATACTGGCCACCCATCTTCTATGTCCTTAAATGAAAAATCATAGGTAGGCATTCAAATAATGTCATCTTGACTTCTATTGCATGCAAGGTAATCCATTAATTGTGCCAAGCTAGTGCACCTTAATAATTGTTGTAGACGTGGAATAATGTGAGTGTACTGAAGAACCTTGTGAGGCACATTTTTGGTTATTTAATCTAATTGATATCTACTAATGTGAAAATTGGGGCATTGTGTTGTAAATTCATGTTGTTTATGATATATAATATGATCATTGGGACATGGATGTATTGTTTGATACTCTATTCTAATATCTTTTATACTGGCCGATAATTCTCAATAAGAGCAAGGTAGAATATTTGATGGTGATAAAAAATACTCACCTATCAACCTATGGAATTTTTTTGTTAATATAATGAACATTAATGGTATGCTAACATAGAAGATGACAAAAATGACACTATACCTTAGCATACGTGAGATTGCTACATTGGATATACCATTCATAACCTTGAAGTTTACCAACAACAATACAACGAAGAGAAGTGCTATTTGGGAGCCTTGGTATAGGGGCTCATATGCCTTTTCAATTATAGGTATATCAAGGTTCTCTTCATCATCATCATTAGATGCACTACTATCATCTTCATCAGTTGCACTAGTAACATCTTCTTCAATCCTGTTCTATGACACATTATCAGCTGTGCCAATACCAACCTCTTCAATTGTGTTCTTTGCCTTAGGATCATCTTCTTCTATGGGAGCATTATCTTCTACCAGTTGGAAATCCACATTCACCAAAGGATAAAAATCCTTTCCCCCTACAATGTGATCATGTTGCCTACAATTTCTTTGAGCTGTTGTGATTAGAATTATTCGATTCTTTAAGTTTTTACATTTTTTGCAAGGACAGTAACATTTTCCATCACCTTTTCTTTTGAATTGAGACCACAATCTAGAAATTGTTGCCTTACTTTGTACAAGGTTCATATTGTTAGGCGTGGAATTTATTCATAGGCAAATATTTAGGTTATAAGATTATATCAAATATAAACATAGAAGCATTATTAGTATCTTGTATATAATAAAAAATAATTAAATAATTAAATGTTACTATCTCTAAAGTCTTCTAACTCAGAGTGGCACATGTAACATGAAAACATTATGCAAAATAAATACAAGTTTTACATGAAACAAGCATCACAGTTTTTGGGCACATGTAATGGGCCAAAAACACCATAGTAAAGGTATTTTACTAGTGTTAAAGCTATGGAAGTGGAGGCTTCTATTTTCTAGTTGTTTGAAAATGTGGCTTCCCTTAAAACTATTCAACCCTAGAGTAGTAGAACATTCTAAACCAAGGTAATATGAGAATCTGATAGGTTGTGGGACTATAGGTAGAAAATAGATGTGAAACACAGCAAGGAAAGAAGTGACTTACAATATGTATGAGACTCGTTGTCTAATCTTTCATCCACACTCCATGCCACCATCATACCTTGATTGTATTATGTGGATAGAAGGAAAATAAAAAATCCACGAAAAGGAAAAGGATCAAAATTCCCTAAGGATCATCTCAAATTTGAAGTAAATTTTTCATGTTTTGAAGCAACAAAATGTGTTAGACTGGCCAAACTCATGAATTCCAAAGCCCACTATGAGGTATCATAGGAATAAAGAGAAGAAAATAGATCTTCCAAGTGATAATTATAAAATTAATGATAAAAATAAGTTCAAAATAAAATATGTTCCTCTTGTAGATGGATATAGTGTATGTGGTTATAGGCACAAGTTGAAGAAATATTTTTATGAAGGAAGATTTGCACAGGCATGCCAAGAGGTGGTGGATTAATTAGTATGCTTTAGTGCAATGTGGGCTCTCAAAGTTGTGATGGTATATGATGCCATGAAGTTAATTTTTCATATTCATAATGAAACATATCAAAATATTGATATTATATATTTGGTTGATTCAACTATAAAAACATGGATTGCAAGGGAGGTGGAAGCCCTTCTAGCAAATGGTTGTGCTAGAGTTTCCATACATCTTGATGTATCACAAATTCTTTCTTCTCATATCTTCCTAAGCCAAGAGTCTTTCTTTGAATGTATGGTTGCTCTCTAATGCTGAGATTCATCACTTGGCTTTCCAAAATAGTACTGGAGTTATTGTGCATCACTGCATATTTATTCTCTTGATTAAAAATTTACCCATCATGTGGTTTCCTCATCACTATTTTTGAAAGCTTCATTGACCTTGCATCACTTGTAGAGTCTTGCACGTTTGCCTTAACCATTCGAAAAGAACACAAGTAGCAAGGCTTCCTTTCACTATTTTATGATAGTCAATAGAGTTGTCCTACATATTGCTTATTTTGTCAAGGTGACATGTCTTCTTCTGCATTTTACTAAAGCTTTGTATGAATATGCCTATTCATTTCCTAACAGAAGTGAATAGATCTTATCACTTGATAGTGAATGTTACCTTCAAACAGTGAGAAAAAGTCTTCAACAATGTAGTCAATCATTCTTTTCATTAAACAAAAATTCACTTAGGGATAGTCTTTTGATCTTCAAAACAATCATTTGATCATTGATAAGGCTGACCCAAAAACATAAAAAATCTTTCGGAATAGTATGAAAACTTTGAAACCCTTATCTACAACACTGTAATAAATTTTTCAAAAAATGGATACTCTTTATGAACAAATTACCATGATATCTCTACCCCTAAAGAATTAGTAAATAGATCTACCCTATCAATCTAAGAGCACATCTATAGATTTGGAAATTATGACTACTCAAATGCAACAAACACATGAAATAAAACCCCTTTGTTGTTCTTTATTCTAACATTGAAAGACATCGCATATTCAAATGTGACTTCTCTCACAAAAGTTGAATGAGGACATTGAAAATAACCTACGTAGAGTAGAGTTTTATGAATATGCATAGAACCCTACCTTTAATGTGATCCTTCTCTTGAACTTATCAATACTTTTTGAAATCTGCATCTTCTCTGTGAAAATTACTATATAGGGTTTTCTTTTGCCGACTAATCACAATTTTTAATGATTAATGACCCAAAAAATTGTTGATAATTGTTTACCAAATAATCACAATGTTTTGGGGAGTAGTTTGGCAGCATTATCAATTCCCAATTAATCAACCATCACAATTTTTTGTAGTTTTTTTATAGTACTGAATTATTACAAAGATTCTTGAATTTCCAAAGGCTATCATATTAAGGAACAATGAAACAATGAATTCTATTATTATATATCTTGTCAAATTGCCTAACAGGGAGTAGTCAAAATGCCTAACCTAGAATGCCAAAATAGATTTGGTCAAGGTTACGTGACATAATGGAGTTTAACCCACTAATTTTTTTATACTCATCATTTTGAGTTCTTGGTTCAAATTATGTATGTGCCATACGATTATTGAAGTCTTAGCATAAAGATAAGGAGAAAAAATGAGTTTGGAAGTCATTGCGAGAAGATTGGTGCCACATTTTGTGCTGCTCAAATGTGATAAGGGTTATAGTGAATTTGTAGACAGACTAGGTAAATCAAACAAGGAACAAAAAAACTAGCATACAATCGACCCTTAAATCTAATAAGGGCATTATTCTTGCTGTGGTTTCTCCTCACCCAAACTCCTGCCCACACTCTATCACGTGAAAACAAAATGAACTATTTCATTTTTTTTGATATGATCCCAGCAATGTCAAAATTTTGACGATAAACTTAAAACTTAGCTGTTGTCGAAATTTCGACGTCGTCGAGATCATATTTCAAAAAAAAAGAATTTAACAAGCCAAATTGGCCTGTGGTCGAAAATGTTGGTCGAAAATGGAGGCCCAATGTACAAGTGACGATATTGGGAGCCCAAGAAACTCAACCCAAACTAGAACTTTGAGCTTTTGGTCATATGAGACAATAAAGTCTCAGGACCATATCTGGAACACCAAGAGGGAAGACCTAATAGACTAGGGGCCATAGGAAAACACATGTTTAGCTTGGCTAGGGTTACCAACATAGAACAAAAAAACCCTTGGTGAGGTTTTTAACGCCCTTAAGGTAGATACCATTAGGTATCGCAAGTTTGGAAATTCACTCTCTAAGCATGCTTTCAGAAGGAGTGTGACACCCAACAAAATAACCTTTCAAGGGTTGTTGCCCAAGCACACGTAGAATCAAAATCTTTTGCATTGGGAACAATATTAGGAGAGGAATTACCTCATGGAACACCTTGGGAACAAACTTGCATGAACATTTGCTTGGAGGAGCCATTAGTGTTGATGACAACTCCAAGACCAACATCAACTGTTGCGCCAGAGAAAGCCAAGGCCATTATAACCTAAAACAATCTCCCGTAGTAAATACGAAATGATAGGCAACAGAAACGAAAAGTTTCAAAAGGAAGCAATACAAACATTCTCATTTCATTTGGTAAACTGTCATTTTGTTATTTTTCAATGAAGCAGAACAAACATTCTCACTTCATTTGGTAAACCGTGATTTTGTTATTTTTCAATGCTGATTCACTATATTTAATAAAAAGAAACTTTGGAATTAAAATTTCTTTGTAGTTTTTAAATTGATGTATGAAGATGTTTATTTCAGTTAAACCGAAAACTTTTAACTTTCAATATTTTCATATTATTTAAATATTAACCAACACTTACATGGTGAATGTGTACGAAATTCACCCATAATAAAATCAAATGAAAGATGTGACATAGAGCGATGCCATCCTTTGTAAATGTTTGCCAATAGATCGTAATGAACTTCCCAAGGAAAAACTTATCCAGTCACAAACTCTAACAGAAGCCTATTGACTAATTATACACTAATTTAATACAAAAAAAAAAAACAGTAAATTTGTAGAGGCAGATCACATATAATAGAACTATTTTGGGTCTTGAATGTCTCAGCGCAGACCAAATCTTCACAATCTATCTATTGATGAAAAATAGCGTGAGGGATCCGATATGACAGTTACTAGTGGGGACATTCATCGATATATACGTGCCTTTTTAATCTAAAACATCTTGTTTGAGGGGGGTTGATCTATTTCTTGGTGTTTTTAAGATGTGCAAGGGAGAAAAAGTCTTGCTAGGATCGAATCTAAGGCTTTGAACTAATCAAATTATATCCGTTTTTTTAAGTAATATGAAGTCCAAGCAAGTAACGAGTAGAGTTGACGTTCTCTTTCATCAATTAAATTTAAAATTTCCTTCATTCACTGTGGACAATCTTCCAAGACTAAAGTAGAAATTTAATCAATGGGGTCTCTCCATATGTATTTTTTATGTTATCTCTGGGACATTAGTCGTTCAATCTTGAAACATTCAGCCTCTTTTTTAAATGAGTATCATGCATATCATAGATGTTTCACTAGATTATTCTAGAAATAAAAATTTGAGGCCTTGGTCCTTTGCAATCCCTTTCCCAATTTTCGTTAGAATTGGACTAAGTCCTGCTTGCCCAGGAGAGTATAAATAGAGACACGTTGGTAGTAAAGAGAGAGCATGGCCAACATTGCTCTAGGCAAAGGGTGTGCTTTCTAAGGTTTTGCTGTATTAGGAAAATCCCATTTGATACCCTCATCTTCTGAATTGTGATTTGTTTGAATTGATTAGTTGTGAAATATGGGTAGAGCACCATGCTGTGACAGAGCCAATGTGAAGAAAGGACCGTGGTCTGCTGAAGAAGACTCTAAACTCAAGGCATTTGTAGAGCAGCATGGCACTGGAGGCAATTGGAGGTCCCTGCCCCACAAAATTGGTATATACAAGAAATCAAATCAACAGCCCATCTACTATTTCTTGTGTTTGCTTTCCTAAATATCTCTTTTGATGGGCCAGTATAACTGTCATGTTAGCACTTTGTTATCTTCTGCTTGATAAAACAGAGATCTATAAGTTAATGGTGTTGTGTGCTCATGTCATTTTTCATTATTTTAAGTCTACAATGGACCAATAGCATATATATACAAGAAATCAAATCAGACAGCCCATCCACTTTTTCTTGTGTTTCTTATAGTATTTGGTCTTTGATTGGTGTTGTGTGTATGTGTCATTTTTCATTATGTTAGGTCTACAATGCAGCAATAGCATCTATATCTTTCATTTCTACCACTTTTTCCCTTCCTAAAGAAGGATTTTTCTCTATGAGGTTTCCTTGTAGTGATATACATGTATGCTGATTGGCTCAGGCTTGAAAAGGTGTGGAAAGAGCTGCAGATTAAGATGGGTAAATTACTTGAGCCCCAATTTAAAGCGTGGAGAGTTCTCTGAAGAAGAAGACAATATCATTTGTAGACTCTACGCGAGTATTGGTACCAGGTAATCTCACAGAAAATCAAGAAAAAACTACAATATGGTTCATTGAATTAGTCTTATGGTAGATGTTACATACAACTTCTAAGCTAGGCTTGTTTTTTGTTCTTGCAGATGGTCTACAATTGCAGCGCAGTTGCCAGGAAGAACTGATAATGACATAAAGAACCACTGGAACACAAAACTGAAGAAGAAACTTCTTGGAAAATTCAATGATCAGCATAACCTTCATATAGCCGCAGCAACAGAAGAAAAACAAAATGAAATAGATGCCCTTAAAAGGTATATCTTATCCAAGACCAATTCAAGTCCATGTGGACGTGAAAGACAAACTACAGCACAAGTGGATGAGCTTGCAGATATTACTATAAATTGCCCATATGTTGATTTCGACTCTGAAATAGTCTCCCAGCTTTTTGAACAAGCGGAGTGTTCACAAGACTACACCATTGCTGATACAAGCCCAATTATAGGATCAGCTACATTTGAGCTCAATCTTCAGAAACCCTTTTGTAATCAAGTGTCTCAGTCGAATAATGACATTTCTGTTGATCTGTCAAACAGCATGAATATGAGTAGTACTACCCAAATGGAACCATCCAACAGTATTACTAGTCATAACATCAATATTTTCCAACTACTAGATTCTACTTTGGGAGCAGAACCCCAGATTTCATATCAAACAACAGCTGCCCCTCCACTTGAATGTTCAACATGGATTGAAGATGATGTCAAATTAGAATGGATTGAAGATGATGTTAAAATAGAATGCCCAACAGAATTGGGTGAAGAGCTGCTAGAGATAATTAATTCACCACTGTTTCCTCCTCCAACTTGTGGCTTTCCTGATATTTTCATTAATTTGGTAGATGAAAACTTTCTTTGCTCGCAGTATTATGAATTTGAGCATGGAAGCTACAACGAGTTTTTTATGGATTGAATCGATATGATATGAAGTCATCTTCTGGCAGTTGCCCAATCATTATTAATGACTCGCAGATAATGTCTATAAGTGAAATATAGAATAATTTTGGGAGGAATTTTGCGAAGAACATTTGGTTTTTTAAGCCCGTGTAGCTATGCAAAATTTGATTCAGTTTTAATTTGTAGAATAAGGAGGATAAAATGAAACCCTAGATCTTGTGTATAAAATGTTCCATCTGGTGAACGTACTTCCTATTGATGACAGAGGATGAAGAGAAGAACCGATAATATTCTCTGCGATGATCCATACATTAAGCTGCATGTTAGTTGCGAAGGTAGGAAAAAATCCTAGTTATTGGAAAGATATTGAGTAGCTGGCATAAGAAAAAGAGGGGATTTTGGATTCACGATTATACTAAATATATTTTGGCTCTCTTTTTTCCTTAAATTTGACAAAACCTAATTATTAAGAAAGAAAGGTGATTAAATGAATCTATCGTTATTATATTTAAAGCTTACAACACAATCAAATTCCAGAAGTACGACCAGTTTTTATATTTAAAGCTCATTAATTATTAGATCTTCAAAAGAATCTATACAAAATAGAGATATATTTTTCTAAGAAATTGTAATTCTATATTTCAACTAGATTTTAATATCAATTAAACTTTAAGTCTTTTAAAAATTTAATCAAAACCTTAATTTAACTCTAATCATGATTGTGACCTTATAAGTATTAGATGTCATGTTGAGTGTGATGGTATATTAAGCTTGTAGTATTATATAAGAATACACATGGAATCAATTTATTTCATTTCATCACCATTTAAATCCAAAAAAATATTTTATCACTTATATTAGAATAATTTTAATTAGGTGTGTTTTTTCAATCAAATGTGTATGTATACCAAACTCAGAGAAAATTAAGTAGAGAGAAGTGTAGATATCATACTTTTTCTTTCACATTATTGACACTTTAAGTAAATATTATATTTGCATAATGTTACAATCCTTTTTGGTTCTTTTGATAAACTTCTTAATGTAGGAGCATCCACAATAATGGGAAATATTACAAGAAATGGTTTCAAAAAGAACAAAATGAAAAGAATGAAGTTGAGCTAGTAGAGAAAGAAGAAAACCAAAGAAATGGATATGATTGGTAGCCTGAAACAATCATACATTAGGCCTCCATTTTCAACCAACATTAGGCCTCCATTTTCGGTCAACATTTTTGATGACAGACCAATTTGACTTGTTATTTTCTTTTTTTTGAAATATGATCCCAATAATGTCAAAATTTTGATGACAATTGAGTTTATCATCAAAATTTCGATGACAGGTAACTTTCTCATCGAAATTTTGACGACATTTAAGTTTATCATCAAAATTTTGATGTTGTCAGGATCATATTAAAAAAAAGTGAAATAGTTCATTTTGTTTTTGTCCGACAGAGAGCAGGCGAGAGTTTGGGCGAGGAGAAACCACAACAAGAGGTAATGCTCTTATCATATTTGAGGGTCAATTGTATGCTAGTTTATTTGTTCCTTGTTTTATTTACCTACTTTGTATGTGAATTCACTATAACCCTTATCACATTTGAGTGGCACAAATTATGGCACCAATCTTCTCGTGATGACTTCCAAATTCATTTCTTCTCCTTATCTTTATGTTGAGACTTCAATACTTATATGGCACATATATAACTTGAACCAAGAACTCAAAATGATAAGTATGGAAAAATCAATGGGTTCAACTCCATTATGTCATGACACCTTGACCAAATCTATTTGGGCATTTTGGGTTAGGTGGATTTGTTGACATTAAGGTCAATTTGTCTATCAGTGAGTCAACACTTAGTTAATTGGTTACATTGCTACTAAACTCTACAATTTCTATTGAGCTTATCATTCAATTTTTAGTGTTATTCAAGTGATTCAGTTGTTCCCGAGCCAAGTAGTCAGAATACACTGTCTACCTAGAACTTGAGTTAGTTTGTAATGTTTTTTGAGCTACATAGAGTTTATTGAGCTTCAAAGACAAAGTTCAATGTAAACCACACTAAACTATCTAGTGGATGTGATGAAGACTACAGTGTTAACTAAGCTTTGTAGTTTTAACCAAGTAAATTAGTGTCTACCAAGCTCACAATGTTCACTTAGTGAATCTAGTGTTGACCAAGTCATGCAGTATCAACCGAGTGATTCAATAGTTACCGAGTTTCTCAGTGTTCACCAACTCACATAGTGTTGACTAAGTTCAAGCTACTTAAGAGTGATCAGTATGGATTGAGCTTCAACTTCAACTGAGTGCCAAGGGTTGCCAAGCATTGATAGTGTTTTTCATGTATTAGAACATCACTGAGTTTGTCTTCAAAATCCAAGTTACAACAATTGGGCCAACTTTGTGAATTATGATGAATTTGGTATTGTAGCCAACTCCAGAAGGTAATGAATTGGATTGGTATATATGTAATGCACTGTATCACATCCAAAGAAGTATGTGAAGAAGAATACGGACTGTATGAGCGCAAATTGAAGAAGGCTAGAAGGAGTATAAGGGACATCAAAGATTTATCTATCATAGCCAGATGATCATTGTAATACAAGGAATCTCATTTAGCAAATCAAAGTTGCAAATCAAAGATCAGCCACTAGTTCATCCTAATAGATACATCAGTCAAATCCTTTAATAGGGTAGACTTAATAGTCTTTTTCTAAATCTCTTTCAAAAAGAGTGCATACTTCATTGTATGTTTATAAATCCTTTAACAAGGTGGACCTCATAGTCCTTATTGCTTCTAACATGGTAGATCACTAGAAGTGGTCAATTGTAAGACTTAACAGGTTAATTTTATATTGTAATACTAAGGCTTGTGGTTATCATCCCCACCCCATTTTTACTTTCTAATTGGAAGGTTTCTAGGTCACCATATCTTGTGTCAAAGTGTTAAAAATGTTTTATTTCTTTCATGCATGCAATTAGATCAGACAAATTTTATTGGTTCCTGATTCACCCCTCCCCTCTTAGTAACCTAGCCTACCTTATATTTCCAATAATTGGCATCAAAGCTACTTGTTCTCACATCATAAGTTTGATAGCTTGAGATAAGATTTGAGGCAATGGAGGTATACATGATAGATAAGGCTATTGATGAAAATTTGGATTTGGTATTGGCCATTAGAAAACTCAAGAGAGAAAAGGAGCAACTCTCTAAATCATTGAAAAGAAGGAAAGATTTTTTAGTACAAATGGATGTAAATATCTACATTGAAAGAACAATTGAAGACTTATGTCTAGAAAGAAATTCAGATGAAGTTGATGCAACAATCAAAGACCTATTGGAGAAGAATTCCAAGCTCCAAGAAGAATTTAGAAAGATGCAAAGAGAATAAGAAATGCAATTTGTCAAAAACTGTGAAGTCCTAGAACAGAAGGACAAAGCCAAAGAAGTGATAGAAGAAAAGGAAAATGAAATTCAACAACTATCCCTTTAACAAGAAGACTTTATTGATCAACTCAATAATGAAAATCAAGAGCTTATCAATCTAAGAACATAGAATGAAAGACTTCAAAATGATCACAACATTGAAAAGAAAACTAATGAAAGAATGATGAAATCTCAAGAAAGCATGGATCAATTAAATAAGAAAAGTCAATATAGACTCAAATGAAAAGTTGGATTAGGATATTCAGAAGAAGGTGACTCATTTCAACAAGGAGCTCAAAAGAAAAAAAGGACTTCTTGCAATCATTATGGTAAGTTAAGTCATACATCAAATAAATGCTAGAGCAATGGTAAAGAAAAATTCAATGGAAAGTGTTACTATTGCAACAAGCATGCACATAGAGAAAGTGAATGCACAAAGAAACCTAAGTTTGAAGGAAAGTGTCACAATTGCAAGAAACAAGGACACAAATCTTTAGAGTGCAAAACTAAGAAATGGAACCCAGTAGAACAAATTATCACTACGGTGGTGAGTTTGGGCACATTGGAGCAAAGTGTGTGAACCATCACATGAGGAAAAGAGATACTATAAAAAGATGTTTTATTTGTACAAAAATTGGACATCTTTACAAGAACTGCATGAGCATAGGAAGAATTGAAGATGAAAAGAAAGCCAAATTAAAGTTGAGAATATTAGGAAAAAAAGAGAGGAAGCAATGGGTACTAAAATCTCCAAAGAATGCAAACCAAAGTCATGCAATTTTTGACACCCAAGTCAGTAAGTTGGGTGGCCCAACCATTTTAACTTAGTTCCCTATGAAGATCACCAGAACTATGATTTAAAAGAAGTCATCTAACATCAGTTCCAACCAGCAAGTAGAAAGATCCATATCAGCATTCAAGATGCACAAGGATCACCAAGTGGTAACAAAAATTTGAGACCTTATCGAGCATGGTCAAGTTATATATCATTTCATAATGCAAATGCCAAATTGGTGATTCTACTGAGTACCAAGATCAAACTGAATGGTGGTAATGCTATCGAGTTTTGAAGTTCTCTAAGTTGGTAGTTCTTATCGAGTCAGGAGACTTTATCGAGTTAAAGGTGTCTTTCAAGCATTAAAGACCAAACTTAGTGGAGGAAAACCTATCACCAGGCAATTATATGTACGAAGCATTAATGACAATTGAAAATAGGAAATTCATTAAAGGGTAGAAATCGAATGAATTGTTTCATCGCAAATTTTCAGAGCATAGAGTGAAGAGAAAATTCAGAGTTTTAGAGTGATTTGAGTAATTGTTATTGAAGATTCTCCCATTTTTGAAACCCTACCAAGTGATAGAATATTTGAGCACAAAAATGAAGAAAGGATAAAAAATGTTGGTTCATGGAATGGATTGTAAGGCTCTCGCATTCAAGTTGAGCCAACAATTATAGAGGCATTAGATCCCATTGGAGTACAATTGTAAATTCTACCCAAGGTACTTCTTGTCCAAGATATATGTTTATTATATCATTGTTCTATCCAAGAACTTGGAACCCTAGAAATGAATGAAGCATTCAATAAGCTGTGTGGATAACATTCTCAAACCTAAGCATAATCATTTGGAAACAAAGGGCTTAACATATATTCTACATATGCCAAAGGACTTTCAAGTCAAGTGGATCAAATTTATTCTCAGCTAAGTTCATAATGGATAATTATAGTTAGATCACCCTATCTTGATAACAAAGAAGATGATACACATAATCGTTGGATTGTCCATGTTTAATAAAGCTATGACCACTAAAACCCTAGGTCAGGCAAAACTAACAAAGCATACTCTTGCTGAGTGGGACAAAAGATGCATGTAGTTAAGTGGCATGGAAAACATTGAGTTGAAGTTTGGGATCCATGTGATTGCTCACAAGATATATAGCTCAAGTCGGTTGAACAACGTGTCATGTGAGGTTGTTGATCTAGCATACAAGGTGGTGAAGAATAACTTGTCTTTCGACCTTGTCAAGTAGTTGTTGAACCAATTCAACAAGAATATAAAAAGCATCAGAATGTCAAAGAACAAACTATTTAAGTTTGGTTCTCTTTTTACATGTCTATTTTTCTTTGTTCAAAAGTTTTTCCCTTCCAAAGGATCTATAGTATGGAGAAAGGATGTTCTAGTATTATACCAAATCAATTAATACATAGTAGAAATGGGTGAAATTTTTAGCAGCATTATAGATAATTACTTTGAGTCATTCAAGGAAAAATATAAATAGATTTAGGATACCTAGGAAGCTTGTAGAAGACTATGAGAAAGACATCTATTTCATGGTTGACTATTACAAAGTTTATATTCAAGCAGTCAAACCTAGAGTGGCATGGGTTAAGCCTCTATAATATGAGGTTAACATTGATGACACTGAGGATATCATTGAAGCTCTACTTAATGAATTTGTGGATCCTAAAGCCACTTATTTTGGAGCATATGATGAGGTAATGACAAAATTAAGCTTGAGGTAAAGCTACCTCAAGCAATAAACATAGGAAGGAAAAGGATAGAGAAAACGATCAAGAATACCAAGTCATCAAGCTCTCCTCTAATGATTACCAAGGGTAAAGGAGATTATGTAGAAGATGAAGATGAAGAGGATGAAGTAGAGGAAACTAAATCTAAGAAAGAAGAGCCTCCCAAAAAGAAGGGGAAGGTTATTATAAGAAAACTTGCTAAGTCCTCCCTTGAAGTGTTTACAAGAAGAGAAACAAAGTTCAAAAGGAAGCTGAAGTTGGGTGAAGATGAAGCAAAATATATTATCTTTAAAAGGTCTACACCTACACTTCAAGAAAAATTAAAGAAGATAGAAGAAGGAGCAGACATGGCGTGTTTTAAGTCTCTTAAGTATGAGACTAGAAGTAAAGAAGAGAAAAATAAGATTGAGGATATAACCTTATGGAAAAATTAGGCAAGTGGAAATACTCACCTTATGAGGTTTCACAACAAATTTCTGATGAATTTTTGAATGTAATTAAACCTAGATGGGACAATGCAATGAAGACTGCTAAGGAAATCTATGAAAAAACTTTGAGACAACTTATGGGTATGTGCACCAAGTTGTGGTGCCAAAAAGGTGACACCCCCCCCCCCCCCCCCCTTTTTTTTTTTTTTTCCAATTTTCTATAGCGTGTATGTGCTATGGCTCAAGTAACCCAAGCCATAGTGCATATGCACTTTAAATTTTTTTTTTTAATAAATGGGTTGCATACCTGCAACCCATTCATTTTCACTTCTTTTTCTTACCTCTCCTTGTAGCAGCATGTATGTGAATTGTAAGAAATCAAACTTTTCACCACTTGACTTGCCAATATGCCTCCTCATCGGTGAAGTTCGAGATCATGAGCACGCCATATATTATCTAAATTTCTTTTGCATTTTTTGATATGTTTTTAATATTGTTTTGTAGGGTTTTTACAATTTTTCTTTAGATTTGTTTATTTATTTAGATTCTAATTGATTTCTTATTAGGAAATATCAATAATGAACTGGAAAATCCCCAAGAAGCTCCAAACCCTCAAGAAAATCAAAACCAAAACCCTCCACAAGAAGAACAACAAATTTTGTAGCTTGAACCAATTGCAAGTCCTCCACTTGGCACACAAGAAAATACAATAAATGAAATAGAAAGAGGCAAATCTAAATTAGAAGGACTCATTGGTCAATTGAAAGAATGTGGAAAAACCAATCCAATGAGAGCTCAATTGACATCATCCCTCGAATCCATTAAGACCTAGATAGCTTATCTTAGTGGTGAGTTAGATGTTTGGCAGGTTAAGAGGGATGAACAAAAAAGATTTTATGCAAATAAATTGTCATATCAAGATGTTAAAAAAAAAGAAATACCAAAAGGTAGAATATGTACATTAATTAGAAAACCTAGTGAACAAAATACTATTAGAGAGGGTACTAAACGGTTCCCCATCCATTGGTGCATACATGATGCTAATAGAAATAATTTTTGGGATAGATGGTGGATGGTTTTTGATGCCCCTCCTTACAACAATCACGAGGTCCCTATGTATTTTTTAAAGAAATTGTATTGTGAGTTTGTCCTTGGGGAGATCC
The DNA here is from genome assembly GCA_028749045.1 of Cupressus sempervirens. Classification (NCBI taxonomy): domain Eukaryota; kingdom Viridiplantae; phylum Streptophyta; class Pinopsida; order Cupressales; family Cupressaceae; genus Cupressus; species Cupressus sempervirens. The sequence continues at coordinate 112,656,735 of CM053791.1, read as the reverse complement.
CCAATTATTTTGATATATTAGACTCCCAGGGTAGAGGTGGGTGGTCATCATTTGAGAGGCCAGGGGCATGTCATGACCCTAATGTAGTTAGGGCACCTATGGTCAAGCCACAGGGTGAGCATGTGACTACATGTAGACGCCAGTGCTCTATGGACCATTAATGCTTTGACGTAGACCCTCACCCATTGCATAAGTCCATTAGTTGAGGGGGAACCTTCTATGCATTCTGGTCACATGTGCACATCATGTGTATCCTTATGCACATTTGGCACTCATGCTGGAGATGGTGTGGATGATGGGCTCATCACTGATCAGTTCCTGAATGACACATTTGGCATTGAAACATAGGTAAATTACAATTATAATTTACTAATTTGATCACATTTTATATGTACAGTGAATGATTAATTAATTAGCATCTATTGATATTGTTCAAAATTCAGGGTCAGGGTGTTCGCAAGCCTAGTAGTGATCCCCTAGCACCATTTTATCCCCTATCCATAGAGTCTAGAGGTATGTATCAATTTAATCATTTAAATTAATACATATATTTATTAAGTAATCATATTAAGGATTGACAAAAAAATTATGCATGTGCATCAGTTCCCTACAGGATTGCCAACATTTACTACGGACTCAAAGCGTAGACATCATATGAGCTTCGTAGAGGTACATTTGTTTCATGTTAATTTAATTCATTTGATTATATTTGTTTCATGTTTCATGTTACATGTAACGTGTATTGTATGACATGCAACTCATGACATCAGACACTCCTCATCTCTGACAGTTTGTTGTTCGTGGAGTGGCTGTAGCTATGGCTAGTTCACAACCATTGACTGAGGTATGAAAGAATTTTCTTGGTTTTAGTTGTTGTTTATAATAGTTAGTATCAAAATTTCTAATGTTATTTATAAGTGATTATATTGATTGAATTGTTGTAGGGTCTCGTTACACCTGATCATCCACAAGCCTTCGAGGTGAACTTGTAGAGCGACTATTTGATGGTGGTAAGAAAATAATTAAAATTGTGTGTACATATATTTGATTTCAATGTATAATAATTATTGATTCATATCTACTTTTTTTGTATCAGCTCGAGTTAGAGAAGAGCTTCAATAAGAGGATGAGTGAGCGTGTGAGGAAGACCCCATCATCGCCACCGTCTCCCTCCACACAATGACATAAGACCTTGAGAGATTTTTTTCCTTCCCCTCATGGGAAGGAGAAGATATAGTTGATATACATGTATATGTATAGGCATCAGTGAACATATATGTTGGATTTTATGTCAGTGGACATATTTGATATACATTTGATGTATATATGGCATTTTATATTTGATGTATGACATTATTAGACTTATGACATTATTGGTTAATATATGATATGTTTGTTCATGTATGACGTTATTGGTTATCATAATAAATTATGTGTTTGTTAGTGTACATGACATTATTGGTTATCATATTATATTATATGTTTGTTCATGTATGGCATTAAATTAGATATGTTTGTATACGAAATTAGATTAGATATGTTCATGTATGACATTAAATTAGATATGATCATGTATGACATTAAATTCAATACCTAATCAGTTCAAAAATTTGATAGAATATTGATTAACAATAAACTTTATCACTGTTTAAGCATAAGTTTATCATTTCCAATATGTCATCGTCATATGATTTATGATCTTGTTCATGTTTAAAGTTTTCCTTCTGTATCATTTTTTTATCAAGTTTAATTCAATACCTAATTAGTTTGAATTTTTTATATAATATTGATTAGCAATAAACTTTATCAGTTTTAAAACAGCTATTTTATCCCCTTTCTTATGTTTGAACTTGGTGTGGGGCCTTATGTTATCTCCTAGCTTAGGGGAGTGGGGTAGTAAGGTTCCATGGTTGGGTGGAAAGTCTTTTATCCATTGAGTATTTTTCCAGAGTTTTTCAAGAGCCTTGGATGATCTTTCTTCCCACATTCCAATTTTGCATGTGTGTGACTAGATGTTGCAACATCATATTTTTGTATCATGACTATGATATAATACTTATGAATCCATTTTGTATAGAGATCATGTTGGATGATAAAAATGTTAGAAGTATATGAAAACATGATACATAATGATTACTTGCTCCTTGTAATATGTATATGTACACATGCTTAGCTGCAATAAAGAAGAATGGGTATATCAAGATGATTGTCCTTGGTATGCTTATGTGATTTTTACGCTATCTAATTATAATAATGGATTCAATTATTTATAATGAAATCTTGTTCATATATTTATGATGGTTTTTTACTTATGGGAAATTATGTATGCCTTTCTAGTAGTGATGTTTGGGAACCTATAAGAACTTGGTTGTTGAGTTAATATAGAATATTCATATATTTAATCAATGAGATGTATCAAAATATTTAATGTTAGAAGAATTGAAAATGAAATGTATGTGCTTCAATTTTGTGTTAAAAATAGAATAAAATTTATTCCAATTTTACCCTTATTAGTTATGTGATCTCTTAGGTTCCGTGCCAGGGGGATACAAGGAAGAATTACTCTCTAGATTTCTAAGATTACTGGATGGATTTCTTGTAATATTTTGGTTATTGAAATTGAGACTTGTGATGCCTTTGATTCTAGGTGTAGATAGGCCACAAAAATTACAAGGTTAAATTTACTACTAGTCTATTTTAGTTTTTAAATAACACACACACACACACACACACACACACACACACACACACACACACACACACACACACACACACAAACACACACACACACACATATGGTGCAGGGTACTCAAGGCACTCAAGGTCTTCATTAAGCATTCTCAAGGATTCTGCATCATACCACCTTTCTAGGTGTCTCTTCAACAAGTTGATAAGATCATAGGAATAAGATCATACCACCTTTTTAGGTAATAGGAATAAGATCATGTCATAACAAGCACATTTGTAAAGGCTCAAGGTTCATTTAGTGTTCATATAAACCATGAATCCTTAGATATATATAAGGGAAAAAATAGGTTTAGAATAAGGAATATATTCCAAATAATGTTGAAAAGACCTTAGAATAGGTTTAGGTAAGTTTTAGGTAGGTTTGAAAGTCTTAGGACCTCTTGGTTTGAAAATTGCAAAAATGCAACAAAAGTTGCTAAGCAATTTTTTGTCAAAAGTTGCGAATTAGGGACGAAGAAGTTTGAACCAATTATAACTATTTCTATGGTAGTTAATTGGTCAAGCAAGAATATAAATGTAACACCCAACCTTACCAAAAGAATAGGTTGGTCTAATGTACGGATTTTTGCAAGTTTTAAGAAAATTTATTGGTTTTTTGGCTCTGAATTGCTGCATTCTCACTCACATGTGTTATATGGATTGGGATAGGATGTTGAATGGTCAAAGGAGAAAATTTATTGATTCCTCTATCCTATGCACTTTATTTGAGGTTTATTGGTGATTTCTAAGAAAAGTTAAGGCATTTTTTCTAAAATCAGTCTAGAAACCCTAGGTTTAAGAGGGTTTTGTGCAAATGGACCTATAGCTTTAAACTGTATAGTTAAAATGGTACAAAACCCAATGGAAATGAAACCCTTGGGAGTGTTCTTACAGATTTAAAAAGTTGGAGTTGAAAAACCAAGGGAAGGTAATTTTACTTGCAAGCCCTAGGCCAAATATTTGCATGTATTTGGTCCTAAATTGAAGGAATTTGAGTTGTTAGAGTTGTAGCTGAAGGAAACCAACTAAGTAAAGGTGGATTTGGTGTTTAAATAGTCCCTAGAAGAGATATTAAGCCCTGCACCTAATTCCTAAACCCATTCTTTTGGTCCTCCTCTGAAAACCAAGCCTTTTAGGGCCCTATTAGGTCTATGTACTTTGGTGGATCCTTGGAGTGATAGAGTGGATCAAGTTTTGGTCTTGGGATATGTTTTTAGGGGTATTAAATCTCAAAAAAATCCACTATACCTTCAGTGATTGAATAGACTATTCAAGTGAAAACCTTAAAATTTCATGTTTTGCCTAGTAGCCCTATTTTTGCAAAGTTGTTGTTTGGTCACCATTCTAAAGGGTGGGTTGTGTTGAAAGGATTGGTTTGAGGTCCTTGAGGTTGGGAGAAGCCCTAGAAAACACCTCTAGGTGTTAGAACTCTTGGCGAGTCTTTAAGGAGATTGTTGATGATTTAAACCTAGTTGCCTAAAGGGTAAAGGAATTGTATCCTTCCACTGTACAACTCTACATCAGTATATATATATTAGAAATAATGATAATTCAAGAGTAAAAAAAAATTCCAATTCAAAACATAAATTATTACATATAGCCAAAAATTTATCATTTGCAATTTATGTCATTGTCATTTTGATTTATGATCTTCTTGTTCATGTTTAAAGCCCGCCTTCTATGTTATGCATCTAAAATTTTATCATAAATTATTATTACAAACATATAAAAAATATAAAATTGAAAACAATACATTACATTAATTCCAAGGTTTAGTTATGATGTAGAGCCTAATAGGATTCTCAAGGTTTCATTAATTCCATATGTTAGATCTGCCATCATAGAATACCAATTGTAATGGGCACTCACATGTATTCTAATGCATATATCTCCTTATATGTACAATTGGTCAATGTTTTACCTTATAGAAGATAGAATTTTATAGGTAGAATGATGGAGAGGTCAGGGCACAATAAGCACAATTCTGATGTCAATCCAACAAGACAGATTATACACCCAAAATTCTACACCTTGACACAACAATAACACTAATGGATCATCATTAATCCATACATTTTTACACTAGAAAACTTGGCTTCACACCCATGAATGGTGGATTCTCACAAATAAGGTTGATCAGTACGTTAAGGGGTTCATCCGAACACTAAAACTAAGGAACCATGGACAAACAACAACTCGAACACAAATTTCATAACTTTGTCCTCATAATGCAACATCTAGGCTACTAGCCCTTCTAAAGACAAATTAGGCAACTAGTACCATATCTTCCAAATGACCTTAGGAAATAATTAGCATTCCAAGTACCCTTTATTGAGTTTTTTATATCCCAAAAGGGCAAGTGTTGAAGCCATTTACAAGCCTTCCAAAATTGGACTATTATACATGCCTAATTACCCCAATTAGGTCACCTTAACAAAGGAAGTACCAAAAATCTAGTGAGAAAGACCAAACCAATGCATCCAATGATTGGGTTAGGACAAGGGAAGGTAGATTCTAAAGTTTCACTTACTGCTTCAAATCTCAAGGCATGTAAATTAGCAAATTCCATAATGCAGTAGAGTTATCACATGGTAATGCCAACTCATTTGTCCAAATTCCATAAAGTAGATCAAATGCATAAGATAATCTTGTCAAAACTTAAGAGACAAGGAAACAATCAAACCCCAGTAGTACTCTCGGTTGAGCACACTTAACTATAAAGTTTCCTCTATGGTTAAATTCACTCTTCTTGCAACACAATTTGCAAAACCTTCACCACGTGTTGTGCCTTATGAACCATTCATTAGAATTCCCCTTAAGCTCATTGATTGATAAGTAGGAGACATTTCTACAAGAAGTCAAATTGTGACATTGCTATCAAAATTCAATTATGTAGTATTTGAGACAAATTCATTGACCCATGTTTCATGATTACTGGTTTATATGAACTGATCTCTCATGATAATGATTTGAACACTTAACACTCATTGAATCCAATTGATGCTTAGAGAGGTGAAGGACCAATACTTCTTGGGAGGTCACCCATCCTAGTACTACTCCAACTCAAGTGCACTTAACTAAAAAGTTTCCTCCATAGTTAAAACCACTCTTCTCTCAACTCCATTTGTAAAAGCTTCATCAAGTGTTGTGTCTTATGAACCATTCATTAGTAATCCCCTTAACCTTGTTAATTGATAAGTAACATATATATTCCACAACATGTCAAATTCTGATATTTCTATCAAGATTGAACTATGTTGTTTTTGAGTCAAATTCATTGACCCATGTTGCATGAGTAGCGGTTGAATAGAACACGCAGGACTCATTGGATTCCTACTTATCAATTAACACTCACCAATCTAAATAATACACTACACTATCCCGTCAGCTCCTAAAAGCAGTAATTTGTACGTCACACGCTAGCAATCATCACAACACAAACTAAATGAATTATAAATCCCAAATCATGCACTATTGCAAGTCCTCTACCATGCTTTATGCTCTGAGATATGCCGCTTCAAAGATTGTAGCTCTATGACATTTAGTGACCCTTAGGGACATTTCGATTCGGTGTGCCCGAGAATGATTGAGCACTGAAGGAGATGGGAGGAGGTTGGGGATAGGGTTTACCTAGCCACCCAGAGCTAACAAAGTAGACTATTTGATCCCATGATAAAAGGTGAGAGAGATTTCACAGTTAGCAACTTTGTACTGACCAACACTACAAGTTTTAGCATCACCCGAGATGGTGTCACAAAATCAAAATGGAGTATGATCTCTAAAAAGTGAGAGAGGTTATTGTAGGTCTCTACAACATAGTCCTATAAGAACTAAAATAGCATCCATACCTCACATGAGCTCCAAGATATGCCACTTCAAAGATCACAACTCTATGGCATTTAGTGACCCTTAGGGACATTTCGGTTCGGCGTGCCCGAGAATGTTCAACCGCTCAACGAGATGGGAGAAGGTTGGGGATAGGGTTTACTTGACAACCCAGAACTAACAGAGTAGACAATTCAATCCCATAATGAAAGGTGAGAGAGATTTGGTAGCTGACATCTTTGTATTGGCCAACACTACAAGTTTCAACATCACTTGAGATGGCATCGCAAAATCAAAATGGAGTATGATCTCTAAAAAGTGAGAGATTATTGTATACCTTGCACAAAATCTAAGATATGTCCTGTCAAAGATCACAACTCTATGGCATTTAGTGACCCTTAGGGACATTCTGGTTTGGCATGCTCAAGAATGTTTGAGCACTCAACAAGATGGGACAAGGTTGGGGATAGGGTTTACCTAGCCACCCAAAGCTAATAGAGTAGATAGTTCAATCCCACAATGAAAGGTGAGAGAGATTTGGCAACTGGCAACTTTGTAATGGCTAGCACTACAAGTTTTAGCATCACCCGAGATGGCATCGCAAAAAAAAAATGGAGTATGATCTCTAAAAAGTGAGTGAGGTTATTGTAGGTCTCCACAACATGGTCCTATAGGAACTAGAATCATCGATACTTCACATGAGCTCTGAGATATGCCTTGTTAAAGATCACATCCCTATGACATGGTTCTATAGGAATTAGAATCATATCCATACCTTGCACAAAATCTAAGATATGTCCTGTCAAAGATCACAACTCTATGGCATTTAGTGACCCTTAGGGACATTCTGGTTTGGCATGCTCAAGAATGTTTGAGCACTCAACAAGATGGGACAAGGTTGGGGATAGGGTTTACCCAGCCACCCAAAGCTAATAGAGTAGATAGTTCAATCCCACAATGAAAGGTGAGAGAGATTTGGCAACTGGCAACTTTGTAATGGCTAGCACTACAAGTTTTAGCATCACCCGAGATGGCATCGCAAAAAAAAAATGGAGTATGATCTCTAAAAAGTGAGTGAGGTTATTGTAGGTCTCCACAACATGGTCCTATAGGAACTAGAATCATCGATACTTCACATGAGCTCTGAGATATGCCTTGTTAAAGATCACATCCCTATGACATTTAGTGACCCTTAGGGATGTTTTAGTTCGACATGCTCGAGAATGTTTGAGTGCTAAATAGGATAGGATGAGGTTGGGGATAGGGTTTACCCAACCACCTAGAGCTAACATAGTAGACAATTCGATCCCATGATGAAAGGTGAGAGAGATTTGGTAGTTGTCAACTTTGTACTAGCTAACACAAGTTTTAGCATCACTCGAGACGGTGTTGCAAAATCAAAATGGAGTATGATCTCCAAAAAGTGAGAGAGGTTATTGTATGTCTCTAAAAAATGGTCCTATAGGAACTAGAATCACATCCATACCTCACACAAGCTCTAAGATATGTCTCGTCACATATCATAGCCCTATGGCATTTAGTGACCCTTAGGGACATTTTGGTTGGGCGTGCTCAAGAATGTTCAAGTACTCAAAGGGTTAGGATGAGGTTAGGGTTAGGTTTTAATTGACTACCTAGAGCTAATGAAATAGACAGTTTGATCCCATGACCCTTTTTCCACTAAGTGGCAAATTTGAGCAACTTTTACAACTTTCAACAATGCAACTTTGCACAAAAAGTGCAATTTTTACATTTTTCACTTGATTCCAATTCTAAAACTTGGAAAAGGTTTGGAAATAGTAAAATAACTTGTTTCTAAATGATCATCCCTTCACCAATTCTCAAACTCTTGCAAAGTTGTTAGTATTTTTGCAATTTTGCTTTGACAACTTTTGCAAATTTTTGCAATTTTTGACATCTTAACTCCTAGACACCTAAAACTTAACCTAATTACCTTAAGGACCTTTATAACCTTCTAAGAAACCCAACCACTCCTAGGAATCCCAAATCACAAGGAAAACCTATCACAAAGACAACTAATCACTAGTTGTTCTTAAGGGCATCACAGGGCTTATTTGACACAAAACCCCACAAATACAAATATTGACTAGGGGTGACTTCCAAGAATGGAAAGGGTCTATTTAGGTCCAAACTAACATGAATCCAATATTATATTCAAACTATGCAACTTTCATTGGCTAGTTGCTTCATAAACTCAAGACTTGGCTTGTAGCCTTGAACATGGAAAATCACAAAGATATGCTCACAAACCAAAGAAAAGAACTAGTGATTTGGATACCCTTTTTGGTTTTATACAACATACTAAAGCCTTGGGATCTTGAGAGAAGTATGCAACAACTAAGTTTTTTAAGGCTCACTTAGGAATGTAGGCAATTAGGCATCCATTAACAAAGAAAGTACCATAACCCTTGATCCAAACTTCAATCTAGAAATTGGAACATGAGGGAGATCATGTAAGATGATCACTTGCCAATTTTCAAGCCTTGAAACCTTCTCTATAGCGAGTTATGGAAGATGTTGCTATGAATTTCTAGCATGCACATGGATCTTGCATGCCTAGGGCATCAAGTTTTTCTCTCCAACCTCATTATTTTGACCTAAAACCAAAAATAACATGAAACACATTGTCCTAACTCAGATTCCACCAAGGGTCATTAATTTCCCATGGTGGAATCTCAAGATATGAGGGAAAATAGATGAAACCTTAGGTAATGGCACAAAATGGGGACAACAGTTAGAAAAATGGGCATATCTTGAGTTGTAGAGAAACTTAGAACCTTATTCCAAGTACAAAAAAAAGAAGATTCAAAAAGCTATCCAACCATACTAGATATCCGTACTTACATGTGATTAACTTGACCAATGAGCTAGCGTTTTTCATGAATTCGAGTATAATAATCTATCTTTTGTTATGATTGAGTTCAATATTTTAGTGTTCTTGTTGATTAGTGTTAGAGTTGATAAGTGGTTGTGACGATTGGAGGAAATCTATTTAAGGTTTCCACAAGAGGAGAAAACTATTGTATGGACGGGTGAACATCATACATTGAATAAAACTCATAATTTATGCCTTTTTCTCTGTTGTTTCAATTGTGGATAGGTAGGAGTGAAAGTTTGGTATAGTTGGATAAAGGATTGAGTTAACGTTCCATTACATTTGGTTTGAAGTCTTTATCTTATCTACAAAAAAAGTTACATCAGTTTTTGTAGAGGTTGGTCAGATTTACCCTAAATCTGAGGGTTTCTTCAAGATGGCCTCCTAACTTGCAATTTCACTGTGGGATTTCAATGCCACTTTGGGGAATGCAAGTTAGGATAGTTTACTTCAAGATGGCAGATATTCAAAACTATAGGTTTAGGTTACCTATTTTTACTAGCAAGCCCTAGACTGAACATTGCTATATGTCTAGTCTAGATTTGAAGAAGAAAGAAGGTTTACGCTTCCAAATTGATTAATTTGACCTAGGTGAAGGGTGTAGGAGAATTAATTGGATGTAAAGAAGAGTTCCAAGGAATGGAGTTAGATCTATGAACCCATTTACTCATACTTCCTTTGTAACCTAGCCTAATCTGGCCAATTAGGTCTGTGACTCAAAGTGGGTGTTAGTTGGTGTTGGAACAGAGTCAGAGTTTGATCTAGACCTTCCTTTGCCATTGGATCTTTTGCCCCTAAATGTCCCTCTATTAGCAGACTCACTTTCAACATTTGAACCACTAGATTCCTCTTGTTAAAGATAAAAGCATGTTAGTCATAATATCATTATTGGTAACAATGTTCCAAATGCAAAAAATTATTTGTTTGAGCTTCTAGTAATGATAGAGTAGCTTACTGAACATGGCTTGATCAATCTTGGAAACTTCTCCCATTGTATCCTTGCTTTCGCCAATTTGAAGTTTCTGGTTACATGCGCACAATCATGACTTTACATCACAAAGCATTCACATTCTAAAAATTTTCATGTTCTTTCATTACATTTTGATCTAAACAACAAATTCTAAACTTTCACTTTTAAAAATGACTAATCTAAAAATGGGTCCTATTAAAGAATCTAATATAAATTCAAATAAGGTATCTAGATTCTAAACAAATCGAAACATAAAATCTATGATTTAAACTTATCTCATCACTTACACATCATAACAATATGGTCCACCTTGTCATGTGGACAGTCTTGGGGGAGAGGTTGCAACATTGTATTTGGATCCAATTGATCACTCTTTCTCTCTCTCCCTCTCTCCCTATTCAATCTAATGAGCCAACTAGATCTTCTCTACATTTTAATGTCTCAAGTATTTCTTGGTGGTCTAACTCGTGAACTTTCCAAAGAATCTTATTATGTGTTTTTCCACCATATTTTATCAAGTGGACATTTGATGCAACAACAAGGTTTGAACAATGAAGAATCTTCCTCTTTGTTTGCCAATCCTTGAATAACCTCAAGTTAGGGTTTTTCATAGAATATCATCTAAGCCATGTGCCAGTCATAATGACTACACCGACATGGTACTCTAAACCTTCACCATCTATAACTGAGTGATCCAATTTTTGTTTGACTTGGAGATAATGACAAAAATGATAATTTGTCCCTTCTTCATTGTCTTTAGGTGCAATAACAACAAAAACATGGCCTACAGTGACAAATGTATAAATGCGATCATTAATTTAGAAAATACTTAGGTAAAAGTTATAAAGTTACATATTGAAATTAAAAAGATAAATAAATAAATATATTACTAGGTTGCAATAGATCAGACAAGCAGTCAAAGTCAATAGATGAATCCATCTGTACCATTTTTAGTGCTTGTGGGGGACGATAGGTGTCAATTGGGTCCAAAACTCATATATCCCATTTGTTCACCCATTTAGTTGACTTACAGTCATCCTAATTTTCCTTTGCACATGATGAAAAATAGCATGCCATTTTTTCTATGTGGATACTCTATGAAATTGCATCAAAGCTTCTAAAAAAGCGCAACTCACTGGATCCTGTTAGTGTGCAATAATCCCGATATGGTGCAATGTTAGTATTATCTATCAACCAAAAAAATCTACGAACTATAGAATCACCTTCCTTACCTAGACCCATTGTAGTGTTACACCACTGGATGATGGATTTTGCATCTGTCAATATTGCTCCATCTTTATACTTTAGTTCTTTATGAGCTAAGGCTCTTTTGATAGATGCGCCTGCACCATTGTGCTCTCCCTTTCCATGACTAGCCTCTATGAAATTCCACATATATTAAAATCTACACAATCTGTGCATCCTACTAAACCAATAAAATATCGTACATTCTTGAATTGAGATGCACAATTATCTGACCAAATAATGTGTTGACGATATGTGATGCCCCTATTAGCCAAATCTCCATAAAATAGTTGAAAACAACCCTGTACAAACTTTGTAGAATGTGATCAATCATCACTGAAGTAAAAATGGTACTCCCTCAAAATCTTCCAATCATCTTCTGTACTTATAGGTGAATGCATGAATGTTATGTGAACAAATATGGAAACTTTTTGAGAAGTATAATACTTTTCTTATACCTCATTTTGTGGTTGTAGTGTGTAGTTCTCTGCGAAGTCTACAACTAAAATAATGGTATCCAATGAAAATGTATCCTTGCACAACTTGAATTGCAAATCCAACCATCGAGCTCTCTGTGTATGCCTTGCATATTTGTAAATAATCTTTTCACGAAAAATATTCATGAACTCATACACTAGAATCTTTTCAATGAGTAAATCACATCTTTTGTCCTGTTTCCCATCTTTTAGAGCATATGTCACTGTCTTAAAATTTTTCTAATCTACTATTTCATTTCCAATTGCATGTGTACTATCCATATGTTGACAAGTTGATAAAAGTTGCAAAGAACCACAAAATAAGCATGTACCATCCAAGCATGATGTCTTGTAAAATTGTTGGCCATCCCCTATTTGACATAAAATTTTGGATATGAATTCCCTTGAAGATCTTGGTAGCTCATTCATGTCACAATCCTGCAAAACAAACTTGGAATGCAAAAACACAAATATACGCCTAAAAAAATCAAAATGGTTAGAAAATTCAATATGTATCCTATAGCAACAAGTTTTGTGTGTGTGATTTATCTTGACATAAAAAGGTTTACCCATCTCAAAAAATCTTTGACTTATTTGAATTTGAGGATACATACCAATAAATTTTTCAAGAAATTGTGTTTGAGTTGAGTTGAAAAAATGTTTCACATTTTGGTTGTGATTTTGACTACCAATCCTCCTTACAACATCTCTTTGATTAGGGGAAACACGTGTGTTATTTTTCCAAAAATCTTGAATCAATGATTTCAAAGCTTCATTAATTTCTTTATCCTTTCGTGGTAGTCTATTGCTAAATGTCCATAACTCAATTTTTGTTGGATCTTCCAATCTCTCACGCCTTAGCATGGTTCTCCTCAGAGTACCTCTACCAATTTTAAATATTTTTCTTGTCTTTCTTATGAGTCAAGCTTTCTTCATTTGGCTACTTACTATTGTTGATGTAAGTACTCGTCTTGTGATATTACTATCTTTGGTGTGTGATTTAGAACCCACTTTGTCATAAGAACTCGTTAGATTCTTTACAATGCTTTTTTTATTTGAATCGTCCATCATTCTTAGCCCAAGAATCTTCATGATAGGCCTAAATTTAAAATTCCTCATCATTTCAACAAATAATTGGCATTGACTGTAATATTTAATTCTTCAAAAAATAATCTCCACATACGATTAACTTTTCTTTGACAAGTACGCTTGCTAATCTTGTCAGGCACTGATTTCAAAATGTTAGTATCAATATCAATCAAATATTTTGGTCTTCTAGAATGAATTCTAAATGGTGTTATAATCTCTTCCATTCCTTGAACATTGTGAACATCAATAGAAGGTTGAGTGTATTGCATACCTTGAATCGAAGTTGGTGTGCCTTGGCAATAAAATGCAAAAGATGGAATATCATCTACTTGATGTGTTGATGTTGTGTCTTCAACATGACATGATGGAGTGTGTACATTGTCGGATCTAAAAATTAGTATCTCTTCAATATGAGAGGATGATGTGACTCCAACATTGGAATATGGTGTAGCTTTACAATTCAATTTTCTTCTTGAGTGTAACAATCTCATTCGTTCTCTTTGTCTTTTCAATTCTTCCTCTTTGTTTCTTTGTATCGGTGGTTCTTGATCCTCTTCGAAAGTCAATTCTTCATTATTGCTTTGCAATTTTCTTTGTTCATGTAGTACTTTAATTTTATCTCTTTTAATTGCCAAATCTCTCTCCCTATCTTCATTTGTTTAAGTTTTTGGTTTCTTCCTTGGCATGATGATGATTTCTACATGTCATATTATTCAAACATCTGAATTACTTACAATGTGTAAATTACAAATTATTCAAACACATATAAAAATTACAATTATTTGAATGAATACACAACATATATCAAACAACTTGTCAAATTTCTAACCATTTTGAAATAACATTTCATTCAAACACACAAATTTCAATGAATTCACTATATATTAAACATGTCAAATTATAATCAAATTTGTATCTATATATCAACAAACAATATTTAAAAAGGATTGCACTAACCTTTTCTATACAAGGAATATTCAAAAAGTCTTCAAATCACGTATCCAATGATTGAATTTGGTGTTTGCTACCTTTAGAAAGTCTTCAAATAGTGTTTTCTATGTTGAAACTTGTGATTTCTATCAGAATAAAAGAATGCACAACAAACCAAAAGCAGAAAATGGATGAAATGGGCCCCAAAGTTGCTTTTTGACCATTTTTGGGTGATTTCACATAGTACGCACACACTATAGTGCATATGCACATAAAATGCATACATGCTATAGTGCATATGCACTATGTCAAAACACATCCCTCACTATCCCACAAACTCTCTCTCTCCCTACTCTCTCTCTCTCTTCCCTACTCTCTCTCTATCCCACCAACTCTCTCTCTCCCTACTCTCCCATCCCCTACTCTCTCTCACTCTCTCTCCTCTCCCATTGTTCACTCTCTCTCTCACTCTCCCTCTCCCATTTCCTACTCTCTCTCACTCTCCCTCTCCTACTCCCTCTCTCATCGCCTACTCTCTCTCTCTCTCTCCACCCTCTCCTCTCTCTCACCCCCCACTCTCTCTCTCTTCCCTCTCCCATCCCCTACTCTCTCTTGCTCTCCCTCTCCCACTACCTACTCTCTCTCTCACCCTCTCTCCTCTCACATCCCCTACTCTCTAGATCTCTCACACACACTCCCATCCTCCCTCTCCCATTGCCTACTATCTCTCTCTCTCTCTCCCATCCCCCTACTCTCTCTCACACTCTCTCCCATCCCATACTCTCACTCTCTCTCTCCCCCATCTTGTTCTCTCTCTCTACCACCTCCTACTCTCTCTCCCATCCCCTACTCTCTCTTACACACACTCCCATCCCCCCCTCTCTCCCTCCCTCTCCCACTCCCTCTCCCACCACCTAGTCTCTCTCCCATCTGCTACTCTCTCTCTCCCCTCTCCAATCCCCTAAACTCTCTTTTATAGATACACACTCCCATCCCCCCTCTCTCTCTCCTCTCCCATCTCCTACTCTCTAGATCTCTCACGCACACTCCCCTCCCCCTCTCTCTCCTCCTCTTTGACTCCCTCTCCCACCACCTACTATCTCTCTCTCTCTCAAGTTCTCTCTCTCCCTCTCTACTCTCTCTCTCCCATCCCCAACTCTCTCTCACACTCTCTCCCATCCCTAATCTCCCTCTTACTCTCTCTCTCTCTCATCCTTGCATTCTATCTCTCCCATCCCATACTCTCTCTTTGTGACCCCCTACTCTCTCTCTCACTCTATCCCATCCTTTCACTTTGTCTCTCCCATCTCGCACTCTCTCTCTGCCACCCCTTACTCTCTCACACTCTCACACTCTCTCCCATACCCTACTCTCTCTCTTTCATATACACACACACACACACTCCCATCCCCCCCTCTCTCTTCTCTCCCATCCCCTACTCTCTAGATTTTTCACACACACTCCCATCCCCCTCTCTCTATCTCCCTCTCCCTACTCTCTCTCACACTCTCTCCCATCCCCTACTCTCTCTCTCACACTCTCCCATCCTTTACTCTCACTCTCTCCCTCTCCCACTACCTACTCTCTATCCTCCATCCCCTACTCTCTCTCTTCCTTCTCCCATCCCCTACTCTCTCTCTTTCACAGACACACACACTCTTATCCCCCCACTCTCTTCTCTCCCATCCCCTACTCTCTAGATCTGTCACACACACTCCCATCCCCCCATCTCTCTCCCTCTCCTTCTCCCACTCCCTCTCCCACTACCTACTATCTCTCTCCCTTTCTACGCTCTCTCTCCCATCTCTTACTCTCTCTCTCCCATACCCTACTCTCTCTCACACTCTCCCATCCCCTACTCTCACTCTGTCTCTCCCATCCCATACGAGCTCTATTTGCCACCACCTACTCTCTCTCACACTCTCACACTCTCTCCTATCCCCTACTCTCTCTCTCTCTTACACACATTCCCATTCCCCCTCTCTCTCCCTCTCCTACTCTCTCTCCCACTACCTACTCTCTCTCCCCCATCCCCTACTCTCTCTCTTTCATAGACACACACACTCCCATCCCCCCTCTCTCTCCCTCTCCCACTCCCTCTTTCACCGCCTACTATATCTCTCTCAAGTACTCTCTCTCCCTCTCTACTTTCTCTCTCCCATCCCCTACTCTCACTCTCTCTCTTCCATACCCTACTCTCTCTCTCTCTCTCTCTCCCCCCATCCCTTACAAGCTCTCTCTACCACCCCCTACTCTCTCTCACACTCTCGCACTCTCTCCCATCCCCTACTCTATCTCTCTTACACACATTCCTATTCCCCATTTCTCTCTCTCTCTCGCACTCCCTCTCCCACCACCTACTCTCTCCCATCCCCTACTCTGTCTCTCTTACACACACTCCCATTCCCCCTCTCTCTCCCTCCAACTCCCTCTCCCATTGCCTACTATCTCTCTCTCTCTCTCTCTCTCTCTCTCACTCTCTCCCTCTCTACTCTCTTTGTCTCTCCCATCTCCTACTCTTTCTCTCTGCCACCCCTACTCTCTCTCACACTCTCACACTCTCTCCCATCCCCTACTCTCTCTCTTACACAAACTCCCATCCCCCCTCTCTCCTTATCCCACTCCCTTTCCATTTCCTACTCTCTTTCTCTCCCATCCCCTACTCTCTCTCTATCTATCTCCCCTCTCCCATTCCCTACTCTCTCTCTTTCACACACACACCCATCCCCCTTCTCTCCTCTCCCATCCCCTACTTTGTCTCTCACTCACTCTCCCTCTCCCACCGCCTACTCTCACTCTCACTCTCCCTCTCTCCCTCTCTACTCTCTCTCTCTGCTACCCCCTAATCTCTCTCACATTTTCACACTCTCTCCTATCCCCTACTCTCTCTCTCTCTCTCTTACCCACATTTCCATCCCCATGTCTCACTCCCTCTCCCACTCCGTCTCCCATTGCCTACTCCCTCTCCCATCCCCTACTCTCTTTCCCCCCTCTCCCATTCCCTACTCTCTCTCTTTCATACACATGCACTCCCATCCTCCTCTCTCTCGCTCTCCCTCTCCCACTCTATCTCCCACCACCTACTCTCTCTCTCCCCCATCCCCTACTCTCAATCTCTCTCTCTCTCTCTCACCCTATACTCTCTCTTTTCTACCCCTACTCTCTCTCACACTTTCTCTCTCTCCCATCCTCTACTTTCAATCTCTCTCTCACATTTGGTACTCTCTCTTTGCCACCCCTACTCTCTCTCACACTTTCTCTCTCTCCCATCCCGTACTCTCTCTGCTATCCCTACTCTTTCTCACTTCCTCTCTCTCCCATCTTGTACTCTCTCCGCCACCCCTACTCTTTCTCACTTCCTCTCTCTCCCATCCCCTACTTTCTCTCCATCTCTCTCTCTCTCTCTCTCTCACACACACACACACACACACACACACATACACACACATACACACACACACAACCATCACCCCCCACTCTCTTGCTCTTGCTTTGCATCTCTTCTTCCTTCTTTATGCACTATTTAGGTTTCAATAGTGGATGCGCACTATAGCGCACACACGCTATTGAGACCAAAATTCAAATGCTTTAAAGGGCATACGTGCTATTCAAAGCTTTGCATTAAAACAAAGCCCAACGCTTGGTTTTTCCTTGGAGATCCAACCCAAAGGTTTGGAGTTTATAAATAGGTCTAAGCCATGTTTTGCTACAAACATACAAAAAATGACTAATTTTTCTTGTGTGTTATCCTTCAAGATTCCTCATGGTTGGGCATCGATAAGATCAGGTTACATGACATTGTAGGTCTCTGTGTTAGCTATATAACCATATAATTTATTTTTAATTTGAACTATTTCAAGCCTTTCATCTATAATTTCTTTTGAATGTATGTTCATTTTTTGTCAAAAACCACCATGTACTAATTAGGTTGTAGATTTTAGCTTGTTCATTAAATTTTGCAACAACTTAGTTTATTAGAAACAAGACTCCATTCTACACACTTTGAAAAAAAAAGTTTTGATTTTAGATTAGTTTTTAATTATTTCTAGGGGGAGCACACAAATATTTCATGTTTTTTGGATGTTTCTAGTTGAAAAATTCATTAAAAAAATACACATTATAAATTTACCCAAAAAATCTAGGATAAACTACATAGTGTTAAGTAACTCTTGACTAGAGCGATTAAAGAATTTCAAAAAAAAAGTTAAAATTTTAGGGGGGCCACACTTTGTACTATGTTATGTTTTTTTGGAATAAACAATACTACTTTCTGTGGCCTCCTTTTTTGAGGACCTAAAACTAAACCATTTTGAAAAAACATTAGTAGTTTAGAAACTAGATTCAAAGGACTAGGACTTTGTTTTTGTCATATCTTAAAATTTTGATCGTAACTATCTTCAAATTCTTGTTGAAGTTCAGAAATTGCTGATTTTAGGAAAAAGGTGTACACTTATACCCCCCTTTTGGCACCACAACTTGGTGCACTTAACCTTATACCGAGTCTCAGTGAAAAGGAGGTGAAGGAATCCTTGAAGCAAAATGATAAGAAGCTCACTCTCAAATTCAACACATGTTTGATATTTCTTAAGGACATTGAATCTCTAATGCAATCTATTTCTACCACATGGAAGGATATCCATGGGTTGCACAAACCTAATAAATTTGTGGTGCATGTTGATGACAAGGATGGTGAAGATGAGGATGTAGAAGTAGAAGAAGTAGAAATAAAGGATGATGAGATAGATGATGTTGAACTTGATGATGAGAAGGAAGGTCAAGAAGCCACAGAGGAGAGTCTTCTAGAAACATAAAGTGTTGAAGAAATTGATGCAGATAAGATTGCAACATTAGTTGTGACTTCATTTGCTCAGAGAAGGCTTCTACCAAGTTGGTTGTGGTTACCACTGGATCACCAAGCACCCAATGAATCTCAAAATCTCTATTGCTGAGTGTTACATTGACTAAAGTAGCCAACACTTCATCTACTAAGTAACAATTTCTTCCAAAATTGGGCTTGACCGAGAAACAACAAGGTATTCCTTTTGTTAGTGGTATTTCTACAATTTTTTCAATATCAAGTGTATCTATAGCTAGTGAGATGAAAGTTGAGAATTAGTCTCAACCAAGCACTAAAGCTCTCAATAAGGGTAAAGAAATTGTTTCTACCATTTCAAAGGTTTAGGGTAAATAAAAAGAGAAAGAAATTGATCTAGATGAGGAAATTGTTATTCCAAATTAGGATATGTCCATCCTCACTCCTGATCAAATGGATACCTTGGTAGAACTCTTGAAGAAAAGGGCTAAGAAACAAAAGCTTAGAGAAGAGAAGAAGAAGAAACATAAAGTTCTTGAGGACATAAAGAGCATATTTGTTGATGCTTTGAGTATTGAGGTTGATAGAAAACAACCTTATCTAGATTAGTTAACTGAAATTATCCACAAGTATAATGAAGATTTGAATACACAAGAAAAATTGTTGTAAAGAGCTGAAAGGAAATTTGAAAACAAAGTGTTGGAGAAAGTAGCACTAAAGATTGCAATATATCAAGTAGAATTGTCTAACATTATTTCTACATTGGAAACATCTGGAAATAATTTTGTTTCATTGTTTGTCAAACTAAGTGAGACATCTACCTTCACAAAGGAGATCATGGATAAATTGTCCAAGATAGATGAGGATATGAAGTGATGCAGGAGCATCGAGCTTGGATTTTGGTGGAGTTATGATTTTCATGGTTAGGGATGTGTTGGAGACACATTGGAGAACCTTTCCTTAGGATTTCATAAAGATTGGATGGATCGAGTTGAAGTTTGAGCCATTTTACCTTGTTGTTGCAACTGCATTTTCTAGTTTCTAGGTGCCTATTGCAAGCCATGTGAATAATTTTTTGAAATGAGTTAGAGGCTATGAATTTAAATGATTAAAGAGGGCCTAGATTAATATCTTTAGTTAAGGTCACTAGTTCTAATTCATTATAAGTTGGGAGATATGGCACTTCTCCCAGAGTATCAATTTTTGGTAGTTTGCGTGACAGGTTTCTGTGCTTGACTTCTAAGATTAATCTGAAGATATCCTTAATGAATCAGCCTTAGTGAGATTAAGCGGTTATAAAGGACTTAAAATAAAAACTTTAATCTCAAGCATGAGTTCTAATTCAATCAGAGCTAGGAGATATCACGATTTTTCTCAGGTATCAATTTTTGGACATTTAATTTCTGTTAGAGGCCGACTTGTGGCTCTTCAAGTATTGAATGTTTGTTTTTGGAATTCTGAGCCAACTTGTGGCTTATATTAGTATAATTAGGGGTTGTAGTGAAGTCTTTTAAGGATGATTCATCCATATTAGAGAAGAACGAGTGGTAGAGGAGCAAATTTTGAGAAGAGCTAGTGGTTGCAGCTTAGGAAACAAGAAGATTGCTTGGTGGGCTTGCGTATACCAATTTGATCTTCCTTGGAGGTTTCTATCAAAGTGTGAATCTAGACTAGCTAGTGTTTGGGTTGGATCTTAAGGGATCTTATAGAACTATTATTGTAATTGCTTGTATTTGGCCATAAGTAGGAAGGCCTTATAGCCTAACACATTTCATGTAATAGTTGTTTTATGAATAAATTATTGTAATTTGGTATCAGATCTTGCATTGTTATTGTGTTTTTTCTATGTGCTTATTTGCTGGAGGCCAATACATGTCATTTGGGGATTTCCTTGCCTTGTGTTGTGTCATGTGGTATTAGAGTAAAGGTTCCATGAAGTTGTGGTAGTTTGCACCAAGACTTGGGTTGGAGAAATAGATCTGGGTTGATCTTGATCTAGTGGTGTATTTTATTTCTAGAGTCCTAGATCTCTTGGTTACAAGGTGGAAAATCATGGTTTTGGCTTACAATTGTAGAGGGCTTGCAGATGGATCGATGGAAGACTGATCTTATTGAGGCATGATCGTAGAGAGTTTTTCCATGGTATTGGACTTGTGATGTGGTTCTTGATTGTTTGTGTGAGGTGGTAGGTTGTGATCTGACTTGAAAACAATTTGGTTTTGTCACAAGGAGTGTAGGAAGGATTTTTTGTAGAGGGTTTACAAAGATCTTGGGAGATGGCTTTGAGAGGATTGGACCCTAAGATGATTGCAAATCTCTATGATGTGCTAGAAAGGAGGTTTTCTAAGATATCTACTTGGGTTGAAGCTAGTTTGGATGATTGAGCTAAGGAGGTGGTTGATTAGTTTGAAACTAGTTCAGTTGATCAAGATAAGGACAGGATGAGGAAGGCATTCTATAGATGTTTGTGGAGCTAGAGTTTACCAGTATGGAAGATAGTTGTCTAGCTGATTAAGAGACTTGTTCATGAGAGAAGATGGCATAGGAAGGTCGAGGTGGAAGAGGTTGGTTGTGCTAATCAATTTGTGGAGTTTGATGTGAAACCTTTAGAGAAACTTGAGGCTATTACCAAGGATATTCCAAACCTTGTTGATGTTGGGACAAAGGTTGGATCTATTGGCTAAGTCTGGCATGGAAATTGCAAAGCACTTGGTCATGGATGATTTGGTTGCTATTGGTGGTGGCTTGTATGTTGCAGAGCATCTTGTTGTGAGCAATGAGATTGCTGGTGTTGTGATTTTGGCATGTGTTGATGAAACATATTGTTGCTAATGTAGAGTTTGTTGTTGCTGGCTAGTTGCTAATGTGGGTGAGGATTTGAAGATGAAGCACTATGTTTAATTTTTTCTTGGGTGTGAGCATGCTGATTGGGTTACTGATATGTATTTGATTCTAATGTTTTAGTGGATGAAGCATAGATGTTTGATTTTTAGATTTATTCTATGGACTTTAATGAAGTGGAAGCCTTAGTAAAGATGAAGTTAGTTGTAGATCTTTCTTTGGGCATCAAAATATGGGACACATTTTTCTATTTACCTGGGGAGTCTGATGGAGGAGCATCAAGCTTGGATTTCGGTGGAGTTATGATTTTCATGGTTAGGGATGTGTTGGAGACACATTGGATAATCTTTCCTCATGATTGCATAAAGATCGAATGGATTGAGTTAAAGTTTGAGTCGTTTTACCTTGTTGTTAGAACTATGTTTTCTAGTTTTTGGGTGCCTGTTGTGAGCTATGTGACTAATTTTTTGCAAGGACTTAGAGTCTAAAACTTTCAAGGATTGAAGACTTCCTAGAGTACTATCTTTGATAAAGGTCACTAGTCCTAATTCATTATAAGTTGGGAGATATGGTAATTCTCTTGGAGTATCAATTTTTGGTAGTTTGCAATTTAAGTTTCTATGCATGACTTCCAAGATTAATCCAAAGATACCCTTAATGAATCAGCCTTAGAAAGCTTAAGGGGTTGTAGAGGACCTAAAGTAATACCTTTAGTTCAATGCACAAATTCTAATTCAATTGAAGCTAGGAGATTTTACAATTTTTGTTGAGTATTAATTTTTGGACAGTTAATTTCTGTTGGAGGTTGACTTGTGGCTTAGATTGGTATAAGTAGGGGTTGTGGTGAAGCCCTTTAAGGACGATTCATCCATCACGGAGAAGAGGAGGTGGTAGAGGAGCAAATTTTGAGATGAGCTAGTGGTTTTGGCTTGGGAAACAAGAAGATTGCTTGGTGGGCTTGTGAGTACCAGTTAGATCTTCCTTGGAGGTTTCTACTAAAGTGTGGATCTAGACTAGCTAGTGTTTGGGTTGGATCTTGTACAACTATTATTGTAACTTCTTGTATTTGGCTATAATAAAAAAGGCCTTACAGCTAGGTACATTGCATGTAATAATTATTTTATGAATAAATTATTTTAATTTGGTATTAGATCTTGCATTGTTATTATGTTTCTACTGTGTGGTTATTTGCTGAAGGCTAGGACACCTACTTTGGAGATTATCCTACCTTGTGCTACATCATGAAGGCAAGTGCACCCCAACTATCACTTGATCCAAATTATATTTTTGCACATTACACAAAGATCATATATTTGATAGATTTTTAGGTAGAACAATTGAGGGAAGAAGCTAGAATTAGGGCCACACTTGTAGAAATTCAAGGCATGATTCTTTTAAACATGGATGCACTGCAAAAGCAATTGTACATGCAAAGACTCTCATCCATGATAATAACTTCTCCATAGTTGACCACATGATGAAATTCCCAACAGAAGTATAGATAGCCTTGCATGCAAGTAAGGTATTACAAGAGAATTGGACAAGACTATGGTACTAATTCTGAAGGTACATTTTGATTTCATCTTAGATTTTGGTATTAACTTATAGATATTATGTACACCTTTGGAATTTCTATCAAAAAGGGGGAGAATACTATTGGAAAAGGAGTAGAAGTGTATATATATGTATTGAGAAGGTTTTGTATAAAAGGAGAAGATCACTATAATTAGAAAAGTAGAGTATTTTACTGAGCTACAACAATAGGAAGTCAAAACCAAGTTGAAGACACAATATAGTGATAAAGAAAGTATTTCACTTGTAATTTTGAGTATTCAGATTTTTGGTATGATAAGTGTTTTTGTCACAAATGCCAAAGGGGGAGATTGTTGACATTAAGGCCAATTTGTCTATTAGTGACTCAACACTTAGTCAAATGGTTACATTGCTACCAATATTATTATTCATCTAGTAGTTTAAACCAAGTGTCTCAGTTGTTAACAAGCTAAATAGTCAATTTTTAGTTCATGCCAAGTTACACAACATCTAACAAGCATCAAAGACAGTTATAGTATAGCCTAAACGTAGTAGTGTCTATTGAGCTATCCAGTGGATGTGATGAAGACTCCATCATTAACTAAGCTTTGTAGTGTTAACCAAGCTCTATAGTGTTTATCGAGTTCCTAGTGTTAACTTAGTGAATCTAGTGTTGACCGAGTCATGTAGTGTTAATTGAGTAATTTAATAACTACCAAGTTTCTAAGTGCTCATTGAGTCACACAGTGCTAACTAAGTTTGAGCTACTTGAGAGTGATTAGTATGGATAGAGCTTCAACTTCAACTAAGTTGCAAATTTTTCTGAGCATCGAAAATGTTTGCAATGTATCAGAACATCACCAAGTTTTTCTTTACAACCCAAGTTACAACATTTCAACTAACTTTGTGAATTATGATGAATTTAGTATTGTAGCCAACTCTAGAAGGTAATGAATTAGATTGGTATATATGTAGTGTATTGTATCATATCAAAATAAGTATGTGAAGAAGAATAAGGAGTCTATGAGTGTGAATTGAAGAAGAATACAAGTAGTATAAGGGACAAAAGAGATTTATCTATCACAACTAGGTGATCATTATAATATAAGGAATCTTATTCAACAAATCAAAGTTGAAAATTAGAGATCAGCCACTGGTTTATCCTAATAGGCACATAAGTCAAATCCTTTAATAGGCTAGACTTAATAGTGTTTTGCTAAATCTCCTAGCAGAGTGCATACCTCATTGTATGCTTGTAAATCCTTTAATAAGGTGGACCTCATAGTCCTTATTGCTCCTAACAATGGTTACCAAAAATAGTTTTATGAAAGAATAAAAAAGAAGAAGGAATTTAAACCAAAAGAAAATAAATCAGTGGACAATGGAGACTATTGACAACCTATATAATAAATGGTTTCAATGGAATTAGTGACTTGAAATTGTTTCCTTTATAGTAGAAAATAAAGGTGTTGTTTTGTGTATCAGTTTATATATAATATAAGGTGAACATTGATGAATTAGAAGATGATTTTCTCTACAAAGGGGGATGATTAAGCCATCAAAAGTTTACATGTACTTTAATTATATAATTATATAAGAGTCCCAAATCATTATTCATGTAGTGGTGAAATGTCTTTCTTTGTCAATTTATTGATATATGTGTTAGTTGATTGCATATTTTATGTAATTACAAAATACTGTAGTTTTTGAGATTTCACTAATGCATTTCCTTGTTGTTGAAATTGGTATTATGCAAAATTTTAGTTTTTGTGTTAATGAAATGTTGTTTACATTTTGAGTTCTTGTCACCTTGAAGGTAGGTTATGTTGCATTTTCTTTTTATTATGGAATACAATACCATCACTTCCTAATCCTAAACTAAAGCCATCTACACTCAAATCTTTTATTGAATAATTTATCATGACCTTTGACATCTTGCATTGGAAGGACAATTATTTTATTGTTCATTGGACTAGATTGCAAGTATCATCTAGTCCCAAATTCTAAGTTCAAAAATCCTAAGAATGGCCATTACCTTAACTAAAAGCTTCATTTACAAGCCTAGAACCATGAATAAACTTCCTAAGAGATTGATAATTATGTTAAAAAATCCTTCCAATTGTGTGTTTTAATGAATATATTATATTTTCTTATTTTGGTGATCATTCTATTTGCATAATGGATATAATTGTATATAGATATATACCACAACATATTCTATTTGAAAGAACCTTTTTGAAATCACTATTTAGAATAAAATAAAATTTAGAACCTTAAATGTTCTTCGCTGATTAATTCATTATTTAACTTATTAGTACTTGTCGAAGGCTAAATACTATTGTAATCGCTTTACATTAATGAATGATTAGATTTTCTTATTTCAACCCATTATAACTCAAGATTTTTCTTTTCTAATTTCTAAGTTTATGTTTGTATAGTATACTTGTCAAATAATTGCTTTATAATATTATCTAAATTCTTTTTTTGGATTGTGATTGGTTGATATGGTTCACATCTTATTAGCGAATTTTAAGCAATCACTACTTATTGATGCAACTTTTTAGGATGCATATAGATTTTAATTTTATAACACATTCCTTCACAATAAATCATTCATTATAAAAAATATTAATATTTTTAAAAAGAATTCTTAAGTATTGAGCAAACGTTATTAAATTTTAGATTACATTACTAATTCTTTAATATATAATGTTATTTTTTAAGAAACATTCTTAATTAACTTTATACTATTTAATTGAAATTTTTAGTTTATTTTTAGTTTTAGCATTCTCACTATATTCAATTATACTTAATATTAACATATGACTAAATTTATTTTCTTATAGTTATTAAATTTATTTTTAAATTCTTAGCTATTAATTCTTTATATTTACCTTTTATTACAAATTTTTTTGATTAAGAAAAGCAGTAAGAGGGTGCTGACCCATGGTACAACAACAAATAATAGGCACTATTACACAACAATAACAACACCTAGTGTTAGACATCCATAAACCCACTCATCAAAGAGTTACATCTAGACCTACCTCTATCAAAAACAAAGATACAAAAGTGACTAAGACCAATGTCAATATTGACAAAGGTCAACTTGGGACAAGCCCATTCAAAAGTTATAAAATTTAACCAAAGATAATAACAAAGCACCTGAGTGAGTCCTTTAAAACTTCTAGCATTCACCCAATCATAGGAAGACAAAAATTGAAAATACACTTTCATCACCATAAGATTTGATAACCAAACTCAAGCGACAAACTGCCTATCCATTCTTCTCTATTAGAAACAAAGATCCATAACCATCTAGAACCCTTGTTCAGGTCAACACACTCAGATATCTTCTCCCCCATTGTAGTTTCTTTTCCCACCTCAACAGTAAAAGGGTCCACCTTAATAGAAATAGAGGGAATAAACATAAAAATACCATGGCTGAGGTAGTGATGCCACTATCCCCTAGTCCCTCCACAATTGGTATCCCTAGAAATATCCCCCTCAATAGGAGTCTTCTCCACTTCTAAAATATCGCATCTGCTCTCCACCTTGATAGGAGAAAGTTTCACTTTCATAGAAGCCATGAAAGAAGAAATGAACACAAATATATTCAAGTCCACCACTTGTATAACTGCACATTTCTCACAATCAGAGAACTTTGGAGAGCCCTTCCAATAATGAACCAACCACCCAAATAATGGGGAAACCAAACTTGAGCAGCAAGTACAAGGATATCCAATACCCAAACACAACAAAATATTGGGAAACTTAACATACTTGGAGAAAGGCTTAAATGAGATACCCAACAAATAAGACCCCCAATTAGAGATTTTCCCCACCATATGTGCAAGGGAAACAACAAAACCCTAAAACTGCGTGCTCGTGAAACACATGGCCACCAAGCAACATTTGCTTCTACAACCAAAGGTTGTCCCGAGGATAATAGCCCAGTAAAACATCCAACATAGGGAGGGGGGAGTGATAACTCCCGCCAAACCATTGCTCACAACAAACCATAAAAAAACCCAAAAAATAATAAAACTCCCAAGAAAAGGAGAGGAAAATATAGGATCCTTCATACTTAATAGAAAACCTAAGAAAAGTCCATATGAGCCAAGTAGATAGAGAGCCATGGGTCGAGCACATGGAAATGCCAATAATCCTTCCATTGCCAATTTCATAAGTGAAAATATGACATTTGGGAGAAACCGATCAACAATATCACCATCAGATTGACAAAAAGAGGAAACAACACTCTGTCCATTGCAAATCCCTCCTTTGTTATGTTGTTCACAACCAACATGGCACCCACGCAAATGAGGAAAACCCTACACCAAGCTACACCTCACCGCCCAATGAAAATGCGACCATAAGACCCATGCATTCAATTTAGAAGACACAGAGAAAGGGGACTCAAAGACCACTAGATCCAAAGGAGATAAGGGCCCCGAATTCCCCACAAAGAATCCAAGTACCTCAATAAGAGAAATCTAATCAAAGTCCAACTAGAAAAAAGCCAAATTTAGGCAAGAGAGAACCCATACACCAGAAAAAAAGACCTTCCCTATAGTCGACTGCATCCTCACCATCATCTTCTTCATTATCCTCTTCCTTACCAAGCTGAGGCACCCCTGTAATGCCCCTGAGGTTGCCAGAAACTCTAGGTTTCAAATAAGCATGTCTACTTCCTTTCCCTCCTATAGACAACTAGTTATGTTTTATGATAGCTTGAATGTTAGAATAGTTTGAATTCACTATTTAGTTATAGTCTAGCATCCACTTATTAACAACGTGTCTACTATACCTAATTATATTTAAAATTATAATATAATTAGATTTAGTTTACAATATTTATCAAATTTATTAAATATTAATATTGAACTAAACTTTTCTTATTGGCAAATACTAGCCACTATGTGGCATTTGTCTATCTAGTGCCCTTATTATATGTGATAGCTTTCTCACAGGGTAAGTGAGGTAATCACCATTTCAGCCATCTTATTGGATAAGCATGGCTAAGAATATATTACCACATGTAAAAAATAGTTAATTCAGTTAAAAGATCCTAATGAAACTAGTCTCAAAACTACTAAAAGATTGAATAAACTAAAAGTAATATTTAGTTTAATTATAAAGATTCTTAAAATTCTTTTGGTAAATGAAAAAAAATAAGATTTCTGAATTTCTTTTTTATAACTATGGATGAACTAAAAAAGATAAATAGTTTATTGAAACTAAAAATTAAGGAAAAACACATCTTATACATAAAAATAATTATATCACATCATAATAAATTACTAAATAAAAATAATGAAGTATAAGAAACAATTAGAAGTATCAAACAAGTTCATGTCAAATGTTCCCCAAATTCATTTCTTGATCAAATTGGACTCACCAAGAGAGACATAAAATGCTCCTACATCCATGTATTTGATTGAAGAGCTCTTTCCTTAAATTGAATAGGATTTTATATTATTGAATGTG
The DNA here is from genome assembly GCA_028749045.1 of Cupressus sempervirens. Lineage (NCBI taxonomy): Eukaryota > Viridiplantae > Streptophyta > Pinopsida > Cupressales > Cupressaceae > Cupressus > Cupressus sempervirens. Next base: position 112,627,900 of record CM053791.1, on the reverse strand, counting down.
GTCATGAATATTTGCTAAAAAGGTGGTGTAACACTTAATGTGTGTAAAGGTAGCTAAAGTCTTAACACTTTTTGAGAAATGTGACATAAAATTCAATATAATTTTAGAATATATTAGAATATAGATAAAAAATTAAAAATATGTATTTTTAGATTATGATAAACACAGATTTTAAGAAGACTCCAAATTCAATAATTCAAATTATAAAGTTGTAAAGATGAAGTCCCTAATTATAAGGATACTGATATAAATATTAAAAATAAATATTGGTTCAACTCTTCATTTCAGAATATTATTGCGAAGATGTTTTGTGGATCGATTTTTCCGATGGCGTGCTTGTAGAAGAAGTCATAGTAAATTTGTAGAAGTAGTCATATTAAATTTCGTGGATGACACACTTCTTAAATTTACAGGCAAATCACACTGGGTCTTGATATCTCAGCGTAGAACATGTCTTGACAATCTATCTGTTGATAAAAAATGGTGGAAAGAGGTGTCTGATATGACAGTAAATTGCGCTATTGTCCAAGGGAGAAAAAGTCTTGTCAAGATCGATCCATGTTTTCTTCTTCCCAATCCTTTGAATTATTCAGATTACATTCGTTATTTCGGTAGTTTAAATTATGTAATATGAAGGTGTACTGAAGTCCAAGCAAGTGACTAATAAGGCTGACATGTACTCCACTATGGAATGCTCTTCTTATCAATATTATTTCAAAATTCAAACCACTCACTCTGTCGACTGTAATCTTCCAAGCCAAAAATATTAATTTAATCTGTGGGTCTCTCCATATATTTTATATGTTTTTTTAGGACTTTAGTCCTTGAATCTTAAAACATTTAATCTCTTAGACAGTCCGTGAGCATAAATATTGAGGAGCACAAAGGTTTCACTGGATTCTTCTAGGAAATGTTGTAGGAATGAAAATTTGATGAGGCCCTGTGGACCATTTATATATTTTAGCAATTATTTTCCCAATTTTCATAAGATTCAGACCAAGTCCTACTTGTCCAGGAATTCGGAGTCAGTGGAGGAGAGTATAAATGGAGACATGTGGGTGGTAAAGAGAGAGGAAAACCAATATTTCTTTGAAAGGAGGGTGTCTTGTCTAAGATTGTGTGATATTAGGAGTAGGACCCCATTTCATACCCTCATCTTCTGAATTGTTTGAATTGATTAGTTGTGAAACATGGGTAGATTACCATGTTGTGACAAAGCCACTGTAAAGAAAGGGCCATGGTCTGTTAAAGAAGATTCTAAACTCAAGGTATATATAGAGCAGCATGGCACTGGAGGCAATTGGAGGACTTTACCCAAGAAAATTGGTATGTAGTTCAGTATATACAAGGAATCATGTTAGATAGCATACACTTTGTTGCTCTCTAGATATCTTCTTATTGGTTTTCACTGATTATTTTTAAATCTTGTATTTGTATTTTATATAATGTTTGGGCTCCTACATATATCTATTTTGATTGGTCGGTATTACAGTTATCCTAGATAAAATAGAGATCTATAGGGCAATGGTCTTGCGTGTGCATGTGTTGTTTTTCATCATGTTAGGTTTCTATACAATGGAGGGATCAACAGCATCTGTATCTTATATTTTTGTAAATTTTTCCTCTCTTAGAGAAATAAGTTTTAAAGAGAGTTCCTAGTTCTGATATAAATGTATGCTAATTGGGTCAGGCTTTTCCTCTCTTAGAGAAATAAGTTTTAAAGAGAGTTCCTAGTACTGATATAAATGTATGCTACTTGGGTCAGGCTTGGAGAGGTGCGGAAAGAGCTGCAGGCTTAGATGGCTCAATTATTTGAGCCCCAATATCAAGCGTGGGGAGTTCTCTGAAGAAGAGGACGATATCATTTGTAGCCTTTGTGCTACCATTGGTACCAGGTAATACCCTAGATAATTGGGGAAAACACAATATTCATCATTGATTTTTTTAAAAAGTAGCAATTTTTTTTGGATCTAAGACTAGTCTTTCATGCAGATGGTCTTTCATTGCAACTCATTTGCCGGGAAGAACAGATAATGATATTAAGAACCACTGGAAAACAAAACTGAAGAAGAAACTTCTTGTAAAACTTAATGATCAGCATACCCTTCAGCATAACCTTCATTCTTCAGCAGCAGCAGAAACAAAACTAACTGAAATGAGTTACCTTGAAAGATATATCCTATCAGAGACTAATTTAGGGCAATATGGATGTGAGACACAAGCTACATCACAAGTAGATGAGCATACAAATATAACTATGAATTGCCCATATGTTGATTTCGACTCTGAGATAGTCTCCCAGTTGTTTGAACAAGCGAATTGTTCAAAATCATACACCATTGCTGATACCAGCCCAAACACACAATCATCTAGTTTTCAGCAAGCCTTTGGTGACCAAATGCCTCAGTTGTATGATGATACTTCTTCTACAATGCCCATGATACTCCAATGCATACCGTGGATTGAAGATGATGTTGAACTACAATGCTCAACAGTATCTGGTGAAGATCAGCTGGTTGAGATCATTAATTCACCGTTGTCCCCTGCTGTAACTTGTGGGTTTCCTGATGGAGAGTAGGAATCAGGGAGGATGAATGCTTTCAATGCTCATAATAATATGGATTGGAATGAACTTCTGTACTTCACAAACAATAATGGCTCATGTTTCATTGAGCCGAGAGAAGGTACTTATAGAAATTGAACCAATGAGGTGAAGTCATCTTCACCTCATACACCAACTGTTAAAGTATTAAAGGCGGAAAATAATCGAAGTTATTGGAAAGATATTACGTAGCCTTGACATATAAGAAAGAGAAAGAGTGGTATGGTCCCACTACCAAGTTTATGTGTGAGGCAGGAGCCTTGATTTCAGGCTTACTACTATGCTAAATAGAATTTTGACTCTTTCTTTCCTTTTTAACTCTAGGGGATCTTGTATCTTTAGTTTTTTAGTTTTTTTTAGAGTATGTATTTTAATATTTAATTAATAGAGAAAGTCTATTATTTAAAAAAAAAAACAAATCCAGCTTTTAAGAAAACAAGGTGACAAAATGGATAATAGATATTATATTAAAAAAATGTAATTATTTAGTTTTATTGTTTTATATAAAATATGTTTACAGATATACATATTAAACAACAACTTTGATTGAATAGTAATCATAATTTCAAATTTTAATTCTAATTCAACATATAAGTTTTACTATAATTGAATTCTAATTCTAATTCTGACATTGGTTGAATTATAATTGGATTCCAACCTTAATTGAAACTTAATGTTGACCTTCACTAATGAATTAAAATGTATCTGATGTTCTATAAGCTTGATGGATGTTTACTTTGTATCAAGAATAATAAGGAAATATATTTATTTTATTTGATCACTTTTCAAATCCATAAAATATTTTAGCATTTATATCATAATAATTTTTAATTTGACACACATTCTCATTTAGATGTGTATGTACAATCAAGTGAGGTAAAGTTATGTAGACAAGACTACATGAATCACACTTCTAACCACATAATTAATCCATCCAATTGAATGATTCATTTCTTGTGACCCTTTACATCTTGTATTCGAATAACAATTGCTATATAGTCCATAGGACTAGATTTCAAGTGTAATCTAGTCCCAATCTCAAATATTAGTATTATATATTTCCATGTTCAAGAATCCCTAGATATGATCATTGCCATAGAATTTAAAGCTTTATCTCCAAACTTAAGTTTGAAGTAACATTCTAAAAAGGGATAGTTTTTTTATAAGGGGTTTTTCTTCTATGGTCGATAAATTATGTTGAATGCCTTGCTCGATGCCATACATTACTTATTTTCCAAATCTTTTTCATTCCACCTATATACAAATCCTTCCAATTTATCTTTTGAAGAAATGTGTTAGATTGTCTTGTTTTGATGATCACATATATTTGGAAAATAGATATGATTGTGTATCACTATCCATCATAACATCTTCTATTTGAAACAAGTTCCTTAAAATCACTATTAGTTCTCTGTTGATATCTTAGAACCTCAAGACATTTTGGATCATCCATTAAAAATTTAGTTTATCTATGCATTACCCATATTATATATAATGTATTGCTTAGAGGACAAGACAATCACCATTTCAAACATCTCATTAGTTAAGATTGGATCATAATGAACTAGCACATTTAGATTATATTCAATTTAGTTTAAGAATAATAATTAAAGTATTCTCGAAACTATTGAAGAATTGATTGAAATAAGAATAATATTTTGTCTAATTGTAAGTAACCTTAGAATTCTTGTTTGTGATTATTGGGATAGTTCTTTGTCTCCTCTTTCTTGGAAGAGTTAACCTTTTTGGTTTGATGGTCCACTTAGATTAGTTAACTTACAACTAGTTAACTCTTCCCCTCTAAGAGATTTCATAGAGAAAATTAATAGGATAAATTTATTTGGATTAAAAATACTAATAGAAATTACTTGGTGAAGGCTAGATTTCACTTCCTCACTCCCCAATGGAAGAAAGTATTTGATTGCTCATTTTTGTGGAGTCTTAGTGTGATGCTTAGAACTTATTTCTTTTTGTGGATAATATTTCATGAACAATCATTAGTCTAGATAATTTATATAAGAAATGGATCTAATTGGTTAGTCTACATTCTCTTTGTCAAAAGAGTGTGGAATCTATAAACCATATTCATTTTTCATGTTACTATTCTTGGTCCTTTAGACATAGATTATTGGCCTTGTTCAATAGGTGTGGGTTTCATTCAAAGAAAAGGAAAGGCAATGAACAATCAAGCATTTAGGAATAATGTTGCTCATGGAAAAGATCTATTTTCTTTATTATTATTAACATCAAGGAAAATATGAACAATACTTATCATATTAATCACTAGATCTCTCCTTCCTCATTAGACTGGGATATTGGTAGAAGATGGGGACTTGCTAACTATCCAAACAAGTATAAATCTTCGATTATTGTCCTAATAAAGAATGTGAAGTGGCCCCCCTTGATCGTGGTTAATTCAAATTAAACTCTGATGACTTTTCTCTTGGTAATCTTGGTCAAGTGGGATTGGTTTTCCTCATAAGAGACATGTTGATTATCATATCAATTGCCTTTTTGATTAATATTATTTCTTAGACAATAAATATAGTTGAGGTCTATTTGGCATTTTAGATGGGTAAGTTGGCCATCACATGAGTGTTTAGGAAAATCATTAGGGTGAACCCACAATAATGGGTTCCACTTTAGTGGGATGAACAAAAAGGGGAAAAAATTGCAAAATGCGAAATCACATATAGATTTGTTCATGCGAACATACGTAATATGTTTGCAACGAACATATAAATTACGTATGTTCACTGTAAACATATTTTCAAATAATTATGGGTGTTCGCAGTGAACATACGTTATTTATATGTTCACTGCGAACATATAATACTCGACTTTCAGAGTGTTATAACACCATTTTCCCACCTGTTCTGTTCATTTTTTACAGCGTTTACTGTAGAATCAAGGGTTGGAGTGAACACCTGCTATTCATTAGTGTTGCCTTGTCATTTTCCTTGAGATTCTCTATGTCTATATATTATTATTTTAATATTTTTAAAAATGTTTTTAATGTCTTTATAGCATTTTTTAATGTTTTCAATGCATTTTTTAGTGCTTTCAAAGCATATTTTAATGTTTCTTTACGTTTTTAATGTTTTCAAAGCATATTTTAATGTGAATTTAATATTTTTATTATTTATTTATGTTAAACTTAATTATATTAATTTAGAAAACATTAGAAAAAACATTAGAAAAATATTATATAAAAACCATTATAAAACACATTAAAAAACAAATTTAGAAAATATTAGAAAAACATTAGAAAATTTATAATAATATAAAATTTAGAAAATAAATTTGATAAAACATTAGAAAAACATTAGAAATTTTATAATAATATAAATTTTAGAAAACAAATTTAGAAAAAACATTAGAAAAACATTAGAAAATTTAAAATAATATAAAATTTAGAAAACAAATTTAGGAAAAACATTAAAAAATTTATAATAATATAAATTTTTGAAAAACATTAGAAATTTAACATTAGAAAATTTATAATAATATAAAATTTAGAAAAAAAATTTAGAAAAACATTAGAAAAAACATTAAAAAAATTAGAAAATTTATAATAATATAACATTAGAAATTTTTTAAAGAAAAAGATTAGCAAAACATTACAAAAAAATTACATTTAAATATTAGAAAAATATTAGAAAATATTTTTTTAAAAAATAGTTTAGAATTTAATATTAGAAAACTATGAGAAAATAAATTAGGATTTAAACATTATTAAATATTAAAAAAATATTAGGAAAAACACTAGAAAATATTTTAGAAAACATTAGTCTTGAAAATTACAAAACATTAGAAAAATATTAAAAAATATTTTAAAAAAAAAAGTATAGAAGATAAAATTTAGAAAAAATATTTTCAATATCCATATAAATTTATTAATGTTAATGTACATGTTATTGATTTTTTAATACATCTTAATCTTTTATGTTTACATATATGTTTTATTCATGTTTCTGTATATGTTATTCATCTTAATGCCTTATTCATGTTTTCAATATTCATGTTTATGTATATGTTATTCATCTTTATGCCTTAATCTAACTTGTGTAATTAACTATATTTAATGGCATACATCTTAATGGGAGATCCTAAATTATACATAAGAATGCAGATTAAAATATACATATTTTATTTCATAGATATGTTTATATGTTCATGTTAAATGTAGATGTATGTATGTTTTCAATATTCATGTTTATGTATATGTCAAATTCATCTTAATGTCTTAATCAAAGTGTAATTAAATGACATGTCTTAAGGGTCCAGATCCTAAATTATACATATATAAGAATGTAGATTAAATTGTATTTTTTATTTTTAACATAGATGTATGTATATTTGTTCATGAAACCAAAAGTAGACATGTACATGTTTTCAATAAATTCACATTTTTAAATGTACATATGTTAATTATTGATCGTAATTTGTCTTAATTAACTATAATTAACTATATTTAATCTAATTGATCTTAATTTATTATAATTAACTATATTGATCTTAATTTATTATAATTAACTATATTGATATTGATTTATTATAATTAACTATATTGATCTTAATTTATCTTAATTAACTATAATTAACTATATTTAACCTAACTATATTTAATGGACCTTAATTAACTATATTTAATGACATGTCTTAATTAACTATATTTAATCTAGCTATAATTAACTATATTTAATCTAAACTTATAATTAACTATATTTAATGACATGCCTTAAAATTAACTATATTTAATCTAACTATATTTAATGTCTTAATTAACTATAATATTTAATGACATACATCTTAATTAGTTCTATATTTAATCTAACTATAATTATCTATAAAATTAGTTCTATATTTAACCTACTATATTGAATTAAGCCCTCACATTGAAATTGAAACCTCCTAAGGATACAAAGATACAACTTTAGATGACCCTACATCAAAGAGGCCTAAGGATCCAATATCCTCTTGAATCTCACATGCAAAATGCTTTCATAAGCAAGTATGTGGACTAAACCAAATAGAGTAGCTTATCATTGGACTTACTACCCACAAGATTGGATTCCCATGCCCTCCTTTCCCTAAAATCAACCTCCACCCAATCATCTTCCACCACATGTACAACCCTTGAGTGTTTATAAATGTAAATCATTCAATTTTAAGTGAGATAGGTACCTATATCTCCCTTGTCACTATTCTGAATTGTAAGAAACTATATGTAAGACTCCACAACTCACCATGAACAAATCAACTTTCTTCTCTTTAATATGAATATGTTATTATTTTTAATACCTTAATCTAAGTATATAATTAACTCATCTAAGTACATATTATTTTTAATTCCCTAACCTAAGTATATAATATGAACAAGTTTATGTACATATGTTATTATTTTTAATGCCTTAATCTAGAAGTATATAATTAACTATATTCAATGACATGTCTTAAGGGGAGATCCTAAATTATATACATATATAAGAATGTAGATTAATTTGCATAGGTAATCTAATATAACATACATACATACATAAGAACATATAAAGAATGTATGACCTAAAGTTCATACATGTTACAACATTTAATTAATAAAAGTTAATTATAAGAACATAACTCAAGATTATATACAAACATAAAGAATGCATGATCATATACTTTTAAACATGTAAAGATTATATAGATATGTGTGTGTGTGTGTGTGTGTGTGTGTGTGTGTGTGTGTGTGTGTGTGTGTGTGTGTGTGTGTGTATAAATACATAACAACATTAACTTGATCATAAGATTTAACATAAACAATGTCTACACATAACCCTAAAACTAACTATAACTAGGCTAAAAGATAACATTAACCATGTAAGGTCCTTTAACCCTAACTCAAACTCTAACCCTAATTTCTAACCCTAACTTGAAAAATGTAACCCTAATTTCTAACGCTAACCCTAATTTCAAACTCCTACATGTATTTGTACACTTTCTTAAGACCAATTATATATACATGCCCACACTAGAACTTAGCTCGAAAATAAAGAGAGGTACCTAGATCTACTTCTATTAAATATGTTAACAACTTAGAGAACTTGAAGATATTATACACTTGAAGATCATGCAAGGTTCACAACATTGTCTATCCATTTTAATTCTTTTGTATCTACCTAGAACTTAGTCATCACCATCATACCCATGGCTCTGAATGATCTAATTGTTTAAAGTTACCAGCACGTTATGTTGCCCCTAGAAAAATAATAGTCAAAATGGAGTAATATGCACACAAATCAAGTATTTGATATACCTAATCATTCGTGCCAAAGACCATAATTCACAATTCCTTAAGTTGTAAACTTTTCTTCAATCCTCAACTAGATTCAATAAGTTCATGCTTTGATACCTTGAATGAGAGATTTGATCTCTATTTTCTTAGATTTGAAGCATAAGAAGCAATCATGAAGGTTAGGTTCTAATCTCGTGGCTTATTATTCAATTTTTTAAGGTTCAACTACATCATCCTCTCCCACATAGTACAATGGATAAATTTCAAAGTCTCTTTATCTCAGGACATTTACAAATTGGTCTACTATCAAATGTTCTCTTATTGCTCAAGGGTTAGAGTGAATCCATTTATCTCTCCAAATTAATAAAGAACAAGGGAAAATATGTACATTAAATTTTTAGTTTTGAGGATAACATTCAATTTATTTCTCTTCTTTGTCATTGGTCATGTGTTATGGAATTTTTAGTCTAGCCCAATTTAGCTAAGGTTGCAAATGAGGGATCCCATCTCAGGTGAAGATATCATATTAACATGAATTATAGTCCTAATCCACCAACTCAATGTCTTGTTAGGGGTACAATTCCCATGGGTATACTAGCCTAACAAGCATTTGAGTACTAAGTTGTAGATATGAACTCTAACATTGTGTCAACTTGAAGTCAAATTAAATATGCAAGCACATTGAATTCCTTAGGGCATAAGGACCAAAATCATAAAATCCTAGAGGTTGTTTGTGTAGACACCTAAAAACCTTTAGAAAATAAAGTATTTTTATTTTCTGAAAAATTCCTGATGACATCATCATTTATTAATTAATTAATTATTTAATTAATTAATTTATTTTTATGCCATTAAATCCCTTTATCTTAATTAAAAATATTTAATTAAGGAATCCCTCCCAAAAATGTTTAAATCTTATTTAAACATTATTTCCTTATTTATTAATTATTTAATTAATAAATTGACCAAAAAACCCAAAATAAATAAAAAAATTATTTTTTGCCCAAAACTTGGCCAATTTCTTTAAGACCACTAACCTCTTCCAAAATCTTCTAATCCTTCTTTAATTTTGATTAAAGGCTAATCCCATCATTTCCTACCCCTAATCCCAACTCAAAATATTTAATTAAGATTAAATATTAATCCTCATGTTTATTAAAAAAGTTTTAATAAATATCTCCTCAACCCAAACCCTTGAAATAAATAAAATTTTATTTATTTCCTAAAAATCTAATTTATCCTCATCCTAAGAAGTTCTAGACTCTTCTAGAAAGTCTTCATCCTCATCCTAGGAAATTCTAGACTATTCTAGAAAGTCTTTATCCTCATCCAAAATCTAGACTCTTCTAGAAGATGTCTTTAAACCTAATCCTAATCCCCTCCTAACCTTGTCACATTCTCTAAATATGGGTTAAGACTTACTAACCCAAGCCAAAGATTAACAAATATCTCCTCCTTCACCCACCCTCATTAAATGCCATCCACTTGCCTATCCCTAAGCTAATCCTAAACCATCCTAATCCATCCTCTAATCATTTGCACAATCCTAAGCAAGCTTAAAACCCTCCTAATCAAGCCCAAGTCGAAATTGCTCTCATCTCCCTCAAAATATCTCAACCATAAAACTTTATGAAGCCCACTAGGCCATAAATGACTCTTCCAAGCCCTTTTATTGCTCTTACAAGCCATTATGAGGGTCTTTATGAAGGTTTTATCCCTTGAGCCTCCTTTGTTGACTCATCCTTCCCCTTTCCTCCATCCTCTCACAATGTGACACGTGTCACTCCTTGATTGGCTGTAAGAAAGCACAATCCATGTGCTCTCCTCTCATGCAATTTGAGCCCTCCATGAGCTTTTTCCCATCTTTGCATCTTAGCCCTCAATCCCTCAAGCCTCTTGCCTATAAATTGGATCCTTCCCCTTTGCAAAATAACACAATCCATGAAGTAAAGTCATAATGCCATTTTAGGAAGCCATTTTACATCAAAACCATACACTCACACCCAAATTCCAACTCCATTTGAAGCCCTTTTTGAAGCATAAGCTTGAGCATACATCCTATCTATTTAGACAAAGCCACTCAACAAGAGAGCTTCTCATTGAGAGAGTCCATTAATGGCTCATATTCTCAATTGAGAGCTCATCTTAGTCTATCTTGAAGTTTATGAATTTAGTTTAGTTTGTAGAAGCTTTATTTAAATTTGGTTTCTATTAGAATACTAACATTGCTCATATACAGTTTGAACCTTAGTAGAAACATTAATACAAAATTATTTAGCCATCATATTAGACCTTGGACAACATATCTCGTGATAAAAGATTGAGATTCTTGTAAATGATTTTAAAACTAGTTTGGATAAAAGCTTGAAAATAAGGGATTAAAAAAGGTGTCAAAAGTTGACTATTTTTTCCTCAAGATAACCTAAACTTGAACATCTATGAAACTTTGGAGATATGGTTAAAAAATTAGTATGCTAAAAAATTCAGTGCACATGCATTTTTTATTTCATAAATCTAAATTATAATACAACATCTTTAATCAAATGATACTATTTTCACTTATTTGAAAACAACAAACATTAAAATACAATATTATATATTATGACATTGTGTTATTTCTATTTAAGGAAAATATAGAAAATCTAGCTAATTTAACACATTTTTAATTAATAATAAATAAATATATTATCACTTTCTTATTATATGTTTGAAAGTTTATTTTGAATAAATTATTGTTAAATGAAATATAGAAAATCTAAGTTTACTTATTATTTAAGTTTATTATATTTAAGTTTATTATTAATTAAAAATGTGTTAAATTAGCTAGATTTTCTATATTTTCCTTATAGAAATAACACAATGTCATAATATATAATAATGTATTTTAAGTGTACTTGGTAGACTTAGCTAATTTTTAATTAATAATAATTAAATATATATAGCTAATTTAACACATTTTCATGTTTGAAAGTTTATTTTGAATAAATTAAATTGTTAAATGAAATATAGAAAATCTTTTCAAAACATGTCATAATATTGATAAACTTAGAAGACATTCTCGTGAGAAATGGATTCATGTGATTCACTACTCTTGAAACATGGGTCAATGAGATTAACTCATAAGCTATATGATTAATTCCTTATAGAAATAACACAATGTCATGATATATAATTTAATGTATTTTAATAGAAAACTTGAATTGGTTTCATATGTATAGAACTCAATGTTTTGAATTGCACTTCTTAGAAAATTATAAAAGAATATTACTTAAATATCTAATAAGATGAACCCTTTGTATTTCTTATACAATTTTAGTAATCAAACTACAAAATAGGAAAACTATTTATATATATTTTAGAATTTAACTGTACTCCAAATATTTGATGTAGGGGATAAAATACGATCTAATATCCTTAGATCATGTTCTTATTTTATATATATTTTAATTGATGGTTTATGGACCAATGTGTTCAAATTTATAATTAATTACACATGTTTAGACTAAATTTAGAAGGATTCATGACCAACCTTTTTGACACAACATGTGATCTATCTCAACAAAATGAATTTACTTAGATTATCACATGAAATTGAGCAATATTTTGAATTGTTTAAACTTTTAAATTTTGCATATCAACAAGTTTTGATTATAATCCCTAAATAACTCTAACTCTAACTCTAACTCTCATGTGTACATTTATATGCATTCAATCATATATTTAAATTTTATCAGATCATATGTACATGTTACAAATTATCTAGACATGTGTGATGTATGTTTGATTATGTATGTATAATTTTTAATAAAAAATTCAAAATTGTGTGTATAGTAGACTTAACTCTTGATACATTTAGTTATAGATATGGCTTCACACAATCAGCTTGCTATGGCTCTTGTTGCAAGACCTGATGCAGTTCCTACTACGGCTCTTGTTGCAGCACCTATTGTGACACTTGATGTGGTTCTGTTGCAACACTCTTGATGCAATTCTTATCCTGGCTCCTCATGTAGCTCATTGTGTTGCTCATGGTGGGGCTCATTTTGTAGCTTGTGGTGGGGCTCATGGTGTACATCAAGGTAGGGCTCATTGTGTGGCTCCAGGTGGTGTAGGGCCTAGTGTGGCTCCTGGTGCGGCTCCTATTCCAGGTTAGGTTGCATCTGCAACTCCTGCTGGAGGTCCTACTGCACCACCTCCATGCATCGATATCAATGCTTTATTTGCATTTTTAGAGCAAGAGGTTACTAGACTACAAAAGTCTATATTATCCTCTGATGATGGTCTTTACAGAGACATGTTCTACTATATGCAGGAGTTTATAGGAACTGACAGCTAGATTTAGAGCTCACCATTTATTTACTCCTGACATACTAGCTTCTATATCTAGGGAGTTAAGGGCTGAGATTTTAGGAGATGCATCTTTTGATGACGTCAAGAGGGTGGCCCCCAAAGATATCATCAAAAGAGATCCCTTTCTAGGATATGAGGGAGCACAAGGTAGGGTGAGAGGCTACCGAGTCACACGATGCATAGATCCTATTATTGCTAGCATGATCTATCCTCAATTTTTAGTAGCACATGGTTGTTATCCTAATAACGACCAGATACCTCTTTATTTTGCACAGTAGTTGTATGCTGAGTTTTGTGTGGGGCTCAACATCAACTACTTCGACATTCCAGATTATTGCGGACAGGGGCGTGGTTGGATTGTAGATCATGACCAGTATCATAGTGCACATTGTCTGCCACCTCCAAATGTTAGACAGTTTGTTGGACAAAGACTACCTCCCATGACTCCATCACATGCGCCTATTGCAGATAGAGTTGTCATTGCTTCCCAGAGGGGAGCAATTGACACTATTGGACACATTGCATCTACAACCGCTAATATCACATCTAATTCTATTGGTCATTATATTCATAGTCAACTTCCTCGACCACTTGGTCGACCATCTTTAGAGGCATCTAGTAGCACTTTAGGCACCTCCTCTAATGATGCATATAGAGCTACTAGGCTACCACAACTAGGTGATGTTCGTGCTCTTTTAGGACATCAGACACATATAGATTTTGCACTGTATTTTTTGAAGGATATGTTGTAGATTATCAATTACATCTTTGATACACAGGGGATGCTAGTTCACTTAGTGATGGATGCTGTTAGATAGCATCAGAGCCCCGTAGTTCCACAAACATAGGTTGCCACACCAGTGATAGACGATACACTTGTGTATAGCTTACAACATTTAGCAGCAGGCTTGTGGCACTCTACGGATGACTCAAGCATACGAGTTGGAGATGTTAGGATCACAACTGAGGGTCTTGATGATTTTGGTGAGTAGTTGCGAGGCCTCTCTGAGATTGATACTAGTTTGAGCATGGGTATTTCATCGTACATGGAGATGTTATTCCGACCTAATAGCCATGATTCTACACCATTACCTAGCTAATTACATAGTCCACTTCACTCATCATTGCTAGCAGTTGGACATGGTGCTGAGGGTGGTTTAGTAGGTGTCAGACTTTTAGGAGGTGCATTGATAGATGATACGATGGAGTCTGCTGATCATCCTCAACCTCCGGAGACCCAAGTATATATATATATATATATATATATATATATATATATAAAATTTAAATATATACATAAAATTAAAAAATATTATGAATTTATTTAAAAATTCAATTTAGATAGATATTTAATTTAATCTAAATAACTATAATGAATCATGCAGGCATAGCTAATTGAGCACATGGTTACATCTAGTGTTGGTTCAGGGCATCATGTACATGAGAGAGATGATTCTATTGAGGCACCCGACAATGCTCAGGTACAAGTTTTAAATAGTTTGTTTAAAGTTAATTTTATGTTTCAAACTAGATATGTGTGTGTGTGTGTGTGTGTGTGTGTGTGTGTGTGTGTGTGTGTGTGTGTGTGTGTGTGTGTTTTAGTACCTTGACATGACACACGTATACATATTTTTCACTATTTATTTAATTATTTAATACTTCAGTAGAACTAGATGGTCACACACACACACACGCATGCACGCACACATGCACACACACACACACATGACTTTTTATATTTTTCTATGTACATGTATTTATTCGAGATTTATAGTTTGCATATGTATGCATTTTAGTTGTAGAGATATATTAGATGTAGATGTTTATTCTTGAGACACACGTATTTATGTGTACATGTGTTTTTATTTTTGTATTATAGCTATAGAATGTTCATGTTCTTGAGACATGTACATGTGTTATTTTTTTTGTATTATAGTAGACCATGTATAATTTCTAGATTATAGCTTTTAAAATTTAGATTTTATTGTCATCATTATAAAATAATCAAATTAACTTCTCTAATTACCTACTTCAATAGTTAAATAGTCAAAGAAGTTCCAAATTGATCTCTATCAAACCTAATTAAAAATTTTCAAAAATAATAATAATTTATAGGATGATTGGATTGAAATAATATAGGTGCTTAAAACTACTAAATTAACCCAAATGTTTAGATTAAATAAATTTAAAACATTATATTTATTTGTAATCATTATATGAAATAAACAATTAGTCGGACTAAAGATATGTTTAAATTTGGTAAATCAATTAATAGAAATAAAGATACAAATTTGTTAAATATATTAGTAGGAAGTTAGAAAGATACATGTATTTCTTAAATTGTCAATTACTAACCCACTAAAGATAAATATTAGTTTTATGTGGATAAAAATATGTTAATTAAGTAAGCCAATACATTATTTTAGAAAACTTTTACAAAACATAATATTTAAAAACATATTAATTTAAACTAATTTAAACTAAGAGTATGACCGTAGATATAATAAACTAAAATTAAAATATATAGTTTTTTAATAAACTAATGATCTAACTATATGAACTTATTAATCTTACAATTTTAAAAGCACATTTAATTCACTTATGAAATTAATTTATTATTAAATTATATAGTTTTTAAATAAACTAATGATAATTAATAACTTATGATCATACAATTAAAAACACATTTAATTCAAGATGAAATTCAATAGTTTGAAAAGAAGTTGATATTTAAGAATTCTAACATATTAAATTATCTTTGATACATGTATCTATAGATAATGATTGTGTAAGTGTGAACTAACTTAGCCTATTGATATATCAAGTTGTTAAATTATTAAATTCATCCATGGTACAATTAATATTATTAATTTATATAATTTTTTAATAAACTAGTGATAACTAAGAGTATGATCGTACAATTAAAAACACATTTAATTCAAGATGAAATTCAATAGTTTGAAAAGAAGTTGATATTCAAATTATTATAAAATAAATCTCAAATGTTAGTTCAACCATGATGTACACTTATAACATGTAATATCTTCTCATGATCTTCATTGTCTAGTCTCTACTTGTGACGTGCACACTTAACTTTGACTGGATGTAGACAAAATCTAGTAGCAATGACCAGGTGGTTGTATTCTAAAACCTTGTTGTTAGGTTGATAATCAATAAAGTGTATTCCATGTTGGACTATTTTGTCTTGCTTCAAATATGTTCCCTCTATCACAACATAACCTGCACCACAAATTTAAGTATTTTAAAATTTGATAAATATAAAGTTACCTATATATATATATATATATAATGTTACCTATGGGGAACAACATTCCATCACTTTCTTTAGGGTCATATAACTTTGTCCTCTTTGCAGTACATCACAATAAATAATAATTAACACCTTCATAATTTCTAGGCTCAACAATCACTGCAAAGATATCTCTTGCATAACAAGTATTCATGTGTATGTGTACAATACATATATAAGACAGTTCAAATTGATAATTAAATAACACTTGTTCAAATTAATTTTAATGATACTTACCCGCTTTTACCAATCTAAATATATGATTATAATCATCAGAAATCAATGGAATATCATCAAAATTTTCATCATCTTTATTGAATGTATTAGTAACATCAAGTGGTAACGAAATCCATGCACATGTATATCCACATGCTTGATTGATGCATTCTTCATAATCTTCATCAATGCAACTATCACAAAAACATGAATATTCTCTTGTCTTCAATGTCCAATTGCAATTATTTGTACTCATGACTAAATGTAAGAAACGTGTGTTCTCTATCCTCTTGCAACCATGAATGTTTTTTCTATTAACACTTGAAAGTTCATTAAATTGAAAATATGAACAAATTAAATTTAAACTTCAATGAATTGAGAAATAAAACTTAACAATAAAATTTTATAACTTAATTTCATTAAAATTAAACAGATGTACACATCCATACCTATTATCTCCCAAAAGACTCTATATGGTACCTATCAACTCATTGTTGATGATGTCCCAACCTCATCTAATGCAAAATGTGTCTTACACCATTCAACAACATCATGTGCATCATTTATACAAACTCCCTAATAATTCATTTGATACTTTTGCATAGCACGTTTGATGCAAGCTCCAACACCATCATTTTCACCTTTTCCATGACCACTCTCAAAGAAATTTCATATGTGTTTTATATTCTCATTGTGATGATATCTACATAATGCATAAAATGGTCTAGATGATTTGAACTGTGTGGCACATCCATCAGACCAAACATATTGTTTATCAACATTTATGTTTCTTTCTTTCAAATAAGAAAAGAAGATATTGAAGCAATGTTTGACATAGTGAATGCCATGTTCTTTATCATCACTTATATAGAAATGATATTCCTTTTTAATTACTCATGCTTGAACTGTACTCTAAACACCATCCAAATCTAACTATGCATGTCTATAACAAACATGTACCATAATAGTGACTTTCTTAGAAAAGTAATAATTTGATTGAATTCCTTTCTAATGAACAAAGGAATAGTTCTCTGCAAAATCAACAACTGATACAATCGTTCCAAGTGGGAAATTATCTCTCAAAGTTTGAAACTGTTGTGCTTTCCACTTTGCAAAAAATGCGTGACAGATATAAGGTTGAATCAAATTCTTAAATCTGTCCATAAATGTTAGAACAGGTAACTCCTCTTCAACATATTCCAACCTTTTTGTCTCTTTTCCCAACTTTGTTTCATTCTTGACATACTTGTAACTTTTGCAATTCAATTTTTTTGTTGCATCAATATTTTTAATTTTCAAAGGAAATAGAGCCAATTCACCATAGGTTTCACATAATCCTTTGTTGTAATTTATTTGATCAACTAGATCATCTATTTTGTCACATAGAATGGATCATATAAACTCACTTCTCCTATTAGGAGGAGCAACATGAAAACCGTATGTATCTTCTATAAACTTTCAAAATACCTGATAGTCACTAGTAAATTTAGCCCTAAATTTCAACAAGAAAAGGTCAAAATTGTGACCAGAGTTGGTCGAATAGATGACTAAACTTGTTGTCGATCTTTTTTAGTTAGTTTTTCATCACAGTAATTATGCGTCAAAATTTTGACTCAAAAAGGTTGACTTACTGACGCATGTTTTTTCGATTTCCTTAGTCCAGCCTAAACTCTTATTTCCTCATTTGTGTCCATTGCTGGTAAAAATTTTGACGTACACCCCTTGACTTTTTTGATGGTAAAGCCAAACGTTCGACGACAAAAAAGACCAATAGTCATCAAAATTGCAACCAAGACCCCTTAATTTTCTATGGCGGTATCATACATGCGACGACAAAGGGAAGACATGTTGTTCAAAATTGAGTCCAATGCTTGGTAGAAATTTAGACGAACTGTGTTGATTATTGGAAAAGCTTTGCTCTCATAGGAGCCTTCTAAACTGCACAAAATTGGATTCTAAAGCATAATTGCTTGGTGTGAGACTCAGGGTATTGTGCACATTTCTACCTCCACACTATTGTTTCATTCATATCACATGATTTATTTCATACAAAAAAATGGGAAGGAGGAAGAAATGTGCATGATATCCCGAGTCTCCACCAAGCAATTATGGTTTAGAATCAAATTTTGCACAGTTTAAAAGGCTCCTATGAGAGCAAAGCCTTTGCAATAATTGGCACAACCCATCTAAATTTTGGTTCTTGAGAAACCATTTCTTGTGAAGACTGCAAGGAAAGAATTATTTAGTAGGAATGAAAGCCAATAACACTAACTAATCTCTATTTTTCAAATAGATAAATGTGACAAAAAAAATTACAGTCCCAATCACATCATCATAAGAGCACATATATAACTATAACCCCTTATTTGGATGCTTGTTGATCAGTTCCTTGGCAAGAGCATCCAGGACATAATATTAAAATGCAATCAAACATTGAGCCTATTTCTAGCAATTGAACTGTACTATAGAAACAAAAATTACCTTAAAATTGACACCTCACCAGTTGTAGTTCATTTGCATCCGTAATGGCTTCACAAAAGTTGAAATCTTACCATTTTTCAACAACATAGAAGGCATTCGTAGTTCAGTTGCATCAATAAAAGTAAAGTTATTATAATGTTCAAAAAATGTGAAACTTCCACTTAATAGCTAGAAAAGCCATAATTCCTCAGTATACATCATCTTTGATGGAATGTTCATAAGTGAATGATTTTCTCTCATAAGTGAATGATTTTCTCTAAAAGCTCAAACTTATGCACAAAGAAGCACCATGCTCTTGAAGATACATATACAGGTTGCAAGACTGATATATTGAAAGGAGCATGGTGAGGGCAAGAGGCTATCATCAATATCAATTATGGAGTTGCAGATAGGTAAGTGATAAATATAAAAAAGGTAGTACAAGGCACCATTTTCCATGTTCTAATATGATGAACTACCTTGGAGCTAGTTCTAAACCTTGATTTATTAATTTTGGATTTGATCCAACGATACCATTATCTAGAGGAGGCCCCACACCCCACTTTCCTACTAATTTTGAAGGCTTAATGACATAAACTCCTCAGTCAATCATTCCAAGAGTGAATTGATTTGAGTCAGATGGATGTGATGCAATTACTAGAGGATATAAACTGCATGAACAATCAAAGGATACATTTTGAATTAAATCATAAAATATGAGAAGGTTGTTGCATGAATATATCAGACTTGAAATGGGAGCAGATAGACAATCATGAGGTGTCCACTGCAGTACAAACAAATGTGATATCAGTTTACACTCATATAGAGAAGGTAGCGTATATCATTATCACTTACTAAATTTGAATTCTAAATTGCTGACAAAGACTTACATAATGAAAATGGTCAAACTTAAAAGCATCATAAATAGCAAGCTGGCTCTCATGAATAGCCAACAAGTGAACTTGATCATTATGGAACTGTACTCTTTTATCCCCAACTGGTGGTGATGATCTTCCTGTCTGCATTTGTAAAATTTTTTACTTTCACTTCTCCCATCTATCAATGCTCCATAAATAGAGTTGCTAGAAAATTGGCTAAACATTTAGTAATTTGAATCTATAAACATGTGAATGTACAAAATGAGATGGCAATGGATATACAAAATGAAGAAAAACCTGGGCATTGGCCCCAGAAGATACCAATACATTCAAAGTGTGTGAAAATGCCAAGCCTGTAATTTTCTTTTGGTGGCCTTTAAGCTTCATTTTTACCTGGTTAGTTTAAACAAGTTTTGAAAAGACACAAGTTAGAATGTCATCATATTGAACAATGTCATCATATTGAATGACCCCAAATACTCTTCCTATAAAATAAACATCAAAACAAAATGAATAGAATGAGGATAGTTCACTTTGACCATGTATAACATTTTTGCATCAACTTTGCAATTCATATTTTAGAATCTATAATCTAGATAGTGAATTAGTGAAAAAGAGAACTGCCATGATGTATCATTTAGTATAATGAGCTTGAAAAGAAACAAAAAAGTCATGCTAGATCATAAATATAATTTTAGAGATGCCTGCAATCAAGTCTACAATATTTCCAATTTAAGATACAAATTAAGACATTTTCATATGAGTGTGGTCAGGTTTATAATGGATCAGACAAGATAATAAGCTAGAAAAGAGAAAAGTTATGATGATAGATAAAGCTATGATTTCTAATTCTGAGTTTACAAAAATGCACAATCAACTCAAAAAATGAAAATTCAAAGCAAATAAAGATTCTGTTTATAAATAGTTTACTTAGTGTACGCTATTTTTCTCATAATTTAATAAATTTCAAAGATTTTGATATGACTTCATAAATCTCTTTTGCATTAATATTTATGAGTTATTAACAAGACATTATGGCAATGGAGCATACTCCATTATCTATCATGATCAAGATAGGAAGTTAGAGAACACAAAAGTTCTGATGGTAGATCATAGAACATGATCTAAAATATTGATAGGAAAAAATGATAAAAATAACTGAATCTAAAAACAAATTAGGTAGTCTTACTTTCTTGGTCTATAATAAAGATTTTCAAAGAGTTCAAACACCCATCATTATAATGAATTAAAAAAACAATAATAATCTTGACGATGGATTGTAAGAACATGGATCATACTCTATAATACATTATTGAAACAATGATCTAGAAAAGACAAGGTGATAATGGATCATAGAAAATGTTGACACAAATAAAATATATGCAAACAATTTCAAGAGCATTCAAATTTGAAGTAAATTCAGTAGTCATATCTATAGATCTACATTAAAGACCTTAAATATTTGAATTATTATCTATATTGAAGACATTGAGCTAGATAAAAAAAGTTTGATACATAGATCATAGAATTTTGACAGCATACTATGTGATGAATCAAAATAATAAATCACAAACGAAGAAAGCTATATTGATAGATTGCAAGAACAAAATCTAGAAACCTCCCAAAAAGAAATCAATAATGTAAAACTTCATTCATCCAAAATTTGAATCAAATCACTATTCTATAGAGGTGCAAATTGACTGGTTGTGAAATAGAGAAACTATTCTACTAGCTTTGCTAAACTAATTTTTTCAACTTATTTTCAAGTTCTTTCAAACAACTCTCCAAAAACATTAGGGTTTTAGATACCCTTAAAAAATTTATACAACATATATCAAATTTAACAACATTTATTTTGAACCAATACCTTAGACCAAACCCTACTACCCCTTTCAAGAGTTCCAATTAGGCTACTTTTACAAAGAAAGTGTCCTTTCATCTTGCAACCAAGTTCTTAAATTTTGCACAATGTCTCAATTTATTTCCAAACCACATATTCTTGCATTGGTTTACTTAGCCATACTCATTTTATGCATTAACTTGCAAACCCTCACTATTAAGCCTCAAACTAGGGCATCATCAAATTAAGCCTCCACTTACCTTCAAACCCACCTAAAGGAACCTTCACCATGTCCTTAACATAAAAAAATTCTATCATAAAACAATACCTCTATGTGGACAACTTGACCAATCCAATAGTTGCTCACACATTCCATTTACCTTTCTTGAATATTATCTCTTCTCCCTTGGTGATCATCACTCAACCCCTATTCTTTCTGCACCATGTGAGTGTGGTTATATTACATTGATTGTAGGCCTATTCCACAATAGATAGTGGTGACATATAGTGGGATGACCATTCTTCCATTCAAAACTTAAAAATGAGGTTGCCCTTCCTATGGTTCCTTAAATCAATCAACACATTACATTGAAAATGATTGAAAAATGAACTTAAATCAATGCAAATGTATGTAATAACATTGTTTAATTGCAAACAATAGAATCCTTAAGAATTTAGAAATAGTTAAACAATACACCATGAATAATCAGTAAAAACATTCATTTTATTCAAAATCGGGATATAATCTGTTAAAGGCAATCTTGAAGTCATTAAATGGTTGCTTCCTCCCAATCCTCTACTATTCATTTTTTGTAGTTAATGAGACCTTGTAGAGTTTAGAAAATTGACTATAACTACCCATCACATTAACAAATTATTAAAAATTCAATTAGGCCAACTAGACGTTGATATTCAAATTCAAATTTGACAATTTCTCTCCAAACACAAACTTAATTTAATGACTTCCAAAGCAACAAAAAGCCATGTTATTTACCAATTTGACTAAAGGTGCCCTATCAAGGACTCATAGACCCAAACAAATGCACATTTTTATCATTTGGTCAAAATTGACCATTATTACATATTTTAGGACATTAGGTCCTCTAACTCAATTATAAAACTAATTACATCTTTAGGCCATTTAAGGCCTATTTACATCATTTTAGGTCCCTTGTGTTGGTTTTTGAAACTACTGAATCAACAAAATGTTCAATACCAAAATGATAACACTCATATAACCTAAGGATTAGCCAATTCCCATTAAAAATTATATAAGTAAACCATTTGGACCCAACTTTAACAAAAGCAAGGATGGTTTCCTACTCTTTAGGCTCTACAAAACCACGGTGGGTATACCTAAGGGATAATTCACTAGGATATTGCTGTATGAGATTTAATTTAGTTTCATTCTGATTCTCATCCTCTATCCCTCTATCACATATGCAATTTATCCATTTTTTGATATTCTCTAATTCATATATATCCCTCTTAAGCAGATTTGGTCTTAATTCTCCTTAAGTTTACAATTACTTATGGGAATAGCAGCTACCCAATATCTAGAAGTAAAATATAAATGAGTGCTGACCAAGATTATAACTCTAAACAAAATGGAACAAGAATGATTTTAAATTTGAAATGTTTAGATATGTAGCAACAAAAATTACTCTCTAACATTTCTGATTTATATGACCAGTGCTTTATCCATAGGAG
Source organism: Cupressus sempervirens (assembly GCA_028749045.1). Classification (NCBI taxonomy): domain Eukaryota; kingdom Viridiplantae; phylum Streptophyta; class Pinopsida; order Cupressales; family Cupressaceae; genus Cupressus; species Cupressus sempervirens. Next base: position 112,604,257 of record CM053791.1, on the reverse strand, counting down.
CAAAGAGTCAACTATTAGCAAGAGATCTTGCTCAATTAACTTGTAATTGAATTTATCAATTGTAATCACCTATTTCTATTCTTATGAAATATCCTTTTCATGAACTCAAGAATTCTACTGATCTATTGAAGCATTTACATAATCCCTTGAATTAAAAGAAACAATAAACCAATATACAACCCATCCAGAATGCATTCAACCAAATGAACCTTATTCAAATGATCTCAAAATTAATAAACTCATGAAATGGAGACAAAAAAAAGTGACACAGATCTAATGTAAGTACTCTTTTGCATTATACTTTTGTTGATTAATACAAGAACCAATAGAGACTCAATAAAGAACCCATGGATTCATGCAGATACTATCATTTTCTATTTGACATCAGAAAAGTACATAACTGGGAGTAAACTAAAAAATAGCTATGCACAACTGGATCGACTATACTATTTCTTGACATTTCCAAAAAATACATTAGAATTTGGACCCTCACATTGCCTTGAAAACTCATTTATATAGGCATGAGTTGCAACAAGCAAAGGGAAAATGTGATTGACAGGTGTCCTTCCAAACTAGAAACAAATACAGCTAACAAAAGACAAAAAAATGTGAAACAGAATGCCAAGAGCATCAAAATATTCATTGGTAGGCCCACTTTTGTTACATCATAAGAAGTTACTGGCTCTTTTGATTCACCACCACTATTTTGATTCTTCTGAATATGTTGCCACCAAGCTAGCCAATGATGAGTCCTGTGGTGTTTCTAAATCAAATTTTACCCTTGGATTTTCACTATTTTCATCTTGAATGGACAACATTACTTTTACCCTTGATTATTTCTTTGTCACATCCACATCCTAGGCTTCTGTACCTGCAATTGGAGCTAACTGGTGACCTTCAACTTCTTCATTTTTTTGATCTGGTGTTGATATGTCAATGATCTGCACCTCATCATCCTATATCTCATCTTCATCTATTCCAACTTCCTCAAATTGCTCATCAGAAGCAATATCCACCATCCATGTGTTAAACACTGTATCATCTGGCCAATTGAATTTTAAAATATCACTCTATCTTTTGAGCACATAGTCAGCCTCATTATCAATAGTAACAAAATCTTGTTTCAAAGAATCAAAGAATAATTGAACCTTTACCAACTCTTCAGTTGAAGTGGCCCACCAAGCATGTCCTTTTTCATTTATGATTTTATTCAGCCTTAAATAGAAAAAATAATTTAATTGTTTGGTCCACTCATCTTTGCTTTTCAATTTATTCTTTCTGTCTATAACATGTGGAAATAATTCAAATTTTTGGCTCTTGTACTTACTCAAGTAGCCTACTATTTTTCTTTGCAAACAAACCCTCCTATTATCAAAATCTGGCATATCAGTGACAATGTCATAAATCTTTTCAATTTGGTCATGGGATGACCTTATGACTGAATAGCACAAAAATGTCACCTCTTTTCTTCTCCTTTTCTTCACCCACTTATTCATAATAGGCTTTAAAGCCTCATCTTTCACTTTCAATTCTTCCCAAATGTTTACTACCCTTGCTAATTGATCATAAAACAATGGCCACTCAATTTTTTCTGCAAGGTAGGTGAGAGCTTTTCTTAATTGATCTTCATATTGTATATTTAGCTCCACATGTAAGGCCCATAGCTTGCTTTTTTCTTCTTAAAAATCCTCAGTTGTGTAATATTTTGGCCTTTGGGGTGTGTCTGGTATTTCTACAAGGGGGTGGATTTGAAGGGTTCCATTGGAGGATGGGGGTATGTTATTCTTGGCCTTGTGGACCTCCCCATTAGCTTGTTCTTGAGCTCAATTCTCTTTTTTTACCTCCTTATTATAAGCCTCAAGAATTGTTTCATATTTACTTTGTAGCTCAAACATGGCATGTTCTTCCTTCTTAGTAGTAGCCAAAAGAAATTGGGATGAATCCACATTCCAATGTGTTGCCTATACATGAGAGGTATCAACAACTCTCCTTACAATTATGTTTCCCATCAATCTAGACTCATCTGGTTGTGATAATGTGGCTCTAGATCCTCTTCTTAATGACCAACTGACCAATTCAACTTGATCTTCAATAAATGTAGTACCTTGGAAATCTTTTTTATTTTGATCTTGAAAATTCAATTTATTTGAAATAGAATTGAAAACTAAGGCATAATAATGTCCTCTGGATAATATGAGTCATGTTTGACCTATCCCAATTTAATCCTATATCTCAAAGTCTGATTAAAAAATCCCCCAGTATCACAAAATGGGGATGGGAGATAGCCATTTTATATTGATCCAAAATTTTATGCAAAAAGAGCCAACCCCCTTTGGTAATCACAAACTGGTGTGCCATAGTGCAAGTAGGAAAAATTGACCCCAGTGACCTTTTCAATAGAAACATCTCCTCCACTCCTCCTAATTGCCACAAAACTTCAGTCATTCCTTCCTTTAAAGGTACTTGGTAGGACAATACATGAGGGATCCCCCTAAAACCATAAATTCTAAAAATAGTAGAAATAGAGTAAGGAATAATATCTCCACAATTATGTGAAACTTTCAAATTATGGGGGTTATCCATAGGCCTAATGAGATTCATTAGTGCCTTGGGGATTCTGGGATTGTCACTTAATATGACGCATCTCAACTTGGAGGCAAAATACCTATCAAATTTGACAAAACTAGCATTATTAGCATCCTAGGTCATATATGCACTCCACAACTAGATTAGCAGTGCTTCCCCATCCTCCTCTCTATTCAATTCCATCTCTTTACCAAAATATGTCACCCCCTTGAACAAGAACATATGCATCAATAGAGAATAGTGGCCAAAAGTTTTTTCTACTTTGCCTTTTGCAATTCTAACTAAACTAGTATGAATTTCTTCAGCCAAATAGGAAGCAAAATAAAAAATAACATCTAACCAAAAGAAGCAATTTGAACCATCATATACATAAGGCCAATGGGCATGAAATCTTGCTCATCTTCACTAAAAATACGACATAGGGTCCTATATATCTCTACAGCCTAGGAAGTGAAAAGACTCTTCTTAAAAGGTTCCCTAGAGGCTATAGTGATTACTAGAAAAGTTCTTATTGTGCCAGTATGTGCCCTTAGTGCACCTCCCCTAATCAAATCCTTCTTTTCCTTGTATTCATTTTCTAGTTCTGGTAGATTAATTGGCAAATGATAATCTGACAATGGCTCTAGGTGAAAAACCTCTCTAATTTCCTCAGCACTAATTGAGATCAAAGGCACACCATCAGTTCTTCTCACCACCCTAATAGCTTGGTCATAACTCTTGGTAATGGCTTCAAGCAAATCATAATCCATGAAAACACTTGGAACTACTAGTTTTCCCAAATCAAAATTCTAGATGTTAGCATGTAGGGCAAAAAAATTCCTCTCTAAAAACCATTTTTTGAACAAAACAAGACTAGTTTGCATAGTTGTTGCATCCCTAATCTAGTTCCCTTTTTCATATAGGGCATCAACAATCTTAAGCCTAGGGTTTATGGAAATTAACTTCTTAACTTGTGCAAGTTTGGTGGTGGACTCTGGGAGTAATTCTAGCAAGTCGTCATGAAGATTCCTATCCATATAATTTACTTGCCTAGAAAATGCTTTCCTGGGAGGAATCTTGAATGTAATTCACAGGAACTAGAATGCTACAGAGGTTATAATATTAGTACTTACTTCATTTGCCAAACTAGTTCTTCTTTGAACCTCTACAATAGCTCACAAATAGATGAGGAATTGCTTCATGTCCTTGCTAGGCTTAACACAATATCATCAGTAGGCTCTTGTGCTCAGAAAATGTGAAATCTTTGTTTGCATGAGACTGGAAATGATGAAATATCCTGTATTATACTCTATTTTTCTCACATGCAAGGCTTTCATTGATCATAAATGCATCAAATAGAAAAACAGAGTGGCACCACATTTCCTTTTAAATTTGCACTATTGATCTTTGAAAAATCCTACAATCTAGGGATGAAAACTGGGTTGACTCACCTTTCTTCTTGACATGCTAGCAGTCAAAATAATTTAATTCTTCCATTTGTACCTTTCCTTTGATGCTGACATTTCAGTCTAGGCTCATTGATGACTGGGGAAACATGTCATCAAGTCGCTACCTCGCTATACATAAGTTTCGAGCATCTTGCTATAGCGAGATAGTGATAATCATTGATTCTGCTTTGATCATGTGGAAGATATTTGATACAATCTCTTAAGAGAAATATGGTGGGTCCCTCATTCGCTACCTCACTATACAAAATTCGTGCAAATCTTCATAGTGAGATAGTGATGGCCATAGATTTGAAGTTGATCTAAGGGCATGGAAACTGCATGAATCTTTAAAGATGTGGTAGGTCCCTTAGTCACTACCTCACCATACATAAACTTTGCACATCTTTTCATAGCGAGATAGTGAGTACTGTTGATCCATGCTTGATCTAACAATCATAATCCCTTATATGTTTTATGCATGGGGTGTGGGTCTAGGTTACTATTGATGCTGGGCTGGCTTAACATGTTGGCGCACACACACACACACACACACACACACACACACACACACACACACACACACACACACACACACACACAATTTTAATTCCTAGTGACATCACACCTCCTTGACTCTATTGTGTTTGTTACTTTTTAGGTGGGTTGCTACCTCGCTACCAACAAAAGTCATTAACTTTCTGGTTGCGACATAGCAACCTCCAATGGATTCAAAACTTTTAGCATTTAAATGCTTAGTAGGATGTCACCATGTCATTTGATTTGCACAACTAATTTTTGATGAATCATTTGTTTGGAGCCCACCTTTTGAAATTTATCTTTACATCACAACTTTCCAACTAGTCGCTACCCTACTACCGATGAAAATCACTAACTTTTTAATAGTGACATAGTGACTTTTTGTGACCCATCAAAAATTAGAGCTCGAAAAAAATAAAATAGAATAACCATGAATGAGACGACTATCACAAAAATAAAGGCATAGTTTGCAAGATATCTTCCTTGGGATCCTCAAAATCACTGCCTATTTTAAAAGAACACCATCTTTTGCAATATCCGGGCACTCGCTATGTCACTACTAGAAAGTTAATGACTTTCTTGGTCATGACATGGTGACCTCTGGTGGATTCAAAATTCTAGTGACAAAGAACATATAACACATTGATTGAAATTTCCTCAATTAATACTATTTTTAGAAAAGGTGGTCATGCACATTTATGAAACTACATTGGAATTCTATGGTCACATCAACTTTAAAAGGTTGCCGCTTTCTTTATATTTTGAGTACTTGCTATGTTGCTACCAGTGGGACACATAGATTTTCTAGTTGTGACATAACGACTTACTGAAAAAACTTGGGTCCTAGTGACACCACTTGCAAATTGCTCCACATGTGTCCTTTCTGATACTGACAAACCTGGGATAGAGCACATGACCATAATGTTTTCAAATTGATACACTTCTCCAGGCCAAACCTCATTTTTTAGTACCATAACATAGTTTTCGATGGTCGCTACATTGCTATAGTGAATAGCCTCACAACTTTTTATAGTGAGCACGCGACATCCGTGGATCCAAACAAGATCCAACGGTGGGACAAAACCTTTTCAAAAAGGACTCAACAATGACTTCAAAGTAGGTGAGAAAAGAATATTCGATCCTTTAAAAAAATTTTTGGTCCAAGATAAAATTAAAAGGGAAAGACCTAGGGATTTACACAAAATTTAAAAGGTATCAAAAATACAATACCAAAACCTGAAACCCTAGGATCAAATAAAACCACTCACATCTGATTTTTATACCATGATTTTAAGAAAAAATATTATGTAAAAAAATCAGACCAACACATTGGACCTTGGAACACACATTCCTTGCCATTTTTCCTTCTTAGGTATCTAAGGATCATTATGTTCTTCTATACCATCTAGGAATACTTCTATTGCTAATGGCGATTTAAGCAAGTGTGACAAAACTAATCAACTTGTTAACTAATAAAATCACAATCTTTGTTGTAAGCACCCATAACAATAATCTTTCATCTACAACTAACAAGCATGTTACTAGCAACCAATGAGAGAAATATACTTATTCCACATTAGGGACTAATAAGGAAATTGTGCTTGATTTTTTGGCATCTTGGAAGTCTATAATAGAAAACATAATCATTTCTTTAATCAAAGTGACCTAAGGTTTGTTGAGAAAAATTTGTCTTAACCTTGCAACTTGTCTAGATAATTCTAAAAATTTATCGTCACATATTGGTCACTAATTGAGATTTAAGGGTAGCTATTTGAAGAACTATAAAAAAATGGTGATTTATTGCACAAAATCCTGGGTTAAATTTGGTAACAACATCTATGGACTTCTACTATATTTCAACTACCAAGAATAGCTCACACTTAGAAGTCATAGCCAGGTTATGAAAAATACTACATGATAGAAACATTCCCTATTTGTAGTATCTCTATGCTCAAAAGATGAAGCACAAAATGCCACTGAAAATAGACAAGGTACCTAAGTGCCATATTGAATCATTCACATTATTAGTTTGGCTTTAACATTCCATGGTCAATGTTGAATCCATTGTTCCTTTTATGAGATGAAGTACCCATCAATGTCTTTCTAACTCTAAAATTAATAAATATTGAAAAACATAGTTAACATGTGTATATCCATATCTTCTCATGAAAGAAGGTGTAGTGAATGAAATGACCTGGTTTTCTTTGAAACAATCTTGGCTGGTTTTTGATACCAACTTATAGATTGCATTGTTTAATACAGTTTAGAGCCATTCTCTAAATGACTATCTTCAATATAATTTTGAAAAAGTACATTTTTACCTAAAAAAAGAATTTTTTTATTCCAAGGCACTATTGAGATCTCTCCTTCTGCAGCGAGGGGTCTGTAACAACTTGTGGTCTAAATTCTAGCTTAAGGTAATTTATGAGTAGATCTGCCATACATTTCATAATGGGCTACCATTCAAAATCCCCATTTATCCTTCACTTGTCTACAGAGGTTAAGATCCATGTCTGTAATAAGTAATCCATCTTCATAGTGGGAATTACATGGAGCACATGAAGCATCTAGTGCTGAAAGCACATCTAATATTTCTCCATTCAAGCACTCTTACAACTAATGAGAGACAGTATCAAAATAGGAAAAGTTGAGCGAATTATTTCATTGATCTAACCTATTGGACTCCAAGACAAGAGAGAATTAAAAGTAACTGTAACAAACCAACCACCAAATGAAGCAACAAAAGACACCAAGCTACCAATTTTGCCCTTCATATTTATAGGAAATATCTGCATCAAACCAAACATAGATAAATTTATAGATTATGAAATTCATATAAAGTGATTATCAATATAAATAAACCATTGATTATTGATATAATTGCTTTTAATATTTGGAAGGTTGGGTTTAGTTTTGACTAATGTGACCTAAAGACTATAGTTGAATTACCAGAATTTCATTACAAAATTGTCTTTTTAGTCTATATTAATGGTGTAAAACTTTTGGAGAACACTTACAAGCTCCAAAACTAATTGGTTTACTAAATTACTTTATCTATTTCATAGTTAAGGATTTTTTCTAAATTAATGTGGCCTAGGGATTAAGTTATAACCCATTTTTCAAAGCTCAGCTATTGATAAAGATATTCTATAGTGGCAGGGTACATGCATCTGTAGCTAGGGGTAGGCATTCCTAATGATCCAAGGATTACACTAGGGTGTTCAGAATGATTGAAGTGGGATATAAACATTAAATGCCTTAGAGAATGAAGAGTTTGAATGAAAGAATGATTTAGAAGAAAAGCTCTCTAGATATTTTCAAGGTGGGTGAGGATGAGGGTGTATAGAGGAACTAATCCATAAGACATTGGGTCTTCTCATTAAAGAAAAATCTCTTTATAATGACCATGAGGTCCATTCTGCTCAAGAATAATGTCTAGCCTCTGCTAATCAAAAGAGTTGGGTACTAAACTCAAAAGAAATGATAAGGTAGGAAGTTTTGATTCATTAGTGTTTACTGATAGATTGACTTCATCTCTGCATTTTCTTCTTAACCTAGTCAATTCACTTTTCTAATGAGAACTAACCTTAGACATTATAACCCATGGAATTCCATGAACTCCTAATGAAAATGTTGCAATATAGGTCTGTACAACATAAATACAAGAAGATGTTATAAACAATAATTTTTATCAGAAATAGATACTGAATTATTGAGATCTAAATAAAATATTGCCTGGTTAATAATGTAATACTCACCAATAGACCAATTAGAGCTAGCCTACTCCCAATCAGCTATAAAACAAATTGTGTAGAGTGTTCCTATATAACAAGGTAGACCAAAATAATTCAAAATAAACATCATAACTTTGATGTTCTATCTAATTGTCATTTTCTATAATTAATGTACTTGGTAATTATGTTGAAAAATTGACTGCCAACTTGTGGACTAAAGTAACATTAGAACTCAATTATCAAATAGAAAATATATGCTTGTCAACAATAGTTCCATTTTTAAACACATTAACACAACAATGGCATTCCCTTTATAGTCTTAGATGATATAACAAGAGAAATGGCTACTTTCTTTTGCATAAGCATTAGGTAAATGAAATTAAATCCCATTAAATTGAGTTAGTGGACATAAAGTGTTATAATGATAGGAAAGTGTAATTACCAGTATGTAGAATGACAATCCAACAATAAGGCAACTGATATCATTCCTCCTGTAGAAATCTAAAGAAAGTTTTCTTTATTATTGTTCAAATTAATACACAGTAAATGTCCTTATAATAGTCTATATTCACAACCTAACTTATACCATTAGAAGCGGTCTCCTACTAGATTTGTCCATCAACAATGCACCTACTACTATCATTGGCACCTGACAAGCACCACTTTCTAATTAATAAGTAAGACAGACATGTTTGATCATTGAGAGGAACTAAATAAGATATTCTTATCTAGAATTGACCATTGTTGGCACCTGAACTATAGCAATTGCAACTAATGCTGTCTAACTCGAAGAATAGTCTACAACGAAGTCCAAATTAATTATATCACATTAAAGTCCAAATGTCTTTTGCCCTCTTATGAATTCCTTCTGCCTGTAGTTTTGACTTGATATTACTTTTTATGATCTTGTTGTTTCTTTATTGTACAAGTTTGAACCCTATCCCACTTTATCTAATTAGAACAATTATATTACATCTAAAACAGAAAAGAACACATTTATATCAGCATAAATGAAAGAGAAACATATAATATCCTAATGTAGCTTCTCACTAGTAGCCTTGAAGATTGCACTGGCATAATATATAACACCATTGATTCCACCAATTTGTTGGAATACCACTAGGCCAACACCAACCTGATATAGAGAATACAATTGTTAAGTTGTAAAGGATGACTGGATAAATAATTAAGATTCAACAATTTTTTTTTCATGAAGTACAGTACATATTATGGAGTTGTAAATGATGAATGGATTATTGGAAGGAACTATGGATGAGTAGATAAATCATAGAGAACCAACAAATCATTGAGTATATTGCTTACAATGATAGCAGGAGCATAGTTTCTATAAAACAAATCAAGCATTTTGGTTTTGGGAAGATTTTCCAACTCCTCTATATATTCTTGTATAATATATTCAATAGATTGGTAACCTAGTATCAGTAGCAATCAACTAATTTTTTTTAACATCTTCATTGGAACTGATTAGCTCCAAAGTTTTACTCAAATTTTAGCTTGAGTTGAAATTGGAAGCTGACCTAGTTAATACTGATGAATGAAAAATATATATATTTCTAGAACAGAAAAAGATACACATCAGGATTTCAGTTGCTTCATATGACACATCACATTGGCTTCCCCTAAGAGCTTTTAATGCTTCTTTAAAATCTTTATCATGACCAGCCTTTGCGTGGAATGCATTGACAACAAATGTATTAGAGAGAGTACCACATTTTGAGCATGTAGGGTTTTTTAAATCATATATTATACAGTTCTTAGATGGTCATTTTAAGACATCTCAGATTAATATGAAAATTGAGTGTGGAAAATAAGACAATTTTGACTATTTAATACTTTTAGTTTAGAAAACAAGTCTTAGTATGTGATGTTTAAACTATCTCTCATTAGATACCCCAAACTTCAAAGTTACAACTACTATATAAGCAAAGAGCTTCATGAATAAGACCAATGTTTCTATTATATTAAGAAAGGACTAAAAAATAGGAAAAGAGGATGACAAAATCAAATAGAACCAAGGAAAGAATCTATAATATATCTATGAATTGTGAGCCTCTCAACTCAATTAATCATGAAACATAATAATAATTGATTTTAGCTTCCACCTGTACAATCATGGATAATCATGAAGATGACATGATTGTCATAGCTGTTAAGAGGTAAATGCATCTAGTGATAGTTTTTTTTGGATTCCCCTCATGTAGAAAGTTAGGGAATTGATATTTTCTGAGGGAGGGTCTAATGAAGGCTAGAACTGGCTTATAGTAGGACCATGTAGGAAGCTCATGGCCATGGCTCTAGACACACACAACACTGTACCCACAATCTTGCATTGGCTACTTGCAGACGTAATGTCTACTTTCTCCATCCTACAAACACAAAAAAGTACCAATTAGACCATAAGACTATAAAAACTCAATCTTTGAAGAAGTAGAAAACATGTGATTAGAGAGTACTACTCACCCAAAATACTCACTTTCTCACCATCTTTCTCACCACCTTGTTTATGAATACTTATTTTTCTCACCATCTTGTTTATGAATACATATCTCCATACTTAGCATTATTTTGTGTCTAGAGTGTCATCCATGTTTTTAAATGTAGAATGAAATGGTTGTAAGTATGCATTTCTACCACATGAAAATGATTTTGAGATACAAACTTGTGCAATCCAATCTCCTAAGGAATAGATAGCACCACTTATCGCCATCTTTGCCAAAATAGGATTTGTCATAAAGTGATGTTAGAATAGTTACTAAAATGGTCATAAATTATGTTCTTATAGTAAGAGAATACTTTGACTTAAGAAAAAAACTACACAATACTAAAACATGACATTGTGCTTTAAAAACTAAAAAGGGTACCTATAATGAAGAACTTCATTTGGACTTGCTAATTGGTTGTCACTATTAACTATAAGCTTATCTTTAAAGTTTGATTTTCACTTGGTTTTGAGAATAGTTTAATATTCTCTACTAAACAAGGCCAACCACATGAAGGTGGAAGCTTATTTGGCCCCTCGCCCCGTCCCTAACATCACTCTAAATTCCCCATTAACATTTAATAACATTCATTCATTCATCCATTTTTGAAATATAACATTCAATCATTATAATCTTATGATAACATTCATTAACATATAAAATTAATTAACACACAACATTCATGAATAATTCATTAACATGCAACATTCAAGAGTAAGTCATTCATGAATAATTCATTAACACAATATTCATTAACACCCAACATTCATGAATAAGTCATTAACACATAAAATTCATTAACAGACAACAATCATTTCTTTTTGGCTTTCTTGCTATTTTTTTTTCATGAAATTTCTAAGAGGAATATCAATGTCCTTGTCATCCCTCTCCTCTACTGGTTCTAACACATGTCTCCTCCTCATCCGTTCAGGAACATCATGAGGTTGCTGCACCAAAGGGGGGTCTATTGCAATAACAAGTACATCATGAGTTAAATTCATGCCATTTTATATTAGTGAATTATGAGTTTTTATTTAAGTAAAAGAACTATAAATCAAAAAATTAATTTAAAAGAACAAAATATAGATTTTCTTTACCTGAATGTGCAACATGAGCTACCTTTTGATTAGTCTGAACATCCTTCGACACTCATTCAACATGACATGATTCTATATCCTTTAAAATATACACAAAAAGGTTACACAAAGTTCAATTAAAGATGTTAAATTGTATTAATAATTACATAATTAGTTTTAAATAGAAAATAAGCACTTCCATGGACAATACGATGCACATCAGGGGCTTCATGATGCGACATATGATCTATGTCATGATTAACAGGCTGCATTGCAATGTCATGCACATTATTATCAAATAGATTGTTGCTCAAGAATTCCATTTCTAATATATTTTGTGGCATATTTACCTATGCACATGATGCAGGAGATTGTTCAGTTGGGGCAATGGAAGCTTGCCATAGGCATTCAACTACGGTTGCACAGCCTTGCTTGAAGACAATTCTTTTGTGTTCTTCCATGGCCTCCATATTAAAATTAGTGCCCTAAATTTTTATATTAATTAACAAAATTATTTGCATTTTATAAATACTTTTTCTCTGCAATTCATTTATTGCTACTTATAACTCATGCTTTGATTTTAGAATATCCTCCAGAGCCAAGTTTGTGCTACCCAACCTTTTCCAGCCTAACCTTTGTTGCCTTTGATGTGTTCTGCAACCTATGAAAAGTTTGAAATATGTTAGATGATATAGATATAAAGATCAGTACTAATTAGTGCATTGTTACATTAATGTACTAGTAGTTAATACTATTGCATACCTTCTTGCACTTGTTGGTGTAATTTCTCTTTGATCATTCCCTTTGTCCTTTGCATCCAAAATGAACTCATTCCATTCCCTCACTGTAATAAAGGGAGGATGCTCGTACTTCGGGTTTAGGATGAGACTCTTTCTATATGAGTCCCTCACAACCTTAAGATGTTTGCAAGCTTTTTGTAACATTTTCTTATGATCAAAAATATTATTACCAAACTGATGCTCTAAACCTTTGATGAGCTGATCTTTTAATTTTTTATCTTGAAAGTTCCACCTTTTAAGAAAAACCACAAAATTGTTAGATATAGCTAGTAAAAGAAAAGACTCAAATGAAAGGAAAAATGTTGCACCAATTAATGATATGAAAAAAAAATAGTGGGATAAAATTAGTTCACTTATGATGTTCCACCTTGTACATATGGTGAGTCCAAATATTTGCAGTGTGAGGTCATAAAGCTTCCTATAAAATGTATTGTTTCCTGCAAAAAATGTCATGGGATAATCAATCTAAAGCTTCTTATGAATAGGTAAATGCATATTACAATATAAAAAAAATTTATTTAAAGTACCTAGAATCTTAGGACATTTTAAAGGCATCAATTCATCATTGTCAATTAACAACGATGTCTACATAACTCCCGTGCTAGAAACATAGGTAGCTCTAGGAAATGATGGTGAATTATCACCAATACTTGCACTATGATCTATATCTGGTGTAGCAGATGGTGCATCTCCTACCACAAAAAAAAAATCCACTATGTGATGCACCCAAGATAAAAGTACAAATTATCAACTCATAATTAACACAAAACCAAATATAGCAAAAAAAGGATTTACTAGCTGGATGCCCCCTTGTTGCTGACATTGCAGTTGACAATCTCATATGACATTTGTCGACCTCCTAGGAGTCTCCTACACTTGATGACCTAAACAATACATTGTTAGAAAAGACATTCTAAAATAATAAAAGTAAGAGTCAACTTAAGAAGTTTTTGAATGTTCGAAAAAAATAATTCCTTGTAACTTGTCAAGTAGAAGATTATTTTACTAGTGGTAGTCAAAGCTCTGCTACTATTGGCCTCACTGCATTGTCCTTGACTAGGTTCTGGATCAGTTGCCAAAAAATCTTGTAACAAGATCACATATTACATATTTTACTTCACAACATAAAAGATTATAAAATATAAATCTTTATTGAACTTTTTTTATAACTAAAGATTCATTACTACTTACTTCATAATGATGAGCTTGTGCTCTCAAATCAGATAACCTCTTCATCATCTCCTCAGATGGAATATTTGCTTCATCCAAAGTTCTCATTATTTCTAAATTGATTTTCAAATTTTTTTCTTCAATATTATTGTTACATTGGGAGTTTCTATAGTATCATCATTAGAAGGGATAACTAGTGGCTTTGTATTTACTGCAGGTGCTTTTCCCTTATCCTGAACATCAGATTGTGAGAGGAATGTCAGTAAAACTATCATAAAAAATAAAAAATTGTAAATAAAATAACATTTTTCAACTATTTAATTTTCAGAATTTCAATAAGTTTTACCCTTGTTGAAGAATTGGTGGGAGCAGCATCCTCGTGGCCTCTATCATCTATTAGATCCATATCGTCCTATCACAAAGATTAAACATAAAAACTTTAGCTAACTGAAAGCAATAGGCAAAAAAAAGAAAATTATTAAAAAAATGGTATATAATACTTACAACCCTCATGATAGTAAATTTGTTTGTATCTATGCAATTTAAATGGTAATCTATTAGCAGTTCTTCCCCTGCACTTATTGATTTTATTGCACAAACAAAAACTTCATTTCCCTCATGCACCTCAAATATGCAATTGGGTTGCTTACTAGTTGAGGAAGGTCACGTACTATTTATAAAACCTATGATATTACCTGTTGCTTTTGGTCTCTCATTAATGTAGATGGAAAATCTTTTACTTTGATCATTTTCTTTCCATTGTATATAATTAGCTAGTAGTGCATACCTACGCATACTTTTTTTATATCGAACAATTCACATCCAATCACTATAATTGTAACATGGACCGAAATTCTTGAAAAATTCAACAACTTTCTTGTAACATACCTTTATCCCATCCATGGAAAATAGGCCCAAACCATGTAATGAGGATGGAGCAATGCGATATATTCTCTCATTAACACAAAATCTGTGTTAATTGGAGGTAGCTCATTGGGTACCCATTCTTTCTCAATTTGTGTGTACTGAAAGGGCACCTTGATGTCACCTTTGGTCTCATCATCATAAGAACATGACCCCCCATTAGCAAGGAAAAATTGCATGCGTTTATCAAATGTTTTTCTAATCCTTTGACCTCTAGTTGATCTCCCTATTTTAGCCATGTTGGCTCCTGATTTAATGGTTTTGAAAATGACCAAGAAACCAGACAAATGCATCTAAGGCTAGCAATTTCCTATGATGGATACACCTGACTGCAGTCTTGGGCCAACTATAAGGCATAATTCCTTCTGCACTTCAGGCTCTACAAGACCTAGGTGGGTTAACCTTGAGGTTCTGAGATATGGTTCCAGTGCATTTAAAACATAAATATGAACCTATTAATAGCAGATGAAAACCCTTATTTCTCCTAATAATTTATGCAATGACATAGATCTACAGTAGCTGAATGCAAATCTATGACATTCATAAGCTGAGTGAGGGTTAATTCCTTTTAGCTCACTACAAGACATGAAAACTGAATTTATTTGAATAAAAGATTTTGAATTCAACAAAAACCCCTAATATGTAGCAGCATGAACAAGTGATCCTATAAATGATCAGTGCCTTACCTATTGGGCAATTCCATGAATTAATCACATACATATAGATATCTAAGACTTATTTGTTTCTTCATATACACGATCTATCCATTCACCTTGTAAATAGACATCCATGTTTAATCTGAATCTCATTCTTACATGATATCCTTCTCAATAAACTTGCAACCCTGTTGATTCCCTGAAGCATTTACATAACTCCTTGAGTCACAAGCAACAATAAAACAACATATAGCCTTAAGGGATTGCAACTATGACCTAAGCTCTTTGTTCAAATATCATAAAACATTGAACACTCATTGAGACTGGAGATGAGAATCAGAATGAAACTAATGAAATTATGCTGCTCTTTGTATTATTTCCTTGAAATTATACAATCATATGCATGAAATCAAAAACATGAAACAACCTAACAAAGAAATCTAAACTATCTGTATAATCCTTCCTACTGCTATTCATACAAGAGAGAATATGTTGAAGAATGAAGGTGGAATCATAGTCCTGGATCCAAAGAAGTGGTCTCATAGAATGATTGAAAATTTCCTACCAACAATGGTCTCACAGTGAAAAACTAGAACCCTTACCATGAGGAAAATAAAAGAAGATATAGGAGAAGAGTTCATTCCCGGATCTGACCAAAAAACATGACATCTGTCCAGCTAGAAAACCTTCTCAATAGGTTAAAAACATGTTTTTAATCTTTCCCCTCAACTTGCATATCAAATCTTTGATCAGTTATGCCTCCAAAAGCACAAAACATCTAAAATATATGATTGAGCAAGTAACTGATTTGATACTTGATTTGGAATGGAAAAATTTGGTTAAAAATGAACTCAAGAAAGGTAAAAACATTTCTAGAATTTATTTTAAAGTTCAAAAAACATCACTATATGTTTTCCAACTAATTCTGACATCTAATGATGAATTCTGTCCCTTTTATTGAGAAGGCCCTAGAAAACACAAAATTGATTATAGACTGAACTAGTGAAGACCTATGCAAAATTTGACCCCAAATTCAAAAAATTCAGATTCTCCCGATTCTGTTAGTATATGATAAGGCATATTTCAGACAAAAAATGCCCCTGTTATGACCATTTGAAAAACTCAGGACTGGACTGTATCCTTGCATTAAAAATGAAAAATTAAAAAAATTATATAGTCAAGACTATATAAAACTTTTAAAAAGTTTAAAATTTTCAATCTGTGTGTTGGTCTTCTTTTCTCTGAATTTTCACTTTATTTCCACTTCTCCTTATCCTTGTAATTTGAAAATGCCATATGTCACAATTTGATGGGCTATGACCTTTTTGATATTAATTAATTAGTAATTAATTAATTCCCTTTAATTACATATCATCCCATCATCCCGTAGCCTCGTGAACATCTAAAATCCTCTTCACATTCTCATGCACAATGAGGATATTAATATTTTATTAATATCTCCTATATCTTGCAGCCTTGGAACCCCTTCAATTTTCACTTATGACCATATGCCTATGTCCCTTTACATTCTCACATGTGTGCGTAGCATCAGAACCTCTAGAAAATCACTTCCTGACCATACGCTCAAGATTTTTGGCTTTACGTGCTTACAACAATCTTGTACCTCACGTATTATCGAAAAGGTTTAAAACTTGCCTTACACTTTCATGAGGAACCTTTCATAGTCGTAGTACACTTTCATGAGGAACCTTTCATAGTCGTAGCACCAGAGAGGTTTGGAAATTACTTCCTGGGCATACGCTGAAGACATTCTCGTAGCGTTGAGAAGCTTTGAAATGTGCCTCTCGATCTCTCAGACAACTACCACATGTCTCATCCATAGAGCTTACTCAAAATGTTGACCCCGTCTAGACCACAACGAACCCCACCATGCATACCTACCTTTGAAAAGGCGTGGCTTTTCAAACACTTGTTATGCGTATGGAAAGGTATATACACTTTTAAAAGTATTTTAGTTAGGTGAATGTGGGATAAATAACCTTCCACTTTTCTCCAGCTTCAAACCACATTTTGGCAACATTTATCTTCATGCGTAGTGGGTGACTTTCTTGCTGTTTAAAACTCCTTTGTGGTTGTGACTTACTGGCTCCTGTGGTGTGGGCAGTCTCCTTTCATGCGTGGACCCTCCCACCTCTTTGACTGTGTTTGGTCCTTTTTAAGTGCCTCTAAAACATGGGTTTCTCCTTGTTCCAGCTGGCTGCTTCTTCAAACACTAGGTGTGCTATTTCCATTTCCTCATGCCGTGAAGCTCTTCCTACTAATATGGCAATCCCCTCCTTTTGGCGCCGTGTGAGCTTTCTTCCAAACTTGCTCTTCCCTTGCTTATGCATGGACTGGGTTTCTCTTTTTTCTATTGTGCAAGATTTTGATAAGGTGCCTTTGTCTTTTCACCTACCATTATTAGTAGCGTGGGCTACTTCCTTTTAACATTGGCACTGACTTTTTAACATTGCATGGGAATTTTTTAATTGCCTATGATCAAAAACTTCTTTATAATGTGGATACCTTTTCATACTGTTGGATGTCTTGCGTGGGGTGCTGGGTATGGATTGCCTCTCCATTGATGTGAGACTCTTTGTTAGGGACAGCTTGCATTATGCTACCTCCCTATTCAATTTTCAAGTTTCTCTCTATTTATGCAAGGCTCCCCATTCATTTGTCTTCTACTATGGACTACTTTCTTCTCTTGGGTAGCGGCTTCATCTTTCTCTCTAGCGTGGAGTGTTGCTGTTTGGATATTGAAGACATGGCGACTTCGAGAATTCCTATGGCTACTATCAAATGCCGCCTTCATCTCACTTCTAAAACCTCAAACCTTTGTATAATTATTAAGAGTCTTTTCAATATGTTATCATATATGGATATTATGCTTTGCTTTCAGACATGATTTGGAACATGCGTAACTCATACTTTCTTGAACAAAAGATTGTAGAAGATGTTAAAGCTATAACTACTCTTAAACATGCCAAATATCTCTCCTAACCTGCCAATCTAGCACTTAACATAGGTGTTCCCCTTTTAAGTGAAAACACTTGCCAACAGACCTCTAGAATTACAGTCCTCAACTCATGCAACCCATCCATATAAGTCATTCCCAGGATCTTTCTCCCAATGTAATACTCCTTCAACTGTCAGGGCACCATTGTACCCTTGCTAGTCTTTATTAAAAAATCAAGAACAACCTTACCCTGATGACCCTCATAAGTCCATATTGCGTGAACCTTTGATTTATAAAAGAAAAATGAATTATTGCTTGCACACATTGGTTCCACTCTCACTCACAATACCTTTGATCTTTAATCAGTCAAATGGAATCAGTCGGACCCAAAGTGGGTCTGGCTAATTTTTTTTTGTTTTCGGACAATTGAATCTTATAACTGGACCATCAACCTTTTAATATCCACTGGACTTGATTTAAAGCATTAATTTGATCATTAAAAACTCATTTATGCACTTATCTCCAAATTGTTATTTTGATGCCAAAGGGTCCTTTGACCAACCTTAAAAATTGATCAAAACACCTAACTAGGCTCTGAAAACTGGCACATTGAATCTTTGTTCTGCATATTTGCACCCTATCAAATCTTGTCTCATGATGAATTCAGAGTCAAAATATATTCACTATCAAAGTTGCCTTCTCAGAATTACTTGCAAGTAAACACATTAGAAAACCATAAACTGGGTTTAGATTTGGCATCAAAAATTGGGCAAATGGACACTTGGGAAAACAAAAACTGGGACATTAGTTCTCTGTCATGAGGAGAATATAAATATGGGATTTGGGCTCATGATGAATAATAGGAAAAATTTGGTGAGCAATCAAAGTGGGCTACTTGGACTTTGCAGACTAGAAGCACTGATAGAAAAGCGATTTTTGCAAATTGAATTTACCTGGGAAAGTGTGCAAATGGATTTGTCATGACTTGAAAACTGACATACTTGAAGTATTTTCAGAGGACAACATAGTGGTACAATCAATTTGATCTCATCTATCACAAATTTTGAATTATGACATCACGAACAGGTGTTCCAACAGATTTGCAAATGCTAACACCAGTAAAAAGCTATAAATTGTGTTTGGAATTGTGTTTGAAAATTGATCAAACGGATTCATCAAGTACTGAAACTTGAAAAATGACAAGTCTCTAACATCTACAATGCAACACAAAAGGAATTTTAGCATTTGGGTCAACTGGTCAAAAGTTATAATATGTCAAATAGGGCTTCCCAGAATTCAAAATTAATTGCAAAAGGATGATAATAGTAACTGACCAACTTTGAGGGATTCAAAACCTAATCAAACGAACTCAAAATGACTCAAATCCTGAAACATAGATTCTCAGGTATGGACACTAAACACTCCCAAAGTGGAATGTCACAAAACATTTCTGGGTGTGAGATATTTAGATGCAAACATAGCCTCCTGTTGCTGTTTGACACTAGGGGTGAAATGCAGATTTGAAATGTGCTTGAAATGAAACTTCACAAAATGGCTCAGAACGATAATTAATCATCATGGAACACTTAAACAGACTGAATGGAGGGTGTTAGAAACATTAAACACCTTAGGGACCTCAAAGGTACAGTCGGGTTCAATCTCATTCAAAAGCATTTATAGGGCTCAATTTTTTCAAAAGTGCTCAAAATGCTACACTTTTGAGTGCCAACAAATCGTACTACATGTAGAGCTTTTGTCTACCATTTTCTCATTTCCCTCATTTGATGTAGATAGATTTGACAAGTACCTATTTGGTGGCACCTGCAATCCATCAAATGAAAATTTGATAATATTTAAATAATATATATAGAATAATCAAGTCGTGACTCATATGTGCAGTTCTTCCTTGTCTATACATGAGAGATATAAAATATAGTAAGTTGAAAGTGATTATACAATTATATTTCTATATGAACCTTCTTTGTCTATATATACATTATATGATTATATAATATGTCTATTTATAACATATGTGGTCAATGATAAACAAGAAGAATATAAGAAAATTATGTCTATTTGTTGACTTATACCTACTGATCCATGTCACTGTGCATGATCCATGCCAAAGGGGTCAAATTTCCAGCATATGTTAATCATTTATCTTAAGTTAGCTAAAAATTACATGATATGCATATGCTACAAATAACTTAGAAGACAATATGAACAATATGCAACATTGTAAACATGAACAAATTTACCCTATATATGGAATGCAAGATCGTCAATAGAAGGGGTGACAATGTCTATAGTCAATTGACTATTTGCAAAAAGGGTGATAATTAGAGACAATATAAACAATGGTAATTATAAATAACATATGTTGTAATAATTAGAATTGAACACAATAAATATGTAATCATATTTCCTGCATATGTTGATCATTTATCTTAAGTTAGCTAAAAATTACATGATACACATATGCTACAAATAAATTAAAAGACAACATGAACAATATGAAACATCATAAACATGAACAAATTTACCTTATATATGGAATACAAAATTTCAATAGAAGAGGTGACGATGTCTGTAGTCAATTAATCGTTTGCAAAAAGGGTGATAATCTGACTCAATATAAACAATGGTAATTATAAATAACATATGTTGTAATCATTAGAATTGAACACAATAAATATGTAATCATATTTCCTACACATGTTAATCATTTATCTTAAGTTAGCTAAAAATTACATGATATGCATATGCTACAAATAACTTAGAAGACAACATGAACAATATGCAACATCGTAAATATGAACAAATGCACAATTGGGAGTTGCTCGTAGAATGGAAACCTAGTAAATTGTGTAGAATAAATTTTTAGTCCTTTTGGAAGTTGGTCATTGATGCCTTGATGACCTTCACAAGCATCAATTACATCATCAGTAAACAAAACACAATATCAAAATATAAATTTGAAACAAAAACCATCAGATGGAATGACATTACCTTGATGATTTATTTTATTGTATGCCAACTTCCATAGGTGAGGTGTCATTATCTATGGTTTTGACATAGTCTCTTCTTTCCCATTGAAAACATGTTTTTCAGTAATTCGGTACTTATGATTTCTATACAAAAAGTGTATTCTCATCGAACACCTGCTTTCTTAGACTTTTTGAATGACAAGATTTTGTCTTTCAACCACAAATTGGACATGAAAATTTTTTTTTGCCCAAAGACCTACAAGATCATGTATAATTGGATTAAATGTGTTAACTTTGTGTTGTCACTATAACATACCGAAAAGAGGTGTTAAGAGGAGAACATACCAAAAAAATGTGATAGCCTAGGGGCATCATGTATTGTCCATACAAGCATTGCATGAAATTGAAATTGTCTTTGTCCTATTAGTCTACAAATTTCATACATAGTAACCCCATTCCATAACACCATCAACTCGTTGATAAGGGGTTGAATATATACATTGATATCTTTAACTTGGTACATACCTAGTTGAATGAAAAAAAAATTACATAATTATTATGACCATTTTGATGGATTAACAATAATAAATTAATTTAGAAGACCATTAAATCAAAAAATACCTAGAACAATCAATGTCAAAATTATGCACTCTCTCTTTATGGACAATCAAGGAGGTATATTATTGTTGATAACAAAAATAGGCCACACCGAGTAAGTAGATCTCATCTCTCCAAAAGGATTGACACTATTTGCTGCCAATGAAAGCTTGAGATTATGAGGTTCTTCTTTAAAGTGTGGCCATTTTTCCTCTATTTCCTTAAGTGCTAAACCATCTACAGGCATTTGCATAATGTCGTCTTGACTTCTATTACATGCATGGTAATCCATAAATTGTACCAAGCTCTTGCACTTGAATAATCATTGCAGACATGGAATAATGGGAATATGCTGAAGAACCTTGTGAGGCACCTTTTTTGTTAATCAATCTGATTGATATCTACTAGTGTGACAAATAGGACATTGTGTTGTAAATTCATGTTGTTTATGATATATAATATGATCATTTGGACATGTATGTATTGTTTGATACTCCATTCCAATATCTTTCATGATGGCATATAATTCTTAGTACGAGCGAGGTAGAATGTTTGATGGTGGTAAAAAAATCTCACCTATCAACCTACGACCAAAAATATAATTTGTTAATTTCAAGAATATTAATTGCTACACGAACCCAATGTTAATTGTAAGGAAAGTAGGAGTAAAATAATGAGAGAAGATGACATACCTTAACATACATGTCATTGCTATGTTGGATAAACCATTCATAACCTTCATGTTCACCAACAACAATACAGTGGCAAGAAGAGTTGTTTCAGAGCCTTCATATAGGGACTCCTGTACCTTCTCAAGTATAGGTAGATCAAGCTCTATGTCAACATCTCATCATCATCATCATCTTGATCATCATGATCATCGTGATCTTCATCATCATGGTATTCTTCCATGGTATCATTACCTTCTACTTCAATATTCACACCTCCATGTTCCCTCATTTGGAAATCCACTCTCTGGATTATCATGGTCCATAACATGAAACTTAAGGATGTTGACCTATATGAAAATGATGACCTTATATTAGCCATGACCATGATGTCATCATCAAATCATGTCTTATGTAATTTATAAATTATTAAAATACATACCAATGGATGATATTCGTTTCCCTGTTCAATGTGACCATGTTGCCTATAATGTTCCTCAGCTATTTTGATTAGATATCTTTGAATCCTTAAGCCCTTACAATTTTTGCAAGGACAATAACATTTTCCATCACCTTTTCTTTTTAAGTTAGACCACAGTTTAGCAATTGTCTCCCCATTTTTTTGTGCATTGATATTGTCAGACATGGTCTTTCTTGAATGGAATAACTCATTGGTGGAAGAAGGATGATTTTTTTGCAACTTGCAAATGGAGTAGTAAGAGGAAGACACATATAGAAATGAATACTAAAGTGAGATAGATAGAAAGAGGTATAGATAGAGATATAGATTGATAAAGAGATAAATAAATATAAAAAATGAAAAGAAACAAATACTTAGCTGACCTTCCATAACTCTATCTCTACATATTGCACTTGCTACATACAAGCACTTCTTGAGAAAATGGGCAGCAATAGCCAAGAAGGGAATAGGAGAGTCCATTTGGATCAAGAGGACGATGCACAAAGTGACCAAGGAGCAAGAGGAAATGCTGATCTAGAGAGGGGAGAGTCTCTAATGTTCAATAGAACCTTGTTGAACACTATCACAGAGCAAGAACCTCCCCAAAGAAAGACATTATTCAAAACTCTCTGCAAGGTAAGAGGTAAGGTCTGCAAAGTTATTGTATCTAATTTAGGTTCAACTAATAATATAGCCTCAGTAGAAATGGTAGAGAAGCTTGGATTGAAGAAGTTGCCTCATCCTAACCCTTATAAGGTTTCATGGCTAAATAAGGAGCAACAGGTCATAGTAAATGAACAAGTTCATGTTCAATTTCAAATAGGGGAGTACAAAGAAAAGATTATCTGTGATGTTGTAGAAATGGATGCTTGTCACCTATTGTTAGGCAGGCCCTGGCAATTTGATGTCAATTCTAAGCATAATGTAAGGAGCAATGTTTACATCATCTCCAAAAATGGGAAGGAATACACCATGAGACCACTACCAGAAGATAGGAAGGAGGTCCAACATGCATCTAGTGTGATGATGGTTGGAGAGAAGGAGTTTTTGAAGACCCTCAAGGTGAAAAACACCCCTTGCTTTGCCATAGTAGTAAAGCCAAAACTTGGAGAAAAAGGAAAAGAGTTAGGTCTGTGAACCAAGTAGGAGTTAGGAGATGCTGGAGTGGGGTCAGCCCAAGATATTTTGGAATCTTCAAGAACCTGGTAAAGGGTATCTAGAAAGGTGAAAATAAACAAGTATTTTTATAGCTACAAAGGAGGAATCGAGAGCATTATAAATAATGAAGAAGAAACTTAAATCCATATGGCTTCACCTCTATTTACAATTTGTCCTTTTTGCATGTGAAATATGACAATATACAAAATTTCCAGTCACATTTTCACTTAAAAAAGAACACCAAATATACCTTTGGTACAATATCTTCTTCAGATTCTTCACTATCAAATTCTTCAGAACTACAAGCTCTTGTGCAAAAAAAAGATGAGATGTACTAAGTAATTTTTGATGGGCAATATTTAAACAAATCAACTATCAAAAAAACAATTTACAAAATTTAGTTGGTTTATTATGTACTAAAGACTTGGCTTAACCATGGAGTACCTCATCAGAAGACTCGTCCTCACTTGATTCTTCTTTACCATTTTTTAAAGTTACAACTGACCCATTTTTCACTACAATTGAGTTATTCTTTCCCAAAGCACTTGGTTTTTTATGTGTTTCCTGTAATGCACTTTGAATAATATTAAACAAAAATTTCTTATCTCTCTTTCAAAAAGTAGAAATTTTTTTTATAAAATGAAAAATGTCATGATAGTATAGAAATATTTAAAGATAAAAAACAAATATCTATTAATGTTATGCTAGAAAAGTACAATGAATGTCTTCATCATTTAAAGAGCACCAATTTTTTTGTTTGATTTGCAATTTGAAATAAGGCATTTCAATTAACCATTTGTTCACTATTGAACATCAAAATTCCATAAGCTTGTGATTCCACTAAAACATGATTCTATTGTATATATAATTATCCACAACAAAATGATTAACCTCCTTAGAAGAAGAATCCTCATGCTAGAATCTTTTGTTCAAAGCTTCTTTGTGATGGCAAGATTTTTTCTTATAGGATGCTTCACCCTTATCTATAGAGAATTAACACAAAAATGAGTACTGTAAAGTCAAAACATATGTTATATTATCAATATGATCCCAAAAAGCAACAAAATAACTAGCATTCTTCAGATTTTTTTTTTTTCAACATAAATGTTCTAGTTTTCTCATTTAAAATCTCAGTAGGAGGGGTCTCAAAATAGTTAGATATGCTATTGAAACCAAACTCGACCCTTTAGGAGTGATCATGACTTTCCAAGTCATCAAAGTGAAAAAATTACAAAAATTATCAATGATAACTTTGATAGCAATATTAGAAAGTCACCAAGAAATGGTTGGGGATCAATGAAGAAAGTTGGTACTTGGAAAATAGAGTTATATAAGCTCATTTGAAATCATTTTGAGGGGTTGGAATTCCCAGTGTATGAAATATTGACTAATAAAGCAAATTGTTTGATGAATCATTCCAAGTAATTTCTTAGTGCATTAATTAAGTTCCCATTATATGTTTTGGTAGTTGTAAATAATTTTCTTCTTTTGGCTAGTTCATTGGACTAGGTAGAGTAGTTGGTACAGGAGCCCCACACACAACCAAGCCAATGGTGCAGCTTATGAAGACCACAAAGACAGCTAGAGGAAATCAGGGAATTAATTGGAAAGTTATAAGAATTAGACTAATATGATGATTCAAATATTTTTAATGTCCTTAATAGGACTAAATTAAATTCTAATGGATTGTCATTGTCCAAGAAAAAATAACATTGGAGTGTTTAGAGTCTAGGAATGTTAGTGATCATAAAAGATCGAAATTTGGTTAATGGTATTTTTGTTTAAAGGGATTCCATAAAATATATGTCGACATTAGTTTGAGTTTGTTCAATTTTAAAACCAAACCATTCAACTAACCGATGATAGTTGTATTGGTTTTGAGTTAGTTTTAGGCATTTCAATATTTTTGTTTTGAGTCTTTGTTATAAGAGAGACAGTCAGGTGTACAGACAGAGGAGAAAGACATCAATAAGAAAACTCTATTCTTTGCAATTGATTTCCATTACTTTGGATCTCCAATTGATTGGTCTGTATTTGAAAGTCTTTGACAAGGTTTTATGCATGAACTACTATGCTTTATTGATACATTTCATAACATTGTAGGCTTGTTGTCGTACCAGTCTTGACTTAAAATAGTTACTCTTGATTTCAATTTGTTGTTTTAGTAACACCTTAGGTAGAATGAGGATCATCCCATGAATGTAGAGGCCTAACCTTCATGGGATAAAATTGTTAACATGTATTATAAATTACTAATAGTGATATG
Source organism: Cupressus sempervirens (assembly GCA_028749045.1). Classification (NCBI taxonomy): domain Eukaryota; kingdom Viridiplantae; phylum Streptophyta; class Pinopsida; order Cupressales; family Cupressaceae; genus Cupressus; species Cupressus sempervirens. The sequence continues at coordinate 112,577,751 of CM053791.1, read as the reverse complement.
CAATTTTATGGGGTGCAGAAGTGATCATAGGTTGAAGATATATTGGAATTGAAAGCTGTATATAACAAGGAATATTCTACCCAAATGTGGAGTGAATCCTATGTTGGAAAAACATATAACATATTGAATTTGTGTGTGTGGTAAAATTTTGAGGGAACTCTAGTCAAATCAGGTTTGAGTCAAGATTTAGGGAATATGGTGTTGCAGGGCCTGAGAGGTCAATCATTTATGAAATTTGATCATTTGTAGTTATCTCATGACTCTGGTGTGAGTTTGGAGAGATAAGGATAGTGGGTGTGATGTCCCTTATTAAATTGATGAATTGTCATGCAAAGATGTGGGGTACAGTTATGTATAATCCTATTGGTCTATGGTAACCATATAAAATCCTTTGCTATGTTATAAAACTCTTTAAAAAGGGTATTAGGAAGTGTCTTTAGATTGTCAAAAATTTTGAGGAAAACCAAAGTTGTCCCCATTCCAAGCATGCAAAAGGATTGACAGGTAGGGTATTGTGCATTTGAGCCAAATTTATAGAAGTATGGTATTGTCTTAGAGTCTTAAAGATCCCTGTGCTAGTTAATTGGGTATTTAAGAAACTAAGTTAGCATCTAGGAATATTGTGATAAGCACAAGTATCTCAGTCTCTTAAGTTTGCAACTATTATTATGTATTTAATACCAACCACCCTTCCTCTGCATCAATAGTTATCAAAAAAATTGCTCTAATTTGATTTCTAATTGTTGGAACACAACAACCTTTAGGAATCTATTAGGGAAATATAAATAACTTGGGGTCAATATGAAATGATCTTCTATTTTTGGAATCAATCCCTAGGTGGATTCAAGCATACCTGACAAGGTGACTTGATGGTTCTAGGGTTTGGATAGAGGAGTAGTTTGATTGGTTTGTGCCAATCAAGGATTGGAGAATGTATAGAAATATCTAAAGGTATAGTTTCCAAGAACTAAGAAGGATTTGAATCTTTTTGTGTTCCTTTTGAATCTTTGCAAGGCCCATTAACAAGTAAAGTCTTAAAACCCTTGTAAGTAGGCTATTTTATAGGAATGAATTGTATGGAGGGGTTGAAGAACTAAAAACTTGAAAATATTCAAGCTCTCTAAAACCATAAATTAATTGGTATCTTCTTGAGTTTCTTTTGAAATATTTTCAAAACGGAAAATTTGGAGGCCTAATTAGGGCAAAAGTCTACTAGGCCTAAAATAAGGGTTTGAGGAGATCAGTAAGAAACCATAGAATTTTGTGAGAAAGAACACTTTGAGCCTAATCAAATAGACTTGTATGGGATCCCTCTATCATACTAAAAATCTAGTGAAGTCCTTGCTGAGTTGAATGAAGCTTGATGCTTTGAGTCTTGCATCTTGTTAAAGTGGAATATTGAAGTAGGAAATTGTTAGAGATATCCTTGGAAAGAATAGGAGGATTAAGTAAAGAATTATTCTAGTGTGGAGTCTTGGAATAAACCCTAAGAAGGCTTATTAGTGAGCCTTGTGAGGTCCTAGTAAAGGTTAATTAGTATCTACTTACCATTACAACAAGTTGAAAAATATAAACTTTCGACAACATTCAATACATTTTTTTTGGCCCTAATTCATAGTTGTCAAATTATTTTTGTACAAAGAGAAGTAGTTAATCTATTCAGCAAGAGAAGAGAGTTAACTGATTTACTTCATTTATTTACATTATTTATAAAGATTGTAACTTCCAGATATATATGAGATTGTTAATTTCTTAAGCTTTAATTTTGTTTCTTTATGTGAACTCTACTTTGCAGATTCTCAAATATGATAATAAAAGCATTCAAATTTGATATGTGCTTCAATCTTTTAGTGAAGGTTTCAATACTTACCTTATAGCTATTGGAGGCTTTGGAGGTCTTTGAGCTCCCATTTCTATCTTTTGCTATTTTAAACCTTACGAAGACAATGCAAATGTATACACTTTAGAGAAGTTGATGGAGGTCAATTGAATTATCAAATTTCTATTAAAATGCAGTTTAATTTATTATAGTATAAGGTAGTTGACTTCATTTGAAAAATGCATCTTTGATGATAATAAAATACTTAAGAAGAATTCATTATAGGTAGTGATATAAGAAAGACAATAAACTTATAAAGTATAAATCTCATATCAACTACAAATTATATTTACTAAATAGTGCAGAGACAATTCTTCTATAAATTGGGTAGAGCAAGCTTTTTAATAAATTATACTTTGAAACAAGGAATCACCATTTGGCCTACAATATACACCAAGCATCATGCACTCCTTGAATTTAACATAGATTTTAGTAAAGGAGAAGCACTACAAAGGAAAAAAAAATTCCATATTAATTGCATAATACCTACTACCTAGCACAGAGGAAGCTCTTCTGGAAAAGTTCCACAAACCTCAATTAAAACTTTGTTAATGGCCTATTTCCTACTGCATAGACTCCTTTAAGTTAAAAGGTAATCAGCGAAGTTGATTTGATAAAATGCACCATTGATTATGTACAAATAAATATAAGCCTAAGATTTAATATAGAATATATACAAAAGCCAATATAACTCCTATTAATTTAATAAATATACTTACCCATTAGTGATCTACTCGTAAAAGGAAATTCCATATAAATCTTGGGTCAACCTTCTTTGCAGGTCATTCATCAAGTTTTATGCTAGTACATTACTATGCACCAGTCTATCAACTAGTTTCTCCTCTCTCGAATTCTTCATGTAATTGCACAAGGATTCATAGTTCATGCATGTTTTACCATATCTATGCAAATCTCCTTGATAGATCTTGGATCTTCTCTATGGAGACTGAAACACTCAATGCAAGCTTAGGGGAAAGTACCAGAATCCCCAATGTGGCTTTTGGCTATGGGATTAAAATTTGAGGACCTAGTTTTATAGGTTAAGCATTGTTGGAATATATTATGTAATGGGGTTGGGGAAGGGGCCTATTTTATTCACCTCACAACTTGGTAAACTTGTTGGAATAAAACTTCTTACTACTTGGTGGACTACACTATTTCTCTACCCACACAAGTTAATTTATATTGGGGTAGACACCATTGAGCTAGTCATTGAAGAAATCAATGAGCTACTCTCCTTTTCTAAGGAACATATTTATAGAGACCTTTTACTACATTGGTATAAAGAAATTTTTTGTTGATGGGGTTCTTCTTCCCATCCATCCCAAGGTTTGGAGTATTGATGTTTAGGGAAATGGGAGAACTATCATTTATTTTGGCACCACCTTGACCTATATTGTAGAGCCTACATACGATATAATACTTGCAGCATTTAGAATGACTATTGTATCTAAGAATAAGACATGTACAGAGCTAATTTGATCTATGATTCAATGTCTCAAGTATTGCCAGACTCTAATTACCAAAGCTTACAATTATTTTCAAGGGTGGCACAATATTTAATTCTCCTCCTTTAAACTATTTCATCAATGTTGTTAATGACAAGTGCCTAACATTTAGGGTGTCTCTTCTCTTACTATTTTCTCTATTCTTGGTAAGATTTTGTAGTAGAACTTTTTTATCATGTATGATAGGGAATTTTCTAGACTTGATTTTGCTCATATTGATTGTCCCACATCTTAGGATATACATTTTTCTTGAGTTTATTTTCATTTGAAGTGCTATCATTATAGATAAAAATTCATTTTCCTTTGATTCTAACTATGCTCCTTAATGTACATTTGCTAGCCATAGCATCTATCAAACAATAAGCTTGTCTATTACACTTTATTTTCTAAGTGATTATATCTATATGTCAAGTTTGATGAAAAAGAAAACTAAGAATAATTTGGAGTATTGGAAAGAAAACCTTCATAGTGACTCAAGGACAATGACAAAGTGCAGCATAGGGTTCTTAAAACTAAGAGGACAAGTTTTAGAAGGCATTGTTTTCGTTTGCTTCAATGAAAAATAGCCCCACATACACATTTTCTCAACTTAATTTTACCAATTCCAACAAAAGAATTATCTATTACCTCTATTCAAATTTCAAAGGACTAATAAATTTCAATGTATTTCTTAGTTGAACATTACAAACTCTTTCTTTATTCCAAGGTTGAAACTAGATAAAGATTTCTTCTATCCTTCTTAGTTTGTTAATAGAAGTAAACCTGTTGTACAATGGAGGTGAGCCTACTTAGAAATTTTGTGAAAATTAATTTGTTAATCATCTAGGTAGGAATTAATGCTTTAACACTCATTTTGGGTGCTTTAATAGCTAATTTGACATATCTTGGAAGATATTGGACCATTGTCTGCTCCTATTTAAAAACTTATATGAATGTCTGCTCCTTCACCTTTGTAGTAGCTACACATATTAGTTTATCCCTTTCAAGCATTAATTATTTAATATGCATATTTATTTATATACTTTTCTATATCCAAATCAGATATTGATTCCTATTAATATAAACCTAAAATATAATGTACAATAGATATATATTTATATATATTAATATAATTATTTTTTATCAAACAATTATATTAATATGAATGATAGAAACAATCATGGCTACAATGATCAAGAAGGGAAATCATAAGCAAACTAGTCAAAATGCAATAATAGCCATAAATAATTTAGGGATGTAGAGAATAACAAACTTCAACAGTTTTAATATTACTAATGACATTAGTAATGGGAGGGATATTTATTGAAGATACAACTTATTTATACAATTAATTCAAAACTTTCATTAGAAAAATTTCATATTACACAAGATATTAATCAATATAGTAAGCATTGACATCTAGAGAAAGATGTGAATGAGACAATTGTATAAAGAGCAACAACTCGTATATTCCAAAAGTTGCTACCAATTACTTGTAAAGGATACATTATGAGATTTGATCTCACATCTAGAAGGGTATAATCGAAAACTATTTTTCCTTATTTATCCATACTTGGATTGCGCAAAGTGAGTAGAGGCTCCCTTAAGGAAATCAATTGAACATATTAAAACATCGAGAATGACACCAAAATACATCACCATTTGAATTATTATATTAGACAAGAGATTACCCTAAAGTAAGTGGTTTGATCAAACCAAAACTGAAGAAATCATTACACATTTCTAAAGGAATATTAGGAATGGTAATTATTTTTATTTTATCGTGAGTGATAAGGAAGGGATCAGTTGCTTAATTTACATAGTAATGTCTGAGACAACCAAATAAAGTCCTTTCCTTATAATCTTACACACACACACACACACACACACACACACACACACACACACACACACACATTTACAAACATATATATACACACACATATATACACACACACACATATATATATATACATATATATATGTGTGTGTGTGTGTATATATATGTATATATATACATATATATACATATAGATACATACATATATATATATATATACATACATATATATACATATATATATATGTATGTATGTATGTATGTATGAATGTATGTATATATATATATATATGTATGTATGTATGTATGCATGTATGTATGTATGTATGTATACATACATACATACATAAATACACACACACACACACACACACACACACACACACACACACACACACACACAAACACACATATATATCAACATGATATCCTCAACCCTAACATTCTAAATTATTATTTATATAAAATTGCAACAAATCAAACCATCAGCTATGCAGTACCTAGATGTACTTGAAATTGGAACGAAGAAAATAAAATAATTGGATAAAGTACTACTACCATTCATATATCAACCCAAAATGAAATGTTTAGAGACATCTCTTACAGTCTCCATGTGAAAATGATAATCACGGCTCCATATGACCAAATTAAAGCAAAATGTGGCAAAATTCACAAATATTAAGATAAAAAAGACCAAGACTCAAGCCACTATCTATCTAAGTTAAGCACAAAACAAGTTCACATAGAATCATCAGTCATTCAAGCCTCCATATTTATTTCAAAATACTCACCAAAATGTGGAGACAAATTCTTAAATAAAGGGCCAATACACCATAAAATCCCTTACTGTGGATGCTGCTCTCAATTTATGTCTCAACTTACAAACCCTCCTATTTAGGCCCTCATAACTAGGGCTTCCTCAAACTAAGCCTTCTCCCAATCAATCCACAATCAATGATTGTTTAAACAAGAAGGTATCAACTCACTTATTCACCTATTCACTGGTTTTGATGTGAAGCTAGGCAAGTTCGTGTATGCTCGAATGACAACTGACAGTTCCAGTTTAGGGATGCAGTAGATGGGTTTTCAAATGCTCCAATGAAATGTTCCAAGGATGAAGAATGCTGAAAATCCTCAAATTATCTATGAATTATGCTTGACTGGTATGACACTCAAGTGAAATGCTCAGTTGACTTGTGGCTCAAGTGAAATGCTCAATTGATGTGCTGCTTTTATTTTTTTGTCTTTATGTTGCTGTATTGGTCGCAATTGAGACCAACACAAAATAGAAAGCTTTGGTCGCAATTGCAACCAACATGGGCATGTATTAAAAAAGAAGAAGTTACCTTTATAATGATGACAAACTAAGCCATTTAAAATTTTTGGTCAAAAATTTAGGTCAAAATTTAGGGTTAAATGTACTAGTGAGTAGAGATTAAACTCAATATGATGACAACAACAACATGTTTCAAACACTTTGTTTGACCTCACAAAGTATGGCTTCAATTTTTCAAACAATGTTTTCCCAACTTTTACATTAGGATGTTCACTACAAAAGGACACATATAATTCATGCTATGTTGTGTCCAACCAATGTTTTGTATGATTTTCATATTGACTAGATGCAATCCTATGCCTAATAACATCTCTACTATTTGATGAAGGATGAGTGTTATCAATACAAAATGATATGACTAAATTTTTTAGTGACTCTTTAATCCTATCAGAATGAGGTGCTCTACACATGATTTCCCAATTGCCCTCCATAGTACTGTCATCCACAATTAATCTTCTCTTAACATATTTTCTCATTGATTTCCTACTAAAACCTATTTCAAATGAAATTGAAGATATTTGTCTATTTCTGGTCATATTCTTATTTACAATAGACATCAACATCACTTTTCTTGCCACAGACTTATCTTTAGTTCGAGAGTACTTTCCAATGTTTCTCAAACCTTGTTTAACATTTTCAATCGAATCAGTTTGCATGCTAGAAAATCTTCTCTTCTTTGATGTTGTGTCTACACATAACAATTTCAATGCTTCTTGCAACTTCTTTTGTGCAAGCAAAAGTGAAAGTAACATAGCTTGTTCAAGTGTTTCAGTGTTATCAAATTGAGTCATAATTTCTCTTATCTTCTTATTCATTGACCTTTTCTTAGACAAACTTAATGGTTGAATAGTAGCTGCAAGTCTTCTCAATTTATCCGCATCCATTTTAAGTAAATAATCTATTTTTTTTTGGAGAAATAGAATTATTTATAGATTGGGAAATATTTAGGAGTTCATCCATACCAGTTCCTACACCTAATCCTGACCCTTCTCTGACTTGTGTTACTAGAATTTCTATAGGGAGTGATCTTGAGCCTTCTCCAACATTAATTGTTTGTGATTCTGTAGGGAAAGATTCTAATCCTTCTCCAAATTATGTTATTCAAACCTCTGTAGGGAGAAATCTTGAACCTTCTTCAACATTCATTGTTTGAGATTCTATAGGGAGTGTTCTTAACCTCTCTCCCATCTCCACTTCTTCTACTTTTGTCAAGCCTTCTTCAACATTTCCTTCACCTTATTGATTGGCTGCAACAAATTTATAAATAAATCAAATTAGATAAAAAATAAGATTGAAATATAATTAAATTCAAAATTATAAAAAAAAAACTAATATATATAATTACATACCTTATTTAATTCGATGATAACGTGCCACAGTCTTCTGAAGATTTCTTTGTTTTGCTTCATTAGATCTCTTCCTTGCATATTTGTTTTACTTTCCTTTCTTGTTTCCCATTATAAAATTATAAAAAAAAATAAAAATTACTCCTTGTCTCAACATAAATTTCATGCAATAACTATATAAAAATGTCATTGTACGAATTGGCAGTATGGCTTCACTATTTTTAAGTTGACTTGTTTGAAGCCGACGTCAGCATTTTTACTTTTTTTATGTTTGCACGAATGTAATAAAATTTAAATGTTCGCATGAACATATCCACTTCAATTTCTAGTTGCCAAAAGTTTTTGGGCTGGATGTTCACTGTGAACATACAAAATTACATTTTTTGGGCCCTTTTTTCTTTAATATTTTTTTTCTCTTTCGACACCCATAATTATAGATAAGTGATCTCCTAATATAAAATAAAAAATGCCAAAATGTGCTGCTTGGAGCAAGCTTTCAAATGACTATAATTTTAATACATATTTTAATCATTAAGACTTTCAAATATGAGTTTAACTCATCATAGGTTCATTATCTATTGAACATCAACTGACTTCGACACTTCGGAAAAATTAGTAAATTAGGTCAATTTTTTTTTGAAAAAATATAGGAAATAGCTTATTGAGTTAGCTTTCTATTAAAAAAAAAAAAAAATTATGATAAATTGACTTCAAGTTATCTGTGTCAAAACTAACATATGTTTGAATTACAATTGGTGTCACTTCAAAACTTCATAAACTATACAAATCCAACACCAAAAGAATTACCTCATTATCTTTTCTAGAAAAAAGTTATGTGTGTCAAATAGACTGCCACTCTTTAAAAATATTAAATTTTATTATGTACCACTTTTCAGAGGAGAAGAAAAAATTGACATAAATAAATTTTTTTAAAGATTAAAAAGTATGCTCACAAAGAAGAAATAGAGTGCTAAAAATCACTAGTTTATGTCATCTTGAAATTATTTATAGTTTTAGAGATATAGACACTCGAACATGAGGTTTGTTTCAAAAATATTGATTTCAGTGTCAAAATTGGTCAAAAAGTGGAACCCATTACAATGGGATCACCCATTAAGGAGAGTAACTTCAAAAATGGAATCATAATTTTTATAGGAAAGTGTACCCTATGAGGGGAAATAGTTTATTTAATAAAAAAACTAAAAATATGCTTGACATGGTTGAAATTTTGAGATGCTAGAATAGATATTAAGAAGGAAATTGTATTTTTGATAGATTAGTAGCAATAGGTTACTTCACCAAAAACATAATTAGTTGGAATGCCACCCAAGATATTCCCAAGGTGTCTTGTATAAAGATCACAAATGATATTTCCAAGATTGGAAATAATGAAACTCTCATTTAAGTTTTTATGATGATATGAAATGTTTCATACTTTCCTTGGGACATGAGAACTAGGTTTTTCCTTTTCCTTTGCTTTGGTTTCTCATTTTTCTTTGTGATATTTTTTGTTGACGTGATTTCTCTATTTGCAACATGAGAGAAGACCTAAATCAAATCAAGCTAGTTTATTGCATGGAATTCAAAACTAACCCAGTCTTATAACCCATTATCTAGGAAAGCCATATGTATCAATTATGGAAGACATGAAGTTTTATAGCTTGGCCATGTCAAATAAATTCAAAGCTTCTTGGGATGATGGTGAAGTTAGTACTAGAGGTTTTTTTTTTGGTCTCTATAGAAACCATTACAATAACCACAAGTTTTTTAGTTGAAGGGAAAGAGATGATTTCTTAGATGACCATGAATTTCTTAATAGTTTTGGGCATAATGTGGATTAAATGTATTTTATACTATAGTAAAAACATAATTTCCAAATGAGTCATCCTAAAAATTCAAATTGTTAGAAAAAATATAAACATATTAGAGGCCATTGTTGAGATAGAGAGTAGGGCATCCAATTGAACCTATAGGAAGGAAGATGAGAGCATGTGGGAAGCGATAGATTATTTCTCCCAAAAGATCAATAATTGAGAAATTATGGAGGAAAAAATAAAAAATCTTAAGAGATAGATTCTGATGAAGTATTGGAAGGATAAAATGAAAAGTTCCCTAGCCAATGTTGTAATTAAATAAATCAGAAGAGGGCCTGACCTTAACATTACAAAAATAACATTAAGTATTATATGCCATCCCAAATTTTTTTCACTAAATACCTGATGTAAATAGAGTTTTACTAGGACCAACACTGTTTTCTACAATTGTGGGTCTCATAAAATAGGGGACCCTAACATAACAACCTAAAAGGGTGAAAGCACGAATCTGTGTCACCTTTTAGGCTAACTTTTAAGATCCGGTGAGACTGAATCTAGCAGGACCACTTCCAACCGGAATAGTTCTAGCTGAATCTAGGTGGCACTTAGTAGATGCCACATGGCATGCACAACTCCGTAGGGTTTCAACTAAAATTGATCTAGCCAGATTTGGTCTGGTCAAATCAATTTTGGTTGGAATCCAAAAAATTATGTTAGCCAAAAAAATCCAGTCCATTGCTCATTTGCATGAAATGAATTTGCTGGAATTGTAGAGCGGGAAGGGCTACATGAATAATTTAGCCAGATTAGGTATGTCAACAATTTCTCCCAAATTTTTAATATGTTTTAAGTTTTATAATATGTTTCCTTAGATAAAAATATGGTTTTTAATATGTGTTTTTTTAAAAATGTATATGGTTTTAAACATTTCAAATATTTATTATTATTATTATACTTTTATATTCTGAAGTAGTGTATTAATTTTTAAATAGTGTAATATTAGATTTATTGACAAAAAATGTTGAAATTTATTAAATTTTAGATATTATTAGAAAAATTATATAAATTGTAAAACATTATTTAGAGAAAATAGTAGAAAATTATATTGAAAATATTAGAAAAGTTAGAAAATTTAGAGATTATTAGAACAATTAGAATCTTTTGAAAGTTTAGAAAATAATATATATTTTTTATTAAATATAGAAAATTGTTTAGAGAGAATATTGGAGAATTTAAATTTTTTTTTAAAAATTTTTTTGTTAGAAATTATTACAAATTGTTAAGTAAAACTTTAGAAACTACTGTTTCAAATATTTGCTAAAAATATTTGTTTAAAGAAAATAGTACAAATGTTTTTGTATCTTAAGTAAAACTTCATCATTGAAGCAAATAAAATTGGTAACTAAAACCATCATATTGAATTAAATTAGACTCGACCTCTCACAGTGAACCCAATTAAATTCTAATTGAAACCTTAACATTGAGCCTTATAAAGTATAGGTAGGAGCAAAAGTTAACATTGAATGTAATTAAACCACAACATTAAATCTAATCAATCTCTAACTAAAACTCTCACATTGAACCAAAGTGGACTGTAACTCCTATATTGAACCTTAAATCCAAATATGTTGACCTAAACCCTAAAATTTTAAACCTCCATCTCTCTCTAACTCGTAAACCCCATCTCTCTAAACTTGAAACCTCTCTCTAACCCCATAATCCCTAAACTTATTTCTCTCTCACTCTCTCTCTCTCTAACTTACATAAATCTCTCTCTCTCTCTCTCTCTCTCTCTCTCTCTCTCTCTCTCTCTCTCTCTCTCTCTCTCTCTCTCTCTCTCTCTCTCTCTCTCTCTCTCTCTCCCCTAAACCCCAACTCTCTAAATTCTAGACCTCTCTCTAACCCCATAACCCCTAAACTTTAATTTAATCTCTCTCTCTCTCTCTCTCTCTCTCTCTCTCTCTCTCTCTCTCTCTCTCTCTCTCTCTCTCTCTCTCTCTAAGTTATATAACTTCATCTCTCCTAGCCCTAACCCTAAACTGCTCTCTAACCCCATAATCCCTAAATTTTTTATCTAAATTTGATTTGTTCCTATTAATGAAATCAAAATGTAATGTATTTAAAATTTCTTATTATATGTCATACAATATGTTTATTTAGCAAGATTCATTTACCATATTTTGGTTTAATCAATTTTAAAAATACATGTGTATATATGTATATATATGCATGTAGAGATCTCTATTATCAACTATCTTGTTTTGTTTGTTTATATATTTCATCATTTTGGCATCTGGGGGTAGTGATTTTGGAGAGGCTAGTGTACATGGTTGTCTCCATAGTGGTTCATCATGTAGATCCACTATTAGTACCCAAGATAGGCATACATTGTTCACTAAGACTAATCAACATGTATAAAGCACAATTGATGCTATTGATCAGAGCTTATATGCTTCACCTACCCTACAACATAGGGATAAGGTGATTGTGATTAGAGATGAGTTGATTCGTATGATGCAAACTATTAAGAGTTTTAACCCTTATGATAGTGTCAGTTTGGACACATTTTACAGTGCTCTATCCTATAGTATTAGTGTTGGTTTGAGGTGGAGGGAGATAGATGAGATGGTGTAAGTGGAGAGTGTGAAGAGAATGTTCCCATATTATCGATCTTTCAAAAAGGTCAGAGAGTACTATGCTATGAGGTGTACTGATCCATTGGTCGCACCTTTCATATATCTTCAGTGGTTGGCTACACATCACATGTGGCCCCAAAAGGATGAGTTCCCATTATATTTATGCAAACAATTGTTTGCATAATTTCATTTACATTGAGATGTTGATTAAACTAATATCCCTAAGCATGCTAGAAAGGGTCAGGGTAGGTTCTTAGATAAATTCAGTCCCAGATGCTCCTGCACTTGTTAATAAGTGAGCATTGATTGGTCCAAACCTTTTGGTGATGCCAAAACATTTAGAGTTAGTTTTAGTTGGAGATAGAGTGACATATGATACATGTAGATATGTGTATGAGAGGATTTCTACTAATTCTACCTAGGTGCATGAGATGTCTTCTAATTGAGTGTATAGATACATTACACACTCACGATCTGCATCTACGAGTGGTCATAGTGTTGTATCATCTTTAGTTGATGTTATGTATCATGAGGTTAACATCCCATCTCTAGTAGACATCTTTGTGGTGTCTTTAGTAGACCATTTGAGGGTTATTAGTACATGTTTTTCTACTAATCTACTTTTAACCTATCAAGCTATTCAATTTTTGACTGAACAACCTCTTAGTGTGGTGCCATCATATGTGAGTGGTATCATCAAAGATACATTAGAGGGACATGGTGGTTAGAGGCAAGAGAACATACATGTTGCAGCTACAACTCCACCATAGACTACAGTTAAGGAGGATGTCACCCCCCTATTGAGGCAGGTTCTTACCCACCACAATGTTCATTATTCATAGATATGCTCATAGATCCTACACTTGACATCAGAGATATGACCTTTAGTAATGCAAAACTGAGTGACGTTGATAGACATATATTTGCAATGACAATGTCATATGGGGAGTCCTAGACACCCATGCAGTAGGAGACATAGGTTAAACTTTTAAAAAATGTCTATTTATTTGTCTATAATTATTCTATTTAAATTTAAATATAATATTGAATTCAATTTATTAAAGTAGAACTTGTGACATATTTGTTTCTTCTATTACAAATAGATTACATCCCCAACTCTTGAGGGTGGAGATAAAGAGATGCCTATTGATCCTAGTCATCCTAACTCATAGGTAAATTTTATTGTATGCATGTTATTATTTATTTAATATATACACATGGTCATGATACATTTGTTCTTATATTGAACACAAGGTTCGAGATCTCATGTCAGTCGATCACATCACTGAGTGCGACATGATCATGTTTGATATTTATACATGTCATATACATGAGTTTGGCTCATATTTTTTAGATGTTTGATATTGATTTATGATGATATCATTTATATTATAGCTATGAGAAATTTTACATTTAGAACATGCTCATATTTGATATATTTCATATATGCATGAGTTATCTGACCATTTGCATTTATAGTAGAAATATAATTTGATATTTTCATGAGTTATGTGACCATTTAAATTTATAGTTGAAATATTTGATATCTTCATGAGTTATGCAACCATTTGCATTTATAGTTGACATATTTAATATTTTTATGAGTTATGTGATCATGTTTATAGGTAGTTGATATATTTGATATTTACATTTATAGAATATCTTTTACGTAAATGTGGAAACATGCTTTTGAAATATTTATACATTACTTTTTAGATAATTGTTAATTTGTGTAAGAAATTTACATGTTTTATAAATTAATGAAAATATGTCTTACATAATTTTGTAGGTGTGTTGTAAATGTGTATAAAAAATGTAAATATAAATAGAAATAATTACATTATTTTTATCTAGACAATTAAAGCAATTTAAAAAAAAAAAATGTGTAAATATTGAAAAAACACTTAAAGCAATGTAGAAAAAAACCAATTATGTATATATAGATTTGAAATATTTTTTATGAATCATTAAACCTATCTATCAATCAAAAAGCTGCTGATACATATGGTCATGATTCTCTCTATCTTTAATAATATCTAACAACTTTTTGTGCTCCTTAATATCTAACCTCCACTTTGGTTTGCTATGTCCTTTTTTTGGCACAATGTCAAACTAAATCTTTGTGGCTAAAACCAAGTAGCTGTACTACAAAACTTTTTGGCCAAGCATGTACTCAATAAATTGAACACTATTGTGGTCAAGTTTCATTTGCTAATAATAGGTGCCCACAAAATAATATTTACTTCATTGAGTATTCTTAATAATATAGAAAATAATAAATTTTTACAATTAATCTCTTAGTCTCTAACTACTTATATAGATCTCATAACAGGAAAATCTATACCTTCTAAAACAAAAGAATTGGTTGGATATGACTAGTTATCATCATCTATAGTTGGTTTAGTCAACTTGATTTTTTCTTGTGTACATCTAAGTAAATAATAATATCCTTCCACATTTTGAGGATCCGCATACACAATAAAGATATCAACTACAAATGTACAAAACAAATGGAAACTGTAAATAAATAAATACGAAAATAATTAAATATAAAAATGAAACATGTTTGTAGAAACTCACCTAGAACAACTAAAGTAGAAACATGTTCATAATCACTTGAATACATAGGATTATGAATGTCTATGACATTTTCATCTTCTTCATAAGGGGTACTTCAGATTATGTGTTTCTGCGTCCATTTAGAGAGATACCCATTCACAATATTCTTGTATTGACCCATTGCGTTGTTTTGAATGTAGACATCACAAAAATATGATTTCTCTTACTTGAATCACTGGAGGTTTGTGTTGTCTGGTAGTCATCATTTGATGCAATCTTCTAATTCCAACAAAGGGTTGACAATTGTAAGGATTTGATCAATCAATATTTATAACACATTAAATTGACAAGTTTCTATGTCAATAATTAAAATGTAAAAGTAATCATATTAGAGAAAAATAGAAATATTATCTTTCACTTCCCCCAAAAAGAATTTATTATATGTTGTATCACAAGGACAAAAATGAGATTTGCATCATTCAAAAACTTAACTTTCTTTGTGTATCTTTGCACTTGTACAGGAAAGACAATTGTATGAATTATAAAAAAATATAAAAGAATTATCTAGTAGATAGTCATATACATCAAATTTAACTAGTACATAAAATTATTATACCTGAAAGTTCATGTTGGACATCAAATTTAACTAGTACATAAAATTATTATACCTAAAAGTTCATGTTGGCAAAGTGCACACTTTACATATTGTCCTGCTCCAACATGCTCACCTTTTCCATGACCAATTTCAAAGAAGTTCTGAAGAAACTTAACATTCCATCTCACATGTGTTGGATACAATTGTTCAATTGTGTGTTGTCTTTGATGTTACATAAATGTCATATCAGTTATCAATCAGAGTCTACCGAGCTTAGATGGTCAGCAAGGAAAAAGACAAAGTTTATCGAGTTTAGAAGGTTAGCAAAGAAGGTTTATAGTGTCTACTGAGTATTCTCAAGCTTTACCTTGCACAGGTAGTTGCTACCAAGCTTTCAAGGTTTAGCAAAGGAAATTTAGTTGTTACAGAGCTCACTAAGTCATCAAGAGAAAATAGTGCAGGAAATAGTTCTAACCGAGCTTTCATGGGTAGTGAAGGAAATCTAGTTCTTACCGAGTTAACTCAGTAGCCAAAGGATTTTTTGTAGTGTTAATCAAGTTAAGATGGTTAACTTAGGAAATTATTTCTGAAAGTAGTATTTATCAAGTAGGGTCGGCTAGTGAAAGATTCCATTATTTTTTGAAATAAAGTTTATTTGTTTAATGTAATATTTGTAGCCAACTGATATATGGTTTATTGGTAAATGTAACTTGTGAATGAGCTGACTTGATAATCTAAATGGTATATATATGAGGTCAAGCTATGAATTCTAAGTGTGTGATGGATGTGAATGAGAAGAAGGACTGAGATAAAATTTTGAAGGATGATCAGAGATCATTGAGGAGTAGCAAAGCTATATTTGATCAAGAAGGATCTAATAGTGCATAATGGAGATCTATTTTCAGCAAATATAGTTGCATCTTATTCAGGTCAATTCATTGTTACTTTCTAACCATTATAGCAGTGATTTCAAATCTCTTAATAGAGTTGGTTTAACAACCATTTTGTAAATCTTCTAACAAGGTGACAGTTCAGTTGAATTGTTCTAAAGACCTCTAGCAAGGACACTCCTAACAGGGTGATTAAATCCTCTAACAGGGTCACACCTAATAGTGTATAATATAGCCTTTAATAGGGTTGGCTCCTAACAGGGCTCACTTCAAAAGAGTGAGAAATTGGTAGCTAGTTACTTGGTGGTTTTTCCCATATTAGGTTTCCACATTAAATCTAGTGTCTCTTGTGTTCATTTTATTTAACTTTTGCATGCATATTAATAATTATGAATGCTAGATGATCAGTAACTAGTTAATCTACCAAGTTACAACATTCTTATAGTGTTTACCGAGTATCAACAGTAAATAGGTATTTAAGACATCTAAGGGATCTATGGATTTGTTTTTGTGGTAACTAATTCGCACAATTGGTATCAGAGCTTTTGGTCCTTGTAGGAAAAGATTTCAAGGATCTAAGACAAAGGTTAGGATGTCTTATAAGAGGCAAATTCCAAGACTTAATAAAGACAACTTCTCAGCATGTTAGGGGTTGATGAGACTTCATCTAGCTTCTATTACTGATACAGGGCTGAAGTACCTTGATGAAAAATATACAGAACCTTCTAGTACATTATCTATCAAAATTTTATATTGCTAAAAAGAAGACTCACAACAACATGATGATAGATATAGCATCTGCTCTAAGTTATGAAGAATTTGATGACATCAAGGATTGCAAAACCACCTTTGAAATGTGGAACAAGCTGAAAGAGATCTATGAAGGAGATGATAATGTGAGAAGAGCTAAAGCAGAAATTTTGAGAGAACAATTTGATAAAATGAGGATGAGAGAGGATGAAAACATTGAAAAATATGTTGAAAGAGTTAAAGCACGTGTTAGTGCAATCAAAGCATCTGGAAGAGATATCAAGGAGGAGACAGTTATAAGTAAAGTTCTTAGAACTCTACTTCCCATTTATACAATCAGAGTCTCTACAATTCAAGAAAGAAGATGTGAAGCAAATCATAAGATAAATTTAGAGGCCATAGTTGGAAGATTGATTGCATTTGAGATAGACAACTATGATAATTATGTTCCAGCTACCAAGAACATTGAATCAACATTTGAAGCCAAGCTTCCACTCAAAGAAAAAGGCAAAAAGTTAAAGGATCTTCAATCAGATAGTGATGAAGAATCAGAGTAGAGTTTAGAAAATGATCTTGAGGTGGTTGAAGCTCTGCTAGCAAGGAAATATTCAAGAGGCAAAGGAAAATACAAAGGTAAGGTTCCTCTAATCTATTTTTTTTGTGAAGAAATTGGACATATTGCTGCTAGGTGCCCAAATAAGCAAAACAAGGATGAGAAGAAAGGTCACAAGTGTAATGACAAGAAAGAATTCAAATCATTCAAGGATAAAGGTAAGAAAACATGTTTCATGGCTAAAGATTCTAATAATTTTGATGATGAAGAAGAAGATGAAATTGTTTACATAGCTGTAAAGGATGAATTTGATAATGATGAAGAAATGGCACTCATTTCTCATGTGAGCAAAAATGATACATGGATTATAGATAGTGGTTATTCTCATCACATGACTGGTGATAAAACTAAGTTTGAAGACTTTGAAGACTATGATGGTGGTAGTGTAAAATTTGGTAACAATTAACCTTGTTGTATAAGAGGAAAAGTAAGAATCTCACTGACCAAGGAACTTGTATGTAATAATGCATATTGGGTAGAAGGACTAAAGCACAATCTGCAGAGTGTGGCACAACTACTCAATAATGGATTCAAAGTGGAATTTATGCATGGAAAAGCAAGACTGCTAGATGGAAAAGGAAAGCTGATTGGATTAGGCACTCAAACAAAAGGTAACTTGTTTTATCTTGAACTTGGTGAATGTTCATGCTTTATTGCTCAAATTGAAGAAAGTTGGCTATGGAATAGGAGGTTATGTCATGTAAACTTTGACAAATTGATAAAGATAAGTAAATTCAAGAAAGTAAGAGGCATTCTTAACATAAAGAAACCTGAGGTTGATCTATGTAAGAATTGTCAACTTGGCAAAATGGGAAAAAATAGTTTTAAAAGCAAGAACTATCAGTCTGAAGAAATTTTAGAAATTGTGCATACTAATTTATGTGGACCTATTGGCATTGAAAGTTATACTGGTGAAAAATTCTTCATTCTTTTTGTTGATGATTATTCAAGAATGATGACTGTCATGTATCTAAGAGAGAAATTAGAAGCATTTGAAAAGTTTAAATGGTATTTGGCCATAATGGAAAAGGAAATAGGCAAAAGATTGAAATGTTTAAGGTCTAACAGAGGTGGTGAATTTATTTCACATGAATTCAATAACTTTTGCATTGAAAGGGGAATCAAAAGATAGGTTTCAGCACCAGGAACTCTTGAAAAAAATAGAATAGCTAAAAGAAGGAACTGATTTATCATGGACTGTGCAAGAACCTTAATGATTGAGAAAAGCATTGCTATCAAATATTGGAAGGAAGCTATTAGCACTGCAGTTCATACCTTGAGTCGAGTACAGCTGAAAAAGGACTCATTCAAGACCCCCTATGAGTTGTGGTATGGCTACAAACCTAATGTAAGTTACCTAAAAGTATTTGGAAGAAAATGTTAGATTTTGAAAGAATCGAGAAAAGGTAAATTTGATGTAAAGGGTGATGAAGGAATATTTTTGGGATATTCTTGCAAAAGTAAAGCATATAGATGTTTGAATTTGTCTTTTCACAAAGTCATAGAAAGTGCACATGTGAAAGTTGATGAGTTTGTAGAAAGAACTGAAGAAGAAAGCAAAAGGGAACTTGAAGACTACAAGAGATTTGTTTACATTGAACCTAATATAATGCCAAATATACCTATTAATAAGGAATCTTCAACTCCAGAGTCTTCAGTAACCAAGTTGCAAGAAGTTCAAACCAAGCTAATGCCTACCGAGTTGCAAGAACTTGAGTTGCAAATAGAAGCTACTGAATCAACATCTACCGAGCTCGAGCAACCAGATCTAGAACTAGAAGTTGAGACATAGAAGGATAACAATGCAAGTCATTCAAAAGGCAAGGAGCCTATGTTAGCCAAGTATGTTAGGAAGCATCATGCACCAGATTAGATCATTGGAGATAAATCAGAAGGAACAATGACAAGAAGTAAGTTGAAAGGCACTTGTTCACCTGCTAATTTTGAACCTAAAAATGTCAAAGATGCATTAGAAAATGAAAGTTGGATTGAAGCTATGAATGAAGAGATAGAAAAAATAGAGAAAAAAAAACATGGACTCTTGTACCTAGACCTAAAGATAAAAATGTAGTTGGAACTAAGTGGGTATTCAAAAATAAGTTAAAAGATGGTAAGGTGTCAAGGAACAAATCTAGACTGGTATGCAAAGGATACTCTCAAGAAGAAGGTGTAGACTATGGTGAGACTTTTGCTCTTGTTGCAAGATTGGAAGGTGTCAGAACCTTACTTGCATATGCTGCATACAAAGGATTCAAAGTTTATTAGATCGATGTCAAGTCAGCATTTCTCAATGGCATATTGGATGAAGAGGTTTACATTGAACAACTTGAAGATTTTGTTGATCCAAACAAGAAGGACATGGTTTACAAACTGCATAAAGCATTATATGGTCTGAAACAAGCCCCTAGAGCATGGTATGAAAGATTGCATAACTATCTTATTCTAATTGGTTTTTAAAGAACTAATGATAATAGTAGTTTGTACATAAAGGAAGGACCAAATAATAAGATTTTTTTAGCATAGATATTTGTAGATGATACTTTGTTCATAGGAAATGATGATCTTTGCAAAGAATTTTCAAAACAAATGAACAAGGAATTTGAAATGTCAATTTTTGGTGAAATCAAATTCTTTGTTGGTCTTCAAATTCAACAGAGTAAGAATGGCATCTACATCACTCAATTTAAATACAACAAGGAGATACTGAAAAAGTTCTGTATGGAAGACTACAAACCAGTTGGGACTCCTATGTATATTGGATTGAAACTTACCAAAGATGATGAATCAAATGAAGTGGATTAGACATTGTATAGATCTATGATTGGAAAGTTGTAGTATGTAGTGCGTACAAGACGAGACATTTCCCTTGTAGTAGGAATTGTGGCAAGATTCTTAGCAAAACCAAAAGAAAATCACATGATGGGGTAAAAGCACAAACCTGTGTCACCTTTTATGAAGAAATGTGATATCAGAATGCGACAGTTCAACATTAATGACAAAAAAAATGGTATTTGTGTTTAGAATTTGAAAATGATGTAAACTGATGAAATTTTTAGAATTGGATGAAATTTATGTCTATCATTTTTAAAATTTTTTTTGAGTAAGAATTTATTCATTTCTTTTATTTTGAAGTCCCTTTTTTAACTATAACAAATATAGGGTGTAGTTCCCGTCAAAAACTAAAATGCAAATCAATTTTTTTTGTTTTGATTTGAAAATATCTTATAGATGACATGTATATCTAGTGCACAAAAAAAGAAATAATTATTTTTGATCTATATTTTCTTTGTTATAAGTACTCAAGCTCGACCTTCTCAGAAGCCAACATTTTTTTCCTCCCGTGAAAACTTCCTAATCAAATCTACACCTTCTTGAGAAAAAATTACATATTCATGAAGAGAACTCTCTCCTCTAGAGATAAATATAATTTTTTATTTTTTTTGGTATGATTTACTATTTTTTCCCTTTTTTTAATTGAGCATCTTCTGAAATGTTGAAATATCGACTTATAATATTTTTAAATTCTAACATATTATAACTAATCAAAACACTCAAAAATTTATATAATGATGATATTGAATCTAACATCTATAAAAGGGTATTTTTAGTTTTTGAATAAAATTGAGTTTTGATAGAGAAATGAATTTTGACCAAAACAGGTTTTGATATCACAAACGGTGACACAGATCTGTGCTTTTACCCGATGGCAATCAAAAGGATCATGAGATATTTAAAAGGAACTGAAGATTATGGATTATGGTATAAGCTTGGAAGAAATTTGGATTTAAAAGTGTTCATCGATGCAAATTGGGCAGGGAGTCTTGATGAAAGAAAGAATACAAGTGGAGGAGCTTTCTTTCTTGGAAAGAGATTGGTTTCTTGGATAAGTAAAAGGTAGAATTGTACATCCTAGTCCACAGCAGAGGTTGAATATGTAGCAATAGTAGTAAACTACTCAAACATTGTATGGTTCAAATAATTATTGGAAGGTATGAAACAAGAAATCAAAGAACCTGTTATTATGTTTTGTGACAACACAAGTGTAATCAACATATCCAAGAATCTAGTGATGCATTAAAAAACCAAGCATATTGCTATAAAGTATCACTTTGTTAGAGAATTGGTACAAGAAAAAGAAATTAGATTGGAATATGTCCATACAAAGGAACAAATTGCTAACATATTCACAAAGCCTTTACCTAAGGATGCATTCTTTTATCTAAGAGGTAAGCTAGGGGTCATTCCCCTATTTGAAGCTCACTAAAATATAGTTTTAGTGATGCATCATCAGGAATAGAATTGAAGATCTATTAGTTGTTGCAACAAAGTAATGAAGACATTGCATATGAATTAGTACATCAAGTACAATGCTATTTATTTGATTTGTGTTATCTTTGGCATGTGTTGTCAAAGAGGGAGAGTATATTGTCATATCGTTCTGAAATTTGCAAGAAAATGAGAGCTTGTGTAAGAGGGAGAGATTATTATGAAAGAGGGAGATTTCTGTAAAGTAAAGATCTATTTAAACCCATTTTCAAATTTTATTCTGCTATGACATGTTGTGTTGCCATCAATGCCAAAGAGGGAGATTGTTGGATACAATTGTTCAATTGTGTGTTGTCTTTGACGTTACACAAATGTCATATCAATTATCAATCAGAGTCTACCAAGTTCAATGGTCAGCAAGGAAAAAGACAAAGTTTACCGAGTTCAAAAGGTTAGCAAAGAAGGTTTATAGTGTCTACTGAGCATTCTCAAGCTTTACCTTGCACAGACAGTTTCTATCAAGCTTTCAAGGTTTAGAAAAGGAAATTTAGTTGTTATCGAGCTCACTCAGTCATCAAGAGAAAATAGTGCAGGAAATAGTTCTAATTGAGCTTTCATGGATAGTGAAGGAAATCTAGCTCTTATCGAGTTAACTCAGTAGCCAAAGGATTTTTTTGCAGCTTTTACATGTTAACTGAGTTAAGACGGTTAACTTAGGAAACTATTTTTGAAAGCAATATTTACTGAGCAAGGTTGGCCAGTGAAGGATTCCATTATTTTGTAAAATAAAGTTTATTTGTTTAATGTAATATTTGTAGCTCACTAATATATGGTTTATTGGTAAATGTAACTTGTGAATGAGCTGAGTTGATAATCTAAATGGTATATATATGAGGTCAAGCTATGAATTCTAAGTGTGTGATGGATGTGAATGAGAAGGACTAAGAGTAAATTTTGAAGGATGATCAAAGATCATTGACGAAAAACAAAGCTATATTTGATCAAGAAGGATCTAATAGTGTAGAATGGAGATCTATTTTCAGCAAATATAGTTGCATCTTATTCAGGTCAATTCATTCTTAGTTTTTAACCATTGTAGCAGTGATTTCAAATCTCTTAATAGAGTTGGTTTAATAGCCATTTGTAAATCCTCTAACAAGATGACAGTTCAGTTGAATTGTTCTAAAGACCTCTAGCAAGGCCACTCCTAATAGGGTGATTAAATCCTCTAACAGGGTTACACCTAACAGTGTGTATTGTAACTTTTAACAGGGTTGGCTCCTAACAGGGCTCACTTTAGAAGAGTGAAAAATTGGTAGCTAGTTACTTGGTGGTTTTTCTCATATTGGGTTTCCACATTAAATTTGGTTTCTCTTGTGCTCATTTTATGTAACTTTTTTATGCATATTAATAATTATGAATGCCAGATGATCAGTTCTACCAAGTTACAACATTCTTATAGTGTTTACTGAGTATCAATAGTAAATAGGTATTTAAGACATCTAAGGGATCTATGGATTTGTTTTTGTGGTAACTGATGCCCCCCCCACCCCCCCTCTCAGTTACTCCATCTATAATTGTTTAGTTAATTAAATATGTGCATGAAATTTTAAAGTTTAGCTTTCAAATGCATGTACCAAGACAACCATAAATCCAAATCCAATATTCTAAAGTATTTATCCCACGATTCATGAGATCATCAAAGAACATTGAAAAATAATGAGCTACATAGCTACTATCATGAATCTTATAATCACTAAGACAAAAATAAACCTCCTTGATGATAATGCGTTCATCTAGATCGATACTTTCTACCCCATCCACCTCAAACTACACATGTCTATAGGAAACTTGTACACAAACTACAACTTGATCTGAGTGATAATATTTAGCTTTAATTTTAGATTGAGGGGAAAAAACATAGTTTTAAGAGAAATCTACAATTGGCAGAATATACCCTAGTGGGAAACAATTTTTTGAATCTCGAAATTATTTTTCTTGCCATCTTGCACTATGGCAATGCTGGAGGTGTGGATAAATCATATTTCTAAATTTATTGATAAACTCCCCATATGGAAAATTTATCTCCTTCAATGATTTTTTTTATTCTTCTCCATTATTTGTTCAATATATTTCATACTCAAATCTATTCCACACAACTGGTGCTAAAACATCAATACTGCCCATTTCATATAGAAATTTCTACAACTCTCCATGATTTGTACATGCATTTTTTATGCATTGTACATTGAATTTATCCAACTCTTTAGAATTATTACATAACAAAGAATTGATAAATTGTGTTTTGCTTCTAGGAATTATCACATTTGGCTTAAGTGTTGCCATAGCTTTTCTAAAAGATTGCAAATAAAGATGAAACTCAACATGATTTTGACAACAAGTTTCACATACCTTATTTATGCATACAAAACATGGGTGCAACATCTCAAATATTCTTTGGCAAATATTCACATTTGCAAATAATTTTTTGAAAACTTCAAATAATTTACTTTGCATTGTATCTACAAAGTGTTTTGAATGTGCTATTTTCATACCCATCTCTTCCTCTTTGATTTGTATAGTGTCTCTTCTATTGGAAGAAACACATGACTGGCTGGTCCAATATTCAACAACCAATCTTCTAATATCTTTAGAAATTCTATCCTTTTGAGGAAGCTGACAAATATTAACACAATTCTTTTCAATGTTCTCATCAAGAAAATTCTCTATTTTATGTATTTTTGAATAGTTCTTCTAGATATATGGGCATTTACAAAATTGCTCGAACTTGTTTTTTCTATGACAGGTCCTTTTTCGTACTCATGGTCATCAATGCTCTCCATGTAACACTTAAATCCACTACTCAACTTCTGTTATCAATAGTATTTAATGCATCTTTCAAATTCTAAACTATTGTTGCCTTGACATTATCTTTAGAGTTTTTCTTATTGTTCACACCCAACAACTCTAGAACATGACTCATTTCTATTTTCCTAAATAATCTAACAAAAAATTGTGCTTTACCAATTAGGGATTTATTTTCAAAAAATTCCTCCCACATATTTTTTAGATGTAGCTTAATTGTATTTTCAGGCATCATCTATTCAAATGATTCAATTTCTCTAAAAAGAGAGTCTTCATCCATCTCCAACAAATTTTCCAATGGTAAACAATATTTTCCAAATGTCCTACTACTTTTTGGAACTTCAACATGATCTTCTTCAACTTCAATCAATAGATCTTCAATTGGTGGCTCTATATTACTTTTTGTGCATCCTTTCTTTTGGTCATCTCTTACTCGATTATATCTTTTTTCTCTTTTTTCTTTATTCCCCATTGTAAAAAAACCTAAATAGAGAGCTTGAAATCATCTGCATACACAAGGCTTCCAAATTTAATTACATAAATAATAGTAGATCATAGACAATTTTGAAAAAAAGCTTTCAAGTTTAGAAGCTTATTATATTTGACAATCTCTAATAGTAGAAAATCTTAACACAACTAGCTACATTAAAGCATTGCTAAATTTAGATAAAGAAAATTATTAAATATATTAAATAATTTAACTATTTAATAGTTTTAATAATTTTGAAAATACCTAAATTAAATCTTATAATTGATTTAAATCAAATTAATTAATTAATTTAAAATAAATAATAAATTTAATTAATCAATTTCAATATACAAAAAAAATCTAATTCCCAAATATTTCTACAATACTATTGATTTAATTCAAGAAAATTTAATAAAACTTAACTTTTTAAATAATTTTTTTTGTTTAAATGAAATAAAAATTCTAGGCTAGCACATGTGACCTTATGCTAGTGACTTTTGGATCGTATGGATTCAGCCTGATCAAGTTCAACTAGATCGAATCTGACCGAATTGCATCCGACCAAAACTGTCTATGTGTCATCTGATGTTGCACTTTTTGTCATGGTATTTGCAATTTTGAAGAACATAACACTTTAGAGGCCAAATTCATCATCAAAATTAGGGTTTCAAAAAAAAAAAAAAAAACCACTGGATAGAGCTTGTAGTTAGAATTATGCAAATATATATTTTTATAGGTGACACAATATTGATTACAATAATTGCAAAATAATGCAAGTAGGCATTTCAATATTGAAGATGATGCACATTCATAAAAATATAAAAATTAGTAGATTGTACCAAATTTTAAAAAAAATGATGAATTGTCTAGAGGAGAGAGTCCTCTTTGATAATATATAAGATTTGTAATGGCTAACATGGATTTACTTGGGAAAAGATGGTGGGAATAAAAAATAGTTAAATTATAAAAAGTTCAACTTAAAATAGCTATAAGAGACAAAATATATAATATTTATTTTTTATAGTTCTAGGTACATATGTCATCAACAACATACTTCAAATTTAGATGGAAAAACATTTATTTATAGTTATTTCATTGGTGGGAACTATAACCCTTGATTTGGTAGATTTTTTACACTCTGAAAAAATTAAAATGTCATTGAAAATTATGTAAACATACTATTTTTATTTTTTTATTTTTTATTTTAAATAATAGACATAAACTTCATCCTTTTATACACATTTCATCAGTTTACACCAACTTAAAATTTAAAATAGAAATATAAATTTTACATTGTTGAAGTTTAACACTTTTTTGATGTTAGCCTTTTCCTTTGTAATAGAGTGATACATGTTTGTACTTTTACCCATAAGCTATTTTTAGAGATCCTTCAACTTCTCCAGAAGGAGGCACACTTAGGAGGTCAAAAAAAGCTACATCAACAAATATATTATCATCCTTAGTCACACATGCATAACACCCTCTCTTTTCTTCTTCTAATTCTGCATGGATAGAATTGTTAGAGAGGTTAGTTTTATCCAAAAGTATCTTTTTGTAATTTTACAACTTGAAAAAATACCTTTTGAGATGGAACTGACTTTTATTCATGTTGATGAGAGTGTTAATTATCTTTATTTTCCCCTCTTCTAAAGATTTTTGATTATTCAACTCAATACATTGGTCTAAAATTGTCTCCCAATTATTAAGATTTTGACCAAAATTATCAATGACCTCTCAGAGACTCACATCTCCTTTATGAATTTTCTAATCATTAACCTTTCTCTCTAGTTCAATCATAACTTCAACTTTATTGATTTTTATTTTGGCAATCTACAATAGAAGAATCAATTGTTTGCTCACAACCCTTTGTCTATTCAGGAAAATGCATACATCATCCACATTTTTCCCATCAACTTTGAATCATAGCTAATCCCTCCATAAACATAGGTAATTTCAAGGGAGATGGTCATCTAAGAATATTAGGGTCACTAAAGGTAGCTAAGTTACACTTTAGGCAAAGCGGGGAGAAGGATTGGGAGAGTGAGTTAGCAGTGGAATTTCTAGGGGTCCACATAGATTAAGTGGACCGAGAAGAAGGTGATTCCTTAGATAGGTCAACAAGAGTTATAGTTTAATCAAAATTTATAGATTTACTTTTAAGATCATGGCCAAGATTCAACCAAGTACAGCCAGAGGTGATAAAGCTAGGGTTTTGACTTGAGGCCAAACAAGGATTAAAAAATGGATTATTAAGATCAACATAGAGAGAATTAAAGGCCTAGCCTAAGGCATGAGTTTAATATGATTATGATATAATTTTATTATGAGACCTTGGTGAAGAGGTACACCATCCTTGTCCTTAGCACTAGCACAAATTATGATAAAGAATAAAAAATGTAGAAAGGAAAGAAAAATTTCAAGCCTGTACAAATGTGGTTTAGTATATAAGAAATGAATAAGAGTGAAAAATGTTGGTCTTAGATTGGCTTTGACAATTGAGTTTCAACACACTTAACCAATTCTCAAGATGATGCCGAGTATAATACAAAAGCCAAGCTATAGTGTGTTCTAAGCCAGAGATTCAATAGGTGCTGAGTGAACTTTAGTTGCTGAGAAAAGTTCAAGTGCCGAGTGATAAATGATGTCAAGTCACTATAGGTGCTGAGGAAAGTATAGATGTTGAGTGAAATAGAATTACTATGGGAGCCGAGTGAGACAAAATTCCTATATGTGCTGAGCATCAGTAATTAGTAAGTTTTGAGTAACACAGAATTAGCATATGAGTTTGTGCCTTCACAAACTCAGATATAAACTATTTTTGAGCCGACTTAGGATGAATCTCAAAGGATCTTGAAGATAAGATCGAATCTTTTGAATTACCTATGTAATCAGCATGTAGCCAATTAGAAAAATGGAGAAGGCATACAAACAATAGGAAAAGTGAAAGAATTGAGCAGGAAATGAAGAATGAATATTGATCGTAGATTCATACCTAACCCAAAGTCTTTGAAGCCTTTAAAAGGAGGATGAAACCCCATTGTGTGTATGCATGAGTAAGAGTTTATGGGAGAATGCTAGTGAAGTGTAGAGGAGCGTAAGGAATTATAAAGAGGAGAAAAAAATTGTAGAATTTAGTTGATCAAGAACAGAGTATCAAAACTTCAAAGAGAGACATATCAGATCAAGCAAGGATCATAACAGATAGAGCAGAATGAGGATCTGGAATCAACAATTGAAGATTGCAAGTCATCAAGTCAAGACTTTCTAATACTCTCTAGCCATTGTATTAGGAAACAAAATCCTATGATGATAGGTTAGTTTAATAGCCATATTGTAATCCTTTCAACAAGGTGCTAAATCCTTTAGTAGGGTAACATTCCAAGTGAGTGTTTGTAAATCTTTTAACCAGGTCGCTTTTAACAGGGTGTAAAGTATTTAATAGGACAGGCCTTTCACAGGGAAAATCATTGGAAGTGGTCAAATTTTTTAACCTTAAACAGTTACATATTGCTGCAATGATACTTTGTGGGTGTCATCCCCACCCTAGTTTTACCTTCTCATTTTGGAGGGTTTCTGGGTTACCAAAATCTTGTGTTATTTATTTTCATGCATGTCCTCACTTTCATATTTATTAGATAAATTAGATGCATGTGAATGATTTCAGCTAAAAGGTTTTAAAAGGTTAAAGTTAGTTACTTCTAATTCACCCCCCCTCTTAGAAGTAAATCTTCCCACTTGTAAATTTCAACAATTGGTATCAAAGCCAAGTTCTCATGAGGAGGAACCTTACAACTTGGACAAAAGATCTAGAAATGGAAGTCTACAAACATGGGAAGGTCATAGAGAATTAGGCAATTGATATATAACTTGCTCTACACACTTTAGAAGAAGCCAAGGAAGAACTGAGAAAATCCTTAAAGAGAAGAAGAGAGATTGCCATAGCTAAGAAAGATACACAATACAAGGAGATTGACACCTCAAAATTGTTTATAAATGGCAATTCCAAAGAGTTTGATGCAGCAATAGTAGACTTAATGGAGAAGAATAGATCCCAAGTAGAAGAAAGTTGAACACTCAAGCTTGAATAGAAATCACACGCTATGATGCTTCGTGAAGTAACTGAATAGAAGAAAAGAGCCATTGAAGATAAGGCTATGCTAGAGGATGACAAGAGAAATCTTGCCAAAAAATTGAAAGAAAAGTTAATTGAACATGCAAGAATTTCAAACATTCATCTAGACACCCTAAGTCAGATGATGAATGCACATCATGAACTGAATGTCAAGGATATTGAGATCTCTACACTAAAGAGGCAAAATGAATGACTACAAAATGAATTTAAAAGAGAGAAGGAGATTGTAGAAAGCTTCAAAAAATCAAATGAGCGCATTAAATACTTTGAGAAACTACTGAAATCACCAAGGGCTAGCAATGATACTTCAAGACTAGGATATACCAGCACTGAAAAGGGAGAGTCATCAAAGACTATAGAAGAAAGGAGTAACAAAGGTAAGCACACTAAACCTACTTGTCATTTCTATGGTAAAAAAGGACATACCTCTAATTTATCTAGGAGTAAGAATGCTCATCAGCATGAAAATGTGAGTCACTATCATAAGTGCAACAAGTAAGGACATCAAGCACATAACTGTAGGACTAGGACTATCAAAACACCAAGATTTGAAGGTCACTGGTACAATTGAAAAAAGTATGGACATAGAGCTTTTGAGTGCAGATCAAAGCCTATGTGGACACCTAATCAGCCAACAAGGGGAAATAATCATGGACATCATTACAATTGGGACTACAACACCATATATAGTTGTCATTACTATTAGGAATATGGACACATTCCTAAAAATTGTATAAAAACACATTTTAGTGAAAACTACAATAGATGGTTAAGTCAAACCACATGCTTTAGTTGTTTGAAGACTGGTTAGATCAGTAGGAATTGCCCAACAAGGTCAAAGGCACCCAATTCAAAGAACAAAAAAAGTAAAGAGAAAGTAGATGTTGAACACATTAGAGGAGAAATGAATAAGACATGGAAGAAGAAAGATGTGATTAGCACATCAAATGAAGGGATCACTTCACCTAAAAGGTCAAGTGGTCACACTTCATCAAACTAAGCAAAGAGAAGGCATGAGGGATTGATTTACAAAGCCTTCTCATACATTAGTTCCTAAATAAGCAAGTACTGAAAAGAAGAGATCAGAATAAACATAGATACAAAGTTAAAATTTAAAGATTTCATAAGTGTTGCCAAGTTTCCCTTAGATGCTAAGTAAAATCTTAGTACATGCCGAATTGACTTTCAAAATTAGTAGAAGCTGAATGATTAGTTACAAGTTGAGTTGGTAGTGGAATTCAAGTAAAGAGAAATCTTAGTTGAAGCCAAGTGAGGGATACTTCTGAGGATGTCAAGTGGTGAAAAGACAATGGAAGCCAAGTAATGCAAGAATGCTTAAGAAGTCGAGTGGATAGATGTAAATGCACTAAGAATTAAATGCTATGAAAATAGGGTATATTATCACATTTTAAATCATTTTTTCCTTCATCACAAATGAAGATAAAAGACAAAGAAGAGTGCAGAATGACTTCAAAGTAGAGAATCCAACATTTGAGCCAATTGAATTTGAGGTATTTACATTTGTGTTGAGTTACACAGTTTCACATTTTCTTTGTGTTCAAACCCTAGATCACACAAATGGCTTCTAGCTCTAGGAAAACATAGGAGAAAGAGCCATTTGAGGTTCAACTAGTGTCCAACGAAGTGAAAGAACTAGATATTCAGCCAATCCCTAAAGTGGCATATAAAAAAAACCCAATTGGAGCCCTATCTATCATACCCCCTAAGGTAGTTATGGTCTAAGATGTTAGAAGATGTTACAACTATAAAATTGGAGCCATAGGAGACATGGAGATGAGGGAAGCCTATGAGAGATTGTGTAAAAATGGAGTTTTGAAAGAAGAGTATCAAGTCATTGAGAAGAAGGATTTGATGCATGCCTTAGAATTCCCCATAGTTTTCAAAATTGAGTGGATCAGGATAGTGTTTAGCAGGACACATGATGGAAGTTTATGGTTGGAGGATGGTCTAGTAAAAATTACAAAAATGATAGTACATAGAGTGATAAGTACTCAACCCTAGATCAGCAAAAAACCCTTAGGAGTGATTCTAAGGAAGTAATTGAAAAGAACACTGGTGCCAAATGGAACAAGAGAGGAATGACAATAGACACCATCCAAGATCCTCTTGTTGAATTTTATGTTAGAGTTATTGCACATAAGTTCTACCAATCCAGTAGACTTAATAGTGTGCCTTTCATTCCAGTGGATGTGGGTTAAAAATTAGTGAAAAAGGATCATACTTATGATCTTTCAAAATTGCAACTACAACAAATCAATGAAAATTTAGCAGTAATAAGAAGAACTAAGGGAGCACAGTGCAAGTTTGGTGCTATTTTGATTTGTATATTCTTCTATGTACAAAATGAATTTCCTTCTTTTGAAAAAGTTGTTTGGAAAGCTAATAGGTCTATAATAGCTCAAGTTAATGAATATATAAAACAAATGGGAGCTAATTTTGATACCCTAATGACTAGCTATTTTGAAGAATTCAAGAAGACCATGAAGAAAAGGCTAAGAATATCAGTTTCATTGGTAGAGAAGCATGTAAATGATGTATGCTTTCTTGTAAATATTGACTACACCTATATTCAAGCTTCTACACCAAGATTTAGATGGCTAAGACCTCTTGGGTATGAAATAAATATAGATGAGGCATCAACAACTATAACTACATTATTATCTAAGGAAGTGGGCAAAAGTACACCACATTTTTGTACATATGATGTGGTAAGGTCAAAGGTGGATATGGAGTTGAAATCTACCTCCACACTAAAGAAAATGGACAAATTGGTAAAGAAACTTAAAGCCAAATTTGGTGAGGGCACAGAAAAAGAATAATAAGAAGAAGAAGTTGAGGATGATAAGAAGAAGAAGGATAGGAAACACTTGCTTTGACCCAATGCATTGGTGAAGATGCAAAAGAAGAAGAAGGTGGTGAGCAGGAAGCACCCAAGGCTGAACCTAAGAAGAGAAAGGCACATAAACAACTAGTTGCACAACCCAAGGGGAAGGAGAAAGCAACAAAGCCAAGCCTAGCCAATCCAATTACAAGGGTAGACACTAGGGAAACAACACAAATGGAAAAGGAATAGGGGAAGCAAAAAGCCACAGAGGAAGGAGGGCCTATAGAAAAAAGAAAAGAAGAAAATATGTTGCACCCCTGAAGTCAGATGAAGAAAAGACAGAGTCTAACAATGATCAATTCAGATTGGTAAAGCATTCCACCAAATCAAATTTGGAAAATATTTTTGATAAAATTAGGGACATTGTAGATTTGACTAGATTAAAAGTAACTGATTTTAAAAAATTGTTAAGAGAAGAAAATAAAATAGTGGAAGAGCCCATCTACACTATGATGGCCAAGTTCAAGACTACCCCACTTGAACTTGACAATTCTATGCCTAAGGAGCTAAGCTCCATTGTATAAAATAAATGGCATTACTACCTTAATATGGAGAAAGAAATAAGGGAGTCAAAATTGGCTCATGTGATGCTAGACCTTACAAAAGGTTAAAAAAGGAAGGCCAGTAAGAAACATGGGAGCAAATTTGCACCCAAATACAGACCCTTTAGCATCTTACAGAATAAAATAGAGGATGTTGCAAAGAAATCCACACAAATGTGGAAATTAATTTATGGGTTGACTACTATCAAGGAAGTTTAGGAAGATCCCATTGAGGGAAGAAATGATGAGGAGGAAGAGGAAAATGAAAAAGATGAAGAAGGAGAGAAAGAAAAAGAAAAAGAATAGGTAACAATAGAGAAGACACATCAAGGTGAAGAGGCAACAACTAGAATAGAGTGTCCAAGACAACCAATTGCTGCCACCAAGTCCTCCACATACAACACCTATAGAAATTTTAATTGTCAAGGATGTTCCTAACACCTTAGGTTAGAACATCAATCCATTAACTATAGAGGATCTCAAAAATATCCTTCACCAAACCATATTGCAATCACAATTGTGCACAAATCCTATTTTGGTGAGTGTAGAAGAGTTGCAAAAATATGTAGCAGAGATTACTAAGGAGAAGGTGAACATAAAAGAACCACCTTCACAACCTCCTATTAGATTAGGTGAAAAACTAATCTCCTAAGAACACTTGCATGTGTAACCCTGTCACATGGAAAAAGCAAAGAACAGAAGCAAGAAAAAATCATGGAGGCCAAAAGGCTAGAGACATCTTATGAACATGCAAAGAGAAATCTCTATTATGATCCAATAATTCAATGAAAAAATACAAAGAGGTGAATCCTTATAAAAGGAATCACGGAACCCTAACTAGGTTTGCGCATTATAATTAATATAAAATATTAATTATATGCACCTAAAAGCAAGCTTAAGAACTAGAGTAATAAACCACTTAATTAACTAAATCAAGATGATCAAATTAATAAGTGAAACAAAATAGTTACTTGAACACCCCCCCTTAAGCGAAGCTCGGGAGGAAGCTAACCTAGCAAAGCTATGAAAGCAGGAAAATGGGTCTTGGCAACAAGGCTTGATCAGGTACCCAATACAAGAAAATAAACTAGATGAAGGAAACAAAGCCTCCAATCTAGGAAATGTCCAAAGAAAGGAACAAGAAAGAGAAAGAAAGAGCAATGAAGTCCCAAAGAAAGGAATAAGAAAGAGAAGGAAAGAGAAATGAAGCATCTCTAAAGCATGAAGCTGCAAACACTGTCAGAAGAAACTGCTAGAACCCCCATTGAAATAGTGCATGACTAGGTAGAGAAGAAAAAGTTTGAAGAGCTGATCAATCAAAGAGGTGACCTCCAAAAGTAGGAATGAATGAGTGTCTATATAGTAGATGAACCATCTCACCAAAATGCATAGGTGCCTAGCCATTGCATCTGCCTAGTACATAGGAACAAAAATTGAATACATAGATCACTCAACCAAACCAAGGAAGCAATAGAGTCAATAGGTGAACCCCCCCATAATTTTGAATAGGGAGAGGGGTGATAGGAACATTAAAATGCAATGCCAGAAACATCTGCAAAAAGAAGAATCAGGAACACCAACAGTGCAATAGAAGTACAAGCACAGGATAAAGGGCGGTGTCACAAACACACAGCATGGGCTAAGGTTGTGGAAGAAACATTCACTTGACAAAGGTGGATGAGCACAAAATGGCAAAACATCATGACCCCCCATGACACTTTGTAATTGAGTGCGAGTACAAAGAAACACAAGGTGTAAGAGATCCCAAATATGCAAAAGCAGGCACTTTATCTCAGTGCGTTTAGAGAAAAAACAATGCAACAAAAGAGAAGCATACAATGATTAGAGGTCAGAAAGAAGAGTGAGCCAAAAGAACAGAAGAAGAGATCCTAGGACCTGTAGAATCCAAGTAATTTGCCAGAGTGCAAAAGTGAAAAACTTGGAGAAGAAAGAACTTGGAATAGAATCTGGATAAAAGACCTCTGCAATTGAAGAACTCATAGAACCAACTTTTCGACGATATCCGGCGAGCCCAAAAAAGAGTCTAGATGAGTGAGATATGGCTCTCGGAGTACAAACTAGAAGATTTGGCTTTGACTACCAAAATAGGCAACCAAACTACATTAAAACCCAAAAACACCTATACCATCATCTTCATCTTGGAACCAACTTTTCGACACATTTTTTGGATCGAAAAAATACATCTGTATGCTCAAGTTACAGAGAAAAAACCACAGGCCCTCTAAAAGCAAGAAAAAAATATTTTTTAAAATAAAATAATAATAAAAAACACAAAAAATCCCACACCACCCCCGCATCGCTGGCAGAGTGATGGCCAGGTGGTGGTCGGGCAGAGGGAGGGCAGAGCATGGCAGGGCAGCGACAGACATCGCCGGTGGTAACTACTAGCGGTGGTCATCAGCGGTGACCGCTAGCAGCTCTGCTGTGGTTAGTTAACCATTGCAAGGTTAAAAATTGTGTTTTTTAATTTTTTTTTGCAATTTTAATAAATTTTCTGCCTCATAACGCATGGAGGGGGCTGTATGGTCTAGTCGAGCAAAAATAATTACCTCCCAGATCAATGTTGTCCAAAATGGACAAGTTTTATATGGATTCTGGGGTTTTTGGGTGCTCTAAACACAATAGTGATGTCCGTTTGAGCCCAAAGTGACCAGAAACAAAGGTCCCCCCTAAATCGACATAAAAAGCTTTTAAAACCCTTCAAAAACTCCTACTTCTGAAACACTTCAATAAAACATAAACAACGAGCAACAAGATCGCTCTGATACCATGTTAGATTAGGTGAAAAACTAATCTCCCAAGAACACTTGCATGCACAACCCTGTCACATGGAAAAAGCAAAGAATAGAAGCAAGAAAAAATCATGGAGGCCAAAAGGCTAGAGACATCTTATGAACATGCAAAGAGAAATCTCTATTATAATCCAATAAATGAATGAAAAAATACAAAGACGTGAATCCTTATAAAAGGAATCACAAAACCCTAACTAGGTTTGTGCATTATAATTAATATAAAATATTAATTATATGCACCTAAAAGTAAGCTTAAGAACTAGAGTAATAAACCACTTAATTAACTAAATCAAGATGATCTAATTAATAAGTGAAACAAAATAATCACTCTAACACCTAACACAACTATAGATGATCAACCAAAAGAGAAAGTAGTACAAAACACAACTGCTAAGGTTGATCACATAGTAATAGCAACAACAACTACCAAGGAGCCAACAAAGGAGCAAATAGGACAAGATGTTCCTACAACACAGAGCAAAGGTACACCTCATCAAATCATTATTATTGATCAAGGTAGTAGAGAAGAAGAGAAGGAAGAGGAGAAAGTCCCTAAGGAAAGAGAGAAAGATGCAATACAAAAACTAGTAAACTTGCCTACCTCAGGGACTCCTACCAAGCAGCCGAGCACTGATGTAGTACCACTACAAATCTTAGCACTAGGTTTGAGCTCCACCAAGGTAGAAAGGGTTCTTCACTATGGAGACCCTACACTTGATGAGGAAATAGTCATACCTAGTTATGACTACAAAATAATGAACCTGACACAGATAAATGAAGTACAAGAGGCAGTTGAGAGAAAGAAGAAGTAGGAGATACTTATAGTATAGACAAAAGCAAGCATTGGTGGAAATAAAAAACATATTCCTTGGTGCATTCGGCTTTCTAGTACTTGATGAAACAAAGCCCATCATGGAGCAATTGTCCAACATAGTGGACCACGTAAAAAATAAAGACCTTGATACTAATGTCAAATTATGAGAGTGGTTTAAAAATAAATTTCAAATGAAAGTTAATTAGAAGATATCAAGTGAGATAGCACTGCCACAAGTTGAACTAGCCAAGAAAGTTGAGAAAGTTAAAATAGTACTTGAGAATATATTCTTGTTGTAATCCAAATTGTATGATTCATCATTTTCACACAAGAAACTAGCTAGAGAATATTAAGCTTGGAATGGAATCATAAGATATCTAGCACATAGCTACATAAAGATCCAGCTCAAAGTGAGGAGAATTTTGCAACAATGCTTCACACTTAGAAGGAGTTAGCTATATTGAAAGTAGAAGAGGCCAATGTTAAGGCCAAATTAATACAAATTCAATCTGCTATTACCCCACACCTAGAAGTACTTCATAGGGAAATGACCTATGTAGAAAATGTCTTAAAGAAAGATCCCAATATTTCTAACTTAGAAGGCCTTGTACATCTTGCAACAGAGATAGCCATCCAACACAAAGCACTAGAAATTTCCTTAGACAATTGGGATGCTTCTCTGAAGATGATAATGGAGGTAAATAAAACATTTTTGGCTAAATATTCTATTCATTCTTAGGACCCTTTGACATTAGTGTCAAAAAGGGGGA
The DNA here is from genome assembly GCA_028749045.1 of Cupressus sempervirens. Classification (NCBI taxonomy): domain Eukaryota; kingdom Viridiplantae; phylum Streptophyta; class Pinopsida; order Cupressales; family Cupressaceae; genus Cupressus; species Cupressus sempervirens. Next base: position 112,540,430 of record CM053791.1, on the reverse strand, counting down.
GATATTCATTATGCATATAATAAGAATGGGGGAGATAATACAATCTTTGATGGAGGTAATAAAGAATATCCAAAGGGGGAGATATTCATGTAACAAAATTTTGAAGAAGAAATAATGGAATAAAGCTAGAAGGATGAAAAAATTGTAAGAAGATGTGACAGGGGGAGCATAAACAAAGGGAGAGTACAAATAAAGTAGGAACAATGTACACAAAAATAGAGGAAAAGGAATGATAAGGTAGATAATGAAATACCAACATGAGAAAAATTCAACATAAGAGTCTTTGGTTATAGGAATGGAATTTTGATTATAGAAATGGCACATTAGCTTAGGGGGAGTTACAAATTTTTTGAGGTATATAGTCTTCAACAAAATATTTGAACAAGTTTTTGAAGTATTGTACATATGCTAAATAGAATGTGTAGTATACTCATAGAAATTAGATTCATAATGCTTAGTTATGTGTTTTTTCCACTCATGTCAAAGGGGGAGATTGTTGGTCTTATATTGGTTTTGACAATTGAGTGTCAACACTCTTAACTAATTCTGAAGATGATGTCAAGTATAATATAGAAGCTAAGCTATAGCCTGTGCTGAGCCAAAGATTCAATAGGTGTTGAGTGAACTTCAAGTGTTGAGCAAAGTTCAAGTGCTGAGTGATAAATGATGCTGAGTCACTATAGGTGCCGAGAAAAGTATAGATGCCAAGTGAAATATAATTACTATGGGAGCCAAGTGAGACAAAATTCCTATATGTGCCAAGCATAAAAAATTAGTAAGTGCTGAGTAACACAAAATCAACATATGAGTTGGTGCCTTCAAAAACTCAGATGTAAACCATTTTTGAGCTAACTTAGGATGAATCTCGAAGGATCTTGAAGATAAGATTGAATCTTTTGCATTACCTATGTAATCAACATGCAACCAATTAGAAAAATGGAGAAGGAATGCAACCGATAGGAAAACTGAAAGAATTGAGTGGGAAATGAAGAAAGAATATTGATCGTAGATTCATACCTAACCCTAAGTCTTTGAAGCCTTTAAAAGGAGGACAAAACCCCATTGTGCGTATGCATGAGTAAGGGTTTATGGGAGAATGCTAGCAAAGTGTAGAAGGGTGTAAGGACTTAGAAAGAGTAGAACAACATTGAAAAATTTAGTTGATCAAGAATAGAGTATTAGAACTTCGAAGAGAGACATACCAGATCAAGGAAGGATCAGAATAGACAGAGGAAAATGAGGATCTAGAATCAACAATTGAAGATTGCAAGTCATTAGGTCAAGACTTTCTAATACTCTCTAGCCATTGTATTAGGAATGAAAATCCTATGATGATAGGCTGGTTTAATAGCCATGTTGTAATCCTTTCAACAAGGTGCTAAATCCTTTAATAAGGTAACATTCCAAGTGAGTGTTTGTAAATCCTTTAACCAGGTCACTTTTAATAGGGTGTAAAGTGTTTAACAGGACATGCCTTTCATAGGATAGATCATTGGAAGTGGTCAAATTTTTTAACCTTAAATAGTTACATATTGCTATAGTGATACTTTGTGGGTGTCATCCCCACCCCAATTTTATATTCTCATTTTAGAGGGTTTCTAGGTTACCAAAATCTTGTGTTATCTATTTTCATGCATGTCCTTACTTTCATGTTTATTAGATGAATTAGATGCATGTGAATGATTTCAGCTAAAAGGTTTTAAAAGGTTAAAGTTAGTTACTTCTGATTCACCACCCCCCCCCGCTCCCTCTTAGAAGTAAATCTTTCCACTTGTAAATTCCAACAAAAAATTATATCTACCTTGTAGGAAGATAAACATGGTAATAATAGATGCAACCATTGGAATAATAAAATGGGAAGAATACTTCTAAGAGTGGGGGGGGGGTGTGAATAAGAAGTAACTAACTTTTATCCTTTTAAAATCCTTTAAAACACTTTGGTAAAAATAAATTGCATGCATGTAAACATAACACCAAATTTTGGTAACACAAAACCCTCCAAAATGATAAGGTAAAACTGGGATGGGGATGATACCCACAAAATCACTACAACCATAATGTTTGACCACTTCTGATGATCTTCCCTATGAAAGGCCTACCCTATTAAAGGCTTTACACTATGTCAATAGTGACCTAGTTAAAGGATTTACAAAAACTTTACATGAAGTGTCATCCTATTAAAGGATTTTATCACCTCTTCAAAGGATCTGCAACCTAGCTATTAAGCTAACCTATCAACATAGGATTTTCCTTCTAATACAATTGCTAGAGAGTAATAGATTCATAAACCTAATTGTTTTCAATCTCAAATTGCTGATTTTAGACACTGGTTCTACTTATTTTGATCTTGATCCTATGAGATCTGATATTTGTTCATATCCCTTTCTTTGTTCTAATCAACTAGATATGTAATTACTGTTTTATTCCTCTAAGTATTTCACACTTCCCACTAAATTTTGCTATAGTTTACCCATACTCTACTCTCATCCACACATACAATGGGGTTTTCATCCTCCTTTTAAAGATTATGAAGACTTAGGGTTAGGTATGGATCTACAATCCATGTTGAATCTTTAATTCTCGCTCATTCCTTGCATTTTTCTCATTGGTTGCATGCCTTCTCCATTTTTCTTATTGGTGACATGCTGATTGCATAGGAAATAGAAAAGATTCATTCTTATCCTTATTATCCTTCAAGATCCTTCTATGTCGATTCAAAAAATGGTTTACATTTGAGTTTGTGAAGGCATAAACTCATATGTTGATTATGTGTTATTTGGCACATACTGGATTACTAATGCTCAGCACATGTTTGATCCTAGTTTGCTTGGCACCTATTACATTTTGTCTTGCCTAACACATGCATAGTTTTGGTTCACTTGGCACATGAAGTGTTCTAACTTGCTCAACATCAACTATGACTCAGCACCTATATATCACTTGGCTCATATGCTTCACTAGGAACTTGAAGTCACTCAGCACTTGATCTTCACTCAACACCTAAAGATTGCTTGGCACATGAAGATCACTTAGCACCTATTGGAATTCTAGCTCAACACATACTATAGCTCAACATATATAGTGTACTCAACTTCTATATGAAAAGTGGTTAAGTATGTTGACACTCAATTGTTAAAACCAATCTGAGACCAACAATCTCCCCCTTTGACATGAGTGTCAAAAACACTTAACTAAGCATTATTTATCTAATATTGTGAGTACATTATCCAATCTATTTGGCATATATACAAAATTTCAAAAACTTGTTAAAAATTTTGTAAGGAACAATATACCTTAAAATTCTTATAACTCCCCCTAAGCTGATTGTGCCATTCCATTCTTTCAACCAAAATTCTTGTGCTGATGTATTTGATACTCTTTGTCTTTGCCCTATTTCTGTTTGCTGAGATGTTTTGTCTATTCTATCTACTCTATCTACACTTTTAGGTTTTATTCATATCTCCCCTAAAACATTATTTCTCCCCCACACTATTTACACATTATGTCTTATCTCCCCCTTTTTGGCTATTTGCAATATTTTAGCTTTTATTCTTCAAAAGAATGAATGAAAGACTGTAATCACTAGAATACTTAGTATTCTCCCCCTTTAGTTATATTTCCCTCTTTATTTTCTTTCTCCCCCTAAACATTATATTGCACTTTCCCTTTTTGATGTTTATGTCAAAGGATGCTAAGGAGTAATACCATATTTTGCCAAAAATGTGTTGTTTACCTCCATTATCATCTTGAGAGCTACATCCCAATTCTCCAAAGAAATTTCTACTAACTTATGCTAGGTTGCAGTCTCTGCAACAAGATGTACATGCCCATCAAGTGTAGAAATATTAGGATCTTTCTTTAGAACATTCTCTACATAGGCTTGCTCTTTGTGGAGGAACTCTAGATGTGGGGTAATGGAGGACTGTATCTACATAAATTTGGCCTTTATATTGGCCTCTTCACTTGCTAGTGCAACTAATTCTCTTTGAGTGTGAAGTGATTGAGAAAAATGCTTCTCACTTTGAGCTATATTAGTGGGTAGCTACGTGCTAGAAATCTTTAGATTTCTCTCCAAGCTCATGATCCTTTGGCCTATCTCTTGTGTGAAATTGGAAAAATCACACAGCTTGTTGTATAATGAGAAGATATTCTCAAGTACAATTTTGACCTTTTCAATGTTCTTGGCCAATTCAACTTGTTGAAGTGCTATACCACTAGATATTTTCTCATTCACCTTTCCTTGAAACTTCCTTTCAGACTATTCCATGAGTTTGATGTTGGTATCCTAGTCTTTACTTGTCACCTGGTCAACTATATCTAATAATTGTTCCATTATAGGCTTTGATCCATTTAGTGACTATAAGATGAAGGCATCCGCCGTAAATATGTCCTTAATCTCATGTAGTGCTTGCTTATGTTTATACTATTTTCTAAGTATTTCTTGTCTTCTCCTTCTATTTAATGCATCCTACATCTTTGTAATCTACTCAATGGTGATAGTCTTTGAGCCATAAGAAGCTATTACTATCTCTTCATCTAGCTTAGGGTCTCCATAGTGAAGTACCTTGGTCACCTTGGTTGAGCTCAAGCCTGGTGTTGATATTTGTAAAGGTATGGCCTCAGTGCTTGGCTTTTGAAGAGTTTTTGTAGGAGCGCTTGTTTTTGGTCACTCTACAAGTGTTTGTATTATGGCTTTCTATTCTTCTTTTGATTTATCATCCTTTTCCTCATCAAACTTCCCTTGATCAATGAAAATTACTTGGGGTGTACCTTGGAGTTGTACTATAGGATTAGGTGTATCAATCTATCCTTTTTGCTCTATGTGTTTCTTTGCTTCTACACTTGGCTTCTGAATGGTGTCATATATTATAGATGTATCAACTTTTGCAATCTATTATGGTGGTAGAAGCATTAGGAGTTTAGTGCTAGTAGCTATAAAGATGGAAGGTGGTTCTTGTGGTTTCACCTTGTCTTTTATTGGTCCTGCTACTACCTTTTGTAGCTCATCTACACTCATCGATACATGATTTGTGCATAATTGTGCTTGTAGAGTTGATTGGTGAAGGATATTCTTGAGATCCTCTGTAGTTAGGGGATTGATGTTCCAACATGATTTGTCACTAACATCCTTGATAGTTATTGTGTTTGTAGGTGTGATGGTTACATGAGAAGGGCTAGGAGGTGGCATTTGCATGTCTTGCACACTTTGTTCTTCTTGCTGCTGCTACTTAGGTGTTACCATTACATATCACTTTTGTGTTTCCTCCTCTCCTTTTTCCTTATCCTCTTCCTCTTTCTTCTCTTCATCTCCTTTCTTCTCTTCATCTCCTTTTGCCATTTTTCTTCTCTTTTTCCTTCTCTTCTATTTTCTTTTCCTCCTCCACTACTTTGGCTTCCTTTTCCTTCTCACTAGCTTTAGCCTTATTTTCTTCTTCATCTCCATCATCAATCAATTTATATATTGACTTCCACAATTTTGTGGACTTATTCATTGCATCTTCAATTTTATTTTGCAAAATATTGAAGGCTCTATATTTTGGTGCAAATTTTCCACCATGTTTCTTAATAGCCTTAGTAATTTGACCTTTTGTTAGATTAGGCATCACTTGTGCCAGTGTTGATTCTTTGATTTCCTTCTTTGTCTTTAGACAATAGTGGCATTTTTTTTCAATGATCTCATATAATTCCCTAGACATGGTATTGTATAACTCTAGAGGTGTGTTCTTAAATTCTACCATCATGGCATACACTGATTCCTTTATCTTGTTTTGGTCCTCTCTACTTAACTTATTAAAATCAGTAAAATATGCATTTTTCCTAATATTATCACAAATTTTATCTATGGTTGATTTGGGAGGATGGCTTACCACTCTAAATTAGCTGATATCCTCTAATTTAGTCTTCTCCTCCTCATCAGAATTTGATTGTGCTACATACTTTCTTCTTTTCTTTTGCACTTTACCAGTCTATTCAGTGGCCTTCTTCTTCTCTTTCATTTCCTCCTTCACCTTTTATGTAGATGCCCTTGTGGTAGCTCTTCTTAAAGGTGTCTTTGGTTTGGCTTATGCAAGCTTGGTTACCTTCTTGGCTTTGGGCTGAGCTAGAGGCTGAGTTTTAGCCTTTCTCTTCTTTGACTCAACTTGTGTAGGTGCTTCCTCAACTTCTTCTTCCTTAGAACCTTCCTCCTTATCTTATCCTAAGCCCTGGGTCAATTCCATAGGGCCTTGCCCTTGTTCTTCTCCTTCTTTATTGTCATCTTCTTCTTCTTCCTCTTCAGCTGCACTTGCTATGCTTTCAATCCCTTCACCACATTTATTCTTTATTTTTCTCGCCAATTTTTCTTTCCTCTTTACCACAAAGGCTGCCTTCAAATCCATTTCTACCTTGGACTTGACAACATGATAAGTACCAAAGGGTTTCGTCACTTTATCTATGTCTTCTACAAGTAATGCAGTGATTGCAACTAATGCTTAATCCACATCTAGTTCATAACCTAGGGGTTTGAGCCATCTAACCCTTGGAACTACTGCTTGGATATAAGTGTAGTCAATTTCTACCAAGAAGAATATGTCATTGATATGTTTTTCCACTAGGGAAACTAGTATCCTAACCCTTTACTTCATGGATTTCTTTAAATGCTCAAAATAACTTTTCATTTGGTCTTCAAAGTTGTCACCCATCTATTCAATGTATTCATTGATTTGAGTGATAGTAGACTTGTTTGAATTCTAGTTTACCTTTCCAGTTGAAGGAAACTCTTCCATGGCATAGAAAAATATGTCGACAAGGATTGAACCAAACTTGCATTGAGCTCCTTTTGACCTTCTTATTGCTCTTAGGTTCTCATTTATCTACTGCAATGTCAATTCTACTAGATTATATGTATGATCTTTCTTACAAGCTTATAGGCTAAATCCACAACAATGCATGGTACACTATTTAATCTGTTGGATTGGTAGAACTTGTGAGAAATGATTCTCACAACAAAGTCCAAAAGGGGATCTATGATTATGTCAATTTTCATGCCCCTATCATTCCATTTAGCCCCTGTGTTTCTTTCAATAACTTCTTTTGGGTCACTACGCAGGGTCTTGGGCCGATCTAGGGTTGGAAAGCTTGTAACCTTATGCACTATCCTCTTTGTTATTTTCATGGATCCTCCTTCTAGCCACAAACATCCATTGTGTATTCTGCTGAGAACAATTCTGATGCACTCAATTTTAAAACCTATGGGGTAAACTAGGGCATGGATTAAACCCTTCTTCTTGACTATTTGAAATTCATCCTTGAGTATTTTGTTATCACACAATTTATCATATGCTTGCAAAATTTCAAGATCTCCAATTGCACCTATCTTGCAATTGTAACATTTTCTCACATCTTGTACCATGACAACTTTGGGTGGAATAATGTAAAATTCATTTTCTCACAGTTCCATGTACTGTTAGGGTGCACTTGGGTACTTGCATGACCATTTTGGGCCTCTGAACTGCACTTTAGGACCCCAAAATTGCATCTAGGAACCTCTACACCTCCTCATTTTGCACTTGACCCAAAACTGCATCTTGCACCCAAAATCCCCTTTTTCATTATAGGAATTGTCCACATCACACTTCTAATCAGTATCACCACCATTTTGAGCCCCCAAAACATCATTTGAACCCCCAAAACCTTTGAATTTAGTCAAAAATCTAGACAAAGTATGAGTCTTAGAGTATGTCCTCGTGTTGACGGATAATGGATCTTGACTAGTCTTTTTTATCTTTTCTTATCACTTTCTTTGGTCAAAAGCTATCTATGTCTTGATAGATTTGAGCTTGTCATCTTTTATCAATTTGATCTTTTCATCTTTTATCTATTTTTGGTCAAGATCCAAAGTCCTTTATCACAAGGTTATACTCCTAGGAAAAATACTTTCTAAAGGTTTTACCTAAATTCAAAACTTTCCCTATACCCTTGTCATAGCATAATCATATCCCTAGCATCCCCAAATGTCATTTTGACTTACCCTAGTGCTATATCCCCTTCATCTTGCATGGTCCAAACCTTAGCATCATTCTCACTACCAAACCTTATTAGATTATCCATCGACCAAATTGCCTTCTTGATCATTTACCCTCATTTTGCATATCCTAAACGTCATTATCAACCCTTGGAAACCATCCTTTTCATAGTCTACCTTGTACACACCAACCTTTAGCATCCTTAGGAAGTCCAAAACATAACCCTAATTATCATTTTGCATACCTTAGAGTCATTTTCATCCCCTCTAGTCAAACTTCAAAACATCACCTTGCATTTTGCATTTGCATAATATCCCTAGGACATTTGCAATTTGCACATCAAAACCATAATTCATTTAGCATTTCGTCACATTGCATAACACCCCTAAACACTTAAACATCCCAAAAACACTCATATCTTGCATACCCACCACTCTAAATTAGTCAAAACACTCAAAATTTCCATCGTATCTGCATTCTTAGGTATCATGCCAACACTTACTAGGGCACAATTAGCTCAGAGACCTGAAGAACTATATCAACCTTTGTTTTCTAAGGCACAAGAACAACCAGAAGCTCATCCAAGACAAAGAAAGAGCAAGAAAAACCAACAAACCTTTGACGAAGACCAAATCGAGGCATCACAACCATTACTAGCAGACCCCTTAAACATGTTTCCACAAGATCCTCATAATCAAGCTATGGCACAATGAACCTTGAACAATGCACCTACCATGAGATTTCCTCCAAACACTTCCCCCACAGATGGGATGGCTCAATGGAGTTTTGACTTTGAACCTATATTTGTGCCAATACCACCAGGAGGAGGAAGTGTACCAACCACACCTGAGGATGAACAATCACACTCCTTTGAATTTAGCCAACCTAACACAAGTACCTTCAACTATAACACATCAAACATATAACAAGGTACTGTACACCTTTGTGATGACTCCAAAACTGACTATGGCATCACTAATGAAGAAATGGCTAGGGCATGTCAAGACAAAAGTTTTATTAAAAACTTCAAATGTTTTGTAGCCCAAGCAATTGTCAAATTTAACCCAAACTTGGAAGATCCTAAGTCCAAACATCAAACCAAAACAACTATTGAAAACATACAACCCATGATCAATTTGGACTTAGATAAGGGAAAACAACCTTTGGAGTTTTCAAACACGATAATGGCACCTATAAGGTCCTGTCAAGAGTCAACCATCAAAATCCTCCAAAGTACATTTGAACATATCAATGTTAACCCCTTGTACGATGAAATACCACTAATCCCTAAACACCCAAAAAGGACATTAAGACTTGATTTTAGTCACATGATGCAACAACAAGATGCACCTAAAGGGACTTGTACTCTAGGGATGCCAAACATACCTCCTTTGGAGGCAAATCAACAAAGTACACCTTTGCTCCTAACTTTACCAAGTGCTATGACATCAAATGCTATGGAGCCTCTCATAAATACAACATGTGAAACATCAAGTGCAACCATCCCTATGGACACACAAAGGAAAAGTCTTATTGACATTATGCCCATTCATTACAAGGACACATCTCATAGTCAAGTCAATATGATGTCACAAACAGGAACTTCTAACACACAAAGGTACCAAAACAACAATCCAAACATGATGTTCAATTCTCAAGGACTTAGTCAACCCCCATGACAAAAAAAACCTAAAGTGGTACAAGGACTCCACACTTCCAAGCTGCAACAAAGTATACATCTACTTAACACACATCCCACATATCAACAACAACATCAACCGCAATGACAAAAACCTCAAGTGGGGCAAACATCCAACATTCCTAATACGCAGTCCCATGTGAACCCACTTGACTTGCACACAATTTATCAACAACAATTTCAACAACAACAAGCAACATTTTCTAAACAACAAGAGCAACTCAAGCAATATTTGGAACACCAAAGACACCTTGAGAAACAAATCACATACTAGAAACATTTGTTACAACAACAACATGTGCCACAACAACCTCAACAAATATCTCTACAACAACAAGCACATACATGGTCTAACATACAACCAACAGATGTATCCCAACAACAACCACAACACATGGCACAACAAAAACACATGGTACAACAATCACAGTCAATCCCACAACAAGTGCCACATCAAATACTAGAACAAGTACCCCAACAACAAGGACCTTTCTGTCTTCAAGGTTCCAACATACCTCCACCACCTAGCAACACTTCATCAGATTCATCAGACACTGAAATGTCAAAACCAAGTAGACATAGTTCTCAACATAGCAAACGGTCTACTCACAGACACAAAAGACTTGAAGGAAAGACCATCATGAAAAACCCCAATGAAGAAATATTACAACAATTCAAACAACTTTCCAAACAAGTTGAGGCATTGGGAGTCCAAAAGAAATAGGCTCTATCTACAGAAAGGGACCTATGTCCTAATCCATTTGATAAAAGTCTGTATATGCCTCCATTCCCAAAAAACTTTGAGGCTCCAAGGTTTGAAAAATACCAAGGGAAAGGAAACCCTATTGATCACATCCAAGAATTTTGTGCTTCATGTACCAAACTCAGTGATGAGCCCACTTACCTTATGAGATTGTTCCCTCATTCTCTAGGTGGACCCGCACTTGAATGGTACTCCAAACTTCCTAGTAATATCAAATCTTGGTCAAAGCTAGCAGACAAGTTTATCTCCCACTTTTCCTTTAACATTACAAATGAGGTGACACTTTCTAATTTGTGCTCAACTAAAAAAAAGATGGGAGAATCATTCATCAAATTCTTACTACTTTGGAGAAGCTTAGTTAGTCAATGCTCACTAGACATTCTTGAAGAACAACAAGTAAACTTATGAATTGAAAACTTAGTCCCAGACTTAATGTATGAAATTAAAATCAAGAGCCCAAGCACCATTTCTAAACTAATGAAAAAAGGGGCTAGTATTGAAGATTCTCTTATCCATAAGGGAATCCTCAAGACAAACAAGGACAATACCAATACCAACTCGTCTAATGACAAGCCAAATTTTTTCTCCAAAAACAAGAACATGACTAATGATGGCATTGTGGATGCTCGAACAATTAGCACAACACAACCTCAATTGACTTTGAAAGGCAAAAACCCCAAAAATTCACAAACTCCTAATCAAACAACACCTCAAAAATAGAAAACTGAGACTTCCACACAAGACAAAAGACATCCTAGAACCAAAGACAAGAAATTAACACCATTGGGAATATCACTTGAGACTACATTACAATAGTTACTGAGTAATAACTTCCTATAGCTACCCCCAATCAAAGATGAACCATTAACTAAAGTAGATTGATGGGATGACAAAAAAGTATTGTGATTACCATCACACCAAAGGACACAAGACTTCATCATGCTTCCAATTGAAGCATGCAATACAAGACCTTATTGATGATGGTGTAATCATAGTTGATCCATCACTGTTTGCATCCAACTCTAATCATACTATTTTCAAAGATCCCTTGGGTAATCATGACAAAGAGAAACCCTCAACTTCAAACTCAAAATCAAAAGGTAATGTGAATTACACACACACTGGCTATGACTACACCATCAATTGCTTTAATGAGTCTGAATTCTGCATATCCACATTCACATTGAAGGCTAAAGACCCTCGCTGTGCTGTCACTACACGCTGTAGCAAGATCACCCTACCTGGAGCCCCATCTAGACCTATTGCTTCTACTAGACCTGTACCCCCAAGTAGACCTACTGCTCCTACTTCATCTAATTATAGCCTTGTTGAACAACTCAAAAAAACCCCTGCACAAATATCCATTTTGGACCTACTGCGTGCATCTCCCCAACATCAGAAGATCTTAGATCAAGCCCTTAAAGAGTCAGTTGTCCTAGATAACATTGACGTTGCCTAGTTCCAAGCCATGGTTGGGAACCTATCTGCATCACAACATATCACTTTTTCACCCCATGATATTCCTAAGGACAAACCTTACCATAATGATCCCCTTTATCTTGAAGTCTTCATCCATAATGCCAAAGTCAGATGTGTCTTAATAGATGGAGGAGTAGGACTGAACATCTGTACTCTTAAGGTTGTCAAAAATTTGGGTTATTCTGAAGATGATGTAGATCCCTCTCAAAGAATCACAATAAAAGGTTATGATGACGGTGAATGCTATTCCAAGGGCGTCATCACATTACCTGGGAGAGTTGGTCCTGCTATTGAAGATACATTGTTCCATGTCCTAGATATAGAAATGAATTGCAACATGATACTAGGACGCCCTTGGCTTCATGCTATGAAAGCAGTCCCTTCTACATATCATCAATGTCTGAAGCTTTTCTATCACAGTGTAGAGGTTACCATCCCCGGTGATCTAGATCCTTTCCATTTTTGTGCTAATCTAAGAGATGCTACTGCATATCAAATCCCAAAAAATAATGAAGCACAACCCACAAATTCCTCTAAGTATGTGGATGCTGATATACTGCTCAGTAAATCCAAGGAAAAGATGAAGAATGAAGTCAATGGGTGTGGAGAGTACTTTATGTCTCAAGTCTCTCACATTAGGAAGTCACCATTTTATCCCATCAGTACAAAGAATTATACTTCTATCAATGAGAATACATCCATATGTATTGAGAAAGCAAAAGTAGAATGATAACCCACTTTGATGTCTCCTAGCAAGTATGGACTTGGGTTTACCATCATGTAGAAACAAGGTTATGATTGCTATAGTGGTCTTGGATCTTAGAAACAAGGAATCATTAAACCTATCACTATAGAAGGACAACCTCCTAGTTAGGGGCTTGGATTTAAACCATTACGAATAGGTCCTCCTAGTACTATGGTACCTACGTGTAAGACTATGGATGTTTTGAATGATGAATAGGCATTTGAGGATATCCCACTTGAAACCAAAAATCCCCTAGCCTCTGAGCATAACCCCACTGACCCAGTTGAATCAGTTACCCATATATCTACCTTCAACCAAAGCCCATTCAACACTGATGATGACATCTCCTCAAGTTATCCTTAACCTTTGGATTGGGACCAATGTGGACCACCAATTTTTGATCAATTCGATGATGATGACACTCTTACAATAGAATTTGAAGGCATTATGACTGAAGATCATAAAGAAGTAGTTTCTCCTAAAGAGAACACATTGGCATATTTTTTCAAGTCCACTCTACCTTCTAGTTACAAAGCAAAAAGAGAAAGAAATAACAAGCATAGGTCTCTTGGTGAAAATCGAAAGGCACCATTAGACCATAAAAAATCAAAAGCTAAGCAGCTCCCACAGATACAAAATGAAAAATATGATGCCATGAATATCAGTGTTCTAGTGTTCAACATGCCACAAAGTCTTTTGGAGCTCTCTCAATCAACATTCATGTGGAAGGTCATTGGTCTCAACCCTCACAACCCTCCCTTATATCCCTTTGTTTATCCCCCAATCCAGCTACCTAATTTTTCCTATAACCAAAATCAGTCCTTTATCCAACAAGCCTTTGCCTATGTCATCATCAGTGACATCCCACATGACATTTCTATTGACCCAATTATCCTTAGATGCCTTGATTTGCAAGAGATAGACATTGTCTTACATATGGTACACGATGGTATCTCTCGAGGCCTTTCTAGTGGTTTGATTTTAGCTACAGACGTGGAACAAATCCTCCATAATTATGGTCAGTCATGGATCCAGAGCTCATTAGCTAGCAGCACCAACAACAGATATCTTCTCAGCATTTGTCAGTGACATTCTTGATTTCATCTAAAAGTCTTGAAAAAATATCAAAAAAATAGCAAAAAAGTCATGAAAAAAAGCAAAGAAAAAAGTGAAAAAATTCATGAAAAAATGGATGCTTTGATGAAAACCTAGCAAACAGGCATCTTGGCACAAAAATCTGAGTCAAGAGAAAATTTTTGTCCAAAAGTGAAAACCTGGCAAACATGCACTTTGGGCAAGTACCATGGTGAAAACCTGGCAAATAGGCACCATGTGTAATTAGTATTGCTCCTCCATCTATCAGGATTCCATTTGGTCTTTTCCCCCTCCATCATTCCTTGATCATATCCTTCATATTGCAAGACATCCTTGGTCCCTTATCATGGCTCACGAACTGGTTAATGTCCTTTGTGACCTTGCCTAAGCATCACCAGTCTGCACACACGCTCTGTCATTGGCCTTTGTACATAGTTTGCGTCTTGCCGGGGGGCATATTACCTACATGGTGCATGAGTTTGAATTTGAACTAGGGGCATATCCCTAAGTTCTTTCTATCCATTGGACCTATCACATAACAGATTGGAGCTAACACTTGTATATGCTTATACGATCCTAAAAAAATCCCTAAAAATCATAAAATGTCCTGAGAAAATTACTAAAAATCACATAATGCCCTGAAAAAATCCTAAACATTCAAATATGATCCTAAAAATCACTAAAAATCATAACATGTCCTAAAAAAAGCACTAAAAATCATAAAATGTCTTGAAATAAACCCTAAAAATCATAAAATGTCCTGAAGAAACTAGTCACACCAAAACATCAAATATCCTCAAAAACCCTAAAAATCACAAAACCCATCAAAAATTTGCAATAAACCTTGTACATATTCACTGTGGATAACCATCCCTTTTGTGTACAAACTTGCACTTTGCAGCCTAAAACTTAAAGCTCTACACTTTCAAGACAATCACACTATCTGACCAACGTAAACCAACAATCAATCCAACATATCACTATGAACCTATCAACTGAATCCACAACTAGAACTATCACATTATCAACATGTCAAACACTATCTACACACCTAAAAACATTAACAAGTACATAATAATGGACAAGAATAACTATTGGCTCACACTGTTTAGTGAGTGATTTATTTTTGCTTTGTTTTTTGATCATGTCCCTATGCTACTCGATGATATAAATTGATCTATGAGAGTGGTCAGGATGGTTCATGGTCATCTTTTTCTATTTCTATCTATTGTAATGTATCTTTGAGAGTCTAGGGCATGTACATATGCCTTAGGAAGGACAAGGTCATTCTCTGTCTGCATCATGCTTGTTTACGCAAAAGGCTTGCATTTGCGCTCTGCCCCTTTATGCCATGATGCATTGCATTCCATTTGCAATATCAAAATAAAGCTCCATTTGACATATAGTGCACTTTCTACAAGAAAAAGTCTTTCCATCATACTAACATCTCCTCATCCCATCTTTCTTCTTCATCTCATTCTCTATCACCATAATTAGTTCTTTCGATTCACCAAATCATCTTCATCTTGCATTCATGCATTCCTGCATCATCCTACACTATCAATCAACTTTCTATGGCTTTCAACCTAGTTCAACATTAGTTTGACATTATTCTCATCATCTTTGACCAAATACAACCATTTTTGATGATTACCCTCATGTTATGACATCTTTCAATCATTTTGGGCATGCACGCAAAGTTTCAGGGCATTTCGAGTCCAATCGAGTTGATTTTGGGCCCCAGAGCCTTTTAGGGTGCAATCTGCACTATCTAGGCATAGTTGGGGCTCCCAACTACATCATTGACACACTTGGTAGAGTTTTGGCACACTTGGGGACCTAGGTTATCTAGAATTGCTCTCGAAACCCCTAGGTTGCACTCCAGAGGCCATAACTTTTGCATTTCAACTTTGATTTGCAAATTGTCAGTTGTGTTGGACTCATATCTTTCTTGTGAACAAAATAAGCTATCATTTTAATTATCTGGTCACTTTATGGAGTGTTAATCCTTGAGATTACTCTTGGCCCCCTGTTTGTCCCTCATCATGTTGATTTTGGCCCCCGGAGCCCTCTTGGGCACATTTTGCACTTTCTAAGACTAGTTGGGCTTCCCAAGTGTGTCATTGATGCACTTGGTACTGTCATGATGCACTTGGGCTTACCAAGTGCATCAATGATGCACTTGGTTGAGTTTTGGGCATAGTTGGGGACCTAAGCTACCCAGAACTGCTCCCAGAGCTCCTATGTTGCACTCTGGAGCCCATAACTTTTGCGTTTTAACTCGGATTTGCAATCCGTCAGTTGCATTGGATATTTATCTTCATTTTGGACAACATGAAATATCATTTTCATCATTTTTTTTTCTTGAGTGGTAACCCATGCAATCATTCTCGAGCTCTGGAGTGACCCTATTTTGCATTCTAGACCTCATAACTTTCACATCTTAGCTCTAATTTGTGATCTGTCAATGATAAATTGACTTATCATATGCTTATCTTAGTAAATTTCTCAAGGGGGCACCCATATATATCATCCCTACTGGGGCATGTTGTGGCTGTCTCATCAGTTATTCTTTGATACAACGCTCTAAATCACATTATATCAAAGAGGGGCAAAATGTAGATGGTCAAAAATGGTTCGCATCTACAAATTCATTAATTCTTCATAATAATTTTTCCCATTTTCTCATTCCACTAACTTTGATCTTTTGGCCAGATTGATCACACTTTATCATTTGTATCCTTCTTCACATCAATTTCATATCAACTCAGAATCATATCAAATCAACTCAAAATCACCCCAAATCAACTCGAAATCAGTCAAAATTGATCCTAATCAACCCAAAACATATCAAACATCCCAAATCAATCATCGTTTATCCTATCCTAGGTATTTTTGTGGCTTTCAGTGCCTTGGAAACCTATCAACCTATCAATCTTATCAATCTGACCTTAGTACTGTCATGGCTCTCAGTGCTAGATGAAACTATTATTTATGTCATTCAATAGTTGACATTGTTGAGGCTTTCAATGTCAGATCATGACATCATCAACCATTTTAATAACATTGACAATGTCCATCGATTTTATTATGATCAAACCTTATCAATCAATTTCAATCCTGTAGCATTTACAATGTCAGTTAAATGTTACATATCAACCAATTCATGTCATGTGTCCTTGGTATGTTATCAATTTCAATCTATCAATCAATTTGACCATGGCTTTGGTCTACTTTCCATCATCTTATTCGATATCCATCATTGTCACATTTTCATCAAAGGATACGATCGCATTCATTTAATCAATTTGGCCAAACATCTACTAATTTTCTCTATAGGATTAAATAACCCATAATTTAATTCTATTATTCCTTCTAATTATTCTTCTTTATTATCATCCTCAATTAATTAATTTTATTAATTAATTGGTTCATCATCTACAAACCATGGAAATTTTCAATTTCCTAAGATCCATTTTCCATCATTAATTCCATTTTCTACTAATTCTTATTTTGTGGAATAAAAGGATTTTTAATTCAAATATTCCATAAAATATTGCATCATCATGACACTTGGATGTGACACCTCTTAGATTCTTCTTTGACACTTGGCTAAGATTTGTCATAATCAAATATTCTTATCTCTTATGCACATCCCTATTTGGCTTATTCGTCATAAATTCTTGGCTTTAAGTGGGTTGAGGTGTCTTATGACGCATCATAGATTCTCTTCCACATTTAGCCAAGTTTGACTTTCATGTGTCATAGAATCTCATAATTGGCATATTTTGTCATATGTGTCATGGATTCTCAAAGGAATCTCTTGCCACATTGCATATCTATGGGTGACAAATCCAATGCCCTCACTTTGAGTGTTGATTATAAAATGGACACTCTTTCTCTCATTTCGGGTCTTCTTGAAGTCATGGAAGCCTTTAGGTCCTAATTTCTTTTAGATTTCTCATTCCATCTCTCACATTCAAATCAAAACTTCAAGTATTCTCATAGCATTATCCACATCATAGAATTTTGCTTCAATTTTGTGTGCATTATAGGAAACTTTGGAGCTACAATCATTTGGAGAAGAAAGAAGGACATGGGAGCTACAAATGAAAGAGGGGGTTTCTATTGCTTTCTTTATTAGTTTGGCTTTCATGGTAGACTAGTGGGTGCTAACGTATGTTGATTGAGTTTTGTGATTTTCTCATAGTATGTTATGCATTTAACCCATTTTTTGGTCCTATAAAACCCAATTAGGGAAAAACACCAATTGCAATTAGTTACTATTTTTCACTCTTCTGAAGTGAGCCCTATTAAGAACTAACCCTGTTAAAGGTTACAAAATACACTACTAGGTGTGACCCTATTAGAGGATTTAATTCACCCTATTAGGATCGGCCTTGTTAGAGGATTTGTTGAATAGCTATTAGGCTAGCTCTATTAAGAGATTTGACTCACTGCTACAATTATTAAAGAGTATTTAAGCTGACTTGACAAGGCGAATCATGCATATGAAAGGGTAAGTTGAGGATTGAAATGTGATTTAAAGAAGATGAATCAAAGAAGACAATTTGAAGGATATTTGTAAAGGGTAGAGCATCAAAGTTTCTCTGTGTTGACCAAGTACTCAATTTGGTTAGAACACGAGTTCTAATGTTAACTGACCCAACTCGATCAATACTAACTTCACTTCATTAATTGTTTGAGCTCGTTCAATAATGTCTATTAATTTGGTTATAACTGAATGCTCGACATATATAGGAAACTACCATCAATGCTCAAGTGAGCTCAGCTATTATTGACTGCTCGATAAAGGCTTGAAATTTTTTGTAACATCAAAGACACCATACAATTGAATAATTGATTTCAACATATACAATTACTCCTCTCCTTCCAAAGGGACCATCCAACACTAAGGAGGGAGTTCTACCACAATTTCTTAATGAAAGGGTAAGATGAAGGAGGAATCTAGCTATTGGATATAATTTGGGGATCATCTAAGAAAACCCACTACCTTTTGAAAAGACTCATTAACCTTTTCTAAGACTCTAAGCATACTCATAGGATAAAAGAATGTGAGGGATATTTTCCTAATGGTTCTTACATAATGGGCATTGATTGATCAACTAGATTACTTTCTTCTATAGATTATCCAATATGAGGATCTTCTTATGATAAAAATTCCACTAAAATAACTTGACTCTTTGCAACACCTTGAGAGAAAACATTTTCAAGTAATCAAAATATTGGGTCCATCGAGGGGAAAGAGAGATAGAGACAAACTTGAAAAAGTAATACCTATAATCATTTTGATTCCAAATTAAATAATCCTATTTATTAGTAGCACTAAATATTTTGGACCTAGGGATTTGGAGTAAAAGATCACAATAGCACAAAGAAATCCTCAAACCATCTAGGACCAATATTCAAATTTGAAGGAGGAAAGGAGATATCCAAATAATTTCACTAATATAAATACCCAACCTCTTTATAAGTATAAATCCTAGTATTGGATAGAGGGGATGGAAATCCAAGGGAGGTTGAATGATCCAAGGGTCCTTCTAGAGTTTAAAATAATTCCCATATAGTTATCCACAAACAAATGTAATGAAGAGTAGGGATGGTTTATACAATTTTATTCCAAATGTTAGAACCAATAGGAAAATGACAGTTTGAAAAATTGTGACTGACTTTGTTCTGTAGATATTTGGCTCTCATGATCTTGATTAAGTATGATGAAGTGTACATAAGATTCCATCTATCGTTGGCAAGAAAAGAAATATTTCAAAGATGAGAGCTATGAACATTGACTAACCCATTTCATTTAGGGGTACAAACTTTTCCCCATTCAACTATGGACAATCTCTCTTTATCTTCAACCCAAGACCAAAGTAACCTTCTCTTGATCTAACATCTAGTTTTTTGGTACAAACAATTGAAATATGAAAAAGAGATATTAAAAAAATAGTATTACTTTGAATGAAAAAATTAAGCATGAAAAGTTTTCCAATATTACTAAAAAAATATCCCTTCCACAAAGCCAACTCAAGCTTGAGATACTCAAGAAATCCAACACAAACTAAATTAGACCAACTTTACCCATAACAAGGGGCATAAATTAGTTCTTGGAGTGAAGCACAATAACTTGAAAATCCATAATGAAAGAAATTATAGTTTGAATAAGTCTCAAAGTGTTGAAAAAATATAAAAATATTTTACAAATATTAATCCTTTAACTAGACACAAGAACATAATCCCACATAAGATTATTCTAATAATGAGCTTCTATAAATATGAATTCACCCATAAATAGAGTATCATATATAAATTATTTATGAGATAAGACCACCTATTTCAAATATTTCTTGAAACCATAAAAATAAATAAAGTTGATGGTATTGGAAAAATTCCTACCAAAAAATCAAGTAGAATAAGAAAGAGACAACGAGAGAGTGGGTCATTTTGCAATAGACCACTAGAAGCCACAAAATAACATTTATAAGAGATATTAGTGAGAAATGAGTATTTAGAAGCATAAAAATAAAATATATAATAAGAGACAAAACCAAAATAAAATTCCATAAGACTAAATCATAGAGCTTTAGAAATATCAAGTTTCAAAGTCATATTGTCCTCTTTATTTCTTTTGTATAAAATGGAGGCCCTCATGAAAAATATGAATAACATTAGTGATCTACCTTCATGGGATAATACCTTTTTGATGAGGGTTCATAGGTTTGATATGGTTGATGATCAATTTGGATAAATTTTTATAAACAATATTATAGAGTCTTATAGGCTAGAATTTAGTTAATTTATTAGCCCCCACTGCCTTAGGAATGATGGAAGTAAAAGTAGTATTCAGTTCTTTAGGATTAGTACCAAAAGGAAAAATATTTAGTGGCCCAAAAAACATCTTTATTAGTAATATCCCAAAAATATTAGAGCTTAGAGTTTAATGGTCTTAATAAAAATGCCATCTTTTTCACTTCATCCAGGGTAACAAATGGTCCCATCACACTGACATCATTTTGAGAGATGATTTTGGAAACAATATAGAAATGAATCTTGTATCTCAAATAAATTTGATATGCCAATAGATCTTGATTAAGGATGGGAAGAAAAAACTCACCACTTTAATCCCTAAGTATTCAGGCAAGATCTAGTAAATCCTAGTCTAGTTGATCTATTCTGGCCTAATGTAATTCCCTTTTCTATGTTTCATGGCCATTTGATAGAATAATTTGGTATTTATGACTCCTTCCTTGATCCATTGAACTATGGTTCTCTTCTTCCAATATTTCCTTCTTTCTTTTAATAATATTATGAACTTTTTTTTGAAAATCCTTTTCATTAGACACCTAGTGGTATTCCCATTAATTGATTTTATTGTTCTTTGAGAATCCTTCCACTTTCTCCTTTTTCTTAGGTTTTTGAGAGAAGTTGTTTCCAAAGTTGAATTTATTTCAATTCTTTAAGTTGGATCTTAAAACTTTAATTAGTACGTGTATATATATAATTGGCACCATTAACTCTAACCTCCAATCAATTTTAAAGAATAATTTTGAAATGAATTCTAAAGGTCCACATTATCTCAAACTCCAATGGATACATATCATTGATAGTTTTGGGGTCCCATATCAAGAGGATGGGATGATGATCTAAACCATATCTGAGATAGAACAAAACAAAACATTCACCATAAATGTCCCTGGCCATTGACAAAATGTAGTGCCTCTTGCATTTGCATTATATACCTTGTTATGTTTTGTTTTAAGAGATACTTTGATGCTCATGTTGGACATTTAGGACGACTTGATGTTTAGATACTATATTTTTATTTACTACTATCATAGATGTTAGATGCTATGCTATTTAGTTTGATCATATCTACATGATGATGCTTATTGAAATGACATGGTGCTTAATGATGATATCTGGTTATTTTGTATTTGGACATATACTCTGTTTATGATTATATGATGGACTTATTAGATTTAGATACTCTGATTTGATACTATGACTATTTACTTCATTCTTGCTTTAAGATGTTTATGATGCAGTGAGTGATTTAAATAGATTATTTTAATGTGATTTAATACATTTATCACTTCAACTATATTATAACATGTAATCATACTTGATCATCTTGTTAAGTGTGCATGATTTATATCCTTTGTAGTGGCACTTGGAGTTAGTGATTCAATTGTTCTTTCCTAGCCAATGTCATCCCTGTATGGTTGACATATCCTATTTAATCGATTAACTAAACCCTTTAGTGATTTAATAAATTTGGACTCATTTGCATTATGTGATTAGACCCATGAGCATGTTTGTGCATTTAGAGGTTCATAATTATCATGAAAGTTATGAAGGATTTTTTGTGATTTAATAGTTTAAGGGAAATTTATATTTGATTTAATTATTATAATTCTCAACACCTTTTCCATAGTTGAATTCCATTTAATTGAAATTTCCCAATTTTTTCTAGATTAAAAAGGGATTTTAAAGTGAGCTAGTTAATTTCCTAATATTATATTCTACTTTTAAAAGTGAATATATATCCAAAAAGGGAATTATTTCCTCACTTCTCACTTGCAAAATAGGAACTTGGAGAGCAAATTCCAAAATCCTCTTTGAAGGATTTACTATTCTATTTTCTAGAGGAGCTATGGGTGTGGGATCGTTGAGAGGTTGATCTTGTTGGATCCAACTTAGGGAGGCCTTCATTTGGAAGGATTTTCGGCAGTGATCATGGGACGATTATTTTAATGCATGTGTTCATGTCTTAGCCCTTTTAGCTGAGAGGTAGGGCTCTCCCATTTTATTTGTTTTTTATTTGTTTGAGTATCTTTTTTTGGTAGCAAATAATTTGGAGGTATAAAACTAGTGTTCCCCTCCATTTCTGCATGCTTGTTCTACCTAGTTGGGGGCGTATGAGTGTTTGCCCCTTGTTTGACTTGAGGGTTTGGGATTTCATCCCATTATGATAGCCATTTCTATATACAAACTCCAAACCCAAATTTTATCTGATTATTGTGACTTTTATACCCAAAGACATAATGAGTTTCAATTTCAAGGTTTTTCTCATTTTTGGTTTTTACCTCATTTTGCATGCCACATTGTTCCCTCATGTTTTTCTTGGCATGGAAGTTGGTCGTGGATCCAGATTATCCATAGAGATATCTATCTTACCATTGATGTGTTGACAATTGGCTAATGAAGATATGTAATGATTATCGTTAATGGTAATACATGATGTACATGCTTACAGGAAACCTTAGAAATAAAGATACTTAGCTTTTGGTACTCAAAAATTGTCTAAGTATGAATTTGTTATACAACAGTGGATTGTTTTGTATGTAACTTGTTATCAACATCATATTATGACTAGTGAAGTTAGATGGAGATAGTATACATGTTGATTATGAAATGTATAACCTTGAAAGTTAGTACAAACTATATGGAATAGAGGTATTTGTATTTTAAGTGAAACATGACAGTGAAATTAAAGGAAAGGGATTATTTTGTTTACAAAAGAATTAGTTGACCAATTAGGGCACACATCCTAGATGTTTACTCTAAGTTGGAAAAGTGTATTGTGGTCTTAGTAGACCTAGTAGCAATTTGTGTAAATACATGGTATTTATGCAAAGGACATCTTGCAAATTCAAATGTGGAAGTGCAAGTGTAATAATTGTGTTGAGCAATTATATGCAAACTTTTGTGAATGTGATATATGCAATTTTTTTAAAGCTATTTTTGTGATTTGAGATCAAGTTGAAGATCAGAGATCAATTAAGGAAGAAGTTATGGTACCTATATACCATAAGTTTGATTATTTTTTTGGGCATTGAGCTCTTCTTGTAATTGGAAGTGCATGCTTGGGTAGTGGGCTCAGCTTGCACCTACTATACTACAACTTTTAACAGGGTTGAAATCTCCTAATAGGGATTCAAAGCCTCCTAATAGGGACCCTCTATACTAAATTTCCTTATTGAATCCTAATAGGGTCCATCTTCTAACAACGAACCTATATATCAGTATATTATCTAGTGGGTATCATCATCATCAGGGTTTTCTCTTGGCTAGGGTTTCCCTAGTTAACAAAATATGGTGTTATTAGTTATCTTTGTGCATGGTTACTATTATTGTTCATAATTAATTTATTATTTTTTTATGTATGGTTTAAAATAACAAATAATATCCAGTTGGTGACTAAAGTTTGTAGATTATTGATTCACCCACCTGTTTAGTAATTCCTATTTCTAACAATTAGTATCAGAGCACAGTTACTTAGAAGAGGCTTAACAACTTGAGTAAGATCCCTATAGATATGGAACAATTGATGAAGAAGCTTGAAGAGGCACTTGAAAAAATTGACCTCCTTACTAAAGAAAGAGATAAGCTGAAGAAAAAATATGAAGAAGAAAAGATTGAACATATCCAATCCAAGACCGAATCTACTAAATCTAAAACAATTGATGATGATTATTCAAAATTGAAGATAGAGTACAAGAACTTGAAGCATGAATTGAAGATTATGAATCTTAAGTTAACTTTGAGGAGTGATCCTAGCAAAGTTGAAATTGATTTGAAAAATGAGAATGCAATCCTTAGAGAAAGTCTAGCAAAGAAGACATCTAAGCTTGAAACATTGAAAGAAGATCATGAAGAAGTTTAGAAATACAATACTATTGTGAAAGGTGAATTAACTTAGTGCAAGGAAAAACTTGAAAATATTTATTCTAGTAGAAAAAATCTTGATGATTTAATGTCAATACAAAGACCTACTTATGATAAGACTGGTCTCGGTTATCTATTTAACATGTTTGTAAAGAAACTTGATATTAGATCAGATCTGAAAGAAAAAGCCAAATTTGATGATAAGATTGAATCTAGTTAATCTTCTAATAATATTAAAGAAGTTGGATGAACCAAAGCAAGTGGAATCACCTAAGGAAACTAGGTATGAATTTAGAGGTAAGTATTATTCATGTAATGAAATAGGTCATATGAAAAGAGATTATAAAAATAAGTCATTTAATCATGTTATAGATTTTTATTGTCATAATTGTGATGGTATGGGTCTAGACCAAATGATTGTAGGAAACCTAAATATGATAATGATAGAAGGAATAGTAGAATGTCTAGAAATACCAACCCTATAGATAGAAGAAGATCTAATAAAAGGATATCTTTGCCTTATTAAGAAAGAAGAAAAATCATGTGCGATAAGTGTAACAATTTTGGACACATAGCTTAGAATTGTCATGCACTTGATGATCAACATAATCCTAGAAGCAGAACACTAGTATGCCAATTATGCAACAACTTTGGACATACAAGAAAGTATTTTAGAATGGACAAAAACTTTGGAAATAGAAGAAACAATGGAAGAAATTTTGGAAATAGAAGGAATGATGGAAGAAACATAAAAAGTGATAGAAGGAACCATGAGAGAAACTCTAGAACTAACAATGAAAATGAGGAACAAAGAAATGTAGTCAATGAAATTTGAGAAGAACTCAATAAGGCATTTGTAAAAAGGATTAGACATCTCAAAATATAAGTTAGATGATGGTGAGACAGGAAGATCAAAATAAATTATGAAGTTTGATTCAATTAAGTTGAATTAAACTTGTTCACAACACCAGAAATTGAAAACTTTATTTAGAGATTGAATTGTGCATAAAAAAGTTGGGAAAAGGTGTATTGAGACAATTTTAGATGGTACCTAAGCTCACTTGTAATTTGGAGCTTAAGGAATTAAGAGTTACTATTATTATAGAGAGAGTTAATTCTACAATAGAAGATGAAAACTATGTTTTTGCAGTGAAATTCATGAAGCAACATTTTGAGGAGCATTGCCAAAATGGGAGGAAGCTATAGTAAACCTCAAGTAGCATTTGAAGATCAAATAGAAGATCTTGAGCAGTTATTTGATTTCAAAATGTGATTGATTGATTTTCATGTTTGCAAAGTATGCAATTAATACAAGTTCAAGTTGTAGGAATAAATGGAGCACAAACTTTATTTTCACTTCATTGCGATCACATCAGAAGCACGAAGCACTCAGAAGTGACTTGACAAGGCAATTTCGAAGAAAACCTTATTTTTAGAAAGAGGTATTTTGTCATTTGTAAGAAAAAATTATTCAATAAAAGTTCATATTTGATATAATTGTGGATATGTCAGTAGTTTACAATGTTGAGAATGAAGACAGACCAAAATTGAAGGTTGTTTCCTTGAAACCCATAGAAAGAAACTCTAACTCAACATTATGCATTACTCTGAACAATGTAGTATTTGGAAGATATAGGAAGTTATCTTACCATTAAGTTTGAATCTATAGGGAGTGAATATATGAACAAAGATATGGAATTAATCTTTAGTCATGATATGACTATGAAACCTAGATTTGAACACTTGAAGGAACTAGATTTGTTCAAATATCATTTCTACCAAGAATTGTACACAAATGAGTGGACATAGATCATACTAAGTAGAATACATGATGGAAAACTATGGATGCAAGATAGTATAGTTGATATTTCAGTCAAAATTTTTCATGAGATAACTAGTCTTTGTAAACAAGGCAATGTACCTATAGGTGAGAAATTGGTTGAGAAGAAAGTTAAGAGCTACAAAAAGGTAGTGTATAATGGAAAGGTCATGGTGATTAGCACCATTAAACAAGAAGATGTAATATATTTGAGTAGAATCATTGTGTAATCTATATGTGCAAGTTCAAAGATTGATGAATTGTCAGTCGGATTCATCCATGTAGCCTACAAGATATGTGTTGAGAAGGAACAAGTTAATCTTAGTGAAATTCTAAGAATGAAACTTCTTGAGAACCTAGAAAAGATCAAAAATACTAATAATGGTGTGTTTAGATTTCATTCATTGATCAATTACATATTTATTCTTGAACTTAAGAGATTTCCATATTTGTTAGCCACAAAGATTATGAGTAGTGAGAGGTGTACAATGGAGAAAATTGCAGATGTATGTAGAAGACATCTAGTAGATAAGATACTCAATAGTGGAAACTTGATAATGAAAACATTTCATATGAAATAAGGAAAAAATTCAACATTGTAGCTACAATTGTAGGTAGATTTAAAGAAGATATTTTCATTATGGTTGATACAAATTTTACTTATATTCAAGCAATAGAACCTCAAGAAACATTTTTTGATCCCTTTTTTTATTAATTAAGTGATGAAACGATAGTTGGATACATTGATTTATTGTTGAAATTAGAGAAGGACCATGCTAAATATAGATTTGGAACCTATGATGAGATTACCTAATCAACTCATTAGGCATCCTCGGAGAAGGTATATCATGAGAAGATATAAATTATAATGAAAAAAGCCTCAACAAAAGTTAGTATGACTAAGAGTGAGTCATAGGAAATCAGGAAGACCATGAAACAAGGTATAACATATGTGCAACCTTTGCAAGTATCTATTACAGAGTCATCTTTGAAACAAAACATTCCTTATGTAGTAGTATCAAATTTTAAGACAAGTAAGACAAAGAGGAAATTAGAGAAATTAATGGAAGTTGTGATCACAAATGCAAAAAGGGTTAAGCAACAAGCCATTGGAATAGGAAAGAGAAAAAAGACATTGTTGACAATTGTTGAGTCTAGTGAAGAAGAAGAAGAAGAAGAAGAAGAAGGAAAAAAGGTAGAGAAGGTAACTACTTCTTAGTAGTAAGTATGTAAAGCTCAGAAACCCTAGAAATATAAGATAGAAAAGATTAACTCAACTATTGCTAATGAAGGCAACTTTGTGTAGATGAATAAATTTTATGATTTGTATAATAATTTTGAGAAAGATCAGATTGATATCTCTACTATGAGATACATAATAGCCAATAATCTGAAACTTAAAGATATTGAAGTCATAGTAGTCCAAAAAGTCTATGACAAACTCATTGAAAAGAAGGCACTAGCTTGAGAAGAGGACATAGAACTTTGGAAGTCTATGTTAAGAACTATATGTAAGACTGATGATGAAGAAGAATTCAAGAGATTATTGAAAAATCTAGTACCTTACTTGAGAAAAAAAGTAAGACCATTTCTATTTATGGTGGGTGAGAAATATAAGATAATAAGTGATACTATAGTAGCTATAAGTAAGATGATGATAAAGTCTAAGATAGCATCTTCACTAGCACTCAAAACCTCAGAAGCATTAGTGAGTGGTGATACAATGCACATAGATCAAGCCAATGTTACCATTAACATTGATTATACAAACCCATTTGAGAGTTTTGAACAAAATGAACCTCACATAAGAGATATTGAATAATAATTGAGACAAATTGAAGAGGAGAAGAGGTTATTAGAGGAGGAGAAAAGGAAAATAGAAGAGGCCAAGTATAATTTATTGAAGATGAAAATATAAGAAAAGAGGAGGAAGAAAAGAAAATAATAGTTGAAGAAGAAATGAAAAAGAAAATAGAGGAAGATGAGAAGAAAAGATTAGAAGAGGAAGAAAAGAGAGAAAAAGAAAGAAATGAAAGAGAAGACAAAGAGGAAGAAGAAAGAAGAGTCAAAGAGGTAGTTGAAAAGAAGAAAAGGGAAGATGACACTAAACCTTCTAGTTCATCTACTCCACTTTTTTCTTGCTAGCCTAACAACTAATGATGATGATCAAAGTGACTTGACCTCATCTTTGTTGAAACTTATTTAGAAGAACAAGACAGTGAAGAGCCTATAGAGAACATTGATGGACGTTACTAATAGATTACATAGTACTGTGGTAGTGCAATACATAGAAGAAGATCTTGAACAAAGGGCACACATAGTGCTAAAATATTTTGATGAATAATTCAATTTTTTTTTGAATGTTGTAGAAAAAAGACACATATTTGACATGATGCTAACTTATTTAGCACTATTTGTTAGAATATTAAGAATGGTTTGATAAGTCTTGATACTTGTATCAAGGAACTTTGGAAGTATCAACAAGATGAAAAAATATTTTACATCAAGTGTAATCTATCTCACAAGTTGACTAAGGATATTGATAGTTATATTGGAGGAAAAATGAGTGAGCTTGAGGCTCTATCTAGCCAATTACAACATCTGTCTAGTAAAGTTGATGATTTTGAAGGATAAGTGGGCAATATTCATAGCTATATAAAAAAACTAGAACTTCAAAAGGAACAAATTTTGAAGAGAGTATAAGATTTTAGAGAGTCTATTTCTATAAAAATATATATTATTGAGAAATAGTTGGAGGAATGTGTTAAGGCCATGGAAACTTATTCTAACTTTTTATACTATGAACTTAATGTAGTTGAGATTGCATGATATGTCCTATATAAAATTATCACCTCTGTTGAATCAGCCAAGGATACATGGACTAAAGGTTTAAACAATATTAAGGAAAGTTTTGATGATTGCATGAAGATACTATTAGTTTAAGGAAGATGTTCATAGAGATTTTGATAGTATATGGATAGTTTTTGACATTTTAACCTTTTACGTTAATGTCAAAGGGGGAGAAGTACATAAGAAAATTGTAAATCAAGTAAAGAGGAGAAAATAATATTGTAAAATATGAAATCATATCGTAAGGTGGAGCATATGTAAGATGAACAAGTTGTAATAGATGTAATGTTTATGTGTTATTTATTTTGAGTTTTTGATACTTAGCCAATTTTCCCTATCTTGTTGCCATCAATGCCAAAGGGGGAGATTGTTGACAATTGGCTAATGAAGACATGTAATTATTTTTATTAATGGAAACCCTAGAAATAAAGATACTTAGCTTTTGGTACTCAGAAATTGTCTAAGTATGAATTTGGTATACAACAGGGTATTGTTTTGTATGCAACTTTTTATTGACGTCATATTATGACTAGCAAAGTTAGATGGAGATAGTATACATGTTGATGACAACATGTATAACCCCAAAAGTGACTATAGACTATATGAAATAGAGATATTCATTTTTTAAGTGAAACAAGATAGAAAAATTAAAGGAAAGGAATTATTTTGTTTAGAAAATAATTACTTGACCAATTAGAGTTGACATCCTAGATGTTTACTCTAAGTTGGAAAAGTGTATTATGGTCTTAGCTGACCTAGCATAAATTTGTGTAAAAACATGATATTTATGCAAAGGAAATATTGAGAATTCAAATGTTAAAGTGCAAGGGTAATAATTATGTTGAGTGATTATATGCAAACTTTTGTGAAAGCGATATATGCGAAGTTTTGTAAAGAAATTTTTGTGATACAAGATTGAGCTAACGATCAGATATTAGTTAAGGAAGAAGTTAGAATGATTATATTCTAGAAGTTTGATTACTTGTTTGGGCAGTAAACTCTTCTTGTAATTGGAAGTGCATGTTTGGGTAGTGGGCTGATGCAGGAGCATCTTGGGTTTCCTTGTAATCTTGCACCTTTGTTCTAGTTACTAGTTGCTACCGAGTTCCAGTTTCTAGTTGTTATCGAGTTCTAGTAGCTTTAGTTTCTATCAAGTTCTAGTTTCTAGTTGCTACCGAGTTCTAGTTTCTAGTTGCTACCGAGTTCTAGTTGCTAGTTGCTACCAAGTTCTAGTTGCTACCGAGTTTGTATTTGAGTTCCAATTGTTACCGAGTTCATAGTTGTTGTCATGTAATCCCTTTGGATGCTGAGTTCATATGGATGCTAAGTGCTAGTTTTGGAAAGCTTTCTTTTGCTGAGTAATTTGTGTCTGGTTCCTATTTGGGCTAACTTTGATCGCATTTAATTTTGGTATAGGTAGTTATATTTGCTAAGAGTTGACTTGTGGCTTCTCTATGTTCTAGAATGTTCTGTAAGCCATTTTGGAAAATATAAATAGAGTGCTTAGGCTTAGATTAAAGGAGATTTTGGGGAGAGTTTAGAAAGAGCAGGGTATGAGTCTGGAAATGCAAACTTGAAGCTAGATCATGCATCTGGAAGTTGTATTCTATATCTGGCCATAACCCAAAAGGCCATACAGCTAGGCATGTATGTGGTTTAATTGAGGAATTAAATAAATATATCTTGTTCTCTCTCCTTAGTGTTGTGTTTATATTTTCTTTTCTGCTTTGTTAACTCTTGCACGGTGGTTTGGATAGCTGGGTGAGCCATTGGCCCTAGTTATTCATCCTCTTGCTTGTGTCTGTTGGTATTAGAGATTGAGGTTCATCCTTGTGGAGATTGGATTGTGTAGAACCCTAATTTGAATTTGGTTGTAGGGTGGCAGATCTACAGATTTGACCTATAACTTGTAGAGGGTTATGATCTTGCAGGAACCTGATTTGTAAAGATGGTTCATGGTAGAAGAAATAATGTTGATAATGCTATATTGGATCAGTTGAGACAAATTGTAGCTAGATTAGATGCTACAGAGACAACCTAGAGGAGAGGAGCACATCTTGATGTTGTAAGTGATGATGAAGCAACAACACCAAACCCTAATCAAGAACCTAAAGAAGACCAAGATGAAGCAAGATTGTTGATAGTATTGTCTAGAGAAAATTCAAAGCCTGCTATAGAAGTTGTTCCTTATGATGAAAAATTGGACACCAATGCTATGTTGGATTGGATATCTGATATGGAGAAGTTCTTTGAGTATGAAAACACTCTTGATAATAGAATGTTGAAGATTGCAGTCACTAGGTTGAAAGGTCATGCATCACTATGGTGGGAGCAGTTGCAAACTGATAGACAAAGGAGAGGAAAGGAGAAGATTAGAACTTGGCCAAAGATGATGAACAAGGTAAAGAACAAATTCCTTCCTACTGATTACCAGGTTAGCTTGTTGAGAAAGATGCAAAATTTGAAACAAAAGGATATTACTATAAAAGAATATACCGAGGAATTCTACGGATTAGACATCAGATCTAGACATGTGGATGATGATGTTGAGAAAATTGCAAGGTACATTAATGGATTGAGATTTAGAATACAAGATGAAATAAGTTTTGTGAAGCTAGAAAGTGTAGAATAAGCATATCAATATGCCTTGAAAGCTGAGGATCTTGACAAAGAAGCATGAACAAAGACAGAGAGGTAGAGGTGGTAGATTCCAGAGAGGTAGAGGTAGATCTTATGGAGAAAGTGGTAGATCTGATAGTTCTATGTAGGATAAAGGAAAATCTGAATGGAATAATGATGACAAAGGCAAGATTGAATGGAAAAGTGGTAATTCTTAATGAGGAGACACTAATTCTTATCGAGGAAGAGGTAATTCTTATTCTAGAGGTGGATTTCATGGTAGCTGTTTTAGATGTGGCAAAGAAGGGCATAGATCCTTTGAATGTAGATCTTCTAAAGGTGGGAAGAATAATAGACATGCTATGATTCAAGAAGACATTGAGAGTTCACCAAGTGGACCTAAGGTTGGAGAAAATTTGATGGTGAGAAGAACCTTAAGTAATAAGGGAGGTGATGAGGATCTTGTTTTAAGGAGAAGTCTTTTCAAGACAAGATGTAAGATGGCTGGAAAATGCTGTAAAGTGATCATTGACAATGGAAGTTCTACAAATTTGGCATCAAAAGAGCTAGTTCCAAAGTTTTAGTTGTAGAGGCTGAAACATCCCAAATCTTATCATGTTTCATGGATCGAAGATGAGCATAAGATACTAGTAAGTGAGCAATGCATTGTGAATTTCAAAATTGGAAATTAATTTGATGAATTTTTGTGTGATATTGTGCCCATGGATTTTTGTCATATTTTGTTGGGTGGACCTTGGCAATATGATAGATATGTTGTACATGATGGAAGATTTAATCAATATACTCTTTGGGTAAATGGGAAAAAACAAACATTGTTGCCTTTGATCATAAGTCTAGATGAGGTTAATTGTACTGCTATAAAAATTTGCATGGTTAATGGGAAACAATTTGGAAAGGAAATGAAAAAGAATCAAGTCTATTTTGCTATAATTCCAAGAAAATTGAGTTTTGTCAATGGAGACCAAGTGCAAGAAAATAGTGTTAATCGAGTGCTAGTCAGTGGTGACCGAATGACAGATGGTAGTATTGATGGAGTGCCACAAGAAATTGTAGAGTTGCTGAATGAGTATAAAGAAATTATTGCTGATGATATTCCTAATGGTTTACCTCCAGTAAGATGTATAAGTCATTGTATGGATCTGATCCCTGGAGCTAGTTTTCCAAACAAAGCACAATATAGATTGACAACTACAGAGAATGAAGAACTTAACAGACAAGTGCATGAGTTGTTGCAGAAAGGTTTGATTAGAGAAAGCTTGAGTCCATGTGCTATACCTACTATATTATCACCTAAAAAGAATGGAGAATGGAGAATGTGTACTAATTCTAGAGCCATTAACAAGATAATAGTGAAATATAGGTTTCCTATGCCAAGGACGGATGACATAATGTATTGTTTGAGTGGAGAAAAGTATTTTACCAAGATTAATTTGAAGAGTGGCTATCATTAGATTAGAATTAAAGAAGGTGATGAATGGAAGACTACTTTCAAGACAAAATATGGTTTGTATGAATGGTTGGTGTACTTTCATGAGGTTGATGAATGAAGTTCTAAAAAGATTTTTGGGTAAGTTTGTGATTGTTTATTTGGATGATATTCTGCTATTCAGCAAGACTAAGGAAGAACATCTTGAGCATATTAGACAAGTATTGTAGAGGTTGAAAAAGGAAAAGTTGTTGATTAATCAGAAAAAGTGTTCTTTTATGCAAGAGGAGATTGTGTATCTAGGATTTGTGATCTCAGCTGATGGATTGAGGATGGATCCTGAGAAGGTTAAAGCAATTTTGGAATGGCCTACACCTATGAATGTGAGTGGGGTAAGATCATTTCATGGTTTGGCTAGTTTTTACAAAAAGTTTATAAAGAATTTCAGTACTATTTGTAATGCTATGAATAAAACAATGAGGGGACATAAAAAGGAATTCAAGTGGACACATGGAGATGATAAGAGTATTGAGACTTTGAAACAAAAGGTTTCTGAATTACCTATGTTGTCTTTACCTTATTTTAACAAAGTATTTCAAGTTGAATGTGATGCAAGTGGTAATGCAATAGGAGCTGTATTAAGTCAATAAGGTAAGCCTGTTGCTTTCTTTAGTAAAAAGTTGAATGATGCTAAAAGGAAATATATTGTGTATGATCAAGAGTTTTATGCTACTGTTCAAGTATTGAAGAAGTGGAGACATTATTTGATGCCTAAGGAGTTTGTGTTGTATACTGATCATAAAGCTTTACAATACTTGGGAAGTCAACATAAATTGAATCAAAGACATATGAAGTGGGTTGAGTATTTGCAGAGTTTTACATTTGTGATCAAGCATAAGAGTGAAGTTACTAACAAAGTTGCTAATGCATTGAGTAGAGGACGTTCTTTGTTAACTAAAATGAAGGTTGAAGTTCTTGGTTTTGATGAGATGAAAGAGTTATATGATGCTGATCCTAATTTTTTTGAGACATGGAGAGAGTGCAGAGCACCAAATATGATAGATCACATAAGTAAGTATGATGAGTATTTCATTCAAGAAGGTATGTTGTTCAAATGTATTTAGTTGTGTATTCCTAGAAGTCCTACAAGGTTGAATTTGATTAAGGAAAAGCATAGTGGTGGATTAGTTGGACATTTTGGAATTGATAAGACATTGGGTTTGTTGAAAGAGAAATATTATTGGCCACAAATGTATAAGGATGTTTAGAAATTCGTAAAGAGTTGTGGAGTTTTTCAAGTTGCAAAAGGAGTGAGTCAAAGTACTAGTTTGTATATACCTATTACTATTCCTAAGAAACCTTGGACTGATATTAGTATGGATTTTGTTCTTGGATTGCCTAAGATAGTGAAAGGGTATGATTCCATATTTGTTGTAGTGGATAGATTTTCTAAGATGGCTCATTTTATACCATGTAAGAAGACATCAGATTCTGAGCATGTTGCTGAACTTTTCTTTAAAGAGATTGTGAGATTGCATGGATTACCAAGAAGCATTATTTCAGACAGAGATAGTAAGTTTGTTGGTTATTTTTGGAAGATTTTATGGAAGAAAATGGGTAATGAATTGAAGTTTAGTTCTACATTCCATCCACAAACAGATGGACAAATAGAGGTCGTGAATAGAAGCTTGGGAAATTTGCTGAGATGTTTAGTTGGGAATAAGCCAAGTAATTGGGAGATGGTATTGGCACAAGCTGAATTCGTATATAACAATTCTATGAATAGGAGTATAGGGAAGACACCTTTTGAGATTGTTACTAGAATGCATCCTAGAGGTATATCAGATTTGAGAGATGTTGCTGGTGAAGAAAAGAAAAGTGCCATAGGAGAAGAATTTTCTGATTTTATGGAGTCTTTGCATAAGGAATTGAAGTTGAGGTTGGAACAAAGTAATCATAAGTATAAGGAGAATGCTGATCAATCTAGAAGACACCATGATTTTCAAGTTGGAGATAAGGTGATGGTTCATCTAAAGAAAGGAAGATTCCCAGTTGGAACATACAGTAAGCTAAAGATGAAATTTTTTTGACCTTGTAAGATCTAGAAGAAGTTTGACAGTGGTAATGCATATGAAGTTGACTTACCTAATTACATGGATATATCTCCTATATTCAATATTGCTGATTTGTATAAGTATCATGAGTTAGATGATGAACTTGTTATACTTGATGATTATCTTGAGAAACAGATTAAGGAAGTTGAACATATATGGGATTAGAGAGTTGGAAAGAGTACAAGAGGAAAAGATTACTATGAATATTTGGTGAAGTGGAAGAACAGACCTACTGAAGATGCTTCATGGATTTCTCAATTTGAGTTGGATTCAGATCAGGTTGGGACATCTTAATGATTTAGGAGAATCATTTTATCCAACCCTGGTTGTTTGATGCAGGAGGATCCTGGGTTTCCTTGTAATCCTACACCTTTGTTCTAGTTGCTAGTTGCTACCAAGTTCCAGTTTCTAGTTGTTACTGAGTTCTAGTAGCTTTAGTTGCTACCAAGTTCTAGTTTCTAGTTGCTACCAAGTTCCAATTGCTACTGAGTTCCAGTTGTTAGTTGCTATCGAGTTCCAGTTGCTACCGAGTTTGTATTTGAGTTATAGTTGCTACCGAGTTCATAGTTGCTGTCATGTAATCTCTTTGGATGCCAAGCTCGTATGGATGTCGAGTGCCAATTTTGGAAAGCTTTCTTTTGCCGAGTAATCTATATCTGGTTCCTATTTGGGCCGGTTTTGATCGCATTTAATTTTGGTATAGGTAGTTATATTTGATGAGAGATGACTTATGGCTTCTCTATGTTCTAGAATGTTTTGTAAGCCGTTTTGGCAAGTATAAATAGAGTTCTTAGGCTTAGATTAAAGGAGATTTTGGGGAGAGTTTAGAAAGAGTAGGGTATGAGTCTAGAAATGCAAATTTGAATCTGGATCGTGGATCTAGAAGTTGTATTCTATATCTGGCCGTAACCTAGAAGGCCTTATAGTTGGGCATGTATGCTATTTACTTGAGGAATTAAATAAAGATATCTTGTTCTCTCTCCTTGGTGCTGTGTTTGTGTTGTTTTAACTCTTGCAGGGTGGTTTAGATAGCTAGGTGAGCCTTTGGCCCTAGTTATTCATCCTCTTGCTTGCATCATGGGCTTATCTTGCACCTACTACACTACAACTCCTAATAGGGTTGGGATCTCCTAATAGAGATTCAAAGTCTCCTAACAGGGACTCTATACTAAATTTTCTCATTGACTCCTAACAAGGTCCATCCTCTAACAAGGAACTTATATATTAGTATATTATCATGTGGGTATGATCCCCATTGGGCTTTTCCCTTGGCCAGGGTTTCCCTAGTCAATAAAGTATGGTGTTATGAGTTATCTTTGTGTATGATTACTATTACTATTCAACATTACTTTATTACTTTTTTATCTATGGTTTAAAGTAACAAATAATATCTAGTTGGTGACTAAAGTTTGTAGATTATTGATTCACCCCCCAACTCTTAGTAATTTTTATTTCTAACATGATGTATTTTTGTTGCATTAGGATTCATGTCAAATTTGGACTCTTGGATATAAGCCAACTGAGTGATCTATTTTATTAGTTTTTTATATGTTTCTCATCCAACCCTTGTTACTATGATCATCATGTAGTTGGTGTGCTCACACATGAACACATAAGCATGCACTTGTCAATTTTGTGAGAGCCAAACTCCTAGTTGTTGGTTGAGTTATGTTCATTAGGGTTAGGTTGGAAAACTACATTGCCTATGAGTAGTCATCATGTGATCAGCATGGGTATGTAGGGTAGGTTGATGGAGGGGCTCCTATCATAACCCAGGGTCATGTTCCCAACAAGGCATATGTGCAGAAGTTTCCAATAAGTGATAACTAAATAAACTCATGCATAATTTAGTAAGATATTAAAATATTATGTACCTATACAACTCATCCAAAAGTATGTGCTCATCGATTTATTTAAGGGCCTATTTTCTACATGGTTCATCTAATGAAATAACACTATGGATTCCTGAGGGAGTGTTTCCATTAGATGTTAGCTTGGGCTATGTGATGCCAAGCCATCTACTCTCCACCAGAGTCTCTACATAGTAAACCAATAGAGTGGTTGACTAGGACCTATTGTATTATATTGTCTCATGATGTTGGTTTTAGTCCTCTATACTATTTAGCATGAGTGTTAGCCATGGATTATTATATTTATTTGTGTTTGAGGTTAGACCACTATCTCCAAAGCTAGATACTGACATGGTTCTTCATATCTTTCAGAGTATGTTTCCATGTGATTCATGTTATTTCAGTTTATAGAGATAGTTGATTTATGCACATGTATGTTCACTACAATATTTATTTCTAAATGATTCCATTAGATGCTTTTATTAGATGTTATGGTTGAGATTTTAGACTTATGCGATCATCCTTATGCTCTCAAGTGTTTACTCCTCAATTATTGTGGATTCGATACTCCCTAGTGTGGAGGTTCTAACTCTTTTCCCCTTAAATTTCTCATCAATTTGTTTCCTTATAAACCTTGGTGATAGAAGTTCAACACTTGGTGATACTATAAAAGTATCACACACCTTGGAGGGAAATGTTTCATGATAGTAGAAAGTATCAAATGACAATATTATGTTCTTTTGTACGACATTGGAAAAGTATCGCACTCTAGTAGTAAGTGTGAAAATAATTGATCAATTGTACATTGTCTTTGATGTTACACAAAATATCATATCTTTACTAGTTAATGTATGCCAAGCTCACTTAGGCAATGAAGACAATTTCCTATGTTTGTTGAGCATTCTAGCATTTTCTAAGTTAAGAAGACAACATCTACCAAGTTCACTTAAGAATCCAAGAGAAGTTCATAGAAGTTGAATGATAAAAAAGCTCACTCAGTTAACAAAGAAAAAGTTAGATGGAACCAGTTATAACAGAGCTCATTCGGTTACCAAAGGAAGATTATGAAGTTGTAGTGTTAATCGAGTTCACTTGGTTAACATAGGAAATTAATTTTAGTGTTAGTGTCTATTGAAAAGGGTCGGCTAACAAAGGATTTTCTAGTTTTGGCATATTGACTTTAATGGATTTGTTTGTTGGTCCTAGCTGACTAAAGAGATGAAGTATTATTGTTATAAATTGTATTCAAGCTAACTTGACAATGTATATGATATAAGTATAAGGTCAAGTTTAGTATTGAATTAGTGTGAGAATATGTGGAAGATAAGAAGATTCTTAGAGGAAGTGGATTGGAAGAATAAGCAGAGTATCCCTATTGGGTAGCAAGGATTAATCTGATTAGGAAGGATCAAGTATTTGATCTAGAATTGAGATCTAAAATAAACAATATAGTTACATTAATAATCAAGTCATTTTATTGTTACTCTCTAACCATTGTAGTAGTGAACTAAATATCTTAACAAAGTTAGCCTAACAACTATTTGCCAAATCCTCTAACAAGGTGGCATTTATAGATTGAAGTATCTAAAGACCTCTAACAAGGCTAGTCCTAATAGGGTGATTAAATCATCTAATAGAGTAACACATAATAGTTTATTTTATAACCTTTAATAGGGTTGGCTCCTAATAGGGCTCACTTAAAATAGTAAAAAATAGTAACTAGTTGTAATTAGTGGTTTTTCCCAAATTGGGTTTCCATGTTAAATCTTAGTGTCACTTGTGTTCATGTTGTTTCTTTTATGTGTATACAACTAAGTTAATAAGGTTAAACTTAACATCTTAAGGTCTTCATGTTCAATATTTTCCATGTAATAGTTGATACTATAGTGCTTGCTGATTTATAGCATATTGTTAGTGTTAATTGAGTGCCTGTGTATTAACCGAGCAACAATAGTTTCACCAGTGTTTATGTTTTGCATTGACATCTAAGGGATCTAAGATTTATTTTTGTTTTAATTGATTCACCCCTCAACCTTCAGTCACTTTTATATTTCCACAAATTGGTATTAGAGCTTTTGGTTCTTACTGAAAATGTTTGAAGGACCTAAGCTAAAGATCAGGATGTCTTACAGAAGAGAGATTCCCATGTTGAAAAAAGACAACTTTAAGGCATGGCAAGAACTTATGAAGCTACATTTGGAAATGATAAGTGATTTAGGTATGAAATATTTAAATACCTAGTATAAGGCTCCTACTTGAACTTTGAATATGGAGGAGATTGCTGAAAATAAGAATCATAACATTATGATGATTGACATTATATCTACTCTAAACTATGCTGAATTTGATGAGGTAAAAGGGTGTGCTACTGCTCATGAGATAAGGACCAAAATTAATTATATCAATGGAGGTGATGATAATGTGAGAAGAGCCAAGGTAGAAAGATTAAGAGCTCAGTTCAATAAAATGAGGATGAGGGAAGATGAAAACATTGCAAAATATGTTGAGAGAATCAAAGTTAGTGTAAGTTCAACCAAAGTCTCAAGATGAAAAATTGATGATGTGAAAACAATTAGCAAGGTATTAAAAACCTTTCTTCCTATCCATGCAATTAGAGTGTCATCTATTTAATAGATGAGATGTGATCCAAATAATATTATAGCCTCGAATTCTTTAGTGGGAAGATTGATAAAATTTGAGCTAGATAACTATGATAATTATGTTCCTAGTTCTAGCAATCTTAAATCTATATTTGAAGCTAAATTGTCAGTTAAGAAGAAAGCTACAAAGTCTAAAGTAAAACAATCTAAATGTGAAGAGAAAGAAAATTCTAATAGTTATCTTGAAGCCATTGGAGAATTTCTTGCAAGAAGATATCCCAAAGGAGAAGGAAAGTACAAAGGTAAAATTCTTTTAATCTATTTTTCTTGTGAAGAAGTTTGTCACATTGCTACAAGGTGTCCAAATAGAGAAGACAAAGTTGAAAAGAAGAACAAAAAGTAAAAAGGAAAGAAAGATTTCAAAAATTAGAAGGACTAAAAGTATAAAGGTAAGAAGATCTTTCCCATGGCTGAAAATTCTAATAGTAGTGATGATGATGAAATGGTTTACATTGCTGTAAAAGATGAATCAGATAGTAAAGAAGATAAGATGACACTTATTTATCATGTTAGCAAAAATGATACATGGATTATTGATAGTGGTTGTTCTCATCATTTGACTAGTGATAAAACTAAGTTTTAACATATGGAACACTATGATGGTAGAAGTGTAAGATTTAGAAACAACAAAACATTTTGCATAAAAGAAAAAGGTTGTATTTCTCTAACCAATTAACCTAGATGTGACAATGATTATTGGTTTGAAGGACTAAAATATAATCTACTTAGTGTGGAATAGTTGAATAACCTTGGATTCAAGGTAGAATTCATGAATGGGAAGGCCAATCTGCTAGATGGAAAAGAAAATCTAGTTGGATCTAGTAATCAAACAAAAGGTAACTTATTCTACCTAATCCTAAGAGAAAGTTCATGTTTCATTGCTCAAGTAGAAGAAAACTGGTTATGGCATAAAAGGTTGTGTTACATGAACTTTGATAAACTGATAAAGATAAGAAAAAAGAGAAAGTAAGAGGTATTCCTAGTCTGAGGAAACCTGATATGGGTATTTGCATGAATTATCAAACTGGTCAGATGGGAAAGACAATTTTCAAAAGCAAGAACTATCATTCTGAAGAAGTCTTGGAGCTGGTTCATATAGACCTTAGTGGACCTATTGGCATAGAGAGCTACAATGGAGATAAGTATTTCATTTTATTTGTTGATGATTATTCTAGGATAATGATAGTAATGTAAATCTAAAAGATAAGTCTGAAGCTTTTCAAAACTTCAAGTGGTATTTAGCTAGAGTTGAGAAGGAAACAAGGAAGAAGCTAAAGTGTTTGAGATTAAACAAAGGAGGAGAATTCATATAATGAATTCAATGATTTTTTTATTGAGATAGGAATCAAAAGACAAGTATCAACCCCTAGTACACCTCAATAGAATGGTACAATAGAAAGAAGGAACACATCAATCATAGATTGTGCAAGAACCATGATGATAGAAAAGAATATTGCAATCAAATATTGAAAGGAAGCAATCAGTACAATAATGCATAGTGTTGGCCAAAGGTGCCCTCTTGCCAAAGATTGAATTTAAAAAAAAATTTAAATCCACCCAATGGTCACAAGATTAAATTTCATATTATATTTCAAGTCCTAGGGCCGTGAAAGGATGGTATGGTCTAGATCTTATGATAACTCATGTATCAGAGGATCATCAGGTGAATCAAGTAATAATAAGATGCTACAAGGCTTGTGCTAGTTGAGTGGTTAGGTTGTCATGACATAGAAAATATTCAAGGGATCGTAAGCCAAAGAAGAGTCTTGCCCAATGTTATTATAGTAAATTATCATGAGATCATATGGTGCCACAAGGACATCTTCTAAGGACATGAGGTAGAGGATTGGGGTAGTGCCAGATTGTCATGATATCAGAGACCTCATAAGATCATAAACCAAAAGGATATTTGTTCTAATGAAACAAGGGACAATGATCATGGGATCATAGGTTGACTTCCTAGGTTGCCAAGGCTACAAAGGGGAAGGTTGGTTGTAGGATCTTAGAGTCGTAATATCATAAGGTAAGGAAGTGATGGAGGCCAATTTTAGATGGATGCTGCCTATTCTAATATTATGATATTCCTCTATCATAAAGTTGCAAGTATAAGAAAAGCTACCTCCCGAGGTCACAATAAAAGATAGTTAAACCACGATCATAGTATTGCAAGGGTTATTGACATGGATACTGACATTACAATGGACTGTGATTGTAAGATCATGAAGGCCAAGTTAGCTGTGCCCATGATAGTGCAAGGGGAGAATAATGGTACCATGACCTTATGTTAGTAGTGTTATCATGCCATCATTCTCTCATGAGATCATAGGTCTTGTTGCTAGTGAATGATCATAAAGAGAATGAAGGATGAGCTTGATGCTACAAGGTATAGGTGATTGTAAGATCACAGAAGTTAGGGTTATGAACAAAAGGTGACATGAAGGCTTTTGACCATAGTTGACACTATTAGGATCAAATTTTTTAGTGTTGATCTCATGCCACATTCCTATGAGACAAAACACAACCAATATTTTTTTTTTTTTGAAGAAAGATGGTAAGGACACAATCAATCCTTGAACCAAGATGGAATGAGGAATGTTAGTGATACAAAGTTGTTCACTCAGAACTGGATCATGAGATTCTCCTACTGTGGTTACCCGTTTACTAAGCTAATTTCCAAACTATGCACGGTGGACTAGTTGTGAGCTCTCACCCCTTGTACCCTACATGAACATTCTGAATACCTAGGTGGTTTCCAATTTTCATTATTGAAAGTTTCGAAGTTATAACAAGAAGAAGCTATATCAAAACTTACCATTTAATTTCCATTTTATTATTATTATTATTATTTCCTTAAATTTTATCTTCTTTATATCTACTATTATTATTATTCAACTTATTATTATTGGTCATACACCCCCT
Organism: Cupressus sempervirens; assembly: GCA_028749045.1. Taxonomy (NCBI): domain Eukaryota; kingdom Viridiplantae; phylum Streptophyta; class Pinopsida; order Cupressales; family Cupressaceae; genus Cupressus; species Cupressus sempervirens. The sequence continues at coordinate 112,497,682 of CM053791.1, read as the reverse complement.
CAAAATCTAAGATTAATATATAACATAATCAGATTATCTTTAAAATAATATATTCTCATTGGAATTAACCCCAAAACTTATTACATAACTTAATTTAACTTCCTCCTACTTCTCATTTGCTATCCAAATTACCATATGGTAACTCTTAAGATTCATTAATATCCTAAACAACATTATCCATTCTATAATTAAAAATGATAGCCAAAAATACTTTTGACCTTTTTATGTCCTATTAATACAGTTACTTCAATATCCCTTTTCTTATTTATCCTATACTAAACTTTATCCTAAACTCAACTGAATATCCACATAGCTCCCATACTCATAGGTTAGGCATGGTTGAAAGGACTTTCAAGATTTGTTTGTTTTTATCTCCTAGCTCATGCTATGTGCTAACAAAGGAGGTAGATGATGACATGACTTAAATTTTATAAACCCTTCATAAACAATTTTGCCAATTCTGCAATAAATATTCCATCTTACTTGGTATTGGTGTGCAAGGAAATTAAGTGACAAGGATGATGTCTAATCATGTACCCACACAGGTCTAAACATGTGTGCTTCCTTTTGACAAACTAGGCCAAGTTGATTATCAACAAAAATGATGATGTTGGCATCTTACTTTTTTTTTGGAGGCAAAATTGCATGGCAAAAGAAGTATTAATAGCTAGGACATCAAGGCGCCAAGAAAGGGAAAGGGGTTTTTGGCACATGTCATATTTGACTTGACATATACTTGCTAAGATTTCTTAGAGTCCTCTAATACATGCATCGCCTAGGTGGAGTATTTGTGGGAGTCAGCTAAGTAGGTAGAAGTCTTGTCAAGGTGTTTAGTAAAGATGCAACATTGTTTTTTTTTTCTTTCCTTATTTATTTTTGGGTTATTATATTATTCTTCTTTTTTCTAAAGCCTTATCATGGGTTTTGAATTAAGACTGACATGTATTTAATAAGGGAAGGTGAAACATTGACTTCTTTATTTCTTTATTTCTTTTGTTTGCCCATTCAATTTATTATTTTATTTCAAGTCCATTATTTTATTTGTCTATAATAGGATGAGTTTTCTTGGGTCTGCCCATTCATTTTCCAAAATGAAAATCTGTATCTACAGGCCTCTTTTACATTTACTAATCAATTAGTTCCCTTTAAACATTCTTAATGAATATTAAAGCTAAATTTGTGATGGTCTAATATTGCATTACACCTTATCATCTTCTAGTTTAATTAGCAATTTATCACAAAGCAACCATTATGCTGTTCTCAAATAAACAAATTTGCAATAAGAACTCAAGATTCCTTGAAACTAATTTTTTTAGAGCATCAAAGATACATCAAGAAAACTTTAATATCATCTAATCTCAACAAATATTCTATCAACAATTCCATTCTATCCAATGCATATCTAACAATTAAATTTACTTTCAATATTGAACATCTACAACTAATTGATTCTCATGCAATTTTGAAAAGATAAAGATATTAGATAATAATGCTCAGTTTATCCTCCATGCTATAACATGATACAATTTCTTTTCTCAACACATACCCAATTTAAGCAATGACAAAAAAACATCAAAACAATATCAAATAAACACTAGGTGGTGGAGACATTACTCAAAATACACCAAGATGTCTCAAAATCTCTCTACATGAGACCACTGACAACACATTGCTACACAAAGAATATTTTCCATAAGATGGAGTTCACTTCTCCATTTCAACACTAACCATAGAAGGGGTCTTCTATGCAAGTAATGAACTTCATGACCATCAACTTTCAAACTCTTCAAGTAAAAACCTGCAAAGGAAAGAAAAAATGGGAACCATGGAGGCTCACCTCCCAACCTAGGCCTCAAGGAGGCCACCCACTGAGCTTGGGGAAACAAGATATAAACAATTTCATGCTTCACATTCACATGCCATGCATATGCACAATAAAATTGATAGGATTACACAATATAATCTCACCACACCTCATCCCAAGGCTTTTCACAAAGATTCAATAAATGAATCAAGAATCGGGTGAAGGTGGGCTCTCATCATGAGGAGGATTGCATAGCCTTCAAAATTCACATCTTTTCAATATCAGAATGTCCTTTTGGGGCAATCAACATGCTCAAAATGCCCTTTTGGGGCAATCAACATATTCGCTTCCTCATTCCACCTTATACCTCCCAAGATGCAAGTGAGCAAGATAATTTGCATGCCATAAACATATTCAACCATCTCCACACAAGGGAGAACTCCTCAACTCAATGTGTGAGCCCAACTAACCCCTTCACCCCAGGCATCTCTTCCCTCCCAAGGGTGAGTGATGCCTCACACCCAATTCACAAGACATATAACATGAACTACAATTTCAAGAGAGACTCACACAACACTACCCACATGCAACATACAACAAGATCCATTCACAAATACACCACAAGACACCAGAATCCCATCATGAAGTGAAAACACCATTTCTAACCTACATGCAAAATGAAGGGACTTAATGGATCATGTTACCAACCTTCCTCCAAGCAAGGCAATGAAGACTTGAAGTAGATCTCCCTCCTCTTTCTTCAACCCTATTAGTCTCTAAAAGTAGAGAGTTGCCAAGTGAGTTTCAATTTTAGCCTTGCCTCTATTTATAACACTCTTATTTTCGGATTCAATGAATAATGTCATTTTCATGGGGTCTCCTAGGTCCACTAGACACCATAGAGGTAATTAATAACCCCCTAAACTATAGTACTAACATGGGTAGAGTTAATTTTAATCACAATTTACCCTAATTTATTTATGACCCTCCTAAAGCTAGGTAATTCAAATTTCCATTTTTTTTTGTTAAAGGTGACAACCTTGTCCTCTCTTAACTAAGACAATAATAAAATTCCTTAATTGAGGTATTTATCATGGAATAAGGTGGCCATATGATCCATTGATGAATAACATTTCATTTCTAATAACAAGTACAAGTGTCAAATGACACACACATAATACAGTATAATGTCACACATGATGCATGAAAAACACAACACACACACACATCTCACATTTATGAAATAAGCACATCACAATGAGGTTCATGAATCTTACAAAGATTCACCTTAGCAGAGTCATTTAACATGTGTCTATACCTTGTTTCCCCATTAGAGTTTCCATGGTTCCTCTTCCTGCACACTCAACTTAAACATCAGTAGCTGAATAAAATAATATACAACAAATGTAGATAATGTAAAATAATCTAATATCACATAATTTTCCTAACATTTACAATCAACTTCCATCTAATAATCCTCATAAAATATTCAAAACATTGAAATATCAAATATGTGTGTCAACAATGATCTTTCTTAAGATAGCTCTTTATCATTCCGCCAAGTCTTTCAATGAAACTCTAAATCCTCTTTAGTAAATCATGAAAACATATAAAATGAATCTTAACATATATGTCCTAAGTGAAAATTGCTCCTGTGTAGACTAGGTAACTAGTACCTTTTAATCAAGTTAGGTATAATGACATTCCTAGCAATATCCTTTTATCACCTTATGAATGATTTGTTTGATTTGCCAGGGTTAACCCTTAGGTTGATAGAATGTTTCAATAATTATGTCATAATAAGTTAGAACCAATTTCCAACCTTATCCATAAGTCTTATAGTCATCATAACCTATGCTCAAAGTTGTTCTTAGTAGAATGAATGTTATTTAATCTTTCCTAGTTGCCTGGTAGATCATCCCTAGTATCTCATGGCTAGATTCTTAACTTGAACACTTTGAATCTCATTTTCTTGCGGTATCGACCTATTGTTATTAGATAGAGTATCAACATTATGATAATCTAAACCCTAGATTAGTCTCCAAAAGAGACTCATAAATCCTTATTAATAGTGAAAATGTCAATCATGACCTAATTTATCTCCTCATCACATTCATTCCTTAGTATTTATAATAGGATATGAGGGTGAGCCTTACAGTTGACCAAAACATATAAAGAGCTTCACCCACCAAGCTACAAAAAGAGTTCCCAACCAATTAGGTAGTAGGAAAGGTATAGAGTGATAGTTGAATATGGTTGACCTATGCTTTTCTATGTAATTTAACAAGTTGATGACAAAGTAAGAAACACTTTGATGATAGATTTGATCTTTTTGATCTCTTTCAACCACTTTCATCATTCCCCATGCTTGAAAAATACAAAAGAACACTCCATCACCATGTATTGTTCCACCTACTTAGTCAGAAGATTAATGGCCATCGTTCCTATCCTCATAGAGATTGTTTGTTAGATAAGAGATCTTCTAGCATATGGATTTATGCTAGGATTAGATCTTTTCCAATTTTTGTAGTAATTATTCTCTCCAAATTTGAATGTAGTTATTGGGTTTATCTTAGAGTGGAAGCTATCTAAGCTATGCTTACACTATAAAAGCATTTTTTGTAATCTTTCTTAGGGTAAAATCTTCTCTATTTCTTTGGTATATCCTTGGCATACTACTATGAATTCCCTCTTTTTCCTCTAAATTATATGACATTTTGTCTTATCTCCTTCAACCACCAATGTACTCTGCAAGCTTTATCTACCTCTCTTAGATGTATTGTGGATTTCTATAACCTATATTTCTATATCTCGTTTGGCCTATAAATGATAAGAAGTGAATCTCTTCTTCCTCTTTTCACTCATTTGATTGTTTGATCTATATGTGGCTAATGGATTAAAGTGAGTTTGAATCCATATATCTTTGGATTGTCATGATAATTGTATTGTGCATATATGGGTAGATATTGGTTTGAACACTCTATTTTGGTGCATCACCTCCTTAGAATAGATTAGGTAGTTTGTTTCTATGCATCCCCCCTCCCTTTTCCTCTCTAAGTGTGCTCTAGGTGCATCCTGATAGCAAAGGAAGTCAGCCTTCTCCAAAGACTCAGCTTCATTGTTCAAGTCCCACAACTTGGAGGTTATTTCCATGTTTCACAAGTTTTTCCTTAGATAAAAACTTTGGACCAGGGTACAAACTTTTGTGACAATAGTTTTTGGCATGCCTGGTGGGATCCTCATATTAAAAATTCTAAGTTCATTGATGTCAAAGAAAGATTTCATGTTCGTGTTGAGGAGATAGTACCGCCTTCAGTATTAAAGCCTTGAAGAGGCTCGTTTTTTCAAGGTACTTGGTGACTCCAAGCTTCAAGCATAATCTAGTTTCTAGACCAAAGTTGTGATTCATGCCTAAGATACACACAAGGGCATCTTCTAGAGGTAAGTTCCAATACTAGAAGATTTATTTTTCTAATCTAAGAAGAAAGGCTAGGATATCTCTTTCACTAGTTAGGAGTGTAGTACTAACATATACCCCTGCAAGATCTATTTCCACTCCCCCTGTTGTTAGATCTTAGCCTAGAATACCATCTTCTCATATCAATAGATCACTTGCATACAAGGTTAGAGCTCATTATTTTTTCACCTATAATGATGGAAGTCCCCTCCCATTAGCCCAAAGATATGACATACCAGTATCAACTCTTAAAATTATACCTAATTTTATTGGTGAAACCTCCATTTCCCTTATTGAGCATATTCAAGAGGTGTCTAATGTCTACAATATTCATGGCATCACCAAAGATGATGTAGTAGTCAGGATTCTAACCTCATCCTTAAAAGGGAAAGCATTACAATGGTATAGGGGTTGCCCCATAACTATATAGTTGATTGGGATGGGTTAGGAGTAGCCTTATGCGAGCATTTTGAAGACAAAAGTAATCACCTATCACTTTTGGAACAATTGACAACTATCCAAAGGGCACCCCAAGAATGTATGATAGATATTAATTATAGATTTTAGAGGACACGAGATAGAATATCTACTATAGTGAAACCTTCTCCTAGTAATGCATTCTTGTATTATCTCAGAGTCTTCAAGAGTGATACTACTACCACTCTACAATTTATGGGAGGGGACACTCTACCAGAAGCTTATGAGGTTTCCATAAGAGAAAAAAATATCTTTATACAAGGAGGGAAGTTAGCTCCAAGGCCCCTAATTCCTTTCTTCCCTAACATGCCCAATCATTAGCCTACTATAGCCCCTATTCATACTTCCTCTACAAGTTAGCCTCTTACTATGGTCCTAATAGCCTCCACATCCTCTAATGGAGTCGATAGGATTGAGGCCATGATGCAAGATCTAATGTAGACTATATTTAGGAGGATTTAGGACCGAGAAAATAAGATGGAGGATAATAGTTTAGTAGTGAAAATAATGGGAAATGAGTTGGTGAGTATGAAGAGGAAATAAACTCAAAATAATAGGCCTCTACAACTCCAGAGTCAAGGTCCCATTCATGGTAGATCCCAAATTAGAGTCATGCCCCTTATAATTAGAATAGACCTATCAATAGTTCTCATGCTACAAATACCAACCTAAATGGGGGTTACAATCAAAATAGACCTATCAATAACCCCCATGCTATGAAATAGGGCTTTAGTCCCTAAGAACAATCTTTCTCAAGATCAAGATTTCTGCCCCTCTTATAACTACTCTTATGGATATTGCATGTGTCAAAGGTAGAATCTTACTTGGCATTAACTATACTAGAGCAAGTAGTTGATTAGAAACACAATGCTAATCAAGCTATTGTTGCTACTCTGCAAGGAAGTTTCTCCTTCATGAACCGTCAGGTGGAGGTGCCTTGTAATATAAACCATGATTCCTATGCTTACAATACTAGGAGAAAAAGAAGAGTTGTAGAAGAGGCTATCCCTCCTCCTCCTAGTTAGGCCTCAATGTCAAGTGCAATGCCTCATGTACAAGTAGTGGATACAAAACATAATTCTAGTCAACCTGCTAATGCTTCTAAGTGGAAAACGTCAAATGATAACATGGGAGATTTGGGTGTTCCTCAAACTGTTCCATATCAACCTTCTACACATGCAACTCTCAAAATTTCTATTAATGCATCTAATAAATATTTTAGTGTGGTAGATCAAATGAGGAAGAACAATGTAAAAATTTCTATGTGGGATGGTGTGGCTACCATACCATCACAAAAGAGGCTATTGTAGTAGGAATTGGAAAACATTAAACTTAGAGATCAACTACCTAGAGAGGAGACTATGACAATCCTAGTACAACCAAGCAAACAAGGAGAAACAAGTAAGAAAACTAGACCTCCTCTAATTTATATTTCTCTAATTATAGGACATAAGCTAGTCCACAACTACATGATTGATTCAGGGGCTAGTAGTTCAAAATGCCCAAATGTGTTACTAATTTCCTAGGAATGAAATATGAGCCCATTGTTAAGGATGCATTATAGCTAGGTGGTAGTACTATCAAGATTATGGGAATCCTTAGGAATGTTGAAATGGCCCTACATGAATATCTTGGTTGTACTATAGTCCAAGATATATCAGTTGCTAAACTCAAACCACACTTTTCTATCTATCTTTCTAGGGACTTTACTACCCAAATAGCTGGTTACATATCCTCTAATTGGTCATAAATTTTTTTTAGAACAAGGTATGGAACCAAAGCTTTGATCAGAGAAGAACCATTAGCCCTCCATCATACTGATCCCTACACTCCTAATCTCATCAATATGAACTACACCATCCTAGAGATAGACGAGAATGACACAACACATGAACCATTAGTCCTCCATCATACTAATCCCTACACTCCTAATCTCATCAATATGAACTACACCATCCTAGAGATAGAAGAGAATGACGCAACACATGAGCCTACCACATATCTAGTAGAGATATCTTATTTCCTCTTAGATGAATGGGCTAATGCATGTTAGTTTGATCCTATGTCAGAAACCTTGGAGATAGGCCTTGGAACTTATTGTATATCATAAAAGGATGATGTTTTTCCAAACCTAAAAAAAATAAAAAAAGATAATAGTGGGACATGGAGCATGTACTTTGATAGATCTAGGAATAGAAATGGATTAGGGGCTGGTGTGATGTTGGTTTATCCTACTTTAGAAAGGTACTACTTCTCATTTAGGCTTCAATTAAGTTGTACCAATAATGTTGCCAAGTATGAGGCATTAATTTAAGATCACCTACTTTCTCAAAAAAGAAGAATTCAAACCTTAAGTGTACATGGAGATAGCGAGCTGGTGGTTAATCACATAAGGAATCAAAATATCACCAAGAATGGCTTGTTTAAGTCTTATAAACATAGAGTATGGGATTTTCTCTAAGGTTTCAATGCATTTAATATTTAGAGCATCCCTAGAATAAGAAATAGAAATTCTTATGTTGGTAGACTTGTAGCAATGGGTGCATCTTATGATGTACCAAGGAGCCATGAAGATGAGAAGAGATAGAAGATTAAAGTGGTGGTTAGGCCTATTGTCCCTAATAATAATATCAATTTTTAGGTCTTTGAATCTAACCCACAAATCAAAGTTTCTTGTAGAAGGAATTAGAGTTCTCAGATAGAAATTAACCAAGATTGCATGACTAGTATGGTGATCAAATCATCAACCTCAGCTCCAATAAGTTGCCTAAGGGTCTCATTACCTTAGAGAGTGTCTTCAATCCTAATGACCAAGAAAGGGATAGAGGCGTGAACCTTGATACAAACAAAGATGATCATATTCTAGTTGTAGTTGTTGATGGAAGGATGCTAAACATGGAGAGGGTATGTTTTGAAACCAAATAAGAAAATTTTGTTCATATATGTCAAGATTTTAATGATGTATTTGCTTCAACATATGATGATTTAAAGGGTTTTGACCCTAGTCTGTTTCAACATACCATAGATTTAGTTGATAATGTCAAACCTATTAGAAAAAGAAGAGGGTAGTAAATCCAAAGATTGAGCCATTAATGAGAAAATAGCTATCTAAATTGATTGAGGCCAATGTCATTTTCACTATTAAACATTCCCCTTGGGTGGATAACCTTGTCCCTCTTAGGAAGAAATAATACCATGTGTGGACTTTAGGGATCTTAACCAAGCCTCCCATAAGCATAATCATCCACTACCTTCCATGGAATGGATATTGTCTAAGATTAGTGGTTGGGAGATATTCTCTTTCTTGGATGGATTATTGGGTTATAACCAAGTGTTAGTCAAAGAGGCTGATAGATATAAGACTACTTTCACCACCAAATGGGGCACCTATGCCTATAGTAAAATTCCTTTTGGAATAACAAATGAAGGTGCTAGAATTCAAAAGGAAATGGATATTTCCTTCAAAAACATGATCGAAAGGTTTGTGTTGGTCTACCTTGATGATATCATAGTGTATTCAAAGAATGTAGTAGATCATTTTGGTCATCTCAGAAAGGTATTTATAAGATGTAGAGAGAATGGAGTATCTTTGAATATAAGCAAGTGTGTCTTTTCCACTAATAAAGGGAAATTATTAGGACACATTATATGTAAGTATGGTCTTACCATTGATCTAGAAAGAACAAAGGAAATACTTGATCTTTCCATTCCTAGTCACAAGAAAGGTCTGTAATGTTTTCTTGGTAGAATAAATTTTGTGTGGAGATTTATTCCTAATTTAGCTACCATGGTGTAACCTCTTATAACTATGCTTAAAAATAATATGGTCTTCTCATGGACCAAGGAAGGGAAAGAAAGTTTTGAAAAGATCAAAGCAACCACAGCCTCAGCCCCTACTCTCATCAATTTGAATCTTGATAAGGATTTCATTCTTTACACCTTAAGAGGTGAGATAAGTGTTTCTACTATTTTAACTCAATTGAATAATAAGAATGAAGAACAACCTATTTCATTTGTTAGTGAAGGATTGAAGGAGTATGAAGAAAAATATATAGCTATGTGGAGAAGCAAGCCCTTGTGGTCATAAGATATTTGAAGAAATTCGGACATCTTTTATCCCAAAATAAGATCCACTTATTGGTCCCTCATGCAAGTGTTAAAGATTTCTTGTTGAGCAAAGATATTAGTGAGAAAAGAGTAGTTTGGAGCACTAAAGTGGTGGAGTACTATGATGTGGACATCCAGATCACTAGGTTGGTAAGAGGGAAAGGACTATGCAAGCAAATGATCTCGTCTCAAGAAAAAACAAATGAAGAAGTTTCCTTGGTGTTAACACAATAAGAGAAGGTGAGAGATGATAATCCAAGGTGTTGGATAGATAACATGATGACTTTATTATTAGGAAATAGACATCCTTATGGATTGGATAACTCCAAGTCATTTATAGGAGCTTAGATATATGCATGGGGAGCAGATCATGACATTCACTTTAGCACATCTTCTAATTACTACCTTCAAGGTAATGGTTTTCTTGAGTCCTCCAACAAAAAATTGATTAGAATCATTAAGAGGACTATTGAGGATAATGAAAGGTGTTGGAAGTAGAAATTGAAGACAACCATATGGGTTGATAGAATAATGCCTAAGAGGGCTATTAAAAATTCTCCATTCATGTTATTTTATGGTAGGGAAGATAGACTTCTTATTTCATTGGAGTTTCTATCCCTAGAGCTAGTTCATCAGTTGGAACTAATTGAAAATGATGTTGTGTCTATAAGAATGGAAGCATTGATGGAGCTAGAGGAGAAAAGAAATTTGGATGTGTAGACCTTGGAGATGCAACAACAATAGATGAAGAGGAACTTTGATAAAAAAGCCAGGGTCAAAAACTTTAAAGAAGGTGATCTTGTTCTCAAATGGGATGCAGACAAAGAAAAAGTATGGAGACACTCAAAATTTGATGCCTTATAGAGTGGTCCCTATGTGATTATCATTTTTAATTGGGCCAATACTTTCTAGTTAAGCAAACCTGATAGTGAAATTCCTCCTATTCCAATAAATCAAATATATCTTAAAGCCTATTTTTGAGAAAAGATGATGTTTCCTATACATAGTTAGAATAGTTGCTTTCTATCTGTTCCTATTTTCTAACAAGTGTCGAGCATATGTTTTGTTACTGAGAGTTTTTGGCCCCAAGTTTTGTAGACTTGTAGAGGTAGAAGGGCATGTTTTATGGCTCAAAATGTAGTAGAAGTGATGAATTTGATGAGCTTTCATAGTTTCAAAGACTCCATAGCCCAATAGATCTTTTAATAGTCATTGATTATATGCCAAGCACACGTGCTTCCCCCTTGAGTCACCAAAAATGTTGTCCAAATGTGTCCTCTTGCAAAGGATTGAATTCAAAATATTTAAACCCACCCAATGGTCACAAGATTCAATTTCATGTTATAATTCAAGTTATGGGGCTGCAATAGAATGGTATGGTCTCGATCTTATGATAACTCATGTATTAGAGGATCATATGAAAAATCAAGTAGTGATAAGATGCTACAAGGTATTAAAATTCTAGTTATGTTTGTTATTAGTGACATACACTTATTTAGATTGTAAGCTTATACCAAGCATATTGTATAGTTAACTCTATTAACCAAGCATTTTAGTTGTTACCAAGTTCTACAATTGCTACTAAGTCCTATGAATTTTTTTTAGTTTGCATTGAGTAGTTACTACTAAGGTGATGATCATTAGTGTAAACTAAGCTTCTCAATATATACTAAGTTTACTAGTGCAAACCAAGTTGCACAGTGCTTACCGAGTTCATAGTTGATGTGATGTGAATCTAGTGTTGATAGAGCCACTTAGTGTTAACCAAGAGACTCAGTTTATATTGAGCTTGATGTGATAATGTTGACCAAGCTATGCAGTGTGAATCAAGTGATTCAATTTATATGTTGAGTTTTACAGTATTCACCGAGTTAGCAATGCAAACCAAGTTCAAGACTACTTGGAAGTGATCATTATGGACCAAGATTCTACATCTACTGAGTGCATGATGATGTCAAGAATTGACAATGAATATCGAGTATCAGAACCTCACTAAGTCAATCTTTAGAACCTAAGTTTCTATACTTTGGACGACTTGGTAATATTTGTGTAAACTTATATTGTGGTTGACTTTGTAATTATGTAATTGGATTGATATATATGTAATGTATTGTATCACATCCAAATCATTGAAGAAAAGGAACTTAATCATTAGAGAAGAGCAAAAGAGAAAATCACAAAGGCTACAATAGTATAAGGAGCATCAAAGATTCATCTATCACAAAAGGTGATTTGTACACTTAGAGGAATCTCATTCAACAAACCAAGTTGTAGATCAGAGATCAGCTATTGCTTCATTCTAATAGGCGGATCGTTCAAATCCTTTAATAAGGTAGACTAAACAGTCTTATGTAAATCTCTTAACCAAATGCATAGTTCATTGTATGTTTGTAAATCCTATTACAAGGTGGACCTAGTAGTCCTTATCGCTCCTAAAAGGGTAGATCATCAGAAGTGATCATTATAAGCCTTAATAGGCCAAATTTATACCACAGTACTAAAGCTTGTGGGTATCATCCCCACCCCAATCTTAATTTCTATTTGGAAGGTTTATGGGTCACCAAATCTTGCATTAAAGTGTTATGTATGCTTTCATGTTTTCAACTTCACATGCATGTAGTTAGATTAGAATTCACATAAAGGATTAATTGATAATCAAGGATAAAAATTTTCTTAGTTACTATTTCACCCATCCCCTCTCAATAACTTAACTTGTCATAATATTTCCAATAATTGGTATCTTAGCATTGTGGTTCTTAGTGAAAAGTTTGACAACTTGAGAAAAGATCAAAGGCAATGGAGGTATTTAGACTTGACAAGGCTATTGACAATAAGAAGTTAGACTTGGAATTAGCCATTGGACAACTCAAGAAAGCAAAAAAACAACTCTCTCAATCCCTAAAAAGAAGAAAATATCTTCCAATCTAAATGAATGATTCACTCTACATTGAAGAAACAATTGAAGACATTTATTCAAGTAATTTATATGAAGCTGATGAAGCAATCAAAAAACTCTTGGAAAATAATAGTACTCTTCAAGAAGAAGTAAGAAAACTAAGAAGAGAGCAAGAAATTTAGTCAGTAAGATTGTGTGAAGTCATGGAAGAGAAAAACAAGATAAGAGAAGAGATAGAAGGAAAGAACAATGAAATTGAACACCTATCCCTTCAACAAATAGACTTAATTGATTAGCTCACCAATGAAAATGAAAAAATCATGAACCTAAGATCAAAATATGAAAGATTATAGAATGATCTAAATATTGAAAGAAAAACCAACGAAAGAATGATGAAATACCAAGAAGACATGAATCAATTGAATGAGAAAAGTCATTTCTGACAAAAAGGGAAATCAAGAATTGGATATATAGAAGAAGGTGAATCATCCAAGCAAGGAGCTCAAAGGACTCAAAAACCTACTTGTAGTCACTATGGTAAGATAGGTCATACTTCAAAAAAATGCTACAATTGTAATCAACATGGTCATAGAGAAAATGAATTCAAAGAGAAACCAAAATTTTAAGGCAAACATCTTAAATGCAAGAAGCATGGACAGAAGTCATTATTGTCATTATTGTGGAGAATTTTGACACATTGGAATGAATTGTGCAAAGCATCACATGAGAAAAAGAGATACTACCAAAAGATGCTTCATTTGTATAGAACTTGGTCATCTTGCCAAGTATTGTATGAATACTAGAAAAATAGAAGATGAAAAGAAGGCAAAAGATGATAACATCAGAAAGAAAATGAGACAACAATGGGTTCCAAAGTCTACCAAGAATGAATGTTCAAGCAATGATGATTAAGTCACTCAAGAATTGGGTGACTCCACTATTTCCACTTGATTTATTTAGAGGTAAACTAGAACTAGGCTACAAAAGAAGACATCTAAATTAGTTCCAGTTGATAGGACAAAAGATCCATATCATCATTCAAGATGTTAAGGGATCACTGAGTAAGAAGTACCAGTTATTAAAAAATCACCTTCCTTATTGAGCAAGGTCAAGTTAAAAACTCTACCAAACAAGGTTCAAAGTAACTAAATCTTATGTGGTTACCAAGTCACGAAAGACTATACTAAGTAATCAATGCTAGTAAAGTGGATGATAGTCTATCAATTTGATCTAACATTCATACCAGACATTTATGGAAAAATTTGATTAAAGGAATAAAATCAAAATCATTTTTCACTATGAATTTTTGAGCTATTTGCATAGAGCGATCTCTAAGAGCATTCAAGCAATTTGAGTGAATTGCTACCAAAAGTTTTTGAATTCTCTCAAACCCTACTGAGCAAAAATGATAGCTACCAGAAACAAGGCAAAACAAGGTTCAAACATGTTGGTTCATGGTGTATTATGGAAGGCATTAGATTTCAAGCTCACTCCTACAGTTGCAGGAACCCTAGATCTGAGTGGAGCATAGTCTCAAATTCATCCTAAAGGTACTATTGATTAATGACATTCATTCTCATTTCAAATGTGCAATTCAAGATATTGGTACATTAGAGATGGATGAAACCCTAGAGAATTTATGTGTTAATGGTATGTTAAAACCTAAATACCAACATTTGGAAGCTAAAGGTTTAACACATATTCCATATATGCCATTAGAATTTCAAACTAAATAGATAAGATACATTCTTAGTCATATGCATAATGGTCAATTGTGGTTGGAGCAACCAATTTTGATCACAAAGAAGATGATCCATAGGATCATCGGTCTCCCCATGTTATCAAAAGCCAAAATGACCAAAACCTTAAGTTGGGTTGAACTATAAAAGAAAACCTTAGTCAAGTGAGATGGAAGGGGAATGAAGATTAGTAGTGTGACTAATATGGAACTCAAGTTCAACATACATATAATTGCTCACAAAATCTACAATTCAATAAAATTGGATAGTGTGTCTTGCGGAGTAGTTGATTTGGCTTACAAGGTAGTCAAGAACAACCTATCTCTTGATGTTGCCGAGTTACTATTAAATTAGTTCAAAAAAAACATGGAAAGTATTAGGACATCAAATAACAAGCCATGTAAGGCTGGGTCACTATTGACATGTTTATTTTTCTATGTTTAGAAATTCTTTCTATCAAAAGGTACTGTTGTTTGGAGGGAAGATGTGCTAGTACTTTATTAGATTAATGAATACATTGCCGAAATAGGAAAAAATTGTAGAAGTATCATGGAAAATTATTTTAATGCATTCAAGGAGAAAATGAATAATAAATTTTGAATCCACAAGAAACTAGTTGAGGATTATAAAAATGATGTTTGTTTTATAGTAGATAGTGACAAGGTATACATTTAGGTAGTTAGGCCTAGAATTGCATGGGTAAAACCTCTAAGATATGAGATGAATATTGATTTAACAAAATACATAATTGAGGCACTAATAAATGAGCTAGTGGACCCAAGGCTACTTATTTTGGCACCTATGATGAGGCTAAGGAAAAAATTGAACTGGAGATTAAGCTCCCTTAGGTAGTTAACAAAGGCAAGAAGAGGATTGCCAAGTTGAAAACAAGTTCCACTCTCCTGTTGACCAAGGGAAAAAGGTGAAGATGAAGAAGTAGAGGATGAAAAATTAGAGGAAGAGGAGCCACTAATGAAAAAGGGCAAGGTAATCATTACTAAGCCTATTAAGACATGCATTGCCATGTTCACTAGGAGATCCTCTAGAAAGAAAGCATATAAAGAAGGAGAAGACATAATTTTCAAGAGGTCTCCACCTACATTTGAAGAAACAATGAAAGAATTTGAATTAGGTTCTAGAATAAAAATATTCAAAGCATGAAAAGATGAGACTAAAACTTCTAATGAGTAGAAGTAGATTGAAGATATATTGATACCCAAGATGGGTAAGTGGAAATACTCACCTGATCAACTTACTCAAGGGATTCTAGATGTATTGATGATTAAAGTTAAGGCAAGATGGGAAAAAGCAATGAAAACTACAAAAGATATTTATGAGTAGACACTAAGGTAGCTTATGCCAAATTTGAATGACAAGGAGTTGAAAGAATATTTAAAGAAAAATGAAGAAAAATTGACTTTGAGATTCAATACTTGTATTATTTTGTTGAATGAAATAGAGCATGTTGTGAAGAATGTCACAAATACATGGAAGAAAATATATCTTCTTCAAAAATTGACCTAGTTAAGATTGTTGTAGTGGTTATAGCCTCACTTCCTCAATCTCCAAGAAAAACGTTTGATAACATCAAGCAAGAAGACAACCTCAATATGATTAACTGTGACAAGCACTACTAGCACAAGCATTCAATCAATCTTTGCACTAGTCTAGCTTAGCACATCATTGACTAAAGTTCCAAGAACTTCATGTACCAAGCTACAAGTTCTGCCCTCTACATCAATTTTGTCTACAATAGGTATTCCTACCACTAGAATTTCAATGAGTGCAGCATCCATTTTTGCAGTAAGTCCTACTATTTCAACTATTGTTTCCCTTCCTAGTACATAATCAATAAGTGCAAGAAAATTTGAGAGCAAGCCTCAACCAAGCACAAATTTTTTGGGAAAAGGTAGATAAAAGGAGGAGGATATAGATCTTGATGACAAGATTATCATTCCCAAATGGGACATCTCCAATCTAACTCTAGATTAGATGCAAGCCTTTGGGGAACATCTTCAAAAGAAATCCAAGAAGAAAAGGCTAAGAGAAGAAATGAAAAAAGAGTTCAAGATCATGGAGGATGCAAAGAACATTCTAATAGAGGCCCTAGGTATAGAGGTTAACACTTCTCAACCAATTTTGTATCATTTGGCAGAGGTAGTCTAGAAATACAATGAAGATTTGACGGGATAGGATAAATTATTATAGAGAGCTAAGAAAAATTTAGAGAATAAAGTTTTAGAACTTATTGCTCAATAGATTTCCATTCATCAAGTAGAATTGTCTACTATTTTGGGCTCTCTAGAAAACTCTTGTATTAATGTATCATTACTTTTTGGTAAGTTATGTGATACATCAATTTTCACAAAAGAAATAGAAGAAAAATTGTCTAAAATTGATGAAGATTTGAAGGTAAGTGCATAGCAGTTGTAGCTTGACCCAAGTTCTAGCTCTGCTCACTTCAATAGAATTAGATTTTTGATAGATATGCTAGTAGAACTACTCAAAGAAGAAGTAAGAATCAGAGCTACATTGATGGATTTCTAGAATATGATTCTCCCTAACATGGATGCACTACAGAAGTATATTGCATATAAAAAAATACTCATCCATGATAATAATTTCTCTATTGCATATCACATGATTGAATTGTCAACAAAAGTACAGGTGGCATTGCACACATGCAAGGTCTTACAAGAGAATTGAGACAAGGCTTTGGCACTCATACTAAAGGTAAATTCAAACTTCTTGTCTCATTTTGGTATTACTATGTAAACATATAGCATAAATCTTTGGCATTAATTTCAAAAAGGGGGGAGAAACTATATCAGAATTTATAAGGAGATATAAGGGAAGATGATGTGATAAGATTGGATAAGATGTAAAAAGGGAGAAAATTGAAAGATAATTGTAGATTGTAGAGAAAATGTATATTGTATGTATAGTATACTATAAATTATGTATGGGGGAGCATTACCATGTACATAAATGTATCCTTTACAAAACCAATTTTGAAAAATCTCAAAAATAGTATACTCTACTGAATTGGAGACATAAGGTGATGGATAAAGGTGTTATTAAACATTCTTGAATTCAGTTTTGACCGATAAGTGTTTTTGTCACTAATGCCAAAGGGGGAGATTGTTGACATTCCAGTCATGTTTATTATTAGTGACATACACTTATTCAGATTGTAAGCTTATATTGATTAGATTGTATAGTTAA
The DNA here is from genome assembly GCA_028749045.1 of Cupressus sempervirens. Taxonomy (NCBI): domain Eukaryota; kingdom Viridiplantae; phylum Streptophyta; class Pinopsida; order Cupressales; family Cupressaceae; genus Cupressus; species Cupressus sempervirens. Next base: position 112,479,977 of record CM053791.1, on the reverse strand, counting down.
TATTGTTAACCAAGAGTTTTAGTTGTTACCAAGTTCTACAATTGCTACCAAGTCCTATGGATAGATTCTAGTTTGCACCAAGTAGTTACTACTAAGGTGATGATCAATAGTGTAAATTGAGCATCTCAGTATATACCAAGTTTACTAGTGCAAACCAAGTTGAATAGTGCTTAACAAGTTTGTAGTTGATGTGATGTGAGTCTAGTTTTAACTGATCGAATTAGTGTTAAACAAGAGACTTAGTTTATATTGAACTCGAGGTGATAGTGTTGACCAAGCTATGTAGTGGGTATTAAGTGATTTAGTTTATTTGTTGTGTTTTACAGTATTCATCAAGTTAGTAGTAAAAAATAAGTTCAAGACTACTTGGAAGTGATTAGTATGGACTGAGAATCTATGTCTATCAAGTGCATGATGATGTTAAGCATTAATAGTGGATGTAAAATATTAGAACCTCATTGAGTCAATCTTCACAACTCAAGTTTCTACACTTTGGCCAACTTTGTAATATTTGTGTAAACTTGTATTGTGGCTGACTTTGTAATTATGTAATTGGATTGATATATATGTAATGTATTGCATCACATCCAAATCATCAAAGAAAAGGAATGTAATCATTGGAGAAGAGTAGAAGAGAAAATTACAAAGGCTACATTAGTATAAGAAGTAGAAAAGATTCATTTATCACAAAAAGTGATTTGTACACTCATAGGAATCTCATTTAGCAACCAAGTTGCAGATCAGAGATTAGCTACAACTTCATCCTAATAGGTGGATTAGTCAAATCCTTTAACAAGGTAGACCTAACAGTCTTATGTAGATATCTTTATTGAGTGCATACTTCATTGTATGTTTGTAAATCATTTTACAAGGTGGACCTAGTAGTCTTTATTGCTCCTAAAATGGAAGATCATTAGAATTGATCATTGTGAGCCTTAACGTGCTAACTTTATACTATAGTACTAAAGCTTGTGGGTATCATCCCCACCCCAATTTTACTTTCAATTTGGAAGGTTTCTAGGTCACCAAATCTTGTGTTAAAGTGTTATGTATGCTTTCATGTTTTTAGTTTCTCATGCATGCAGTTAGACCAGAATTCACGTAAAGGATTAATTGCTAATCAAGGATAAAAGTTTTCTTAGTCACTAATTCACCCCTCCCATCTCAGCAACTTAGGCTATCATAATATTTCCAATAATGAGACTCCTATTGGTAAAGTAGTCCAATTTTTGTGACATCACAAATAGTTGAGGGATCATAAGCCAAAGAAGAGTCTTGTCCGATGTTATGCCAGTAAACAATCATGAGATTGTATGGTGCCACAAGGACATCTTTTGAGGACATGAGGTAGAGGATTGGCATAGCATCATGTTGTCATGATATCAGAGACCTCATAAGATCACAAGTGAAAAGGATATGTTTTCCAATGCGGTGAAGGTTAATGATCGTAGGAATGCGAGGTTGACTTCCTAGATTGCCAAGGCTACAAATGTGAAGGTTGGTCTTAGGACCTAAAGATTCATAAGAAGGAAAGGTAAGGAAGAGATTGAGGCTAGTTTTAAATAGAAGTTGGGTGTTTTGATCTTATGGTATTCCTCTACCATAAAGTTACAAGTACAAGAAAGGCTGTCTCTCAAGGCCATGACAAAAGATAGTTAAACTACAATCATAGTATCGCAAGAGTTGTTACCACTACTATCAATGTTATGATGTACTGTGATCATAAGATCACAAAGGTCAAATCAATCATGCCCATGACATCTCAAGGGGAGGATAATAGTACCATAATTTTATTCTAGGAGTGTTATTGTACCATCATTCTATCATGAGATTGTAAGTCTTATTCTTGGTGAAGGATCATAAAGAGAATAAAGGATGGGATCAATGCTATGAGGTATAGGTGATCATAAGATCATAGAAGTTAGGGTCATGAAAAAAAGGTGACATGAATGATTTTGACCATAGTTGACACTCCTAGGATTGGGAGTTTTAGTGTTGACCAAAATATATAAGGAGCTTCATCCACCAAGCTAGAAAAAGAGGAGTTCCTGACTAATCAAGTAGAGAGAAAGGTACAAAGTGATAGTTGAATATAGTTTACCTATGATTTTCTATATAATTTAGAAAGTTGATGATAGAGGAAGCAACTCTTTGATGATAGATCCAATCTTTTCAATCTTCTGCAACCAATTTCATAGTTCCCTAGGCCTGATAAGTTCAAAAGAACACTCCATCACCCCTTGTTGATCCATCTACTCATTGAGAATATTAATGGCCACCATTCCTATCCTCATAGATATTTTTTAGTGAATAAGTGATCTTCTTGTATCTAAATTTGCACTGTGATCAAATATTTTCTAGTTTTTGTAGTAATTATTCTCTCCAAATTTGAATGCAATTTTTGAGTTTATCTGAGATTTGAAGCTATCTAAGTTATGCTTACACTATAAAATCCATTTTAAAGATCTTTCTTAGGGTTAGATCTTCTATGTTTCTTTAGTATTTCCCTAGCATGCTACTATAAATTCTCTCTCTTGCCTCTAAATTATATGGCATCTTGTCTTATCTCCTTCAAGCACCGATATATTGTGCATTCTTTATGTACCTCTCTTCGATGTTCTATGGATATCTATAACCTAAATTTTTGTATCTCTTTTGGCCTATAAATGATAAGGAGTTAATCTCTTCTTCCTTCTATTACTCATTTGGTTGTCTGATCTATATATGGGTACTAGATTAAAGCATGTCTAAATTTGTATATCTTTGGATTGTCATGAAAATTATACTATGCATATATGGGAAAAGATTGGTTTGAACACCCTATTTTGGTGCATCACCTCCTTAGAATAGATTAGGTAGTTTTTCTCTATGCATTCCTCATCCCTTTTCCTCTCCAAGTGTAAGCTTGGTGCATCCTGATAGCAAAGGAAGCCGACCTTCTCCAAAGACTCAGCCTCATTGTTCAAGTCCTACAACTTGGAGGTTGTTTCCATGTTTTACAAGGTTGTCCTTACATAAAAAATTTGGACTAGAGTACAAAAAATTGTGAAAAGACATACCTTAAAGAGAGTTCAATTGAAGAAAGACTCAAATCATACTCCTTACGAACGATGGTATGGCCATAAACCTAATGTAAGTTATTTGAAAGCAATTGGTAGAAAATGTTATATCATGAAGAAGACTAGGAAAGGTAAATTTGATGTCAAAAGTGATGAAGGAATATTCCTAGGATACTCCAACACAAGTAAAGCATAAAAATGTGTGAATCTAACCAATCATAAGATCATAGAAAGTGTACATGTGAATATTCACAAGTTTGCAAAAAAAAGTGAAGAAGAGAGTAGCAAAGAACCTAATTACTACATAAACTTTACCTACGTTGAACCTAATACATTGCCTAATCCAATTAGAAGTAAGTAGACCTCACCTCCCAAGTCCCCAAAATCTCTAGAAGCACTTGAGTTGAAACTAGTACATTCAAAGCCTGAAGGACCCAAGTTGCAATTAGAGGCTATCGAGTTGCAACTAGTTTAACCCAAATTTGAGTTTGTAGTACTTGAGGCATAGATAGTAGGACCCAAGCATGACGTAGAAGATCATGGTGAGGTACAATGACAAGGAACAAATTGAAAGGTACATGTTTGCATACTAAATTTGAACCTAGATTAGTTAAAGATGCGTTGGATAATGAAAGTTGGATTGAAGAAGCTAATGAAGAGATAGAAAAAATAGAAAGGAATAGGACCTTTACTCTTGTTTCTATACCCAATCATAAGAATGTAATTAGCACAAGGTGGGTTTTAAAAAATAAGCTAAATGATGATGGAGAAGTTTCAAGAGATAAAGCAAGGTTAGTATGCAAAGGTTATTCTCAAGAGGAAGGTATTGATTATGGTGAAATGTTTTCTCCTGTTACAATATTAGAAGGTGTTAGGAATCTACTTTCTTATGTTAAACATAAAGGATTTAAAGTGTATCAGATGGATGTTAAATCTGCATTGTTGAATGAAATTCTAGAAGAAGAAGTCTACATAGAACAACCTGAAGGTTTTGTAGATTCGAGAAAAAAGGACATGGTTTGTAAAATAAACAAAGCATTGTATGGTCTCAGGAAAGTTCCTAGATCTTGGTATGAAACACTTCATAATTATTTGATGAAGATCAATTTTCAAAGGACAAATGATAGCAATAACCTATACATTGAAGAAGGACCAGATAAGAAGATTGTGTTGGCAAAAATTTTTGTGGATGACACATTGTTTACTTGAAATGATGATTTGTGAAAATATATTTTTAGAGTAAATGAGTAAGGAATTCGAGATGTCAATGTTTGGAGAAATAAAATTCTTTGTTGGCTTGTAGATTCAATAGAAGAAAGATGGTATCTACATTACTCAATCTAAGTATACAAGGGAGAAACTAAAGAAGTTTGGAATAGACGATTCAAGACTAATTGGAACACCTATGTCTATTGGACATAACCTTTCCAAAAATGATGATTCCAAGGAGGTAGATTAGACCACATACAAATCAATGATTACAAAAATACAATATGCAGCATATACTAGGTTTGATATTGTTCTTGTAGTTGGTATGGTGGACAATTTTTTAGCTAATCCTAAAGAAAATCATAGGATGGCAATAAAGAGAATCATGAAGTATCTAAAAGGTACTAAAGATTATGGATTATGGTATAGGAAATGAGGCAACTTATATTTGAAAGCCTTCACTAATGAAGATTGGGTAGGAAGTTTTGATGACATGAACCAATGGTGGAGCATTCTTTCTTGGTAAGAGACTACTATTGGTTGAAACATTTTTTGGTAGGTATGAAGGTAGAAATCAAGGATCTAGAGGTTATCTTTTAAGATAAAACCAGTACAATTAATGTATCAAAGAATGTTGTGATGCATACCAAGACCAAGAATATTGCAATAAAATATCATTTTCTAAGAGAATTGGTTCAAGACAAAGAGGTGAGATTAGAATATGTGAATACAAAAGAAAAAATTGTAGACATATTCACCAAGCCATTACCTAAGGATGCATTTTTGTCTCTAAGAGGTATGCTAGGGGTTATTCCCATATCTAAAGCTCACTAAACAACATTTAGTGATGCATCAACTGAGCATGTTGATGTAGTAATGAAAGGGTAGATTGCATATGAATAAGTACATTAGGTACATTGAAATTCACTAAATATTGTCTTTGGCATAAGATGTCAAAGAGGGAGAGTTTGGCTATCATATCATATAAATTTTGTTTAAATATGTCAAAGAGGGAGAACTTGGTCTGATGTCAAAGAGGAAGAGTTTGATGAAGAATAAACTTGGAGAGTTTGCTAACAGAGGGAGAAACTCAAGTCAAAGGTAGAGATTGAAGTTAGAGAGAGTTCACACTGGTAGAGGGAATTCTCATGGATGAGAATCTAAATGAAAGTAAGGCTATTATCCTTACTTTTATTTTGCACTAAAATTTCATTGTATTATGACATGTTGTATTTCCATTAATGCCAAAGATGAAGATTTTTGAAAATAATTGATCAATTGTATATTATCTTTGATGTTACAAAAAATGTCATATCTTTACTACTCAGTGTATGTTGAGCTCACTGAGAAGATGAAGATAGTTTCTTGTGTTTGTTGAGAATTCTAGTGTTTTCCAAGTTTAAAAGATTGTGTCTACCAAGTTTACTTGGGTGTCAAAGAGAAGTTCACAAAAGTTGAGTGTTAACCAAGCTCACTCAGTTAACAAATGAAAAGTTTGAGGGAACTAGTGTTAATTGAGCTCACTCAGTTACCAAATGAATTTGCATTGTTAACCAAGTTCACTTGGTTAACATAGAAAAATTATTTTAATTTTAGTGTCTACTAAGTAGGGTTGACTAACAAAGGATTTTCTAATTCTAGAATATTGATTTTAATGGATTTTTTTGTTGGTTCTAGCCAACTGAAGAGATGAAATATTATTGTTATAAGTTGTATTCAAGCCAACTTGACAATGTATATGATATAAGTATAAGGTCATGTTAAGGATTGGATGAGAGTGGGAATTTGTGGAAGATAAGAAGATACTTAGAGGAAGTGAATTGGAATGATAAGAAGAATATCCTTATTGGGCATAAATGATTAATCTGATTAGGAGGGATCAAGTATTTGAGCTAGAATTGAGATCTAAAATAACAATACAATTGTATTAAAAATTAGGTCATTTCATTGTTAGTCTCTAACCATTGTAGTAGTAAACTAAAGTAGTAAACTAAATCTCTTAATAAAGTTAGCCTAACAACTATTTTCCAAATCCTCTAACAAGATGGAATTTCTAGATTAAAGTGTTTAAAGACCTCTAACAAGGCCACTCCTAAAAAGGTGATTAAATCCTCTAACAAGGTCACACCTAACAGTGTATCTTATAACCTTTAATAGGGCTAGCTCCTAACATGGCTCACTATAGAAGAGTAACATAGACCTAGTGGTCTAGGTAACAATTGACAGAATAAAAATGAAAAAGAACACCATGAGGAAGAACATCAAGGAGTTGGGGGAGGAAAAGGTGATAACAATCAAGGTAATTTTAGGGCATTATTTCCTTTGTTATAAGAAATTATAGCTCAGTTAAGGCCTTGAGTTGAGAAAAATTGATAGGAGCATATCCAAGAAGAGGGATCCCACCATGGAGACTCCTACATGTCAGAGCATGGAGGAAAGGAAGAACATGGGCATGAATATGAGCATTCTTGCACACCATCTAGTGGTATAGGTGACTATAGGAGAGACCATGGTCATTGTGATGGAGATTCCATCTAAATGGACATGATGAGACACCTTTAGATGTCTAAACTACCACTATTTGATGGCGTAGGAGGAGGTCTCAAGTTTGAGACATGCTTACTAGATATGGGGAATTGCTTCTCCTTGAATCCATATGAAAACAACATGAAGGCCCATTGGGCTACTACACAACTAAGAAAACATAGATCCATGTGGTGGGATATGAGGATAATGAAACTCTAGATGAGTATGGAAGATCTAACTTGTGTAATTTTTGAGATGTTTAGGGAGAAATTCTTATCTCCACAATACCTTGAGGCTCATGCTGATGAGTTCCATGAGCTCAAAAAGGAGAACTTGATAGTGGATCAATATGAGAGGAAATTCTTTGGGCTGGGGCACTACTCCAATTACTATTACAATGAAGTACTCCTCACTCAACATTTTTTTAGGCATCTTAAACACTTTATCATTGGGAATGCCCATCTTTGTCAACCTAGGACACTTGCACTTGCCACTAAGAAGGAAAGGATTATTGAGAGCAATGTGGCTCGGGGGCTCAGTGTTAGATTATACTCTTAGAGTCATAATACATGATCTATAGGATAGAGTGTACCACCCCCTTGGACATAGGATGATGGACAAGGTCAACCTCAGTCAACACCTTAATAGGCTAGTCATAGGGGTCAAGATTAATGGAACCAATGTCATCCATATAAAGGTGGATAGGGTTTAGGTACCATAGGAGGAAAGGGGCATGACTAGAGTTGAGGTTAGCAACCCCAGTAGAGCCTTCCATCCTAGGGTAATCAACAATACTATAGCAAAGGGAGTTCACCATATTTGAGCACTTTCCAAGGTGGGTGTGGATCTAGTTCCAACTTTGGAGGAGCATGTTTTCATAGGGTAAGCTCCACCATAAATCAGTGGAGTGTCCTATAAAGACATCTTTAGAAATTGATAGAGGTGTGGCCATGTTGAAACCTATTGTGGTTAATGTAGGAAGATCTCACAGAGTACTTGTGGTGGTTGAAAACCATCAAGCTGAGCACTAGGGTACTATAGTTTAGGCTACATGTATGTTGAATTGTAATTATTTTGTTGTATTAAATATATTTTGGTGCATTAGATTGTTTTATTTCACTATCTCTTATTCATTGATGAGTGTCATGAATGGAGTGTTTTAAACGCACCTCAATGAGTGTGTCCTTATTTTCATAGATGAAATATTGATCTATTCCAAGATTTTTGAGGAGCATGAGGTCCATTTATACTAGATGTTGTAGTGCTTGTGAGACCATCAAGTGTATGACAACTTGGCTAAATGTAGATTCTTCCAGTATGAGGTGAACTATTTGGGGCATATCATCATAGGTGATGGTATTGTAGTGGACCTAGAGAAAATCTAACTTAACATGGATTGGTTGACACCCACTAATGTTTTAGAGGTTCAAAGTTTCATGGTATTGGTAGGTTACTACCATAAATTCATGAAGGACTTCTCACGAGTGGCTCACCCTATCACTTCTCTTCAAAGGAAGTGAAGAAGTATGTTGGTCAAACTAGTGTGAGTCAATGTTTGAGGCTTTGAAGGAGTGATTGACCAGTGCACTAGTCCTTGTAGTGCCTAATCCTTTAGGAAATTTCATTGTTTGCATAGATGCTTTGTTGGAGGGTGTAGGTGCAATGTTGATGTAGGATGGTCATGTGATTGTATATGAGTCTAGAAATCTCAAAGACCATGATTTTAACTACCCCACCCATGATTTGGAACTTGCAATAGTTGTGCATGCACTTGTGCACTAGAGAGACTTCCTTTTGGGACACAAGTTTGAGTGGCACAACAATCATCATAGCTTAAAATATATCTTTACTCAGCCAAACCTAAATGCACAACATCGTCACTAGATGGAGTTCATGTGTGAATATGATTTTAATATTCACTATATACAAGGCAAAAAAAATGTCATTATAGATGTCTTGAATAGGAGGTGACATTAGGTATCAATTTTGTCATTGGAATTAGACTTGTGATGTTATATCTTGGAGTACTTGCCAAGTAACACATGGAATTAGGAGGTGAGGGCAGAGATTGAGTCTAGACCTACTCTTGAGTGGAGGTTTTTATTTTAATTACTAGAGTCTGATGGACTATTGTAATACTTGGGGCACATTTATGTGATGGTGTTTGGGGATCTCTATACCTTAATTTTATTAGAAACACATTGTGCACCATATTTTGCATATCTTGGTGTCAAGAAGATGCATGTTGAACTTATCCATTTGTACTTTTGGGCAGGGATGAGGTACAATATTGTTGATATTTTTCTCAATGTTTGGTGTGCTAGAGAGTGAAGGTAGAGCATTAGAATTTAATAGGCCTTTTGTAGCTGCATACCATTCTAGAGTGGAAGTGGGATACTATATCCATTGGTTTTATCATGGGATTGCCTATTTCATCAAAATAATATGATTGTATCATGGTGAAAAGGATGAGTTGTCCAAGCTAGCACATTTTGCATGCATGAGAGAATCCTACACAACTTCTTTTGTAGCACATGTTTTCTTGGAAGACATTGTTTGTTTGCATGGAATCCCTCAATGGATCATATCAGATAGAGATATGGTGTTTACCTCATCACCATGGACATCTCCCTAGTATACTTTGGGCACACAACTCAATTTTAGTTTGACTTACCACCCAGCGATTGATGGTCAGATAGAGAGTGAACTAGGTTCTAGATGACATGTTTCACATGTATGTGATGGATAGATAGATGAAGTGGGAGAACTATTTATACCTTATTGAGTGTTCCTATAATAATGGGTACCATATTTCTCTTAGCATGTCAACTTTTTAGGCCTTGTATGGTAGACTATGCCATACACCTTTGAGTTAGGATCATTTAGAGGACTGAGTGATTTTAGATCTAGGGGTGCTTCAAGATATGGAATAGAAACTTGTTCATATTAGAGAGCATTTGGTTACTACTCAAGACATGCAAAATATGTATGCAAATTCCCATAGGCTAGATTTCCACTTTTCTATTGGTGACAAGGTTTTTTAGAGAGTGCATCCAAGGAAGAGCCCAATCCATTATGGGAATGGATCTAAGTTGGCATCATGTTTAGTTAGACCATTTGAGATACTTGAGAGGATCAATCCTATTGCTTATTGACTAGAATTTCCACCTAGATTATCATGCATAAATGATGTTTTCCATGTTTCTATTTTGAGGCAGTATATTCTTGATGTGACCCATGTACTTGATTGGGATGCTTTGTAGGTGGAGGATGTGCATGGGATTTTCACGAGATTGAGCTCGTTGGATCTAGCTCAAGTAGACCTTTATTTTCTAGGATTTTTGGTGGTTACTACATGGGGATTATTTTATTATACACATTCATGTTTTAGCCCTTTTGGCTACAAGGTAGGGCTCTCCCATATTATTATTTTTCTCCATTTCATTCTCTATTTCTGGTAGTAAATTGTTTAGAGGTAGACAAATAATGTTCCCCTCCATTTATACATGACAGTTCTACATGATTAAGTGGGTACAAGTGTTTGTCCCTTTTTGAACTTAAGGGTTTGGGGTTTTGTGCCACTGTCACAAATTTTTTCATATAGACTTTGAACCCATATTTAATTTGATAATTGTGAATTTTATACCTAGCAACATAATGGGTTTTAATTTTGAGGATTTTGTCAATTTTTGGTTTTTGCCTCATTTTGCGTGTTGCTTAGTTTTCTCTAGTTTTCTTTGAATGAAAGTTGGTTGTAAATTATCTATAGGGATATCTATCCAAGCCTTGATGCATTTTTGTTGCATTAGGATTCATGCTAAATCCATGTACTCCTAGATATAGGCAAGTTGAGTGATTTGTTTTATTCATGCTTAATATGTTTCTCATCTAGCCCTTGTTACTATGATGTCATGTAGTCACTGTTCCCACACATGAGCACGTGAGTGTGCACTTGTTATTCATACAAGAATTGAGTTGTTGGCTGCTTATAAATTGAGTATGTTCATTGGGGTTGGATTGGGAAACTGCATTTCCTACAGGCACTCATATGTGATGCAAATGAGTATGTAGGATAGGTAGGTGGAGCTTCTCTCATAACCCCAGGTCATGATCTCAAAAAGGTATACATGTAGAAGTTTATAATAAGTGATAACTAAATAAAATCATGGGTAATTAACTAAGATAAGAAAATACTATATACCTAGATTTCTCATCGGAAGGTATGTGGTTTTCAGTTTACTCAAGGGCCTATTGTTTATGCATATCATCTAGAAACATAGCACTGTGACCTCTTGAGGGAGTTTTTTGATTAGGTGTTAGCTTGAGATTCATGATCCCAAGCCATCTAATCTCCACTAGAGTCCCTACATAGTAGACCCACAAAGTGTCTGACCAGGACGTATTGTATTGCATCGTCTCATGACTTTTGTTTCAATCCTCTGTACTATTTGGCATGAGTGTTAGCCATGGATGATTATCTTTATGTGTGTTTGAGGTCACATCACTATCTCCATTAGCATGATGGGAGTAGTCCTATGGGTTCTATATGGTTGGGATGCGTAGCTACCTTTACCATTATTGGGGACTGATGTAAAGAGTTGGCTTTCCTCCATGTTCAATTTTAGAGATGGATGCTCACATGGTTTTTTATATCTTCCAGAGTATGTTTTTATGTGATTTATGTTATTTTAGTTCATAGATATAGTTGATTTATGCACATGTATATTCAATATGATGTTTCTTTTTGCATGATTACATTAGATTCTTGAATTAAATGTCATGGTTGAAATGTTAGACTTATGCAATCTTCCTTGTGCTTTTGAGTGTTTAATCCTCAATTATTGTGGATCTGGTACTCCCTAATGTTGAGGTTATAACTCTTTTCCCCTTTAAATTTCTCATCAGGTTATTTCTTTGTAAAGCTGGGTGACAAAAGTTCAACACTGGGCAATACTAGAAAAGTATGGCATGTCTCGGAGAAAAATGTTGTGCGATACTGGAAAATATCACCGGATAGTATTAAGTTCTATTGTACAACACTAGAAAAGTATCATATGGTAGTAGTAAGGTCTATCACATGCTACCTAAAAGTATCACATGGTATTTATAGGAAGTATCAAATGGAACTTGAAAAGTATCACCTGGTAGTATAGTGACATGTTTTACAACACTATAAAAATATTACCTAATTTCTTTGCTAAAACCTACTCTAGAAAATAACAAGTATCTCTAGAATTTTTGGTTGAGAATTGAAGGGTGTTCAAGGTACGCTCTTGGGTTGTGCCCCTTTATAGGCCTTGACAAGTTAGATTATTGGTTTCTTGTTTGTGTAAACTTTTATAGTTGGTTTTGGTCATGTTGGTAAGTAGTGATGCTTGGAAAATCATTTGATATCAGCATTGCTTGGTTAAGTATTTCATTGTGATCATTTATTCAATTGCATGTTGATGTTGTTTGAATCCATACTTATTACTTTAAAAAAATGTATTGGATTTTATTTATCCTTGTTCCAAGGATCTCCAAGTTGGGCATTACACATAAGACATATATCTAGATGAACCTGAATAAGAAGGTCCCCATTTTTCATGCTAGACTAGGTAAACAGATTTTTTTTTGAGTATCAAGGTCTAGGAGGACCCTTAAAGCCATAGGAAGTTGTGTATGTTTTGCATCAAATTTGAGAAATTAGATGCTCCACCAAGTTTCCTATAGGGGAAGAGAGGAGAATGAAAGTCTCCCATCACCATCCATTAATCATTATACAAGGTGAGGAAACTCTACAAGATATCTAGAAATAAAAGGCTCTTTTGGGAATCAAAGAATTAAGAGGATAAGTAATGGTCAACATCCATAATAAGATAGACTAAGTATTAACAAAGGAGAGATATTGATTATGTTTAATTTGTTAAAAATGAGATCGAACTAGGTTGTTGGGATTGTTGATCTCTAAGCCTTATTATATATTTGTGTCCAACACTTAGTCATTTTTAGGTAGAGTTGGTTGGTCATTACTACCACCAAGCCACCTAAAGCATGCAAAGTTTTATGGATTTTTTTTGTATTTTTATTACATGTTGAGGAAGTCTAAGGTTTTCAAGCACTCCAGTATCAACTAAGTTACAATATAGACTAAGCAAAGAAAATAAATCTAAGACAAGACGAGATAGTATATTTCGAGTGAATTAGTTACTACTAAGCATATAGAAGCCAAGAGACACCATGAATATTAGTTATGGTTGAGTCTCAGGATATTCAATTGCTGAGAAAACTAGTTTTGACATACGAGTTTGTGATTGTACAAACACTTATGTAAATCATTTTGGCTGACTTCTATGCTAAGTTTATGGATTGTAGAGAAAACTAAGGAGATAATTGTATATTTTTTTAGAGGACATAAATCCCTAGGCAGAGTAACCAATTAGAAAATTAGGACTAAGTGGCAAAAGGGAGAACTATGGATCATTGATCATGGTCTAGAACCTTCTCTAGTTCTCTATTTAAGAAGGATTAAATTCATAACTAATAAGGATGATCATGTATGCATGAGATGGTCAAGGAAAAAGTAAAGGAAGGCTAAGTTTGACAGTCAGAGAAAAAGATTAGATAGAGGAACCTAGAAGTGAAGGGAAGAATAGTGTATAGCAAATGAGGAGATCAATTTAGATAAGGAAAGAGAAGATTTGTAAGCTAGCATAAAGTGCTAATTGAAGGATTAGGTACTAAGACATTATAACAAGTAGATAAGGTTAAATCTCTTAATAAATTGGTTTTAATAGACCTAGTCAAATCTCCTAAGATAGTGCTTACTTAGTTGTAAATGTAAATCCTCTGATCAAGGTAGATTTAAATATCTTTTAAGATCACAACAGAGAACACCCCTCATAGGGTAGATCACTAGAAGTGATCAAACATTGTGGCCTTAATAGGTACATTTTATTACTGTAGTAGTGAATATTTGTGGGTGTCATCCCCACCCTAGTTTTACGTTCATCTTAGAGAGTTTTTCGGTAACCAATTTTTTGTGTTATGTGTTTGCATTTACATTTATATTTATGGATATAATGCATAGTTATATGATTTTTATTTTTATAGTTTATGATTACCTGGTATATGATCTAAGATTTGAGAAGGATTAGGAGTGAATACAGGTAATCTATTTTGTTTTTTCAAGGAGTCAAAAGTTTTGAAGATCTTGATTTACCGCCATCTTAGTATTTGGCTTCCCAATAAGAATCTCAACTATTTTTATCAGAGCTTTGTTCTCTTAGAACTTGTCTAATGACTTGAGATCTTAGAGATGGATGGCTAAAAATTGGAAAAGATCATTGAAAATTAGATGCTTGATAGCCAAATCATACTATTGCAACTTGAAGCAGTAAGAGAGGAGTTACAAAAATTGTTAAAGAAAAGAAAAGATATGGCCATTCAACAAAATGATACACTCTATCAAGAGGTGGATACCAAAGAAATGTTTGAAGATGGGAACTCTAGTGAAAGTGATGTAGCAATAGCATACCTATTGGAAATGAATAACATTTAGAATGAAGAAGTTAGAGGATCAAAGAGAGAACATGAAATCCAATCAATAAGGCTATGTGAAGTGATTGATCAAAAAAATAAAGTTGAAGAAAAAAAGTTATGACTGAATAAGAAAAAAGACAAATAGCTACGAGACTTGATGAGAGGTCAACTAATGTGAAAAAGCTTACAAAAATCAGCTAGACATGATGAATCAATTCATACTTGCAAATTAGTAGCTAAACTAAAAGGACATAGAGGTCGCAAATCTAAAATCACAAAGTAACCAACTGAGGAATTGGTTAAGATCTGAGAAGGAACTATTAGAAAGGAGTAACAAAAATAGTGAAGCTATATGATACTTTGAATAATTGATGAGATCACCAAGGCCATTCAATGACACCCCTAGTTTATGACATATCAAGCACTCTTCATCTACTAATGAAGGAGAATCATCCAAGAGTGGATAGAAAAGGAATTCAAAACCAAAAGGAAAACCTACATGCTATCATTGTAGAAAATTGTGAGACAGAAGAAAAACTTATAGAAGAAAAATCCTAAGCCTAAGTTTACTGGTAACCATTTTAATTGAAAGAAACAAGGACATCAAGAACATGAATGTAGGTCAAAGGCAATAAGTACATCCATTGCTCCTAGAATTGGAGGACATTGCTACAATTGTCAGAAATATGGACATAAAGATCAAGAATTTAGATCAAAGAGAAAATCCAATTGGATATCCAAGAAGAAAGAGCATCCACCTACTCAAGTTAATTCTTATAATTGGGATTATAAAATATGGTAGAGTTTTCATTATTATGGAGAATATAGTCAAATGCTAGAAATATACATTAGGAGACATTTTAGAGGCAATTACAAGAAATGGTTAAGTGAAATCTTAGTTTGTTTTAGTTTTCACAAGGTTAGACATGTCAGCAATAACTATAGGACCCAAGCACAAAAACCAAGAAATGACTGAATCAAGGGAAAAGGTAAAGTTTATGTGGAGAAAACAAGGAATTAGTTGAATCAAACCTAGAGAAAAAAGGTAGAAGATGGAAGTATTGAATCAAGTGAAGTCAAGATAACCTAATCTAATGGATCAAGTGATCACACCACTTCCAACTAACCAAAAGAAGATTGTTATAGTGAATCCCAAGGTGAAGAGGGAATTGAAGAAGAATGTGAAGAAAATGTTACCCCTCCCACCACTAAGCCTAAATGAAGAATACTCACAAGGAAAGGATCTAAAGTGGCACCACCTAGAGCTGCTAAACCAAAGAAAATTCTAGTGAAGAAAAGTTCACCAAAGAGAAATCAAACCACAAAAGGACCAAGAAGGAAGCTAGTCATCATGCCTAATGATGAGGGAGAGAAAAATGAGTGAATTGACCTAAGAAAACTTTAGATTGTTCATATGTGACCTCCCATGGACATTGACTACGTATGTGAGAACATAAGAAATTTAGTTGGTCAAGAAGGCTTCAAACATGTTAAGTATGATTCTTTGAATAAGAAAGGCCAGAAAGAAATTAATAAGGCCATGATAGATATGATGAAAAAATTTAAATATACACCTATAGAAATAAGTAAAGGAATTATAGAAGATTTATACAATAAATTGGATTGTAAATGGAAGGGGGTATTATCCATGGAAAGGATAATAGGAGAGGCTACATTAGTCTAGAAAATGCCTGATTGAGGGAAGACACTATTTAAGATATTTTTCTAAGATATTTTTACCAAAGATAAGAGCTTACAAAATTTAAGCAATAAAATAGATGAGTTTGTACAAGAAAGTGTTTTGATATGGAAGAAATCATATGGGTTGTTGCTTCCATTAGAAGTAGAGTTGAAAGAAGAAGAGGAAGGAATAGATACAATTGAGTTGGATAATCAAGAATACTATGATGAGCCCAAGAGCTTGCAAGAAAAAATAAGTTAGAAGGAAGAAGAGAGTGGCCAATAGGATGTTGCCACTATAAAAGATATCCTTGAAGAGAAGCAATAAAATCTAAATGCTCTGATTGAAGAAGAACTAAAAAGTGTTGAACTTCAAACCTCAAACACTCTTCTTACATTCACCAATCTAGGACTAATACAAATCCAAGATTGTCCATTGATAACTTTCAAATTACATCAGTCACAGTTGATAATAAGGGTCAACAAGATATAAGTGTGAAGGAGTAGGTAAAATATTTAATAGTCATTAAACATCCCTCTCTTGTGGCTAATCTTGTTATTTACAATATTGAAAGAAATACTCAAGGTGAATAAGATCAATCTGCTCAAGAAGCCTTAGGACCTCATAATGAGGGAAGAAAGGAGGTTGAACAATCCAAGCCTCCTAAAACCAAGAAGCCAAAGGAGCAAGAGGCTATCTAATATTTCATACAATTTTTGAGTGTTTTCCCTATTCATACTAATGTATCAAATTTTATTCATTTTCGATAGGTTACACCTACTCAATAGGAGAGTACTTTCACAGGGAAACAAACACCAGGACTGACTTCTAAAGGGAAATAATCGCAAATTACATTATTGAGTGTCAACATCCCAAGGTCACAATTAGTTTAAAAGAACATTGAGTCACTTGAGACTCTAGTGAGCTTAGACAGGATCTTTACACTACCTAAGTATGACCCTTACACAATGACTCCTGAAAAAATGAAAATTTTACAAGTATTGCTAAGCATAAAGACAAAGCAAGAAAAAATTAGAAGGGAATTTAAGCAATAATATGTGCTACATGATATAAAATAAATTTTTGTGGATACATTTGAGATCCAAAATGTAAATGAGTAGGCACCAATTTTGGGACAATTAATTCATATTGTTGATAAAGTTAATAATGAGGATATAGAGATGAATGTGAAATTGATGAGATGGTCTGAGAAAAAGTTTGAGCACAAAGTTTTGTAGAAAGTCTCAATAGAAATTGCAATAAAAAGGTTGAGGTTTCAAACCTTGTAAATATGTTAGAAGGTATTTTATAGAATATTCATTATTTTTATATAAATCTTTGTAATGTTGATTTCTTCACCATGGAGAACCAACACTCAATGGATCACTTGCAAGCAGATGTGAAGGCAAGTGCACATTCTTTGAGTAAGGACACAAGTTTAAGCTCTTATCTATTCAATAAATTGACTTTTTCTCATGGTAGGTTAGCGAAGTTGATGACTAGAGATAATTTATTTCTATTCAAACCATATTGCTACCCCATTTGGAAGTTATAAAGAATACATTATTAGGGAGAAAAGGCTTACTCAAGAGAGATCTACATCTACCTATTGCCCATAGTTTAGTTGATCTAGAAACTCAACAAGAAATCTAGATTCAAGTCATAGAATTTGTACAATAAAATTGGAATTATAGATTATATGTGATTTTATAAAGTCACAAATCATTTTTGGATAAGTACAATTTGACCCTTGCAAACCCCAAGCCATAAGTGTCAAAAGAAAGGGGGGAAATAAGGTATCATGACACATACTACAAAGGGATAAATATGAGCTATGCTAAGGCAACATTATGTATCACATATTACTTGTATGAATATTCATTTTAGAGAGACATGTATATATACTATATATAGAGAAGTTTTTTGGAGATCAAATTATAGTCTAAGGGGGAGTGCTATATTTTGCAATTTTGAATGGACTACGAAGTTGTGACAAAGTGTTTTTGTCACTAATATCAAAGGGGGAGATTGTTGATCTCTAAGACTTTTTTCCTATTAGTGTTTAATACTTAGTCATTTTTAGAAAGAGTTGGCTAGTCATCATTATGACCGAGGCACCTAAAGAAGGCTGAGTTTCATGGACTTATTTATATTTTTATTACATGCTAGGCAAGTCTAAGGTTCCCAAGCACTCTAGTATCGACCAAGTTATAGTATAGATTAAGTAAAGCTAAGGAATCCAACCAAAGAAAAGATATTATATTCTAAGTGAGTCGGTTACTATTGAGCATATAGAAGATGAGGGGCAACATGAATATTAGTTATGAATGAGCATCAAGATATTTCATTACCAAGTAAACTAGTTTTTACATATGTGTTTGTGATGGTAGAAAAACTTATGTAAATCATTTTGGTTGACTTATATGTGATATTTATGGATTATAGAGATAACTAAGGAGATAATTACACATTTTTTCAAAGGACATCAATCCCTAGGAAGTTAGAGTAACCAATCAAAAAAATAGAAGGACTAAGTGACAAAAGGGAGAACTTTGGATTGTTGATCATGATCTAGAACCTTCTCTAGGTGTCTATTTAAGAAGGGTTCAAGCTCTAAATCATAAGGATGATTGTGTATAGATGAGAAGATCAAGGATAAAGAAAAGGAAGGCTAATTTTGATAGTTAGAGACAAAGATCAGATAGAGCAACCTAGTGGTGAAGGAAAAAAAATAGTATATTAGATAACGATATCAATTTAGACAAGGAAAGAGAGGATATGTAATCTAGAATCAAGTGATAACCAAAGTATCATGTATTGAGATATTCTAACAAGTAGATCATGGTAAATCTCATAACAAAGTTGTTTTAACATACCTAGTCAAATCTCCTAATTGAGTGATTACTTAGTTGTTAGTGTAAATCCTTTAATCAAGGTACAATTAATAGTCTTGTAAGATACTAGTAGAATAGACTCCT
This sequence comes from Cupressus sempervirens, assembly GCA_028749045.1. Lineage (NCBI taxonomy): Eukaryota > Viridiplantae > Streptophyta > Pinopsida > Cupressales > Cupressaceae > Cupressus > Cupressus sempervirens. The sequence continues at coordinate 112,461,003 of CM053791.1, read as the reverse complement.
CACAGAATAGATGACCAAAAGTGATCAAACATTGTAGCCTTAAAAGGCACACTTTATTGTTGCAGTACTGAAGATTTGTGGGTATCATCCCCACCACAACTTTTCCTTCACCTTGTAGGATAATTGGGTAACAAAATATTTGTGTTATGTGTTTATATTTGTAGTTATGTTTATGGATGTGATACATAGTTAGCTGTATTTCAGTTTTATAGCTTATGATTACATGGTATATGATCTAAGATATGAGATGGATTAGGACTAAATGCAGTTAATCTATATTTTTTCAAGGAGTTAATTTTTTTGTAGATCTTGATTCACCCCCCCTCTCACTATTTTACTTCCAAATAATATTTCCAATAGGGATTTCATTAAACCATGAGACCAAAAAAATCTCTTTCAATATCAATAGCCTAATCATGAGAAAAGGCCAAATAAACATACTAATCTTGAGGAAATCATTCCTAGACATCTTGATTTCTTTTAGTACTAGATCAATGTCAAGATGAGCATATCTAATCATATTATTGACCAACATATACTTATAAGGGATATTAATATCCCTACTATTACAAGAAAGAATAATAATTTACACAAGTATTATTTGTAAGAATTCTCAAGAGTTCCCTATCTCTCATTTAAAAAATCCTTGGCCACTACTACCTGATGAACATCCCTAGAAAAATACATGTTGATATTTTTGTGAACACCTATATTCACTATTCTCCAAATATTTAAAAAAGAGGGAAAAAGAGGGATGATATTGTAACTATACAAGGTCTAAGAAAGATGAAAGTGGAACATTGGAGGAGGGGAAGGGAGAGGATAAAAAATAAGGGTTAGTAGAAGGGTGAGAGGGAAAATAAATAAAAAAGATAAAGTAGGCTAAAAATAGGAGGATAGAAAGGGAATGGGGAGGGGGGAAAGAAGGCCATGGGGAAAATGAAAGGAGGGGGAGAAGGGGGAAAATATGGTTGAATATTTAGAACATGTCATGCAAGGTGAAGGGAAAATCAACTACCAAGAAAAGTTTAGGATGTGGGGAAGAGGCCACTAGGGATAGAAGAAGTGGAACATGCACCAGCCCGATAATATCCATGCCTTGTTGAGAGGTATTTTTAGTAGGAGGAGTAGATGTTCCATTCAGACCCTTATCTACTATATTTGTAGAACTCTTTGGAAATATTGAGAAGAGGTTATTAGATAAGAATACAGTTTGGCAATAAACAATGGAGTTCTCATATTCTAAAGTTTGGATGCTAGAGCTGAGTTGAGACTTTTGTGCCATTGAATAGTAACATAATACAAGGAGCCATAGGGACACAAAATTGATAAATAATAAACTAATCTCTATTCTTGGTGATTATATTAGCTCCAAGGAACTTTCCAAAGGAGTTAACAATATTGTTAATTACTTCATTATCCTATAACTCTAGAGGAAGGCCCAGGAGATAAACCTACATAGGGACAACCTTAGTAAGATTATCTAAAGGGTTGAATCTAAGATTCCATTTATAAAAAATGGTGGGGGGGGGGGGAGGGACTTTACCATAGAATCAAGGCCCAAAAGTCATAATTAAAAGGAAATATTCCTTGAGAGAAAAACAAAAGAAAAAATAATCTCTTGTAAGAATAAAAATGACAACCAAGCCATAGAAAAAAAATTCCCACTTTCTAAAAATAAAAATTTCCTATCTATGACCTTCAAAACTACCAACAAGTGTATTTCATATGTTGGATAGAGAATGGTCTAGGTAAGTGTCAAGTAAATTGACATAGGTCCCTTTCATAGATTTAACAACTAACACCCCACCTTTCATAAGAGAAGAATCATTAAAAAAAGAACTTTTCTAGGACCCCACAAATTCAAATTTGTGGGATTAAGAAAGAAGAGAGTTACCACTTACCTTGAATTCACATTCCTTTTAAGTTTGTGATATCCCAAGACAAGGGTTTACAATCTCAAGGAAAATAAGTGGGGACATCCCACTGTAGTCCAGAAGGTCACAGACCCTAGGGAAATTTAGGTAGAAACATTCATCAATGATTGATGTAAGGATAAATCAAACTATCTAGAGCCAGAGGGACACCTAACTATCTAATCACCTTGCTGAGTAAACACAATAGAAGGAAACACAAAAAGAAAAAAATTGAGGAGAGAAGGAACACCAAATACTTTATTGATTTATCCCATTATTAGCATACATGTTCAGCTATAAGGCCTTATGGGTTTCATCCAAATACAAAATACAACTTCAAAATCCATGGTCCAACTTTAAACTCACTCCTCTAGGGAACATCTACTCTAAAATCTCTAAGTGATACCTAACCTAAACCTAAATGCCCCTATTTGTAATTTTCAAAATTGCTTATAGAATATTCTAGACCATTACATAATAGAAAGGTAAACCTTAAATTAGTCTATACACATCCCAAGACAAGATCCTAACATTAATTCATGATCCAAATAAAATACATAAGTTGGCTAAAATTAAGAACCAATAACAAAAAAATACTCAAAGAAGGAATTGAGAATCAATAAATATCAAGTTCACTCAATGCATGAAGGAACACTCAGCCAACACTGGACAACTTGGCCAATACTAGATAGCTTGACCAACTCTGGAACTTAACAATAACTAGCACTTGATAGTAATTAGAAGAATGAACAAAATAAGTAGGATTAAAAAGCAACCCAAGATGCTCCTGGATCAACTGTTCCTCCATTTGGAGGTAGTTATAAAATCTTTACTTCAACATGCTTTGGTATTTCCAATCTTTCTCATCCACTAGTTGAAAATATTATTTCAAAGTTTCTATCAAAATTATAAATATGAAAAATTTTTTACTAGCCAATGTTAAGTCCAATCATTCCCAACTAAATAGGAAACTGTAGGACCTAGTTTCCTAGTTTAATTTCAAAATAGAAAAGAGTGCCCTCATTCTTAATACCTTACAAATATATCTAGAAGAAAATAATTCTAAACTTTGGAAGAGAGAGGAAAGCATGTGCAAGTTTCTCTCAATGGTGATGTGGGTTCCACTAATGATGCTATGACTCATCCCCCTAAAAGAGTTTCCTTTCTTTACATTTGAAGGATATTACTAAATATTAGAAAGGGGTTCCTATTCCCTTATATAACATTTCATTTATTGGTTAAGTGTCCTAGTTTCTTGGGTTTCTAGGTTTATTTCTATTTTTTATTCTATTTAGTTTGTTGGTTTCTTGAGTTCACTTCTTATGAATTCATTTTTCTATCTATTTAGACTTGATGTTTCTTTAATGTTTTGTTTGGACCTTATATCACATGAATTAATTACAACCTTAGAATTCTTATGAAATGAATAAATTAAGATTTGGGAGTATTATATTTATAAGTATTCTTAGAATTGATGATGAACTAATTAAAATGAGGTGATTAGTTTGAGGAAAATTAGAAATTTTAAATAAAATAATATGGACAACTTTAGATAAGAAAATATATTATAAATCATCAATAATGTCATATAATAGGAAACCAAACTTTTTAGAGAAACTACATAATAATAATAATGAAAAGTAATGGAAATAAAATGCTATGGTTCTGGGTGTAGTTCTGATTCTCAAAAAAATGCTAAAATAGGGGTAGGAGGTCAAGGCTCTAAAGGGACTACATATTCTTAGGGTTTTGGAGCTTCTGATGGAGAGGGAAGTCAAATTTAGAGTGTAGATTTTGAGCAAGATGACTTGGCTAGTTAGAGCTAGATGTGTCTCACCAAGTTCAAATAATTGCACTAGGATTTTTTACCCTATTGAAAGGGAATCCACTTAGTTTTCATGACTATTATCTTAATCTTTCAGCTAAAAATCTCTCAAAAACTATGCTAGTAGGGTCTCAAAGGATGGTCAACTTGCTTTGGCCTAGTTGGTCCTAAACTAGTGATGGAATATGCCAATAATAAAGGGTTGATGGAAGTTAGGGATAAGGGAGGTATTCCTTTTCCATGAGAATCTAAGGATGTGAAAGTTCTAAATCCTTCTAGTCAATTCCTTAGAGATCCTAAGTGTTCTTCCCTTTTTGGAGTCAAACCATTAAGAAAATCACCATTCCCTCTAGTTAAAGTACTTTCTACATTTGATAAAGAGATTTTGTTTATCCTTATAACTATCTAATAATTTATTTGGTCTCTTCGATGGCTCTATCTTTGGTAGGAAAATTTACTATCCCTAGACCAAACATTGAAATATTTAGATTATTTATTAGAATAAGGTGGATTTTTAAAGGTCAAGTAGAAATTACATTTCCTAAGGGTTTCTTTTCTTCCAAGTTCTCTAATGAAGAAGACCTCTAAAATAATCTCTATGGTGGGGTTTGATGATGGGTAAAGCTACCTTTTCTTACATAAATGGTCCCCTAACTTTGAATTTAATGAAAATTATATCTCCTCGTCCCTAATGTGGGTTCTAATTCCAGGCCTTCCTCTTGAATAATGAAACACACATGTTTTCAATGCCATAACTAGTTCCTTTGTGGAGTTTATTTCTATTTATCTAATGAATAATATGAGAACTAGGTTGGTTTATGCCTAGATCCATGTTAATGTGGTGCATTATTTTGATTTACCCTTGGAGTGATGGAGATGATCTCAAATAAGGATCTATTCTCCTCTATGACTCTTCTCAATTTCTTCCGAAGCATCTTAGGGTTCCATTCCTTGCTGTATCTCAGGAGGAATCTTCTTTCTTTTCCCCTTCCCTTTAGATCCTCACCTACCAAGTGTTCACTTCTTCAACTCTACTTAATCCTTAGAAATTAGTTGATCAAGTCCATCACCTAATAAGCTAGAGATTTTTCTCATATGAAATGGTTCATAAGGGATTCTTCCTTGGTCAATTCCATAGTTTTGACTTGGTTTTTTATTTTTAATACCAATCTCTAGGTGAGTCTTGATCACCATGATAGGCTACAATAGTGGAGACCATGAATTTTTGAGGTAAAGATGGATTGGTTTGAGCAATCCAAGTTCATGGTGTGATAAGGGATCCTTTTGAGATTTAGTATGCAAAGATTCAACCCTTAATGAACCCATTTGTGCATCTTTTGAATCAAACTAAACAATTACTATGCAAGGTATCTTGAAACCCTTGAAAATAGGGGTTTTGTGGACATGGGGTGTACAAATAGGTGAAAGACCTGAGACTAGAAAAATCTTAAAGTGAATACAAAAGGGTATTTGATTCCCTAGTTAGTTTGGGCCCTCATTAAGGAGTTTGATGTGTTATTGTAGAAAAGGTCAATTATGAGATATAATTGAGCATTCATTCTACTAGCCTTTCACAAAGGTTTGAAGATATATTTAACAAAAATGTGGATCTTGGAGTCAAGATGACCCTAAAATTTTTGGAATTGACTAGGGGAGAAGCCCTTATATATCATTTCCAATAGGAAAAAGCCCTAGGTTGTTAGGTGATGGACTTGATCCATTGATTGCTAAGGATTAAGTAGAGTTGAAGAAGTGAAAACTTGGTAGGTGAGCATCAAAGGAGAAGGAGAACATAAAGAAGATTCCTCTTGAGATAGGGTGAGGAAATGAACCCTAATAGGCTTAGGAAGAATCCTAGAAGATTCTTAGACGAGAAAATGACCTTAGTTGAGATCTTCCCCATCATGGAGGTTCAATAAAAAATGGACTAGATCAAGTCAATAATAAATAAGGTAGAATTTTGGAGATAAAGGGAGCTAATGCTAAATAAAATTTGACAGGGCCTTTTGGAAATACACTCTAGAACTTAAGGTAGAGAGAATAAAAATTAGTACTACCCAAAATGAGGAAATTCCTCTTCAAATATCTCTTGAGGATGATCTTTTACATATTGAAAGCTTCTTTCAGTCTATAGAATAGAGAATACCTTTGGTATTAAAATGGTTGAGGGATCTTTAGAATATCTTAGGGGAAATAATTAGATAAAGGTGCAAAAAAGTAAGAAAAAGATTGAGGGAGAAACTAAAAGAGAAAATAAATGAGAAAAAGGGTGAGATAAGAATGGTGGTAAGAACTTTGGAATGCCATATAAAAATGAGAATGTGGATGTGGGATCTAAGAAAAGAGGTCCTAGGTAGAAGATCAACTAAGGAAACTAGAGAATTGGAATTTTTAAAGAAAATTGTTAATGGGAAGTGGAAGCTTTCCTAGAAGTTAGAGTATGAAAATAATGTCATGGAACATCAAAGGTACTTTTTTTCTTTATAAAAGAACTTTTAATATTGTTAAGTTTCAACATGTCGGTGTTTTGAAATGCTACAGGTTTCAAATTACCCCAATGAGAAAAAGACACATCTAGGGGTAGCTAACTCCCATCCTTAACATATCCTTTCAAACACCATGACAACTATAAGGCTAGACCCTTCTTCTACTTTAGGCTCTGAAAAATCTAGGTGGGTGGACCTCATATTCACTTATATGCTACTAGTGCAAAACATATTCTTGAATCTAGTGGTAGTCGATGAAACCCTTATTTCTCCTATTAACTCATGCAATAACATAGATCTGTAGTAGCTAAACATAAGATAATGAAATTCATAAGCTGAGTGAGGGCATTCTATTGTAGCTCTTCAACATGAAAGGGAAAAGCATTTGATTAATGATGTTGAGTTCAACAAAGCCCCAAATATGCAGCAGTAAGAAATAATTGATCCTATAACTGATTAGTGCCTTATCCATTGGGAAATTCTATGAATAAAATACATACATACAGATACTTGAGACATATTCATATATTCAGATATCTGATCTATTCATTCACCTTGTAAAAATACATCTTTCTTCATAAAAATTCTCACTACTTATTGAATATCCTCCTAATGAAACCTACAAATTTGTCAAGGTAAATAACCGTTTACTTGGCTCTTTGTTCCAATAGAAAACTAATCCATACATACAACCTTAAGGGATTGCAAATGAGTTTAAGCTCTTTGTTCTTAAACACAAAACATTGCAAATAATAGAGGAAGGAGATGAGAATTAGAATGAAACTAAAGAGATTTCTGCTCAACTATATTCATTTCCTTGAAATTATACATTCATATGCCTAAAATTAAAACATAGAAATTCCTAACAAATTAGAACTAGCTACATTATATTTACTGCTACTATTCATACAAGAGAAATTGCTGAAGAAAATGTGGTTTGATAGTGATGGGAACACATCAAAACTAAAACCAAAAAATGGTATCATAGCAGTGAGTAGTTTTTTCTCCAAAACTGGAACCAACCCTTACAATGGATGAGAAAGAAGAAGATATAGACAAGGATTCGATTCCTGGATCTGATCTGAAGACAACATGTGTCCACTGGAAATTCCATCCTTTATTGTTGCAAAACCTCTTTTCTCTTTCTACCTATTTGATTTAATTTAGTTTTCATCAATATTCTATAACTGATCTAAAAAATATCTTTGTTGAATGATGTAAACTTTTTTGTCACAAAAAATCTAAAAAACTCTTGAAATGCTAGTAAAAATCTGGGTTTAATCTGAATGAAGGTGACCAAAATTTAACCCAACTACATTTTTACCATGTTTTACGAAGCCTGTAACTACATTTTTATTTTTTGCGCATTTCATTGAGAAGGCCCCGAATTTCATATTTCTGCCTATAACTTAAACTAGTGAATTTCTATGCAAAAAAAAACCCCACAATCAAAAAGTTCATCTTCTCCTAGTTTCGGTAATATATAATATGCATAGATTCACCTATGGGAAACCCCTTGAAAGTCACTTTGAAAAATAGTACTCCCCCTGCTATAGATATCAAGTCTACACTTTGAATTTCAAAAATTTAAAATAATTTCTAAAGTTCAAACTTAAGAAAATATGCTTGTTTGGATTTATAATTCTATACATGCATTTTTTTTTTGAAAAAAATTAAAATTATTTTTTGACACTTTTGAATTTTTTCCCAACTAAGCACTTCGAGTCAAACCTAGTTTGACTGGGCCAGCACGTGGCAACACCTAATTGGCCTCCCCATTTTCTCATTAGCTACCACCTCATCTTAGACCTTGGCCCACTACAATGTGGTGCCTAGGTGCATTCCTACATTTCTTAACCTCCTTGCAACTTCCTAAAGTGGGGAAGTGCCAGCCATTGGATTCACCATGTGGCACAATCCTATGCAGTTATTCTAAATTTGTTGGTCACCATGTGTCATCTCAAGATTCACTACCAAGTTCCACATCACCATGCTGACCAAGTATGCCACCTCATCTCTGGCTAGGTCTACTACAATGTGATAGCTTGGTGCTTGCCCGCTTTATTGAACTCTCAAGCATCTTCATATTGCAGGAAAGCATCCACCATAGGATGCACCACATGGCACAATCTTGCACTTCTGGTTCTGAGCTTGCCACATCATTGCATGAGTATCTTCATCTAAATTTTTTTTTAGGGCTCAAAATTTGAGGTCTTGACTAACCACAAGGTTCACCTTGCAACTCATGGATTTTGAAAGTTGTGTGTCCTTAAGACACTGTGTTAATTAAGTGGAGAAGTCTTTAAACACTATAAACTATGTCAGCCCACCCAATGTGGGACTAAAGGCCATAGATGGAATTTCTCTTGCACCTAAAAAGAAACCATACCATCTACTAAAGTAGTGATTACTTCCAGTAATTATCATGTCTCCAACCACTCTCATTGATCAAATCCATTCATGGATGCTTCTTGTAAACCATGGGGTCCCTGCTCATGCACAGTAATGTCCTCTTTTAATGCTTCTTGCCTCTTTAACCAATAGCTTCTCTCCTCTTTACATGCTACTTTCCACTCACACACCACCCATTCTTCACATGCCATTCGAGACTAACATATCTGGATGTTTTCTTAGTAGAGCAATACATATTGTAGAGGCCAAAGGCATGGTCCTTTGGTGGAGCAAGTGATGAAAAGGAAGAGCCAATGTTCCACTTTGTGTTCATTGATGGAGATGTTGCCCATGCCCATAGTATTTCAAAATGTTTGCTGCACGAGCAGAACTAGATTCCACCTCTAAAGTGAAAACCCATCTGAACCTTCCCACTAAATAGTCATGAACAAGAATTTTATAAGAAATTTTAGTGCATAACTCCAAATTTGATTTTCAAATGGTTCTTCTTTGAATAGCCTATCCTCAAACATCACTTGAAAAAAAAATTATGATGTAGGTACAACATGTTTACGATTGTTGACAAAGTTTGTAAATGGAAACGGGGCCCAATCTACTAAGGATAGTAACATTAGCATGGTTCATGGGTCCTTCTTTTGAAGAAAGTTTCCTGCTTGGACTTGGCCTTGAACCAAACATGCTTTCTTGTTCAATTGTCAATGTTGTCAAATGCAAATATATGAGCATATTCTTCAGGCAAAGACTCCTTTGGGTCCCAACTTGAGGCTCAGAAAGATTTCAAACCTCTATACCTTACAAATCATTGCCGAGTTGGAACATCCATTGGTGTGTCCACTTCATCTAGAAATTCCTCATCTTGTGCATGTGCTTCCTTTAGTCTTTGGATTTCAGCTTGCACTTCCATGTGGTTAAAGTTATCATCATCAAATATAAATTTAGTTTGTGTCTCTTCATCATAATCTCTTAAAGAAAATGAGATAAATTTGTGATCTCCTACAACAGAAGCATTTTCAAGATTGTCACTTTCTTCATGACAATTGTCATTTTGATCCTTGTTGCACAACTCCATGCCATCCTCAAGTTCACTTTAATCACCAGTGTCATTTTCATCATTAGTTTCTTCGACAATCCATGCAGCATGATAGTCTTACCTAGCCCATGGAATCATCCTCTTCTTCAATTTCTTTTTCTTAGTACTCTTAAACACAAGCTTCAAATTAGGAGATTTCTTAAAAATTTCTTTAGAAGTTCCCCCAAAACCATTCATTTTCTAAAATCTCAGGTAAATTTATTTTTAAATCTTTTTATATGATGTCATGAGATTTGAACCATCAAAAGGAAAATACCCTACTATAAAAAAAAAAAAAACAAGATAACACCTTATGATCTCAAGTTTGATATTGCCCCATCATAACCTTTATCATTGATGACTTTAGGGGCAATGTAGTTGGGGGTTCCATAAGTAGTGTGAAGTAAACCATCATCCCTAGCTTGATTAGAAACATGTTTTGCATTTAAATAGCATAGTGACCAAAGTCATCATAAAACATCCTCAAACCTTCCCTATCATCCAAACAAAGTCAGCTAGGCCACAAAGTAGGTCCAGCTAAAAAAAAAATTCATTTCCAAAAAACTAAACTGTCCAACTGATCCATTAATTATCTGATAGAAATCCAAATCAAAATCCATCACTAAACTACCAATTAGAATTCATTTTATAACTTTATCTCAACTTGTCAACTTTGTGCCAAGAGGTCCTTTGACTAGCTTTAAAAATTGATCTGAACCTTTGACTTAGCTTTGAAATGAAACACATTGATTCTTTGTTTAGCAATATCTTACTCTATCAAATCTTGTCTCATGACAAATTCTTAGTCAAAAGACATTGACTGTCAAATTTTCCCTTTCAGAACTGCCTGCAAGAAAACATGTTAGAAAAAAATAAAACACATTCGGTTTTGGCTTTAAAAATAGGGCAAATCGACACTTGGGGAAATGAAAATTGGGGAACTTGTTCACTATCATGAGGAGAGGATGAATCTGTGATTTGGGCTCATGATGAATAATAGGGTGCAAATGGCAAGTAGTCAAAGTAGGCTACTTAGAATTTGCAAATTGGAAACAATGGCAAAAAGGTGATTTTTGCAAATGGAATTGACCTAGAAAAGTGTGCAGACAGATTCGTCAAGGCTTGAAAATTGACATACCTGAAGTATTGTTAGAGTAGAACATAGTGGTGAAATCCATTTGATCTCACCTATAACAAATTTTCAGTTATGACATCACGAATAGGGGTACTGACAAATCTACACTTCTTGACACCAGTAAAAAAGTTAGAAATTACATTTGGAATCATTTTTGAAAACTAATTAAATAGATTTTTCATAAGCTTGAAATTGAAACATAGTAAGTCTCTAACATCCAAAATACAATGCAAAATTAGTTATTTCATTTTGATCAACTGAGTCAAAGTTATGACAAGTCAAATAGGGCTTCCTAGAATTTAGAACAATTCATATCAGCATGATATCGACAAATGACCAACTTTGAGGGATTTAAAATCTAGTTAAATAGATTTAAAATGACTCAAAATCTAAAACATAGGCTCTCTAGTGTGGACACTAAACACTCCCAAAGCAGAGAGTCATGAAACATTACTAGGTGCAAGATATTCAAATGAAAATGTAGCCTCCTATCACTGTTTGACATTAAGGCAAAAAATGTAGAATTGGAAACTACTCAAAACAAGACTCCATGAAATGGCTCAAAATGGAAATTTACCATCATGGGATAGATAGAAACACTGAATGTAAGGTGCTAGAAGAATTGAACACCTCTTAGGCCTCAAATGAATGGTTGGGTACATGTGCATTTAAAAGCATTTATAAGGCTTGATTCATCAATGTTACTCAAAATTGGGGTTTCAATTTTGAGTCCCAACACAACATATTAGGGATAGTTTTGAGTACATAAAAATGAAAATCTATGCTTCTAATACTCATTTAGTGAGATTTATATTTTGGAAAAAGATTGAAAATTCTAGGGGATTGTTGTTGACTTAAGATAGATGGCAATGGTAGACTTCAATACTCTTTTTAGAGAGAATAGTAAAGTTGGAGGTCTAGCTTTTTAGGTTGAGAAAATGATTGATTTGATGGATTTAATTAATAACAATATTCTATTTTATGTTGATCATAAACATTTATTATACTTTTTCTAATAAACGATTGGGAATTATCTCATTCAAGTGCAACTTAATAAAGCACTTCCTCCCTTAGTTGGTTAAGTAAGTATAATCTTTCTCTTCCCTCTTTCAATCATATTGAATTTTACCATTCCCCTATTTCATTGATGGATACCCCACTCTCTATTAGGATCAACTTCCCCTTTATATTTGAATGCATCTAGATGGATCATCCTAACCTAAAGGATATGATTAAAACAATGGTGGAATATAAGTATAGAGGGTACTGCTATGATAAAAGTAGCTAAGAAGATAAGGAATGTTAAGGAGAAAGTCAAAAGATAAAATATGTACATTTTTGGAGATATCTTTTAGTCTAAAGAGGAGATTAAAAATGACCTTACTTTAATTTAGGATAGAATACAAGTTGAGGGTTTTACTAATTCTCTAAAAAAGTCTAAAAATGAGATTCTTATAAAGTATCATAATGTTATCTCTAAAGAGGAAGCTCATCAGAGACAAATATAAAGGGTTTTATGGATAAAATCTGGATATAAGGACACTAAGTTCTTCTAAATGAAAACCCTCAAACATAAGGCAACTAAAAGGATTAAAATGATCCAAAGTTAGAGGGTAAGATTTGAAAGAACAATGAGATTAAGGAGGAAGTGCTTAGGTACTTCCCTAACTATTTATCTTAAAATTGCAATCTTAGCCTCTTTGATCAAGATGATTTAATTTTGTCGATCCCTTCTACTATAGATAGTGCTTAGAATAAGGTGTTATTCTCTATTCCACTTGACAAAGAAATGAAGATGTCTAACTTTTATTTTGAAGGGTAGGAATCACTTGGGCTAGATGGCTTACCCATGTTCTTTTTCCAAAACTTTTAGCCTATTGTTTTCAAAAGATGCATCTAACAATGTGAAGGAAATCTTTGGTTTCCAATATTTATGAAGGAAATAAATTCTACCTTTATTTCTCTCATTTCTAAGCAATAAGGTGTTACTTTTTTGATGGCTATAGACCTATAAGCCTATGAAATTTGTTGTATAATTTGTTTTCTAAAGTTCTCACACCTAGAATGTTTTATGAGGTCCCTAAAATTATTTTGGTCCACCCAAATAGATTTTTTCCTTGGGAGGGAGATCCTATATTTGATCATAACTATTCATAAAAATATTCACTCTCTTGAAGCATCCAAAAAATAGGATTTTTTAATGAAGCTTAATTGTTTAAAAGCTTATGATAGAGATTATTGGTTATTCCTTTGAAATTCTATTAAAGCACTTTCTTTTGATCAAATGGTTATAAAATTGGTTATTCAACTAATCTTTACTTGATGTAGGTATTATTGGGAAATTAGGGCTGAAGGCACACCTAATAGTCCAAACACCCTACATAGTTAACACAATGCAAGCAAATAATAGAGAACAACACCATGGAGAGAAGAAACATCAATATCTTTATTGATTCATTAAATTATTAGAAAATATGCCTAGTTATAAGGCCATTGGGGTTATGACCATTATAAGATGATTACAACCTTAAGATTCATGATATCTACAAATTATAACTCTATACTTACTCTTTTATGATCATTTTTATCCTTTTCCAACTCTCTAAGACATTACTTAACCTAAGCCTAGACACCTCTACTTATACTTTCCAAAATGACTTACAAAAGATTCTAGATATTTACATAAGAGAAGGTCAACCTTAAAATATTTTTCACACATCCCAATGTATGATTCTTACATTAAATTAATGATTCAAATTAAATGGACAAATCAACTCATACAAAGAACTAATATTAAACAAACTCAACCAAAGAAGGAACTAAGCATCAACAAACCAATCAGATCATCTAGCAAATGAATGAACTTGGCAACAATAGGACTCGACCAATACTATAGGAACTTGGCCAACATAGGGAACTTGACCAATACTATAGGAACTCAGCCAACATAGGGAACTCAATTAATACTAAACAAACTCGGTAGAAACTGTAACTTGGAAATGATTGCCAAAATGCACAAAGATGAGAAACATAGCAAGGTAGTCCAAGACACTTCTGCATTAGACAACCAAGGTTGAAAGAAATGATACTGCTAAGTCATTAAGATTTCACAACCTGAGTTGAATCTAATTTAGATTGAGAAATCCATGTATCATTTTCAACTAGTCTATTCTTACACTTACACCAAATATTTATAGTAATCTTTTCATCTTGTGTTCTTACCAATTCTCTAATCCAACATTTGTTCAACCTCTTCCATCTACTTCTTAGAATAATCATCTATTATAACAACATCATCATCCAACTCATGATACTTATACAAATAAATAACGTTGAATATACAAGATATATCTATGCCATTAGTAAACTCAACTTCATAAGAATTACCACCGTCAAACTTCCTCAAGATTCTATAAGGACCAGACTTCTATTAGAATATATAGTCCACCAATATAAACAAGAGGGGGGGCGGTGGGGGGTTTGAATCAGTTATCCAACTAATATCAAAATTATCAATCTTATTAAACTTTAATCATATGAGAAATATAATTAGAAACTACAACAAGATACTCATGCATAATAACACTAGACATGTTAACTAGGGAAACGACTGATCAGAGGGAAAAACCTAGTGGGGATGGTAACCACATGATGATGTACTAATATAAATATTCCTTATGGGTTGATGGACCCTATTAGGAGTAAAAAATAACATTAAATATATATCAATCCCTATTAGGAGATTCCAACCCTATTAGGAGTTGTGCCAACCCTGTCAGGAGTTCTAGAAGACAAGTGGATCCATTGCCCAAATAGCTTCAAGCGAAAGATTAATGAACTCACTATCCAAAAGATCTCTATATTTTTCCTTGTAGAATAATAGAAATTAATTTTACTTCCTTCCTCTTTCTCTACCCTGGAAATTAGACTTTTTCTCCTTCTGATCTTGTAACCAAATCACAAATCTCACAACCAATAATCCCTTGGATCTCTTACTCTCATTCAGCAAACACTCTTCTCCTTTTTGCACTTCATACTTAGTATAATAATTGATGCACTTTATAAACAAGGAAAACATCTTTCCTTTATACCATATCTTAAAAATAATTCCTTGAGTCATCCTTGAGGCTTTCCTAATTAATTATAATAACATAATTAATTAATTCACAATTACAATAGCACTACCAGCTGACAGTATATATAAAATTTCACATGTGTGACTTCAGGAACTATACACTTGCTGCCATCACCATCAGACTATCCTTTATTACTAGATGACCATGCATCACCAAATTATATCCATGTAAAAGGATATAATACAAACATCAAAAATGACTTCTCAAGCACTCTATCTTAGCACTGCTATATGTAAATCAAGCATATCTTTTGTAAATCTTTGACTTAGACTCTGTGCATTGAACCTTGTCATCTAGAAATAGTATAGGATATGACCATGACTGTGCATTACCATAAAATAAAAACATTGTTTGTACAAATAAGATCTATGTCTACTACTCTGCGAGTCTTCATAGACTTACTGCTATGTTGTAATAAATGAAAAAATAATCATGAATGCAACATGTCAAAACTCTCCAATACTTAGGATAATCCCCCAATATAGTATCACTAGCATTAATTCTACTAATACCCCCCTTTGGAATTTGTGGCAACATAAATGCAAAATATCTAAGTTCAATGAATACCAAAACAATATTCTCCTACTGCTTTTACAGTTCTCAACTTTTCAAATCATCTTCATAAATCAAATCTGAAAACCTCTAGAACACTACTCTATTCATCATCTTCTTAGGATCATAAATAGTTGTTTATAGTAAAAAACTCACCATACAACAAGGTTCTTCATGCTACATATCTCCCTCATAGAGATATTCCTCCTTCTTTCTTATATGAATCTTTCTAAATCTTCCTAATCTTCTCTTCATACATACTACAAAGATGTTTTCTTCAAACCCATTTTTTAGGAGATATTTTTGCATATTCCTCCCCATTGAAATTAATGAAAAAGTTCTAATTATGTCAATTATTGCTCCAAGCCTTCAACCAAATCAAGTGTCCTAAGACATTGTTCAAGACTCAACTCATCTTAGATACTCCCCCATACAAGAAGCATCAACATTCAATCTAGTCTAACAATAGTGCTCTGTACCATTGGACTGATGCAATATCTACATCATCTTCTTAGAAGTAGGTAGTGGCATAACTACAAGAATACCTCTCAAGTACTCAAATGTATCTTTAGGTAAAGTATTTGTAAAGATATATGCAATCTGATCTTTAGTAGTCACATATTCCAATATAATCTCCTTTTGTTGCCTGCTCTCTCAAGACATGATACTTAATAAATATATTCTTAGTCTTAGAATTCTATAAATGATTCTTAGACATACATACTATACTTGTATTAGTATAGTATATTATAACAAGTTCTACAAAATTAATCTTGATATCCCTCAACATTTGTTTCATCTACATCACTTGAATACAATTTTTTGTTGCAGCAACATACTCTACCTTAGCTATACTTTATGAAATACAATCTTGTTTCTTGCTCAACCAAGAAACCAATCTTCTTCCGAGAAAAAATGCTCCACCAATGGTGTTCTTTCTTTCATCCATAGTGCCTCCCCAATCCGCATCATATATGCACATAGAGGAAAATCATTTGATCTATCATACCAAATTCCATAGTCAAATGTTCCTTTCAAATATCTAAATATTCTCTTCATATTGCATAATGATACTCAGGATCAACTTGAAATCTAGCTACAACCCCAACTACATTTTCTATATCTAGTCTAGTGTGAGTCAAATACTGCAAACCTCCAATCATGGATTTATACTTCTTCTGCTCAACTATGGGTGTCTCATCCTTGCTAGATAACTTGTGACCAATTATCATAGGTTTACCAATAGGATTACAAATTTCCAATCAAACCTTTTCAAAAAATCTTTCAAGTACTTAACTTGTGAAATAAAAATACCATCACCGTTTTGCACAATCTGCAATCATAGGAAAAACTTCATTTCTTTTATCATGCTCATCTAAAATTCATTCTTCATCTCTTCAGAAAACTTATCACTTTCTTCATCATTTCCTCCAAATATGATGTTATCAACAAATATTTCTATTTTCAGCAAACTATTCTCAATTTCTTTCAAATACAAGTTACTATCTGTCATACCTTTAGCAAATCCAACTTTTGTCAAATAGCTATCCCACCTTACATACTAGCTTCTTGGTGCTTTCTTTAGACCATATAGAAATTTCTTTGGTATGTAGTCTAAATACCATATCCTTGTTTTCTATTAGAGGAAAACTTTTAGGCTACTCAATATATACCTCTTCTTCAAGTTCTTCATTCATGAAATTTGATTTATTATCCATTTGATATATTTTGATCTTCTTATTTTTTTACATAAGCCAAGAACATTCTTAATGCTTCTATTCTAGCTACATGGGCATATGTCTCTTCATAGCATATGCCTTCTTGCTATGAGTAACCTTTGCATACAAATATGGCCTTATTTATCACAACTTTGCCTTGCTCATTCATCTTATTTCTAAATACCCATTTGGTTCCCATCACATTCTTGTCTTTAGGCCTAGGAACAAAATCCCATGTTCCATTCTTCACAATCTGATCTAGTTCTTCCTTCATTTCTTGAATCCAATGATCATGTTTATAGGCTTCATACGAACTTTTAGGTTCAACTTGAGAAATCAAACATATCTCATCATTAAATTTGTTTCTTATCATCACACCTTTATCTTTACTTCCAATTATCTTCTTTGGAGGGTGATCCTTTGTTAGATTCATGTTAGGGATAGGAGTTGACATCTCAACTCTTGTTTTATCTCTAGGTTCAAACTTTTGCTCTTCTCTTTGCTCAAAAGTTTGCACATCATCTTGTAGATCATTGTTAGTCTCAAAGAAAACTTCAACATTTTGTCTAATAATTCTAGTATTATCTTCTTCTTCATCTGAATTATAATCTAACATATTTTCCTTAGTTCCAAAATTTTCATCAATATTTATATTTGTGCAGCCAACTATTGTCTTGGTTCTATGATTAAAACATCTGTATTCTTTTCTTAATATAACACTTTCTTCCAAATATTCTGAAATACTTGACTAATGGTGAATGACAAAACCATAGTTCATAAGGTGTCTTTTTCATACCTTTTCTAATATGTACTCTATTCATAGTGTACATTGTTGTATTGATTGCTTCGTTCCAAAATTTATTGGATACATTATTCTCAAATAACATTGCCCTTTCTTCCTTTGCTATTGATTTGTATCTTCTTTCTACAATTCTATTCTATTCAAGTGTCCTAGGTGACGATAATTATCTCTTGATTCCATTCTCTTTACAAAATGTATTAAACTCTCTAGAGGTGAATTCTCATCCTCTATCTTATCTCTAACACTTGATCTTAAAATTACGTTCATTCTCAACTATATTGTTAAATATCTTAAACTTATCAAAAGCTTCATTCTTCTTTTTAAGAAAAGCTACCCATATAATTCTAGTGAAATCATCAACAAAAATCATGAAATACCTTTCACCATAGAATCCTATTATTCTAGAGGGACCACTCAGATATATGTCAACAATTTCCACTAACTTTTACAATACTATCAAAGTTTATATGTCATAATCTCCTATGCCATAGCCAACTATTATCCACTTTAGCAACCAAACATATAATTTAAGTAGGATTCAACTAAAATACATTACCTTTGAACCTATTTACAATTTGAATCATCTTACCATCCTTATCCTTGATAGTGTAAGTATTTTCTGTGAATTGCAATTGATACCCTTTGTCCACCAACTGTCCAACACTCAAAAACTTATGCTCTAATCCATCAAAAAAATAAATATCATCAGTGTTAGTTCTTCCATCTAAGGTAATGGATCCAAACCCTATAATATGGTAGGCTACATTGTTGCCGACTCTAACAATATCTCTATCATAGTTTCTAAATTTAAAAAACTTTTTCATATCACCTATCATATGATGTGAACAACCACTATCTATTATCCAATTAGATTTCTTTTCAACTTAGGAAACTAGAGCCTTTTCTTCTTTAATTTCTTCATCAAAATCATCTTCCTTAATAGCTACAAATCCTAGCTCATCATCACTTTCACTCTAACCATTTCCATCATATTCCTCTTCTTCATTGGCATACAAGCAATTCCTAGGTCTCCTAAGATTGAACTTTCCCTTATACTTTTCCTCTCTTTTAGGATATATAAATACATAATGATCAAACTCATTACAAGTCCAATATTTAAAAATATTCTTATTATCATTTTCTCTTCTCACAAGAAGTGTTATACCTTCTTCAATCTTCTCATCTTCATTAGATTTGGTTTTGGTACTACTAGCAAAATCTCCATGTGTACTTGCACTTCTAGATAGATTTGGCTGAAAATTCAAGGCATTGAAAGTTATCTCCACTCCTGTTAGTTAACCCAACTATCTGAAACCTACTTCTATTTCTACCAATATTCCTAGTAATGTTTCCCTAGTAAACTCCTTAGTACAAGGTATAAGTAGTTGAACCATTTGAGCTACTTTCCTAAATGGTGGTGTTAAAGACTTCAAGATCTTCAAATAACCTCATCTTCTTCCTTCTTTCCACTAAATGCCTTGATTCCTGGAACAATCTCTAATATCTTACCAATATAGCTTTGTATAGATTCATCTTCCACCATGTTAGCATCTTGAAATGAACATAACCAATTCTGTAATCTTACTCTTTTCGTATGTGTATCATCTTGAAAAATAGATTCCAATGCTTTCCAATTCTTATGAGATGTTTCTAGTGATTTTACTTTACTATATTTATTCTCTAGACGAGTTGATAGTAAAGCTTCTCTAGTTCTCATGTTGCACATGAATAGATCTCTCTCTGCTTCATTACATTCTTCAAGTTTATCTTCTTTGACAATTATCTTATCACTCTTGGTCAAGATCCAATAACTTGGACCCGTACATAATAGATGAGTCTTCATCTTCTCCTTATAAATATCATAGTTTGCCCCATAAAATCTAGGACTATCCTTCCTAAAAATATTCGCCATCGATCTCCCAAAGTTGTTAAGCTTATCCTTTAAGGACCTGATCCTCTAATACCAACTATTAGAATACATAGTCCACTAATATAACTGGGGGGCGGGGGGGGGGGGGGGGGGGGCATTGAATTAGTTATATAACTAATATCACAATTATCAACCTTATTAAAATTTACCCATATGAGAAATATAATTAGAAACCACTACAACATACTCATGCATAATAACACCAGATATGTTAACTAGGGAAACCATTGATTAGAGGGAAAACCCTGGTGGGGATGGTAGCCACAAGATGATGTATTAATATAAATATTCCTTGTTAGAGGATGGACCCTATTAGGAGTCAATAATAACATTGAATACATATTAGTCCCTTTTAGGAGACTTTGAATCCCTATTAGGAGGTGTGCTAACCCTATTAGGAGTTGTGGCAGACAACTAGACCCACCTAGCCAAATAGCTTCAAGGGTAAGATCAATAAACCCATTGTCCAAATGATCTCTACATTTTCCTTGTATCACACTATAAATAAATTATACTTCCTTCCTATTCCTTTGTCTTATCAACTAAACTTATCAGGTAAAAGCATAGATTTGTGTCACCGTTTGTGATACAAAAACCTATTTTGGTCAAATCTCATTTCTCTATCAAAACTCAATTTAAAAAAAAAACTAAAAATACCCTTTTATAGATTTCAGATTCAATATCATCATTATATAAATTTTTGAGTGTTTTGATTAGTTATAATATGTTATAATCTAAAAATATTATAAGTCGATATTTCAACATTTCAAAAGATGCTCTCTACAAAAATGAAAAAAAATAGTAAATCATATCAAAAAATTAAAAAAAATATATTTATCACTAGAGGAGAGAATCCTCTTCATGAATATGTAATTTTTTTTCAAGAAGGTATAGATTTGATAGGGAAGTTTTGATGGGAGGAAAAAACTATTGGATTTTGACAAGGTCAAACTTGAGTACTTATAACAAAGAAAATATACATCAAAAATAATTATTTCTTTTTTTGTGCACTAGCTATACATGTCATCTATAAAATATTTTCAAATCATAACAAAAAAAGATGATTTGCACATGTTTGTTTGACGTGAACTACATCCTATATTTTTTACAGTTAAAAAATGGACTTCAAAATAAAATGAAATGAATAAATTCTTAGTCAAAAAAATAATAAAAATTATAGGCATAAAATTCATACAATTCTACACATGTCATCAGTTTACATCATCTTCATATTTTAAACGCAAATACCATTTTTTTTGTCATTAATGTTGAGCTGTAACATTCTGATATCACTTTTCTTTATAAAAGGTGACACAGGTTTGTTCTTTTACCCTATTCTCCTTCTTATCTTGTAACCAAATCACAAATCTTGCATCCAATAATCCCTTGGATTGCTTACTTACACTTAGTAAACACACTGCTCCTTTTCACACTTTGTACTCAATACAATACTTGATACACTTTAAAAAGAAGGAAAAAATCCTTCCTTTATACCACATCTTTAAAAAAAATCCTTGAGTCACTCTTAAGGGTTTCCCAAATAATTATAATATGATAATTCATTATTTCACAATTACAATAGCACTTTCAGCTCATAGTTTATACATAAATTCACACATGAGCCTTTAGGACCTAAAAACTTGCTAACATCACCATCAAACTATCCTTTCTCACTAGCTAACTAAACATCACCATATTATATCACTATAAAAGGATATAATACAAACATTGGATATGACTTCTCAAGTACTCTATCTCAACACTTCTCTTTGTAAATCAAGCATATCTTCCATAAATCTTTGACTTAGACTCTACACATTGAACCTTGTCATCAAGACACAATATAAGACATGTCTATGACCATACATTACTAGATAATCAAAATATTTTCTATACAAATAAGATCTCTATCTACTACTCTGTCAGTCTTCATAGACTTACTGTTATGTTGACATCAATGAAAAACATAGTCATAAATGCAACATGTCAATACTCTCCAATGCTTAGGATACTCCCCTAATGTAGTATCATCAACATTCATGCTAAGAAATGATTCATTTTTAGCTTACTATATGTTCTAATAGGAAATTTACCCTTCTTCAAATGAATCATTACCTCATCACCAAATTCAAAAATATGACATTTCTAGACTTGTCTGGATTCTCCTTATACCTTGAATTACTTTGTTCCAACCTCAACTTCACTTCCTCATGTAAAGACTTCATAAAATCAAAAGTTTGTTCCCCTTCAACACTTCTATTATCTTCATGAACAACATCCTTCAAATCTAATATAGCTCTAAGTTACATTCCTGTAATAATCTCAAAAGGTATTTTCCTAGTACTCCTATTCACATAATATGAATTATTTCCAACTAATCATCTCAAAAAATTTCCCAAGATTCTATTCACAACCTCTATCTTGCCATCCATCTATTTGCTCTTGATTTAACAATTTTGGAAATAACCAAGAAACCAGACAAATGCATCTAAGGCTAGAAAATTCCTATGATGGATGTACTTTAATTGCATTCTTGGGCCAACTATAAGGATAAATCCTTCTTCACTTAAGGCTCTACTAGACCTAGGCGAGCGAACCTTCAGATCCAATTAATATGGTACCAGTGCAAAACATATCCCTGGATCTAACAAAGTAGATTATGACCCTTATATCTCCTAACAACTCATGAAACAACAAAGATCTACAATAGCTAAATGTAAATCCAATGAATCTCATAAGTTGAGTGAGAGCATTCTATTATAGCTCTTCAACATAAAATGTAAAGATGATTTGAATTTGATTTTGATTTAAAGATTTGATTTTCTCAGCATAACTTGGGTATGCAACAATAGAGAACATGTATCCTTCAAGCTTACCAGTCCCTTATCCATTGGACATCAACTAAACCTTGACATGCAGATGGATACCTAAAGTATACTCATATATTCAAGCATCTGATCTATCTATTTGACTTGCAAACAGACATCAATCTTCAGAGCAACTCTCGTACTTATCACAAAATCCTTCTAGTGTAACCTGTAACCCTATCAGTATAAACAAGCATTTACTTGGCTCTTTATTCCAATAGAAAATCTATTCTGATATACAACCTTAAGAGATTGCAACTGAGTTCAAGCTCTTTGTTCTCAAACACAAAACATTACAGATAACAAAAGAAGGAGATGAGAATCAGAATGAAACTAAGAAGGTTAAACTCTTTGCATTAATTTCCTTGAAACCAACACATCATCTACATATCAAAACTCAAAAAATACACAAAGAATGACTATGTAATATGAAATTCCTCAAAAGGAATACAATATGAATTTCATAATAGATGAACACTAGGAAAATTGGTATCACAACTCTGAAAATTGGAGCCAACCTTACAGTCTCATTGTTAGGATAAACCATAGACAGAAATGAAAAACTACGTACAAATATAACTAATAACAAAAAATAATAGATCACACAGAAATGAACACAAGGCACCAAGATTTAACATTGTTCACCCAATCCTTGGGCTATATCCACCAAACTTCAAGTCCAATATTATTACAATCCAATGATTACAACTTGATTACAATTCGTAATCCCTTACAACTCAATATCGACGCAAGAAGCAATTTTGCATCACAACATAAATAAAAAATACCTAACCCTAATCCATTTTATACAAGTATTTTATACCATTTTAGGGTTACAACATGTCAGCGATATGTCGGCCATATGTCAGCTACAATGTTGGCCACAACCCAATTTTTTTTAAAATATGTACAACACTTTCCTGATCAGTCACCACAATCTAACAATCTCCCACTTGGGGACTGATCAGGATCCACACTAAACAACAATCTCCCACTTGGAGACTTATCCTATAGCAATACCACTACCACATGGGGCTCCCACTAGATCAAACCACCTTGTACTTTGCTATTTTTTTATTCATGGTCAGTCTAGAAGAGCAACCAAAGTTGAAGAGGAGTGCATCTTCTCCCTTGTTACAACCTTTGTCAACATATCTGCTGGATTGTCATTTGTATGGATCTTCTCTAGCTTTAACTATCCATCCTCCAAAACTAACCGAATGAAATGGTACCACAACTATATGTGTCTAGTCTTAGAATGAAAAGCATAATTCTTTGCAAGATGAATGGCACTCTGACTATCTATGAACAAATAATTATCCTTCTGAGGATGTCCCATCTCTTCCAAGAAGAATTGAAACCATATCATCTCCTTGGCTACCTCTATAGCAGCAACATACTCTGCCTATGTAGTGGATAGAGCATTAATCTTTTGTAACCTAGAAACCTAGCTCATGGCTGCCCCACCAATAGTAAATACATAACCTATAGTACTCCACCTGGTATCAATATCCCCTAACAAATTTGAGTCAACATAGTCCTAAAAATTAGTAGTAGAGCCCCTAAAATGTAAACAATTATTGGATGTTTCTCTCAAATATCTAAGAATCCACTTGACAGCATTCCAATGCTCAAATCTTGGATGACTCATATACCTACTAACGACTGCCACTACATGTGCAATATCTGGCCTAGTGCATACCATAGCATACATCAAGCTTCCTACAGCTGAAGCATAGGGTACCTTGGATGTCTTATCCTCCTCTTCCTATGTCTTAGGACACATCTCCTTAGTCAACTTCAAAGGACCAAGTAAAGGTGTGCTAATAGCTTTAGCGTTCTCCATAGAGAAACATTGCAACACCTTCTCAACATAATCAGCCTGAGATAGCGTTAATGTTCTATTCTTCCTATCTCTTGAAATCTTCATACCAAGGATTTGTTTTGCTGCCCCCAAATCTTTCATAGAAAATGCACGTGCTAACTGGCATTTTAGCCCCTTAATATGATCCATGTTAGACCCAGCTATAAGCATATCATCAAAATATAAATATAAAATAATGTCGCTATCATCATCCAACCTCTTAAAATAAACATAGTAATTTGAATGACACCTATTATATTTGTGCTCATGCAAAAAATTATAAAATTTTAGATACCATTGGCGAGGTGCTTGCTTCAAGCCATATAAAATTTTCTTCAATTTGCACACTAAGTTCTTCTTACCTTTAACCTCAAAACCCTATGGTTGAGAAATATATATTTATTCATCCAAATCACCATGAAGAAAGGTTTTTTTAACATTCAAATGCTCTAAATGCAAATCTTTAGTAGCCACAGGACTTAAAACAGTACGAATAGAAGTCATTTTAACAACAGGAGAAAATATCTCATCAAAATCAATTCCCTTTTTCTGTGCAAATCCTTTTACAACTAACCTGACCTTAAATCTTTTCTGACCTCCTTCCTCTTCTTTCAACCTATAAACCCACTTATTCTGTAAAGCCTTTTTACCTGCAAGCAACTTGCATAGATCCCATGTCTTATTCTTTAGCAAAAAGTCCATTTCATCTTTCATTGCAAACTCCCACTAAATCTTAGTATCCACCTACATAGCTTCATCATAACTTTCAAGTTCACCAGCATCAGTAAGTAAAATAGAATACAAAGAGGGAGAAAATATTTATGGAGGTCTAATTTGCCTTGTTGGCCATCTAACATTCATCGGTGTGTGTGGTATTTGTTGTTGCAGTTGTTGCACATCATGAGGAATGGTTGGAACATTAGCTTTTGGAGTATCATCCAACACTACATAATCATCTTCTTTCTTCTCATGTTGCTGCAATAGATCTTTGTACAACACTTTCTCATTGAATATGACATCTTGACTTCTAACAATTTTATGATTTTCAAAATCCTAAAGCCTATAACCAAATTCATTAATGCCATATCCAAAAAAGACACATTTCTTTGATTTAGCTTCTAGCTTGGTTCTATTTTTAGAGTCTATATGAGAAAAAGCTTCACAACTAAAGGTCGTGAGAAAAGAATAACTCACGTTCTTACTAGTCCATGCCTCCTCTAGAATGCCACAGCCCAAACAAGTAGAGGGACCTCTATTAATCAAATATACTACAATATTGATAGCCTCCACCCAAATGTGTAAGGGAAACCCAACATGCAACCTAATGCTCCTTGAGCACTCCATTATAGTCCTGTTCATGCGTTCAACCACTCCATTTTCCTATGGAGTCCTTGGAACAATTTTCTATCAACGAATACCATTAGTGGAGCAATAATATTTGAATTCATGACTGTAATACTCACCACCATTATCAAATCTGAGACATTTTAATTTTTTACTAGTCTCATTTTCAACCGAGCATTTCCATTTCTTAAAAGTTTGAAATACATCAAATTTTTGTCTAAGGAAATAAACCCATGCTTTTCTAGTTGCATCATCAATAAATGTAACATAATAATGAGAGCCACCAAGGGAAGATACTTGAGTTGGTCCCCATACATTTGTATGCACAAGATCTAATTTCTCCTTTTTGTTTTCCTTTGCAGTCATTACAAAACTCACCCTCTTTTGTTTTCCATACACACAACTTTCACAGAAATCCATATTAAGACATTTTAGACCTGGTAAAAATTTCTTTGAATGAAGTAATTTCATACCTTTCTCACTCATGTGCCCAAGCCTGTTGTGCCATAGCACTGTATTAGAATCTACGGTAGCTATTTGTTCTCCCTGCTCAACTGCAGTAATTGTTCTTGAACATTCATTTTTCTTTGAAACAATCAAAGTAGAAGGAATAATATGACCTGTACAAATATATAAGGTGCCTACTTTCACACCTTTTGCTACTACAAGAGAACCTTTTGAAACCTTCCAATTTTTATTTTTAAAAGTAACTACACAACCCTCATTACTGAGTTTTCTTACTGAAATTAAATTCCTACTCAGCCTTGGAACATGTCTTACTCATGTAGTAGCCAGTGATTCCCATTCTGCAACTTAATCTTAATTTTTCCCTTTCCAACAATTTGACAGGGTTCATTAGCCCCCAAATAAACAGGGTTCATTAGCCCCCAAATAAACAAGCCCAAAATCCACTTGAACATAATCAATGAAATAACCTCTATGAGGTGTAGTATGAAATGAAGCACTAGAATCTAATACCCATGAGTCATCAATACTATCTAAAGATAGAAGCAAAGCATCCTCTTTGGATTTGTTACTTACCACATTTGTCTCCTTGTCTCCATCTAATTTATCTCCTTCATTTTTCTTTCAATTCCAGCAATCTTTCTTTTTGTGCCCTAATTTCCCATAGTACCAATAGTCATTTAGTCCTCTCAATTGAGACCTCTTCCCCTTTGACTTTCTTCTTGATTTCCCATGATTTCCAGAGTTACTTCCTCTCTCAATTGTTCTACTCCTACTTTATGCATTCAAAGCACTCCTTGATGTAGATCCACTTGAGGATTTTCTACAAGTTTACTCACTCAAAACAACACTGATCACATCATCATATTTTAGGGTACTAGATCTAGGAACAAAATTACTCACTGTCATTACCAAGCCATTCCAACTTTCAGGCAAATAACAAAAAATCAAGAGGGCCCTAATTTCTTCATCAAAATTGATACCCACAGAAGATAACTTATTAGTAATAGTATGAAACTCATTTAAATGATCTGCAATAGATCCACCTTCTTCTATTTTCATATTAAATAAATGCTTCATGAGAAATACCTTGTTTGAAGCAGAGGGCTTTTCATATAGTTTCGCTAGGGTATTCATCAACTCTTATATAGTCTTTGCTTTTGTAATATTAAATGCCACTAATGGTGCTAGGCATAATTGAATGCTTCCAAGTGCTTTTCTATCCAAAAGATCCTATTCATAGATCCTATCCATAAATCCTTCTGATATAGATAGTCTTCCATTTGCATCTTCCATAACTAGAAGTTCTTCCCATTAAACCAATCAACCCTTAGCTTACCCTCATCTACCATTTCTCCCACTCAACTATGAGATTCCCACTCAACTATGAAACTTTCCTCCAGAGGATAACTGAAAAACAACTAGGCTCTGGTTCCACTTGTTAGGATAAATCACAGACATAAATAAAAAACTACATGTAAATATAACCAATAATAGAAAATAATTAATCACACAGAAATGAACACAAGGCACCAAGATTTAATGTGGTTCACCCAATCCCTTGGCTACATCCACCAAACTACAAGTCCAATATTATTACAATCCAGTGATTACAACCTGATTACAATCCATAATGCCTTACAACTGAATACTGCCGCAAGAAGAAATTTCACATCACAACATAAATAAAAATACCTAACCCTAAACCCTTTTATACAAGTATTTTATGCCATTTTATGGTTACAACATGTTGGCCATATGTTGGCCATATGTCAGCTACAACGTCGGCCATGGCCCAAAAAAAATGAAGTATGTACAGTACTTTCCTAATTAGACACCACAATCTAACACTCACAAGTCCTAAAAATTGGAACCCTTAAAATAAGTAGAAGAGGAAGATATATAGGATCAAAAATATTTCTGGGTCTCTCATTTGAATTTGACATGTGTCCCACTAAAAGAGTCTTCAATCTAGAGTTGTTGAAACTAAACTTCCTCATCTACCTGCATTTTGAAAACCATAAATGATGCCAAAATATTTGGTATATCCCCACTTAAAATATGCAAATATATTAGGAAGGGATATTAAGAAATCATTACAATCTGCACTAAGACTCCAAAAATTTGATCTTTACTTGTCAATCTGCTTTGCCCTAAAGATCAACTTATGTAGTTGCCAAAAAAAACAAATTTCTTCAACTACCTCCAAAACATTCAAATGGCTGAAGGAATTAAATCAAATGAAAATATATCCAAATCTGATTGCAATTTCATCTACAACATTATATTTTCACCTCCTCTTTGTATAATTCCCACCACAACTCTCAGGATTTTTGGATGAAATATCTGTGCCCTAGCTTTGAGCTCTGCGCCATATTTAACTCTCAATAATTGTTACCTCTAAATTTCAATCAGCTTTAAATTTTAGTCATAGATTTTTACCACATTAGGTGATTCTCATTCAAGAAGCAATAGACCTTATATCCTTAAGAGTGGGGCCATGTATCTCATTACCGCTTACTCACATTCCTTAAATTTCTTACACTTTGAAATTGCGGGTAAGCACCAACCATTGATCAAGACAAGATCAATGATTACAGAATGAAAACTGGACTGACCCACTTTCTTCGTAACATGCTAGTAGTCAACCAAATAAAATGCTTCCATCTATACCTTTCCTTGATTTTTTTTGCTTTTGAACTGAACCCACAAAATTCTAAGGACATGTGTCACTGAATTGCTATCTCACTATACATAAAAATTGAGCACCTTGCCATAGCGAGATAGTGACCATCATTGATTCTGCATTGATCATGTGGCAGCCATTTTATAGAACTCTGAAGAGAAATATGGTGGGCCCCCTATCGCTATGTCGTTGTTCGTAACCTTCGTGCAATTCACCATAGCGAGATAACAAACACCATTGATCTAAGACCAAATCAAAGGTAGAGAAACTACACAAAGTACCCTGAAGAAGTGGTGGGTCCCATACTCACTATGTCACATAGACTAAACAACTTGCAACTTTCCATAGCGAGATAGTGAGGACTATTGATTCAAGATCAATTTAACGATTAGGATCCCTCATATGCTTTATGAATGGGCATGGGTCTGAGGCACTGATGATGCAGTAAAATATGCACTGCTAGCAACAAACCAAAACCTTATTTTCATCCTAGTCACCTTTCCATGTCATTTGAGGTCCCACCATGTATTTATTTCCTGGCTGGGCACTATATCACTAATAGTGAGAAGAAAAAGTTTCCTAATAGCAATATAGCGATGCCCGATGCCGTTACTTTTCTTGGTGTATATGTGTATTGCACTAGATGTCATCCTATGCCAAACCTTTATAATTGATATCTGATGGAGCATTGTTTGGGACCCATCTTCTGAAATTTTTTTTGTGGGATTACTTTCCATCAAGGTTCTATCTTGCTAACGGTGAGAAACACAAATTTCTCGATAGTGATATAGTGACCTTTGGTGACTATGCTTAATTCAGGGCTAGAAAGATAAAGGCAATAATCACCCTCATTAATGCTTTCGACATAACAATAAAACCGCACATCCATTCGGTGGAACCACTTTTTAACTTAGTGGAAATCGCTATGTCGCTAAGGGTAAAACACTTGCATCTTTTCATAGCAAGATAGCGACTGCCGTAGATCTTTCAGGGATCGGGCGGTGAGAAACAAAAAGGAAAAGGGGAGACTAAGGGCACAAAAAGTTTGAAAAGGATGGAGAATATTTGCATATTTTTAAAAGGTTTTTGTGCCATCAGTAGATCTAGTTTGATTTTTACCTAGGCAAGGGAAAATTATCATGCAAAAAATTAGACCAACAATGGCTCTATCTGGGGATGATAGACTACTTGTGTCTATGCAAGAATTTAGAATCTTTGTGAGAGTAGAACACATACTTGGTACAGGGGTTATAACTTTTTCAAAGAGCACAGAGCAACACACAGAAACAACAAACAAGAAACCAAACTGTACAAAGAGACTATTTACAAAATATACATAATGTATAGGAAAACCAAGAACCCTAATGCTACTGTTCATGGAAAAAAGATACTTTAAGAAAAGTACCTCTTCAAGAATTGTCCATGAACTAGAAATTCAAGAATACCTCCAATTAAATCCTTTAGAAAATATGAATCCTCTCCATTTTTATCACGAATGTTATATGGCCCAAGCCAAATTGGATCAAATTTACCATGCTTTCCTTTATCTTCCATTCTAGCATTCCACATCAGTACCATGTCACCTATTTCAAATTTTTTGTCACTGGCTCTTTTATCATATAAATGCTTCATTTGTGATTGTAACTTGGCATTTTTAATAGAAGACTCTCTCCTTGCTTCTTCTAATTGCAAGATATCATCCATTCAGAGTTGCATCTCATCAATGATATCATCTTCATACAATTGAACAAATTTATACATCTCCGTTAGGTTATTTTGTGGAAGTCTAGCCTATATACCATAAACTTGATCAAATAGGGCACATCCAATGGCCTTTTTCACAGTAACCCTATCAGCCCATAGAGCTAATGGTAACTTTGAGTCCCAATACTTCTTGTTTTCTCCTAAGATTCTCTTGATAATTTTTAATATACTCTTATTACTTGATTAAGCCTGACCATTACCTTGAGGATGATAAGGCGAGGATGTATATTTTGTAATGCCATACCTTTTACAAAAATCTTTATATTCCTCTTATCTAAAACACATGGCATTATCATTTACAATCTTCCAAGGACATCCAAATTTGGTTATAATATTATTTAAAATGAAGTTGATCACCACTTTGCTTGTTGCATTCCTAGTAGGGATGCCTCAACCCACATAGTGAAATAATCAGTAGCCACTAGGATCCAAGAATGTTCGCCACTAGATTTATTTGAAATCTCACCAATAAAATCAATTCCCCATAGTTGAAAAGGTGCATGTACTTCAATTGGTCTTAATGGAAAATTCCCAAAGAATTTTAACTTTCCACTAAACCTTTGACAAGTATCACATATTTTCACAAATTCATGAGCATCTTCAAAAGGTGTTGGCCACCAAAACCCAACCCTCAGAATCTTACGAGCAGCAGTTTTAGCCATATAGTGACCACCGCATACACCTTCATGCATTTCTTTTAGGATCCTTTTAGACTCATTTTCATCTACACACTTCAAAAGTATCCCTTCCATATTTCTCCACCATAATTGACCCTACACTATAACATATCTTATAGCTTGCAACTTCAAAGATCTTTTCTAGTTATTTGTTAGCTCTGATGGAGATTTCATGTTTTGTAAATAATAAATTATGTCTTTGTACCAATCAGAGATATCCATATCACAAACATTTTCCCTACAACTATCATCAAGTTTATTGATTTGGTTTGCCTCTAAATTAGCTTATGTCATCAATTTAGCCAAACCCTAACCCCTAACTAGTTTAGTAATCTAAATATCAATGTTAAACTCTTGTATCCTATTAATCCATCTACATCTCCTACAAGATACCTCCTGTTGTGAAAAGATGTCCTTCACAGTAGTAGTAGGAACAAAAGAAATGATAGTAACTCCCATCAAGTAACATCTAAAAGCCTTAACTTCTTTCACCAGTGCATATTCCTATTTTTGATTGATGTCATACTTAAGCTCTACTACTAGGTAAGACTTGCTGAAGAATGCAATAGGTTGCTCATAACCATCTTCATTTTTCTGTAAGAGTACTACAACAACAATGTGAAATGAGGCAAAAGAAAATATATGCATTAGTTTTTCATAATCAGGGGCTCTGAGAATAGGGGCGTCTTTAATAGCTTGTTTAATCTTCTAAAATGAAATACTAGGCTCACCATTCCATTTTATCTCTGATCCCTTCTTTAGCATTCTTGATATAGGCCTACTAATCTTTGCAAAATTTGTCACAAATATCCTAAGAAAATTGATATGTCCAAAGAATGACTGGATGCCTTTAAAACTCTTTGGTTTCTAAATCTTATCTATTGCTTCAACCCTTTTAGGGTCAATCCTTACTCCATGCTTTCCAACTAGATGTACTAAACATTTTCCTTCAGTGACCCCAAAGTTACATTTCCTTGGATTTAAAGATATTCCATATTTAAGGGCTCTGATAAATACCTTTTCTAGGTGCATGAAATGATCATTTTCATCCTTGGAGTAAGTAGTAAGGTCATCCTGATACACAACCAATTTTTTTTTTTAATATTAACAAAAGCCACATCCATAGCCCTTTGAAAAGTAGCTCCAACATTAGTAAGCCCAAATGGCATCTTGACATAAACATAAGTACCCCATGGAGTAGTGAAAGTAGTTTTAAATTTTTCTAATTCTTTAACAACTACTTGATTATAACCTAAAAACCCATCCACCATGGACATCAATTCTTAGCCAGTGACCCTTTGCAACATGGCTTCCATATTTGGCAATCCATAATTATCTTTTAAGAAAGATATATTGAGATTCCTCAAGTCAACACATAACCTTATGTCTCCATTTTTCTTCCTGACAGGAACTAAATTGGATACCCAAGAAGAATGTTTGATAGGCTTTATGATCCTAGCATCTCTTAACTTAATCAATTCTTCTTGCATTTTGGGAGCCAAGGTTGGGTTTATTAGCCTTTGTTTTTGTTTGAAAGGCTTAGCATCTGGTTTATAAGGGATTTCATGTTGAAAGAGATATTCCCTATAGACCTTTAGATCATCATATGACCATGCAAATACGTGTCTATACATCCTTAGTAGGTCTATTAGATCTTTCCTAATTTTAGGAGGCAATTTCTTACAAATATATACCTTTCTAGGTGTTTCCTGAGTTCCCAAGTTCACCTCCTCTAAATCCTTGGCATTATATCCACTAGTGTCCATTTGTGACCTATCTTGGTTGTCAAAAATAGTTTCTAAAACAACTAGACCCTTTGGAATTTTATTTGTCTTCAATTGCACAACTTCATGCCCAAAAATTGTATCTTCTCCCTCTATATTTTCCACATAGGTTGCACAATCAATCTCTTGTCTTGACAACATATGCTCACAATTCAAAAATCTCAAAATATCCTTATCATCTTCAAACACTTGCCAATTCTAAACATTATTAGGGATAGATGGTGTAGTTTGAATCTCAATTTTAGACACACCAGAAAATGTGACATCATTAGGTTTTATTGCTATATTTTCTAGTAAATCTGTCATTTTATTATTTGTCCTATCCTTCCAAAGTATTCCAAATGCATCAAAACATTCAATCATGTCCCATACTACATTTCTATACTATTTCAATCTTTTATTCTTTGATACATAAGCATTTCTTACTTGGGATACCACTAGTTCAGAATCTCCTACAACATGTAAACACTTTATCCCATACTTATGAGCTAATCTAAGACCTAACAACAAAGCCTCATATTCTGCTATATTGTTGGTACAAGGGAAAATTAAAGTAAAGGAAAATTTGTATGTTACCCCTGCTTGAGATATCAACAAAATACCTACACTAGATCCATCTTTACAACATGCACCATCAAAAAACATAGTCCATAGATCACCTTTGTTTGTTTTTGTGTCAACTGCCACTTCTAACTGAGACTTATGCTTAGATTTCTTCAAATTCAAAACCTTAGCTTTGAATGCATTAATGTCTGTATCCACAAAATTTGTCATGATTTCATCTTCCTCTATCATGTATATACTCTTAGGTTCCCTATTGACTTTTATCAAATTTCCCTCAATATTGAAAGTAGCGAATGACAAATCACACTGTAAACTCCCACCCATAGCAGTACTCCACTTTCTTTATAATAGCATGCCATATTGAGGTGGAATGTCAACAACCAATACACTCATAGTAAGCTCTTTGTCAGGGTAGGCTGTTAATCTATATGGAAAAGAGTTCATAGTGCCTATGATTGTCACTTCTCTTTTATCCATAGCAGAACATCTTCCTTTAGTAGTATCAACTTTTAAGTCTAATTCCTTCATTATTTCAAAAGGCATCACAGTGTTGGAAGCACCAGAATCAATCATGCAATTTTTTAATGTTTTACCATTTACTAAAATGCTCAAGAAAAATAGTTCAACATTTTCCAAACACTGATTTACAGAATTATACAAAAACATTTGAGGAATTTGAGAAACAACTCCTTCAACTTGATTGTCCTTTACCTTTTCTTTACTGCTTCCTTTGGAACTTTGATTTTCATTACAATCCTGACTTACCTTTACATCAATATTTCCCAACCATGCAATAGCTTTGTTTCGGTGTTCAACTATTCTTAGCAATTCAAACAATGGAACCTTAATAGTAATCTAAGACAAAATAGCAAGAATATCTATGGAAGAACCAAAAGGATCATCATTAGTCACATTCCTTTTCTCATCTTGTTTATCCAAAGTGTTTAGAGCATTTTGATGATTCTTATTATGTTTTGTGATGATCTTTGATACCTTCTCATCTACTTTTTTGGGGACATTATTTGAAAACTCCACATCTTTAGGATTTCCTCCTTTCTTTTGTTCCCATCTTCTATTAGTAATTTTAACCTTCACGACAGGAGCCTCTTTAGGTATCACAATTTTCCCTTTCTTAGGATCAACCCCTTTTATGAAGATACTAGCTACCTTATTACTTTCATCTCTTTGAGCCATGTTTCTAGTCTAAATGCAAGCTATTATATTAGCAGTAATTTGATCAATCTCTTCCTTAGAAGGTTTCCTCAATGTTACCTCTTCCTTTGCATTTACCATGTTACACACATTGTCTTCCAGATCAGTCTCATTAGAAAATACTTGCTTCTGTATGATATTCTAAAACTGTCTTTGTTCATACACATCTCTGTCATAATCCTTAGAGTCATAATGATTTGATTCAAACATATTGCATCCTACATCATCATTATTTTTTTCTTGCTCATGATAGTTTTCTATTATAGCTTGATTTCCTAGGAATGACAATGCTACTACACAAGATTCAAGAGAATGGGGTAATTGACATGCAAAGCATCATGTAGGTTCAAAAACAAACTCAGGATCATCTACCAAATTTATAGAATTTTTTGACAAAGGATTAGGGGTCACGTTATTGTTGTTGTTCTTGGGAAGAGGGATACTAGGCTAACCATCCTTCCAAGTAGTATTTTAAGGGAAAATTTGTAGCCTATTTTGTCTATTGAAATTTGATTGATAGGAGACCCTATTATCAGTGGGGTTCCTATCATTCTTCATCTGAGGAATGTTTAGACCTTTTATATCATTTAGAATCTGACTCATTTTACTAGGTTCTTTCTTTTTTCCTCCGATGACCTTATTTTCTTCCTTTCTATTTACCTTATTCCCAAATAACCTAAGATCATCTCTTTTTCTTTCTAATCTCCTTGACATCCTTAAATTATTTTCTATAATAATGGCAATCTTGAAAGCGTCTCTTCAGGTCCTAGGCTCTTTATCCCTAAGTTGGTATGCGATTTTACCATCAAAAGCATTTAGATAAGTGATCAGACATACCTTGTCATCAATTTGCATGGCTTGCATTAGCTTGTACATCCTTTTCTAAAATCTAGTGTTAAATTTAGTAACAGATTCATTAGGTAACCTCTTGATATTATTGAATTCACTCAAAATATAGCTCTAATTTTTATTATCACCATATTGCTCTTTAAAACAACACTCTATATCTTTCCAATCAACAATAGACAATTCAAGAAGTCTCTTGAACCACTCTCTAGCATCTTCAGTTAATGACTACACAAAAAACTTCATAAAGACATCTTCAGCTTCAACCTCATAATCACTCATCATATCAAGAAAACTCTTTAAATGGTCCTCACAAGATATAGCATTATTTAAATCAAATTTAGGCAATCTTTTCCTCATTTCTTGTGGGATAAGATTTGGAAAACCAAGGATTCCATCAAAACATATCTGTCTATAGCCTTCTAATTGAACAAGTCTTCTTTGTAAATCAATCTTGGGGTGATTAGCACTATTTTTCCTGGTATTATTCATAGTATTACTAGTGCTACCATCATCAATAGATTTGTTAAGATCTACATTTAGTGAAGATGAAGACAAGAAAGAAATAGGTACCTTAGTAGTATTTTGATTTGCATCATTAGATACATCATCATCTTTAGGCATAGCTGCTGACTGCCTCCTGGTATTTTCCAAGAA
Source organism: Cupressus sempervirens (assembly GCA_028749045.1). Taxonomy (NCBI): domain Eukaryota; kingdom Viridiplantae; phylum Streptophyta; class Pinopsida; order Cupressales; family Cupressaceae; genus Cupressus; species Cupressus sempervirens. Next base: position 112,424,292 of record CM053791.1, on the reverse strand, counting down.
TTTGATCTTATTGTTCATCTCAGCTATAGTAGCCTCACTTTCTACAATCTCCAATCTCTTAGCCAAAGCATCCCTTTCTTTCCTTCTCTTTTGCAACTCAATATTAGAGGGTGACACGGAATCATGGATTTGAACTATCTTTATTGGCTCATTGATCTTAACACCAATCTTCTTTTGTTTTCCTTTGTCCTTAGCCCCTACAATAGGTTCCACATTTTTTACTCTATTGTTATTAGCTTCTAGAGCAATATAATTCCTAATTTTTTGTATTTAAGGTCCCTCTATATTCATTCTCTAAGTTTCCAACAAATTCTACTCTTTCCTCTTAAGCTATTCAACTTGTCCCACAATTTTAGGTTGCCAGGCATTTGCTGCTATCTCATTTTTCTTCTTCATAGTAGTGATTCACCTAAGTAATTCTTGCTTTTCTTCATAAGTCTTTGTGATATTTTCTTCCCTTTCCCTTTGAAATCTCCTATTCATAGGTTCTTGCTTAGAAAACTATGCTTTCAAAGTTTCAATCTCATCAGGATCAAGGATATTGAATTCAGACCTAGATGTTTTCTCATCATTGAAACTTTCAGGTTCTAAGTGTCTAGGTCTGACCTTTTCAGGAGAAAAATATAACATGAAAGGGTTTTTACTATGCTAAAATAGATTTTTACTAGTCCTATCCTCAAGACTAAATACATGTGGTTCTTGATTTAATAGTTTTGGAAATAACCAAGAAACCAGACAGATGCATCTAAGGCTAGCAAATTCCTATGATGAATGCACTTTGATTGCAGTCTTAGGCCAACTATAAGGATAAATCCTTCTTCACTGCAGGCTTTGCTAGACCTAGGCGGGTGAACCTTTAGATCCAATTAATATGGTACCAGTGAAAAACATATCCTTGGATCTAACAAAGTAGATTATGATCCTTATATCTCCTAATAACTCATGAAACAAAAAATATCTACAACAGCTAAATGCAAATACTATGAATCTCATAAGTTGAGTGAGGGCATTCTATTATAGCTCTTCAACATAAAATTTTAAGATGATTTGAATTTGATTTTGATTTAATGATTTGATTTTCTCAGCATAACCCAGGTATGCAACAATAGAGAACATGTATCCTTCAAGCTGACTAATCCCTTATCCATTGGGCATCAACTAAACCTTGACATGCAGATGGATACCTAAAGTATACTCATATATTTAGGTATTTGATCTATCTATTTGACTTACAAATAGACATTAATCTTCATAAAGACTCTTGTACTTATCAAAAAAATCCTTTTGGTGTAACCTGCAACCCTATAAGTATAAACAAGCATTTACTTGGCTCTTTGTTCCAATATAAAATCTATTCTGATATACAACTTTAAGGGATTGCAACTAATTTCAAGCTCTTTTTTCTCAAACACAAAATATTATAGATAATAGAAGAAGGAGATGAGAATCAAAATGAAACTAAGAAGGTTAAACTCTTTGCATTAATTTCCTTGAAACCAACACATCATCTACATGTCAAAACTCAGAAAATACACAAAGAATGATTATCTAATATGAAATGCCTCAAAAGGAATACAATGTGCTATTCATAATAGAGGAACATTGGGAAAATTGGTATCATAACTCTTAAAATTAGAGCCAACCTTATGGTCTCACAAGTCCTAAAAATTGGAACCCTTACAATAAGTAGAAGAGAAAGATATATAGGAGAGAAAATCTTTCTGGGTCTCTCATCTAAATTTGACATGTGTCCCACTAAAAGATTCTTCAATTTGGAGTTGTTGAAATTGAACTTCCTCATCTACCTGCACTTTGAAAACCATAAATGATGCCAAAATATATGCTATATCCCCACTTAGAATATGCAAATATCTCATGAAGGGATATCAAGAAATCATTACAATCTACATTGTCGCTCCAAAAATTTGATCTTTACTTGTCATATCTGCTTTGCTGTGAAGATCAACTTGTGTAGTTACTAGAATTTTTTTTTTGCTTCAACTACCTCCAAAACATTCAAATGGATGAAGGAGTTAAATCATATGAAAATATATCCAAATCTGATTGCAATTTCATTTGCAACATTAAATTTTCACCTCCTCTCTGTATAATTCCCACCATAACTCTTATGATTGCTGGATGAAATATCTATGCCCTTGTTTTGAGCTCCCCACCATATTTAACTCTTAGTAACCATTACCTCTAAATTTCAATCAGCTTTAAATTTTACCCATAAATTTTCACCACATTAGGTGGTTCTAATTCAAGAAGCAATGGACCTTATATCATTAAGAGAGGGGCCACATGTCTCATTACCACTTACTCGCATTCTTTAAATTTCTTGCACTTTGAAATTGTGGGTAGGTGCCAACCATTGATCAAGACAAGATCAATGATTATGGAATAAAAAATGGGCTGAACCACTTTCTTCTTAACATGCTAGTAGTCAACAATGCTTCCATCTATACCATTCCTTGATTATTGGCACTTTTGAATTGGACCCACAGAATTATAAGGACATATGTTGCTAAATCGCTATCTTGCTATACATAAAGTGAGCACCTTACCATAGTGAGATAGTGACCATCGTTGATTCTGCATTGATCATGTGGCAGCCATTTGAAAGAACTTTGAAGAGAAATATGGTGGGCCCCTTGTAACTATGTTGTTGTTTGTAACCTTCATGCAACTCACTGTAGCAAGATAGCAACGGCCATCGATCTAAGACCAAATCAAAGGTAGAGAAACTATATAAAGTACCCTAAAGAAGTGGTCGGTCCCATACTCACTATGTCGCATAGACTAAACAAATTGCAACTTTCCATAGCAAGATAGCAAGCACTGTTGATTCGAGATTGATTTGATGATCAGGATCCTTCATATGCTTTATAAATGGGCATGGGTTTGGGGCACTGATGACACAGAAAAATATGCACTGCTGGCAACAAACCAAAGCCTTATTTTCATCCTAGTCATCTTTCCATGTTGTTTGAGGTCCTAACATGTGTTTATTTCCTAGCTAGGCACTATGTCGCTAACAGTGAGAAGAACAAGTTTCTCGATAGCGATATAGTGGCCTCTGGTGTCGTCACTTTTCTTGATGTATACATGTATCCCACTAGATTGCATCTTGTGCCAAAACTTTATAACTGATATTTGAAAGGGCATTGTCTAGGACCCATCTTCTGAAAAAGTTGCTGCAGGATTACTTTCCATCAAGGTGCTATGTCACTAACGGCGAGAAACAAAAATTTCTTGATAGTGATATAGTGACCTTTAGTGACTATGCTTAATTTGGGGCTAGAAAGATAAAGGCAATAATCACCCTCATTAGTGCTTCTAACACAATAATAAAATTGCACGTCCATTTGATAGCACTGCTTTTCAACTTAGTGACACTTGCTATGTCGCTAAGGGTAAAACACTTGCATCTTTTCATAGCAAGATAGTGACCACCATAGATCTTTCAGGGATTGGGTGGTGAGAAACAAAAAGGAAAAGGGGAGACTCAGGGCATAGAAAGTTTGAATAGGATGGAGAATATTTGCATATTTTTAAAAGGTTTTTGTGCCATCAGTAGATCCAGTCTAATTTTTACCTGGGCAAGTGAAAATTATCATGCGAAAAATTAGACCAACACCATCTATGGATGAAATGTAGAACTAAACTTCAACTTAGTATCCATCTTATTCCACAAAGTCCTCTAGAAATTACCAACAAACTGGCTATCTCTTTTAGAGATAATATTTCTTGGGCATCCATGCATTCTAACAATCTCTTTGAAGAAAACCTCTACAACATGTACTGCATCTGATGTATTCTTACATGGTATAAAATGAACCATCTTAGAAAATCTATCCCCAAAAAAAATATGGAATTATACCCTCTTTCTATCTTAGGTAATTGAAGAACAAAATCCATACTGATGTCATTCCAAAGTTTCTTAGGAATAACAAAATTAGTGTATATAAACTAGTATTTTGACTTACTCATTTTGCAACTTGACAAAATTCCACAACCCCTAACTAACTTTTGAACATCCTTATACATCTATGGCCAATAATACTTGTCCTTAGGGAAACTCAATATCTTATCAATACCAAAATGTCCAACCAAACGACCATAATACTTTTCCTTAATCAAATTAACTCTCATAAAAGTTATTATAATACATAAATGAATTCCTTTGAACAAAATACCTTCTTGAATGACATACTCATCATACTTACTTGGTTGATTTTATATATTTGGTTCTCTACACTCTCTCTACACCTTAGAAATATTAGGTTCAATATCATACAACTCCTTCATCTCATCAGAACTAAAAACTTCAACCTTCATCTTGGTCAACAAAGAATGTCTTATTCTCAATGCATCTACAACTTGGTTAGTAACTCCACTCTTATACTTGAGCACAAATGTTAGTAACTTTTTAAGTACTCAACCCACTTCACAGGTCTCTAATTCAACTTGTGTTGACTTCCCAAATAATGTAAAGCTTTATGATTAGTATACACCACAAACTCTATAGGGATCAAATAATGTCTCCATTTCTTTAAGGCTTGAATAATAGAATATAAATATTGACCATACACATAATACTTCTTCTATGCATCATTCAAGTTCTCAGTAAAGAAAGCAATAGGTTTACCTTCTTGACTCAATACAACTTCTATTGCACTACCACTTGCATTACACTCAACTTGAAATACTTTAGGGAAATTAGGTAAAGCCAAAATAGGTAACTCAATAACCTTTTGTTTCAAATTATTACAAGTCTTGTCAAGTTCATGTGTCCACTTGAAATCTTTTTTTATCTCCTCTCATATTTTTAGTCATAACATTACAAAAAAAATTAAAACTCTTTATAAACTTTATGTAGAAACTAGCCAAACTATGAAATGATCTTACCTCACCCACATTCTTAGATGTAGGTCACTCTAGAATTTCTTTAACCTTCTTAAGATCTATTGTAAAACCATCAAATCAAATAACAAATCACAGATACATAATATCCTCTTGCATAAAGGAACACTTCTTCAATTTAATCAACAATTTCTCATCTTTCAATGTCTGGAATAGTTTCCTAATATGTTCAAGATGTTCTTCCTTAGTCTTATTGAATATCAAAATATCATACAAATAAACAATCACAAACTTACAGAGAAATATCTTGAGAAATTCACTATTCAACCTCATTAAAGTTTTTGGTGCATTAGTCAAACCAAAAGGCATTACCAACCATTGATACAAATCATCCTTTGTCTTAAAAGTAGTCTTCCACTCATCATCTTCTCTGAATATGATCTAATGTTAACCACTCTTCAAATCAATCTTGGTAAAATAATTTGATCCACTCAAAAAGTCCATTATTTTATCCATCCTTGGCATAGGAAACCTATATTTTACTCTTATCTTGTTAATAGCTCTCGAGTTGATAAACATTCTTGATTCCCCATTCTTCTTAAGTGACAATATAAAAATATACATCACATGGAATCAATATTTCTCTGATCAAAACTTTCAACAAAAATTCTTGCACTTTCTTTTTAAGTTCTTTATTCTTAGTAGGTGTCAATCTATATGGAGTTTCATTCATAAAACTAGCTCTAGGAATCAGACCCATACAATGAATTATATTTCATACTAGTGGTAAACCATCAAGGATATCTTCTATAACAATCTCCTTGTAATCATTTAATACGTTTTCAATTTCTGCTAGTAGTTTGGTAATGCTGTTAGCTTTTGTCATTCAACCTCTACTATCTTCTGTCACTCACCCTCTACTATCTTATATCAATTTACCTTTACTAAATTGTGTTACTCAACCATTACTATCTTCTGTCACTCGAAAATTACTACCACAACTTGACCCTCTAGGAATTATAGCAAAACAAACTTTTTTCTTTTTCCCCTCCTAATTTTTTTCCCATTGACCAAAAAAATTCTAATAGTAGTACAATTTACCTCATTTGATCTTCAATTAAAGGTAGAATTTTTTTTTTTACTCCGTTCACACATAATGTATATTGATTCAATATATCATCATGTAGATAATTTCTATCATACTTCCAAGGTCTACCTAATAGAATATGACAACAATCCATAGGCAAATATATCAAATAAAACTTCATCAAAGTAGTTTCCAATCTCAAATTTTACAATGTATTTCTCACTTACCAAAAATTTATTCTCATCCTTTATCCATGAAACATGATGGGGTCTAGGGTGTCTCAACCTCTACAACTATAATTTTTTCACTAGCACCTCTAATGCTGAATTTTCTAAACTTCCACTACAAATGATCACTTTGCAATGTTTTTCTGCCATCTTGCATCTAGTTTTGAAAAGACTTCTCCTTAGGACAAGTTCCTCATCAACTATTTTATTACAAAAAATTCTCCTTACCATTAGGTTTTATCCAACCTTAGTTTCACTTGGTGAACCCCCAAGATCTCCTTGAACCATAACATTTCTACTACCATTTTCACTTTTAGAGTATTTACACTCATAGGACCTACTACCTTCTTTTCCACATTTAAAAAGATTACCACAAAAGCCACCTCTACAATAAGAATTACCTCTCCCTTGGTAAGAACTAGTACCTCATCAAAAGAATTAATACCTTTCCACTTGGTCTTTCTTTTCTCATCACTTTTCTATTTAGATTTTCCTTTATCTTGTTCAAAATTGTCAAGTTTTTGAATTTCTCCATAAGATCTACCTTATCCACTTTAGAATCTACCTCCTCTACCTATCTATCTTTTTTCATGCTTCTTTATTATGATCTCCTTAGCTTTTAATGCATATTGATATGCTTCCTCCACACTATCTAATTTCAAAAAGAACATTTCATCTTGAATCCCAAATCTCAAACCATTCAAGTACCTTACAAATTTCTCAACCTCATCATTTGCATGTCTAGATTTGATGTCCAATCTATAGAGTTCCTCATTTTACTCCTTCATAGTGATGTCTTTTTGTCTCAGATTTTGCATCTCCCCAACAAGATAACTTGGTAATCAACAGGAAGGAACTTCTTTTTTCACCTTGTTCATGATTTCCAGTGAGGTTATGATCTTTTATTTTCATCTTCTCTATCTATAAATTCATAAATTTTCCCACCATAGTGAGGTATGATCCTTCAACCTAGTGAATGCAATCTTCACCTTCCTATTATTAGGAGTTCTTTCAAACTTAAAGAACTTCTCCATATAGAAGATCCAATCCAATACAACATTGGTATCTATCTCTTTATCAGAGAATGTTCCCTAGAAAAAACTCTCAAATTTTTTTCCTCATCTTGATCTTCCTTAGGTTATAGATTAGGGTTTGGTGCCATTTCTTCATCATCACTCACATCATCAAGATGTGCTCCTCTCTTCTATGTTATTCACACAACATCTAATCTTCCTACAATCTGCTTCAATGTGTCCAATATGACTTTATCAATATTTCCTCTACATCAAACCATCTTGATAAATAGGTTCCTACAAGATTATAACATTTTTCAAGTTATAGGTCAAATCCTCTAATCTGTCACCTTATAACCCAAAATCAATTAAGGTTTTGCATGATCCAATATTCTCAAGGATGAACCTCAAGCTTTGATACCACCTGACATATGTATGGTTAGAGAATAAGTTGAAAAGGAACACCTAACAATCCAAGCACCCTACTGTGTTAACATAATGTATGCAAATAAAGAAGAACAATGCCAAGGAGAGAAGAAACAAAAATAACTTTACTGATTAATCAAATTATCACCAAACATGCCCAACTATAAGGCCTTCTAAGTTATGCCCAATACAAGATGATTACAAACTTAAGATCCATGATCTTTGCAAATTTTGACTCTAGAATCATTCCTCTATGATTATTCACATCAATTTATAACTATCTAAGCCAATCATAACCTAAGCCTAGACACATCTATTTATACTTTCCAAAATAACTTCCAAAAGATTCTAGATCTTTACATAAGAGAAGGATGACCTCAAAATGGTTTGCATGCATCCCAATGCATGATCCTCACATTAAATTTATGATTCAAATTAAATGTATAAGTTAGTTCATACTAAGAACCAATCTAAGAAAATCTTGGCCAAAGAAGGAATAGTGCATCATAAAATCAATGAGCTTACTTAACATGTGAAGGAACTCAAGAATAATAGGAATTGACATATACTATAGGAACTCAGCCAACATAGGGAGGAACTTGGCCAACACAGAAAACTTGGCCAATAGTGAAGAAACTTGACATAAACTACAACTCGGCAATAATTTCTAGAATGAACATAGATGAGTAGGATAACAAGGAAACTCATGATGCTCTTGCATCGTTACTACTTCTGGTATTATTCTTATTAATGGAGCTTCTTCTATTTGTTTCAAAATTATTATAAGTCTTAAATAGGGTGATCTTATCTCTCCTGTCCATTTTTTCTATTTTTGTGGAGACTCTTGGTAGGAATGTAGGGAGATTCATTCAAGAAGGTGTATCCAGGAATAACCCATGTTCTCAAGAATAATTCATTAATAACACCATATTGATGGGTTACACTTCTATAAAAGAAGCTAACAACTCAAAATTGGATTTATCTTTCTATACATAGTATTAGAATGATAGAATATTTGGGGGGTGGGGGTGTGGGTGAGTCAGTTACCCTTGGGTCTAGATGTACCAATTCAACTTTTACTAACTTCAAACAACTTAAAAAAAATCATAAAAGCACTTGGTCCATATAGCAACTTATCAACAACTTAATATATTCATTCATCACTTAACTCTTTGTTTAGTATATGTTGACTAATAATAAATAAGAAATATTAAATAACATACATAACACATAAAACATTCACACATATATGACACAAGGATTTAATGTGGTAATCCAATCTAGGAAAAACTACCAAGTAACATGTTACTACTTTTCACTCTTATGAAGCAAGCTTGGTTAAGATCCAACCCTATCAAAGGTTACAAAATACACTATTAGGTATGACCTTGTAAAATGATTTACTCACCTATTAGGAGTGGCCTAGTTAGAGGACTTTTGGTCATTCCATTAGAATATTACCTTGATTAAGGATTTACAAATGATTGTTTGGTCAACCTTGATTAAAGGATTTTGACTTCCATAATTGTTAGAACGTAACAACTAGAATTGATCTGTTAAGGTACAACTCACTTTTCAAATTTAGATATCCATTCAACTCATTCTTTGGTTTATTGATTGGACTTAATTATTATCTCCTTATTTGATCTGATTGGCAACCCTTCAAGTAATCACACTTTACTAGTCTTCTCACTTTTCCTTTGCTACTTTATTCTTCATAGGCTCTCCACTAAATTTCCAATCAACAAAGAACCAACCTTATAAAATATCTCTTATGCCTCCTTAAATAGGTAGCTATTATATTTTTTCCTCCTTAAATAGGTAACTATTATCTTTTTCTACTTAAATGTCACTATAGATCTTAGGGTTTGATTAGATTCAACGAATCTATCCATTATTTTGTCCTTCTACTCTTTTCTTGATACTTCTAGAAACTTCATTTTAAATCCTTTACTTTGATCACATAGAAAGATCTACTCATGCATTTAATACAACAACTCATCAATCATTATCATCCATGAATTTTGATTAATCCAAAAATTCAACTATATTTGCCTTGAGCTTGATTCTTTCACAAACTATTCATTTGCTAACACTCAATCATCATTATGTTCTGCTTGGTCAACAATTTACTGCTTGGTTTCTATTATTCTATCTTCCTCAGTTTTCATTGGCTTTCTTGATCTTCACTAAACTCATTCACTACTACATTTTCTTCTTCATCTTGTTCAATCATAACTAACACTTAGCTAATACTTTTTTCTTAGATAACTCTTTAAGTTTTTCAATCTTTTGCTTAACCTCTTGCATTGACCTAGTGAAACTGTCACCCAGTGTAGCTTAGTGTTTTAATCAAGTTCTTTTCTTGTTGTCACTCAGTAAAAACATAGAAAATGTTGTAACTTGATATATGTAGAGTGTGAATTACTTTTAGTAGATCTTAAAACATTAATAGTAATTAATTTGCGAGTATAAGAGAAATAACATGAACACATGAAACACCAAGATTTAACATGGAAACCCAATTTGGGAAAAACCACCAATGTAAATAGTTACTATTTTTCACTCTTTTGAAGTGACACCTATCAGGAGCCAACCCTATTAAAGGTTACAAAACACATTGTTAGGTGTGACCTTGTTAGAGGATTTAATCACCTTGCTAGGAGTGGCCTTGCAAGAGGTCTTAAAGAAATTCAATGGAGTTACCACCTTGTTAAACGATTTACAATTGGCTATTAAACCAACTCTATTAAGAGATTTTAGATCACTACTACAATGGTTAGAAAGTAATAATGAAATTACTTGATTGTGATGCAACTAAATTGCTGAATCTAGATCTTTGTTTTGCTTATACTTTCATCCTTCCTGATTGGATATTACTTTTCTACTCCACAAGGATACTTGCTTATCCTTCAAGTTTGCTCCCTCTCTTTCCTTTTGAATTCAATCAACACACTTGAAAATCACAACTTGACCTTATATTTATATCATCTAGATTGTCAAGTTGGCTCATTACAAATTATAGTGACCAATAATCATTACCATAGTTGGCTATAACCAATACTTGAAATAGTTAAGCTTCATATGCCAAAATAACAAAATCCCTCATTACCCGACCCTGCTTTGTAAACACTAGTTTTGAGATAATTTTCTATGTTAACTAACAGAAGCTTGGTAAGCATTGTGAACTTGCAAAAATCCTTTGATAACTGAGTGAACTTGGTTAGCACTAACTTTTTCCAATTTTTCTTTGTTAACCACGTGAACTTGGTTAACACTATTTTTGCCATAATTTCCTTAAACGCCCAAGTGAGCTTGGTAGATATTGTCGTCACAAAGTAAACCTTAAGAACACTCGGTAGACAAGGAGAACTATCTTGTTGACCAAGTGAGCTCGATAAGCACTAACTGACAATTGATATGATATTTGTGTGACATCAGAGACAACACACAATTAGACAATTGTATCCAACAATCTCCCTCTTTGGCATTGATGGAAACACAACATCTCATAGCATAATGAAATTTGAAAATGAGATTCTTTTGACAAAACATTTTTCCCTATTTGATTTTACAAGAGAACTTCTTCTTTCATGCAGTAATCTCCCTCTATGAAGGAATTACATAACTTCTCCCTCTTGAAATGACAAATTTTTTTTAGAAAGATATGATATTAATCTTCTCCCTCTTTGAGAACACATTCCAAAGACTACACATACCAAATTAGTATCAATGTACTTTGAGTACTGATTCATATGCAATATTCTCTTGACTATGCTACATCAACTGATTGATCTTAACCTTGGTTCTTATTGATGCATCACTAAAACTTCATTTAGTGACATTTAGATAGGAGGATGACCCCTAACTTACCTCTTAGATATAGGAATGCATCCTTAGATAATGGCTTGGTATATATGTTTGCAATCTATTCTTTTGTATGGACATATTCCAATTTGATTTCTTTATCCTACAATAATTCTCTGACAAAATGATATTTTATAGCAATGTGCTTAGTTTTGGAGTGCATCAATGGGTTCTTTGATATGTTAATTGTGTTGGTGTTATCACAAAACATGACTACTATCTCTTTAATTTCAACCTTCATTCCTTCCAACAATTGTTTGAACCAAACAATGTTAAAACAATTCACTACTGCTGCTACATGCTCTGCTTCTATTATAGATTGGGATGTGTAGTTTTGCTTCTTACTTTTCTAAGATACCAACCTTTTATCAAGAAAGAAAGCTCCACCACTTGTAATTTTTCTATCATTAAGATTTCTTGTCCAATCAGCATTAGTAAACACTTTTAGGTCTAGCTTTCCTCCAAATTTGTACCATAAGCCATAACCCTTAGTACCTTTTAGATATCTCAAAATTCTTTTGATTGCCATCATATGATTTTCTCTGGGTTTAGCTGAGAATCTTGCCAGTATCCCAATTGCTAAGGCTATATAAGGCCTTGTGTGAGCTACATACTGTAGTTTTCCAATCATTGATCTATATAAGGTTTGATCTACTTCTTTGGAGTCATCATCTTTGGTAAACTTGAGTCTAGTACAAATAGGGGTACCAACTAGTTTAGAATCTTCCATACTAAATTTTTTGAGTATCTCTTTTACATGCTTGGATTGGGTGACATAGATACGATTCTTGTTCTGTAGTATTTGCAATTCAACAAAGAATTTTATTTCACCAAACATGGACATCTCAAACTCTTTGTTCATTTGTTTTGAAAATGCTTTGCATAGATCATCATTTCCTATAAATAGAGTATCATCCACAAATATCTCTGCCAACACAATTTTGGTATCTAGTCCTTCCTTGATGTACAAACTATTGTTATCATTTGTTCTCTAAAAACTAATCTGTATCAAGTAGTTATGCAGTCTTTCAAACCATGCTCTAGGAGCTTGTTTGAGACCATATAGTACTTTGTGTAACTTAGATGATGTCCCTTTTGTAAGGATCAAAAAAACTTTCTGGCTTTTCAATGTAGACTTCTTCATCAAGAATTTCATTCAGAAATGTAGATTTAACATCCATTTGATATACTTTGAATCCTCTATGAGCTGCATATGCAAGTATGGTCTTAACATCTTCTAATCTTGTAACAAGAGAAAAATTCTCACCATAATCAATTCCTTCTTCTTGAGAATACCCTTTACATACTAATCTAGCTTTGTTTCTTAATACTTGTCCATCTTCATTCAGCTTATTTAGGAATACCCATTTTGTTCTAATCACATTTTTATCTTTAGGCGTAGAAACAAGAGTCCAAGTTTTGTTCTTTTATACGTGTTCTATTTCTTTGTTCATTGCCTCAATCCAACTTTCATTTTCTATAGCATCTAAACACTTCTAGGTTTAAAATTAGCAAGTAAACATGTACCTTTAAATTTGCTTCTTTGCACAGTACCTTGTGATTTATCTCCAATAATTTGATTAGGTGCATGATGCCTTCTAACATATTCGGCCAATATAGGTTCTTTTCCTTTTGAATGAATTGTACTATCTTCATTTTGAATTTTTACTTCTAGCTCAGGTCGTTCAGACTCAGTAGGCATTGGCTCAATAGCTTCAGAATGTGACTTAGGTTCTTGTGACTTAGTTTGTACTTCTTGCAACTTGGTAACTATGGAGGACCTGCTTGGTGAAGTCTCCTTATTCTTAGATGTGCCTGGCAATGTATCAGGTTCAAAGTAAACAAATCTTTTGCAATCTTCTGGTTCCCTTTTGCTTTCTTCTTTAGTCTTTTTTGCATACTCATAAATTCTCACATGTGCACTTTCTATGATTTTATAAGTAGACAAATTCAAGCATTTATATGCCTTACTTCTATAGGAATATCCTAATAATATACCTTCATCACCTTTCACATCAAAAATTTCTTTTCTAGACTCTTTCAAGATATAACATTTACTACCGAATACTTTCAGGTAACTTATATTGGGTTTGTAGCCATATCATAATTCATAGGGAGTTTTATGTGAGTCCTTCTTGAACTGAACTTGGTTCAAAGTATGAACTACATTGTTGATGGCTTCCTTCTAGTATTCGATAGCAACATTCTTTTCAATCATTAGAGTCCTTGCACAATCCATGATGGATATATTTCTTCTTTTAGCTATTCCATTTTGCTCAAGAGAACCAAGGGCAGATACTTGCCTTTTGATTCCTCTTTCAATGCAAACATTATTGAATTCATTGGAGATGAATTCACCACCTCTATCAGACCTTAAGCATTCAATATTTTTCTTGTTTCCTTTTCTACTCTTGCTAGATACCATTTGAATTTCTCCAAGGCTTCTAACTTTTCTCTAAGATACATAAAAGTCATCATTCTAGAGCAGTCATCAAGAAAAAGAATAACTTTTTTTCTCCATTATAACTTTCTATTCCAATGGGTCCACATAAGTTAGTATGCACAATTTTCAAGACATCTTCAGATTGATAGTTTTTTCTCTTAAAACTAGTTTTTCCCATTTTGCCAATCTAACAATTTTTGCATAATCCAAGATCTAGTTTCTCATAACTAGGGATACCTCTTACTTTTCTAAATTTTCTTATCTTGACCATATTATCAAAAATTACATGACATAGTCTTCTATGCCATAACCAACTTTCTTTCACTTGAGCAATAAAACATGAGCAATCACCAAGATCAAGTTAACATAGGTTACCTCTTGTTTGTTTGCCTGATCCAATTAGATTCCCTTTGTCATCTAGTAGTCTTACCTTACCATGCATGAATTCTACCTTAAATCCAAGGTTGATTAGCTTTCCTACAATTAATAGGTTATGTTTTAGTCCTTCAACCCAATAGGCATTGTCATGTACAATTTCATTGGTTAATGATATGCGACCTTTCCCTTTTATGAAACAAGGTTTATTGTTTTCAAACCTTACACTACCTCCATCATAGTATTTAAAGTGTTCAAATTTTGTTTTGTCTCTAGTCATATGATGTGAACATCCACTATCTATGATCCATGTGTCATTTTTACTAACATGAGAGATAAGTGCCATATTATCTCCTTCATCATCATATTCATCTTTTACAACAATGTAAACTATCTCATCTTCACTGTTATCAGAATCTTTAGCCATAAAATAAGTCTTCTTACCTTTTTCTACAAATAATTTGTGACTTTTGGATTCCTTCTTGCCTTTGTACTTGTGGCTCTTCTTCTAATCCTTTCTTTCTCTATTTGGGCATCTGGCAGGAATATGACCAATCTTTTCACATGGAAATTAGATTAAAGGAAGCTTACCTTTGTACTTTCCTCTTCCTCTAGAATATTTCTTTTCAAGTAAAGCTTCAACAACTTCAAGATCACTATCTGAACTTTCCTCTATTTCCTCTTCACTTCCCAACTAATTGTCCTTTGTTTTCTTGCCTTTTTCTTTGAGTGAAAGTTTATCTTGAAATGTAGACTCAACATTTTTGGAAGCTGGAACATAATTGTCAAAGTTGTCTAGCTCAAAAGCTATCAGTCTTCCGACTAAGGCATTGAAACTTAATTTATGATTTGGGTCACATCTCTTTTCTTGAATAGAAGATACTCTAATTACATAGATAGGAAGTAATGTTCTGAGAACTTTACTTACAATAGTTTCTTCCTTGATTTCTCCTCTAGAAGCTTTGATTACATTGACACTAACTTTGATTCTTTCCACATATTTGGCAAAATTTTCATCTTCTCTTATTCTTATCTAATCAAACTTTCCTATAAGGATTTTTTCTTTGGCTCTCCTTACATTGTCATCACCACCATAGACATCTTTTAGCTTGTCCCACATATCAAAAGTAGTTTTGCAGTCTTTGATCTCATCAAATTCATCATAACTGAGAGTAGATGCAATATCAATCATCATGATGTTATGGTTCTTTTTCTCAGCAAGATCTCTAATAGATAATGTACCAGTAGGAGTTTTGTATTCTTCATCAAGATATTTGCAACCTGAATCACTGATAGTAGCTAGATGAAGCCTCATGAGTTCCTGCCATGTTGAAAAGTTATCTCTATTAAGCCTTGGAATCTCTCTCTTATAAGAAATCTTGATCTTTAGCTTAGGTCCTTGAAACCTTCTAGCAAGCACCAAAAGCTCTGATACCAATTGTTGGAAATATAGGAGTAACTAAGAGTGGGGCATGGGGGGGGGGGGGGGGAGGGTGGTAAATCTGTTACCACTAAAATGAATCCCAAATCCCTTATATATCAATAATGAAATTTAGACTAAGAAAACTAATTGCTGTTGTCACTTGGTAAACACATAGAAAATACTATAACTCGATATATGCAGAGTGTGAATTACTTTTAGTAGATCTTAAAACATTAATAGTAATTAATTTGCAAGCATAAGAGAAATAACATGAACACATGAGACACCATGATTTAAGGTGGAAACCTAATTTGGGAAAAACCACCAATGTAACTAGTTACTATTTTTCACTCTTCTGAAGTGACCCTTGTTAGGAGAAAACCCTATTAAAGGTTACAAAATACACTGTTAGGTGTGACCTTATTAGTGCATATGTGGATTGTGGGACTCTAAACCTCACACACACTTCAACATGGTCCTTACTTGTGGAGTCATCCTAGAATAAACATGTAGTTGTTTATCTAAGGTGCCCAACAGAGTGACCTATTGCCTTCTAACTAGAAGGATTATGCCTATATGCTCTCAGATAGAGAAGAAAGCAACTAAATCTTTCTAGAATGAAGGATTTTTATGCAAGTATATGCTTATGCAATTAATCTAGATGATATGTAGTTTATTTTAATAATAAGTAAAGGAAATTAAACTAAATGGATACACATTTAATCTAAAATGATATGAAATGTTAAGCCAAGTATGAAAGCTAGAACTTAAATGAGTAATCACTTTGATAGCAATTTAAAACAATTCAAATTCCAATGTCTGTAATGAGGAATTAGGAGTCTCTTAAATAGAATCCAAGAATTGATCAATGGTCAAGATCAATTTGGATGGATAGTCAAGATTAGAAATAACATTTAGTTAAAATGGAAAGTTTCCTTATGAAAAAGAAGTTAACTAATTTCTTTTGAGTGGAATAAGGAGTTAACTAATTTGCTTCCTTTTCTGATTTCATTCAACTAGGAGTTTCCATTTCTGAACTGAAGATAGAATATTGGAGAAGATATTTGATTTACATGAAATTAAATATGACCTCATAATTGAGTATTTTAAATTGAATAATTAAATTCAATAATTAGAATAAAAATATTTAATTAAATCAAATATATTTAATTCCTAATGTATATTAACTAAAAGGAGTGAATTTAATTTAATTAAGGTACTAAGAATTATAATTAAATTAATTCAATTAAACGGTTAATTTAGCCAATTCAATGAATGTTTAGGAATTAATTAAAGTAAATGATTAATACAAATTAGTGATTTTCTGCATTTGACACTTAGGTCAAGTAGAGATTATTAGAATCAGAATTACCTAGTGACATAGGACTTTAGAGTTGATTAAATAGACCAGAATTGGTTAACATGGCAATGAGCCAATTTTGGGGTATTACATTTTGCCCCTCTTTGAATGAATGTGTGAGCAACACATTCAATTCAAATAAAATTAGAAAGAATGATGCAAAGATCAAGAAATGAGATTGGTTTTGAAATTGATGATATAGAGACCAATTAATAAGCTTTTAAAGATTATCTCTAGAATGGAGCTTTATCTTAAGGAATCTAGATAGAAAACCTAGATACCTAGAGTTGATAAGATTGATTCCAAAATTGATGACACAAATAACAATTAATAAGCTTTTAAAGATTATCTCTAGAATAGAGCTTAATCTTAAGGAATCCAAGTTGAACACATAGATACCTAGATTGATAAGCTTTTAAAGATTATCTCCAAAACAAAGCTTAACCTTTAGGGATCTAGATAGAACACCTAGGTACTGAGATTAATAACATAAAGATTGTCAAATGTCATAGAATTATTCCTAGAATGAGACTCAATTGTCAGGAGTCGAGGTTTAGACTATCCCAATACCTGTCCATTGAATAGTGATTGATAGTAAGAGCCTAGAATCATCCCGAGAACGAGGCTTAATTCTTGACAAAAGTTAGGACCATCTCCATAATGAAGCTTAATCCTTAGGAAGAATTGGAATTATCTCTAGGACGAAGCTTAATCCCCTATAGTCTAGATAGAACATCTAAATATTGGTCCATAAAAGATAATAAGATCCAATTATGAGTCGTAGAATCATCCTCAAAAGGATTCTTTATCCTCAGGAGTCAGGGTTTAGACTGTCCCAATACCTGTCCATTGAACTCTGACCAAAATGTTATAAGGTTAACCAACTGATGAAAAGATAGAATAGATGAAAAATGATACTAGATAGAGGGAACCAGATGCCCCTAGTGATGAGGACATAAGTTGGGAACAAGATGCCCCGAGTGATGAAGATTTAGATTGAATTGAAATTTAGTTTCAATGATGTAATCATCTTGCCCCCTTGCGAGTGAAATCAAAAAATGACACACCATAAATATGATATAGAGTGGTATAGTGAGAGATACATAATAAATTCAAGATTCAAGAGAATATAGAAGAGATCAGAATGACCAAAGCAAAATTTGGAGTTAATTCAACATGATTTTGAGATCTAGAAGACCAAGTTTGACCAAAAGTTGACCAAATTTGACCATAGTTGACTTGAGTTGACTTTTTCTAGAATAAATTTTGAAAATTTGAAGGATTTTGAGTTGAAAAGGTTTCAAGAGTCACAAAGTATCAAAAAAAATTTGACTGCACAAGCGTTCGATCGCATTGGTTCCAAAATTTTAAAATATATTTTTTAGCTACTTAAGTGTGTCAGATTTTGAATTTGATCCTGAAAATAGATTCAAAGTAGTCAAATTAGCTAGGGGTGATTTTTGCGCAAATCAAAGCACTTTGAAAAATTAGGTCAAAACCTATATAAGGTCTCAAAGGGTCATTTTCAAATCATTTGTGCATTTTATGTTTAGTGAAGAAGAGAGCTCTAAGGTGAGAATGGTCTTTCTTGTGCATACACATCATTTTGAGCACTCTTGACAACACAGCTAGTCAACAAACTATAAACCACTAGTGAGTGATTGATAATCTGGCCTCACATTTTTTTTTTTCATGCTTTTTAAGGTAGTTTTGTACTATTTTTTGTATTTTTCAATGTGGGTCTATTGGTTCTCGCATGCGGGTCTTGTTCCTCATGTGAACCTAGTCTTTCTTCATGTAAAGATACACTAGATTAGTTTTCCTTTGTGCGAGCTAGTGAGAGTTCTCGCCCACAAGATACCCACCTCCCACGTGAGATGCGTTGGATAGTGGTTATTTTTCACCCAGTGTTTTGTCATTTTTCACGTAAGAACATGCTTTCTTGCATGAAGATGTGAAATCTCACACAAGAAAGCAATTTCTCACACAAAAAACTAGTGTCACCTTCAGCATTTTAAGTTCAATTTTTTGTCATTTCATTGGATTTTTGAGCAGTGATTGACTGCTTTCTTTTTGTTATTGGTCATGTGTGTAGGTTGTCTTCGATGACATCTCATTTAGGTCCCACTACCCACCCTATGGAGCTCTATTGTAGAGTTTGGATGAGGCTGACATGGCACATATTGATAGATTAGGGTTATCATATCTATGTCAGATCCTAACAATGCTAGTGAATCACAAATTGTTAACTACATTGGAGGAGCATTTCCATTTGGAGATGAAAACTTTCCACCTACCCTAGGGAGAGATGACCATCATGCCAGAGGACATCTATTGGATCCAACCCATACCATTCCATGGGTCGTAGGTGGTCTATGACATAGTATCAAGAGCAGGTACAAAGGCACTGTGAGCCATCTTCGAGCAAGAGTTGGTGATAGGGTGAGCCATCACATGGGATGAGCTTGTCCATACATATGGTCTGACACATAGATTGGATTTAGTCTTGTCCGTCTTCATCAGTTGTTTGTTAGTGCTAGTATGGGTTGGACTGTGGTTGGAGTGTGATGTTGCAAAGGATGCTAGATGCTCTTGAGAGATTTGAGTGGGGATAGTGCATGCTCACCCATATGTTCCATGAGTTGCATGAGATCATCTATCATGAGTAGAGGAGTATGGCTACTAGAGTTTATGTCTTATAGATCTGGGTATGGGAGCACCTGCCAATGATGAGGCCCATTTTTGAGAATGCATGAGAGCTTATAGAGTCATACATATGTGGATATAGGGGCCATCTTACCT
This sequence comes from Cupressus sempervirens, assembly GCA_028749045.1. Taxonomy (NCBI): domain Eukaryota; kingdom Viridiplantae; phylum Streptophyta; class Pinopsida; order Cupressales; family Cupressaceae; genus Cupressus; species Cupressus sempervirens. The sequence continues at coordinate 112,404,403 of CM053791.1, read as the reverse complement.
AGATAGGTCTGGGGAAGACTGCGTAATGGAGGGCACATCTTAACGACCTAGTATCCATTGTATGGCAACCCTGGAGAGAGATCGAGGGCTAGGATGACACTCCTTAGGAGCTAAGTCAGATGTTTGCATCATGACCACTACTAGGCTGAGCTACTCATATCATCAAGAGATTTCCCATCACTCATGTATGGCAATAGTATGAGTGGCCATAGGACATCAGTAGGACTATTGCTCATATGCTTGGTTAGCCAAAGATCTAGAGTGGGGTTGGTTGGTGAGGTTAGACCTAGGGAGGTCAATGATTGATGTGCACAACCTAGTTGTGACAAAATGGGACTATCTACTGTATATGCTACTTTAGTATGTTAGAAACACTAAATTAAAACAATAAAAAAGAATTTGCATACTAATTTAACATAACTTCATGAGAGACAAAGTGAAGTCCTCAAATGAGAATATGAGCCATGGATAGGCTCTCTCAATGAGGATGATCACTTGATGTAGAGGTGTGTCTAATAGCTAAGATGGCTTGACTATGTATGTATGCTCAAATGCTCAAATGGGCTTCAATGGAGGATTTTTGATAGATTTTGGTGAATGGATTTGATGTAAAAATGGCTTCTCAAAATGGCATTATGGCTTTACATTCTAGATTGTGTTAAAATGGCTTGGGAGAGGATTCCTTAAATAGGCAAAGGGCTTGAGGGATCAATGGCTAGGATGCAAGAATGGGAGAAAGCTTATGGAAGATTTAGATTGAATGAGAGGAGAGCACATGGATTGTGCTTCCTTACAACCAATCAGAGAGTGACACATGCCATAGGGTCATTGGTTAGAGCAAGAGGGGTTGAGGGGTCAACAAAGGAGGCTCAAAGCTCATAAAGACCTTCATAATGGCTTGTAAAATATATGAATGGGCTTGTAAGAGTCATTTATAGCTTTTTGGGCTTCATAAAGTTTTATGGTTTGGATATTTGTGAGAGAGGTGAGATATTTTGACTTGGGTTGGATTAAGAAAGTCTTAAGCTTGACTTAGGAATGTGCAAATGATTAAGGCTTGGATTAGGCTTGGGTTAAGATTAGATTAGGCTTGTTAGAGATGGGCAAGTGGATGACATTTAATGAGGGTGGGTGAAGGAGGAGATATTTGTTAGTTTTGGCTTGGGTTAGCAAGTCTTAACCCATGTTTAGGGAATGTGACAAGGTTAGGGGGGGATTAGGATTAGGGTCAAAGATTAGGATTAGCATTTAATCAAAATTAAAGAAGGATTAGAAGATTTTGGAAGAGGTTAATCGTCTTAAAGAAATTGGTCAAGTTTTGAGAAAAAAATAAATAAATTATTTATTTTGGGATTTTTGGTCAATTTATTAATTAAATAATTAATAAATAAGGAAATAATATTTAAATAAGATTTAAAAATTTTTGGAAGGGATTCCTTAATTAAATATTTTTAATTAAGATAAAGGGATTTAATGGCATAAAAATAAATAAATAAATTAAATAATTAATTAATTAATAAATGATGATGTCATCAAGGACTTTTTCAAAAAGTAAAAATACTTTATTTTCTAAAGGATTTAGGTGTCTACATTTTGCCCCTCTTTGACATAGTGTTGAGATAACACTATTTCAAAGAAGTTTGAATATAAACGACACGAGGACGATGTTTTAGCAACAAAGTTGCCCTAGTCTTGGATAGGAAGGAGAGACTAGACTATGAGATGCCCCCTCAAGAAGGTGGTGGGGAGAGAAAATGAGGCTCGGTAGCTTCTTGAAAAATACAAGAATTTGAGATAAGTAAGGAGACTCAGATTGGCAAAGAGAAGGGGCTGAATTAGCTCAAATTCTCACTGTGGGAGAATGATAAAGGAGAATTAGATGCACAAGAGGAAGCAAGCTTAAGACTTTAGGGAAGGTGGAGGATGAAGAAGTGGAGTGCTATAAAAAGGAATCCAGGATAGGGAGAAGGATGAGGGGATTATAAAGCTGATGCAATAGGATTTCAAAAAGTCAGATTGGCAGAAGATGGGTTTTGGAGATCCCTAGGACTAGGATTGTGGATCTCCAAAGATGAGGCTTGGTGGATTGATTGGATTGGTGGATCCCTAAGACTAGGATTGTGGATCTCTAAAGCTAAAAGTGAAAATTGATTCAAAGAGATACTGATGCATAAGCTGGGGTAGGAGAGACAGATGCTAGATATGGATGGGGGATAATGGAGATGAAGGGAATCTATTAAAGCTTTTTCAGTAGGGGGATACTTCAAAGAGAAGTACCACCATGTAGTTGAGTACTAGATTTGCTATAGGACTGTTGGTTAATTGCCAAGATTACCAAGAACATCAAGGCCATGCCACCAATCATTCAGAGGATTGATAGACTGACTCGAAACAAACACACAAGGATTGCCCCAGCATCACACATGAAACCTGGAGGAAACAACATGGAACTGACACTGGGTAATGCACAAGCAAAAAAGAAACAAATGAAAGACTTGATCAAAACTATATGCTTAGAGTGCGCCATTTGTAGTAGACCATGATATGGAAGATCATGGCAACAATGAGGAGGGAACAAAAAGATTACTTGGAAAAGATACTTCAAGACCCAAAAGGGAAGATTCCAAATCAAAAGAAAGAAAAAATCTAAAAGAGAACCATTTGCTAATGAGATGGGTAGGACGAGGTACTAACAAACCAAGATCAGACATGAAAAAAGCTATATCCTGCAACGATCTATCGGAGAGCACCTAAGTTGGTGGATTTGGATGAGTGATGCATTGGGCAAGCTGAACTGAGAAGGATAACACTTTGATGACAAGAGATCTAGCTAAAGGATGCATTGGAATAACTAACCAAGATTTGTGTGATGTGTGCAAGATGCTAATCAAGGATGAATTGACATGAAAGCTAGATAGATACAATGGTACTAAGCTAAAGAGGATGTACAAGATGATGGACCAAGACATGTTACAAATATACAAGGTTGTTCATGTTTTGGTTTTTGTGAGATGGAAATGTTTTAGAGTGTGTTGGATGGATAGTTGGATAATTTGATGGTTTTTTTGAAAGCTTAAGGAAAATGGGATTCTTTGTGTGCATGTGATAGGATACAAACTAGAATACAAAATTATTTACAAGCTGGAATATGGTACAAGCTTTGGACAAGATTTGGATATACAAGTTATGATACAAGGGATGATACAAGATTTACAAGCTGGGGTACAAGATTTACAAACTAAGGTACAAGATTTATAAGCTATACAAGAGGTATTTACAAGCTTCATTAGATTTTGGATATTTGGTTGGAACACCAAGGAAACAAGCAGGTGTTTTATGGGATGGTGGGTGAATGGATGAGGGATAGGATAGTGATAGATAATGGATTAGTCTTAGTACACAAGGCACCTAAATTACTAGGTTTTCACCAAGGTACCTATCCAAGGTGCTTGAATTGCTAAGTTTCACCATTGGACGCTTATTTCTCTTTACTATTTTTTTTTATTTTTCAAAAGTTGGGTATACCAAGGATCTTCAAGCATAGAACTTCTTGAGATGAATGATGTTAGTAGGATCATTCAAGAGTTCTCCTTCTGGTGTAGATAGCTGATAGGCTCTGGATCCAAAGGAGGCAGTGACAACATAAGGACCAAGCTAGGTAGGTTTAAACTTGCCTTTCTTTTCTCGATCAGCTTGGACTTTCATATTTTCTTTGAGAACCATGTTACTCAGCTGAAAGTGTCATGAAAGCACCTTCTTGTTAAAATTCCTTTTGAGATGAGTTTGATAGACTGTGAGATGATCATAGGCTTGTTGTCACTTCTCATCTAAGAGATTTAGCTTGGTGAGCCGAGCTACTCTATCTTCTTCATTTGATATTTTCCCTTGCAAAGATATGCACAAGAAGGGAAGTTCAACCTCTATTGGTAGTACTACTTTGGTACCATAGACTAAGGAGTATGGAGTTGTGCTTGTGGATGTACGGAAGGAAGTTCGATAGGCCCATAGGGTTGGATTTATTTGTAGGTGCCAATCACGGCCAGAATCATTGACAACTTTCTTTAAGATTTTGAGGAGGGTTTTGTTAGTTGCCTCTGCCTGGCCATTACCTTGTGGGAAATATGGGCTAGAAAAGCAGTGATGGATGTGGAGGGAAGTGCATAATTCTTCCATGTTGAGATTTTCAAAGTTACCTCCATGGTTGGTGAAGATGGTGGATGGGATGTCGAAGTGGCAAACAATGTGGTACAAGATGAACTTGGAGACCTGAACTCCTATAGCTGAGACTAGGGCGACTGCTTCCACCCATTTAGTGAAATAGTCTGTAGGTGTTATTATCCATTTATATCCATCAGATGAGAGAGGTGTGATATTTACAACTAGATCAAGGCCCCATAAAGAAAAAGGCCAAGGTGGTGCAATAGGCTGTAGATCCTATGCTAGAGCGTACACAAGATTTGTTTGCTACTGACATGGGAGACACTTTTTGACAAAGTCACAGGAGTCTTCTTCAATGGTAGGCCAATAGTAGCCTTCTCTAAGGATTTTTCATGTGAGGACAATACCACTTGTGTGGGAACCACAAAGTCTGGAGTGTACTTCTTTTAATGCCATCGCGGCCTCATTTTCATCTAAACATCGAGAGAGAGTATCATGATAACCCCAACAATATAGGGTATTGGCTATGATAACATAGCGGGATGATTTTTGGATGAGGTTTTGGCATTAGGTACATGTGAGGTGAGGGGAGATGATACCATCTTTAAGGTAAGCGTGAATCTCATGGTACCAAGGGGATTGGGGACCAACCAAGATACAAACATGGTTTGAGTCATCATTTTCATAGGTAGGTGTGAGGAGCTGCTCAACTAAAAACTCATACTGCGTAACTACTTGGGGAATTTCCAAGAGCAAGCCGATAGTAGCCATAGCATCTGTTGCTTTATTCTGCATTCAAGGCACTTGTGTAAATTGAAGCTTTTTAAAATGCTGGGTTAGCTGATCAACTAGCTCTTTGTAGGGTAATAGCTTTTCATCTTTGGTTTGATATTCATTTAGGGCTTGCTTGATGATGAGCTAAGAATTGCCAAAGATTTGTAACTCAATGATGTTCCATTCTACAGCTATCTTTAATCCTGCTATGAAAGCCTCATATTCAGCTATATTGTTGGTGTAGGAAATTGTAGCTTGAAGGCTTTTGGAATATAATCTCCTTGAGGTGTGACCAACAATATTCCTGCCCCTGATCCATGAGATGTATATGAGCCATCAAAATAAAGTTTCCATGAGGGTTGTTCTTCAATTAGACATATATGCTCATCTAGAAATTCTGTGATCAAAGGATATCTATCTACTCGAGGCACATCAGCTAGGTGATCAGCTATAGCTTTCCCTTTGATTACCTTTCTATCCACATACTGGATGTCAAATTTGCTAAGGATCATAACCCATTTGGCCAAATGGCTTGTAAGTGCTATTCTAGAGAGCATATACTTGAGAGGGTCGATCTGTGAGACTAGTTGGATGGTATGACTTAGCATGTAGTGGTGAAGCTTTTGAGTTGAGAAAACAACTACCAAAAAAGCTTTTTCCATAGGAGTATAATTGAGTTCATAACCAACTAGGGTTCTACTAATGTAGTAGATGGTTCTTTCTCTGTCGTAGTCATCGAGCTGTGCTAGAAGTGCCCCTAGAGCAGTAGGTGTTGCCAATATGTACAAGATCAAGGGATGACCAGGAACTAGTGGAACCAAGATAGGGAGATTGATGAGATACTTCTTGAGATGATTGAAGCTGCATTGACATAAAGGATCCCAGTTGAAGTTTTCATCCTTCTTCAGTAAGTGTGCAAATGACGTACACTTAGCTACAAGCTGGCAGATGAAGCATTGAACAGATTGAAGCTTTCCTTGAAGAGTGTGAAGCTATCGCAGCGTCTGAGGAGAAGGCATGTCTAAGATAGCTTTGACCTTCTTAGGGTTGATCTCTATACCTTGTTTAGAAACTATAAAGCCTAGAAGCTTGCTAGATGTGACCCCAAAGACACATTTCCTTGGATTCAGCATGAGATGATATTTGGCTAACCTATCAAAGACTTTCTCCAGGTCAACAAGATGATCCATGAAGGTGTGAGATTTAACCAAGATATCATCCACATAATCATCCAAAATGCTATGGATAAGATCATGGAAAATGGTTGTAATAGCTCTTTGATAGGTAGCCCCAGCATTCTTTAGGCCAAAAGGCATCATGTTGTAGCAAAAGGTTCCCCGATGAGTATTGAATGCTGTCTTATGCTGATCCTCTTCTGCAATCTTGATTTGATTATACCCAAAAAATCCATCCATGAGGGACAAAATTTCATGTCTAGCTGTAAGGTCTATAATCATATCTATGTTGGGTAAGGGAAAATCATGTTTTAGACAAGCTTTGTTAAGATCTCTGAAATCAATGAAGATTTTGATGTCACTGAAAGGCTTAGTGACAGGGACCATGTTGGAGATCCACTCTAAGTAGTTGATAGGTTGGATAACCTTAGCAGCTAAAATTCTTTCTAATTCAACTTTGACTAGTAATGCCACCTTGGGGTGCATTTTTCTAAGGTTTTGTTTGACGGGCTTGATCTTTGGATCGACTGCAAGATGATGAACTACAAGCTTTGGATCCAGTCCTGGCATGTCCTAATATGACCATGCAAATTGGCCAATGTTCTCTCTTAAGACCTCAAAGAGGAGATCAACTTGGTCTTTCGATAGGGATGCAACAATGTGAACAAGTCTGGGGATCTCTAAAGAACCGATGTTGACTTCTCTAGTATCCTCAATTAGAATAGAAGATGCCTCTGGTCGATTATCTTGAGGAAGCAATGCTAAATTGTCATGTTCTGCTTGTGCCTCTAGATTTTCTCACTAAGGGGTTCTCTTCACTGCTTTAGCTAGTCTCAGATTTTCCTTAGTTCCAGTTTTGGGTGTATCAGAACTAGGTTGGGGATTTTCTCCAAAATACCCCTTGGGATCTAGCTTATAGATATAGGCAAAATCTAGCTTTGTTTTCTTGTGAGGAGTTTCATCTCCCATGAATCTCAGAAGTGCTTCCTCTAATGTGAACTCATCAATGTGTATGATGCTTGGTTGGTCCCAATCTATGAGTTGTGGATGGGCGAGTGGTAGGTCAATGAAATGGATGGATAGTTCTTGGAGAATAGAGTCTCTGAGGAAGATTTGGTCTGGGATATCATCATAGGCTCTCTTTTCAATTTCCTTAGGAATGTCTTCAATTTTGAAAAGGTCACAGTGAATGTTCAAAAAAGCGTGACCATCTGTATTGGTGCCACCAGTTGCGGGTATGCCAAAGCCAAGACCTAACTTCAATTCCCACTTGTGTGCATTGATGGGGCATTGCATGCCTCTTTCTTTTGGTCCTAGAACACCACCTTGATAGTTCCATTTGTCAGTGATGAGCTTATGTTCTTGGGGATACTTCTGGTTGAAGTGATCAAGGCATGCTTGATTTCTTGGAGGTGCATCCTTATGTAACCAATTGTTGATATCTGGAGTGAGCTCCTCATGAAGAGAGATTTTTGAGGATACAAAGGTTGTTGGGGAAAACTGTTTGTATCAAGGAGGTGGAATCTCCTTAGCTTTGTGATATGTCAGTCATCCATGGGCATGTGGATCAATTGGAGTGCCCCGACAAAAAATGCGTTTGACAGACTATACTCTCCATAGCATTTGTTATTGATCTTCACTGTAGACAGGGTGGAGGCAAGGATGGTTTCTGGGTCATTACAAGTGTGGGATGAGCTGGCGATGGCTGTGCCGATATCAATTCTAGGGCAATGGTTTGTATATGAAGCTTCAACTACATTGCAGTAAGCAAAGGGTTCTAGATCAGCATGGATGGTTACCTTAGTGCCCTGATGCAAAAATTTGATGCACTGATGGTAAGTGGATGGAACATCTTTCATGGAATGAATCCATGGGTGACCACGGAGGATGTTAAATGGTAGGTTTAGATCAATAACATGGCAGAGTGTTTCTTGGATGACTGGCCCAACCTTGATTGGCAGCAAAATAGTTCCTTCTCTGGTTCTTTCGAAGTTGTCATAAGCTTTGATGGTGATAACCTCACTGATGATATCTGCCTCAGTATACCCAGCTTATTTTATGAATTTTAGGGTGCAAATATTCAAGGCTGATTCATTATCTATCATTACTCTTGTTACAACAAAATTGGATACCATGATGGCTATGTAAAGCGGAAGGGTGTGATCTGGCTCGACCATGAGTATGTCAGTGGGTTTGAATGATAGGGCACATGAGGAGGATAGGTGTCCAATGAGATTATGAAAATTAGTAGTGTTGATATCTAAAGGGACATGGGATTCTATGAGAGCACTCTCAAGGATGTTTTTGTAGACAGGACTAGTGTGGAGAAGGTCTAAAATGGAGATTTGGGTTGGCATGTTCCCGAGGTGTTCCAATATATTGTATTGGCTTTTGGATGGAGCTGATGATATTGTTGGGGTTGATAGTGCTGATGGGATTGATGGGGCTGCGATGTTCAATCGTGCTCTTCTGGTGGTGACTGCACACTCATTGTTTGGGCCTTGGATATTGATAACATTGACAAAAGGCTCCTTTTCAGATATACAACCGATGAGGCTACCATAGTCTATGTAGGATGAAGTGTGGTCATTGTTCTTCCCATGCTATTGGTTTGGCTAGCAGTTGTTGGTGTTGTTGTTGTTGGTTTGGATAGGTGCTTTTCCAAGATTTTGGTTGTTGTGAGGAGGAAAAGAATTTTTATAGATTTGCAAGCCTACATTGGGAGAGGTTTGTGCTCTAACTATTATTTCTTTTCGATCAATGAGGTCCTGCACATAATCTTTCAGCTTCATGCATCTGAGGGTGGTGTGCCCTTTCACCCTATGAGACTTGCAATACTCATTGTCTCTATACCATGCAGCTTTGGATTGGCCTGGGTCAATTTTTTGGGTAGGAGGAAATTTGATGAGGTTTTCCTTGACTGATTTCTCAAAAATGACATCCAATGGCTCACCAAGGGGTGTATAGCTTCGAGGTGCAGGTTAGAACTTGGGCTTTGGTCCTGCAGCTACATTGATGGCATTAGCTTGATTGTTAGACCCTTGAAAGTTGGGCTTTGGATTGTGGCTTTGAAAGCTTTGTTGATTCTGCTACTGGTTGTTGATAGCTTGTTGATTGTTTGGTTGATAAGGTGGGTTGGATTGATTTTTGGAAGGACCAACAATATTCACATGTCTGGTGTCAGTGACCCCATCAGTTGCAACGTGCTTGTTTTTGTTCCAATACCTAGACTTTTCATTTGAATGTGTTTGATTTTGGTTGGCTTCTTTGTAAATCTTGACCACACCATCTTTAATGAGTCCTTGCTCAAGGATCATTCCTTTCTCTTTGATATCATTGTAGGTCTGCAAATAGTTCATGGTCATGTGGTGAGCCAAGCTAGTATGGGCATTATCAATAAACATTTTCACCAAATGGCGCTCTAGCAAGGTGCAAGATATGTGGGTGGTAAGGGTTTTCCATATTTGTAGATATTTGGGAAGGCTTTCTCCAACTTTTTGCTTAGTGTGGACAAGATCAACTACTGATAGTTTTGTTTTGACAAGATGGGCATATTGGGCTACAAATGCCTTAGAACATTTAGCAAAGTTTTTAATTGTGCCATATGAGACTCTATAAAACCATTCAAGAGCTGGTTCGGCCAAGCTTTTGGGAAAGAGGTGCAAGAGGAAGACATCACCATATGCCACTTCTTGGAAATGCATGCAAAATTCTTTGATATGTGTGACAGGGTCTCTTTTTCCTTTGAATTTTTCAAACTTGGGTATCTCAAAGTGTTTGGGAAATGGTGTCCTGGTAATGGCTCTATCAAATGGGTAAGGACACACATTCTCAAACTTGAAGATTTTTGGATCATTTCCCTCCTAGATGTTCTTCAAAGCTGTCTTCATGGCTTCCCATTTTGAATTAATGGGTGATGGCTAGGGTGCCCCCAATGTAGAAGTGCCCTAAGGTAGGTATGTGCTAGATGGGGCAATGGACTATGGATGGCTTTGAGGTATGGGCTAGTAGGGATTGTACATGGCTTGGGCAACTGAATGGTGGATGATGGGTTGCTGAGGTGGAGGTGACACATATTGATGCATGTGTTGTGAGGCTTGCTGTTGATATTGGATTTGAGGTTGGGATTGAGGAACATAAACTGGCTATGGGATAAATGGATTACTTTGTGGAGGTAAGGTATAAGATGGTTGTGAAGCTTGGGGAAAGGATCGGGGAGCTTGTGGAACTTGACTTTGGATTTGAGGAGTTTGACCAATATATGTGGGTTGTACCCCCATTTGGGAAGGTATCTGCATGTCAAAAGAGGCCAAGTAATTGGTGGTTGGTGGTGGTGGATTTCCTCCTAGAAGTGGCAAAGAAAAATAGTTAGTAATAGGAGGTAATGGATTAGTTGGTGGTGGAGGTGGTGGAAATTGAAAGCTTGGAAATGGAACTGGTGGGCTGTGATAGCTTGGTCACTGGATTTGAAAGCTTGGTAGAGTGGTGGCAGGAGCTTGGGTTACTTGAGAGCTTGGCAAAACATTGGTAGTAGCTTTTGGGGTTTGATAGCTTTTTAGAGTGAGGGCAGTAGCTTGTGGATTTGTGGTTGATGGCACTGAGCTCCAAGGACCTAGTGGAAATGATGGAATTGTGCTATGAGTTGAGGTAAAAAAGTTGGGTGTGATGAAATTTTGATTACTTGGCCCCATGGGTGGCATCTCAATTTTATATTACTGAGGTTGGCCAAAGATGCTAGCACTGATTTGGGAGATGGGTGGATTTGGAAGGCTGGGTTGGAGAGCAGTAGCAACAATAGTGAAGGGAGTGAATGATGAGGTGTTTTGGGTGAAGGGGGTTTGGGATGGAGTGGTATGGACCAATGGTGGAGTGGTGGTGGCTGGATTGGCTTGCGAAAGGGAGATTTCAACTTGAGTGGAGGCTGGTATGTTTGGGTTTGTTGGATCATAAGGATTGGCTTGAGGCTCTTCTTTTGGCACATATTGAGGATAATCTAAATCATAAGAGCCTACTAGGAGTGGTAGTTGTCCAAACAACGGGTGAGATGGATTTGATAAGGGAGGAGGTCTTCCAAAGTTGAAGGCTCCTATATTGTCCCTTCGAAAGTTAGCCATGATTGTTTCTTTGTTCTTGTCTATAATGGCATTCACAATTACTACATTTCCTGGTTGGTTCATGAAAGCTTCAATGTCATTAGGTGATGGTATAGTGTTATCTGGGCTAAAGGATGGTTGAGTGCTCAAGGGGAGCAATGTTGTTTGATCTAAATGATAGGGTTCCATTGTTTCTTTCTTCTTCTTGGCTAAGTGAGTGACAAGTGGCATGAAAATGTTCCTAGGGATTAGATGCAATAATGTTGATGGATGCAAAGAGGGAAGGCTTTTCTATGCAAATGATTTCGTAGGTTGGGGCAGAGCTATATGAAAAACCTAAGGAGGATTGGGTTGGAGATTCTAACTTCAAGGATATGTTGCCAAAGCATGAAAGGTCTTCTTTCCTATGTGCAAGCTTGGTGGTGATTGTGTCAACTTTAAGGATAGATTGATGATCCTTTAGGAAAAACACAAGATTGACCACTTGTGGATCCCAACCTTTGGCTCAAGGTGATGAGGGATAACAAGTGACAAAGCTAGATTACCCTAGACAAAGCTCTATCAGAGGGATAACCTCAGTGAGGCTGGTGGATTTGCAAAATGGTAGGAATGGAAAACCTTTCGCAAGGTGACAACAATTTTGAAGGCTTGGATGTGAAAATTAGGCTTTTTGGGATGCTAGCTAGGTTTGAGGGGATTGGTTTGATTCTAAGGCAAAGACCTAGATGAGATGGATGAGCTAAAATGATTTAAAGGGATAACCTAGAATGGTTGGCTTTCCTACAAAGATGACTATAAAGTGAAACTTATACAAGAAGATGTGGAAAAACAAGAGGGCCTAATCATAGAAATCATGCCTAGTTGGTAAGACATAAGTAGGGTTAACTCCTGGATGCTTGCTAAATCTGATAGTGTGTTCTAACCAGGCATCCTGATAGGTTTTGTCCATCGCTTTGTCTTCTGCTTTGTGGAGTTTGGAAATTTGAGGGCTTGGTGTTACTTCCTTTCTCTTGGCTAAAATTTCTTGGTATGCCTGAGAGGGCTTGAGTTTGGCTTTGTGAAACTTCTATTTGGGTTTGGGTTGTTTTGACATAAATTCTTGAATCTGCTTGGCTTTGAGAGATCTTCGTTGTTTTGCTTCAACGTGTTCAACTTTTGAAACAGGTAGTGACTATGCTAAGTGTACCCTAAGCTAGGATTGACCAAGTTTGGCAAATATTCATTCAACAAATAAAAGATCAAGCAATAGATAGGAACAACCAAATAGAAGTTTTTGATTCTCAGAATGTGATACGTGTGCCAAGGAGTGTGTATATTCTACAAATGTTTTGATCAGTCACTTAAAACACATTAACATCCTAGATGGTTGTCTACAAGGCTGACAATTGGTTTAGCTAGGGAGTCCTCGATATACCCAAGGTACATGAAGCCCAAATCTGAAGATGAAACCAAAACAATGTCACACAGCCGAGAGGAGCAGTAACCCACTTCTCATCTTTCACTTCTCAAGGGTATAAAGTTCCTTGAGGCTTAGCTCGAGTGACAAAATTTTGATCCCAAGAGAGGTGTCTTTGGATTCACCTCCCGATCTCTATACTCTGTCAGAACACTGGAGTTGAGGTCATCCCAAGGGGTGATGAAATCCCCAAGCAGGCCTCCTAAAAGCTAAGACAAGATTTTGGATCCTAATCTTATGCACCCAAGATGGCCTCGAAAGATGACAAGGGGAGAGAAGACTTGGATGATCTTGGGCTAAAAGACAGAGTTCTTTTCCAACTGACGCTTTAAGTTTTTTGATCTAGACCTTTTGAAAATACATGTGATTTAAGATGCAAAGGTTCAATTCCAATTTGAAATGCATCAACAAAAGAGAAGTGATCGAAGAATGAATACACCAAGAAGATTTAGGGTCAACAAAAAGTAAACTCATGCGCCCGGAGGCCCTCCACGTCAAGTATCGATTGATTTTTTTTTAAGGCATTCAAGATTGAGTGTGATTTTTTTTTAAGCCCAAAACAAAGATGTGTGTAAAGCTCAATTTCAAGCATGTGCTCGAAGGCCCTCCACGTCAAGATTTGTTAAATTTTTACGCCCAAATGAAGTGTTAGCGAGACTAATGTGAATTCAAGAAATTTTCTATCTTAAAAAATCTAATAAAAACTCAAGTGAGTAGAATTTGATTTTTGTGGAGCACTTAACACCTTCTTAGGTAGACCCATCCCCATATATGGTGCTGATATTGTAACCAATGGTTAGAATGATGGGTGATTAAAGAGGGTGAGTCCAACAAAAAATTTGAAAGTTTCTAAAATGTAGATTCTTTTTATGCCCCAAAAGATGAAGTGTGAGATATTGTAATGATTAATTGACCTTTTACATTCAAGATTGGATTTTTTTGTTTTAATCATGCATTCATAAAGAAAGAAAAAAACTTGATTTTAATCCATGGCACTCAAGAGTGATTTTTGTAACATGCATTCAAAGACAAGTGATTAAACATTCAAGTTTTTCCCTTTGAGCATTCAAGATTGAGATTTTGCATGTTGTTTTAAGAACTTTGAAGTGCTTTGTTTTAACCTTAGATCATTCAAGATTTTTTTGGACTCAAAAGTGAAAATGACTCTTTGGACTTTGGTTTTCATTCAAAATTTTGTGTTCTAGTTTGCATGTTTTAAGCCCAAAAATGATATTCCTAGATTGTTTTGATGCATGAAAAACCTAAGAAACATTCAAGATTTTGCAACAAGACATTTATTTGGAACAAATAAAAAAGCTTTTTAGGACAATTTTGGCAATCATTTAGGACTCTTAGTTTCCATGAGATGTTTAAAAGAACTTTAAAATATTTTGAAATGGAAACTTGAAGTTCCTTTTAAATTCCCAAAAATGAAGTGTTCCTAACTTTGCATGAATGCATCTAAAACCTTGATGTTGCAAGGATGCAAATGATTAGATTGGTTTACTTTCACTTGTTAAAAGATTTTATTTTTTTTTGTAAATTTTTAGTTTTTAATGGATTTAAGTATGATTTGGGGGTTCATTTTAAGCACTTAAAAAAAAAAGTGTATGATATTGCTTCCTTAAAAAAAAAAAAGGCCAAGATCTCTCAAGAAGAAGAAGAAGAAGAAGTAGACGGAATAGAAGAAGAATATAGACAAGAAAAGGAAGAAGAATTCCAAGTGCTTCGTCCACCTATAAGCTTGGAAAATTTGCAAACACTATGAGATATACTATGAGTTCCTTTGTCGTCTTCATGCTCATCTGGATCTACAAAACCAATTTATACAATCCTACCAATCACAAAAGCAAGAAAAATTAGCCAAAATCAGCAAATGACATACAAAACTTGAGTAAAAAAGAAAATTAAGATGACCCATGCGGAGTCCCAACGGACGTGCCAAAATGTATATGCTACTTTAGTATGTTAGAAACACAAAATTAAAACGATCAAAAAGAATTTGCATACTAATTTAACATAACTTCATGAGAGACAAAGTGAAGTCCTCAAATGAAAATATGAGCCATGGATAGGCTCTCTCAATGAGGATGATCACTTGATGTAGAGGTGTGTCTAATAGCTAAGATGGCTTGACTATGTATGTATGCTCAAATGCTCAAATGGGCTTCAATGGAGAATTTTTGATAGATTTTGGTGAATGGATTTGATGTAAAAATGGCTTCTCAAAATGGCATTATGGCTTTACTTTCTAAATTCTGTTAAAATGTCTTGGGAGAGGATTCCTTAAATAGGAAAAGGGCTTTAGGGATCAAGGGCTAGGATGCAAGGATGGGAGAAAGCTTATGGAAGGTTTAGATTGAATGAGAGGAGAGCACATAGGTTGTGCTTCTTTACAACCAATTAGGGAGTGACACATGTCATAGGGTCATTGGTTAGAGCAAGAGGGGTTGAGGGGTCAACAAAGGAGGCTCAAAGCTCATAAATACCTTCATAATGGCTTGTAAGAGCAATGAATGGGCTTGTAAGAGTCATTTATGGCTTTGTGCGCTTCATAAAGTTTTCTGGTTGGGATATTTGTGAGAGAGTTGAGATATTTTGACTTGGGTTAGATTAAGAAAGTCTTAAGCTTGACTTAGGAATGTGCAAATGATTAAGGCTTGGATTAGGCTTGGGTTAAGATTAGATTAGGCTTGTTAGAGATGGGCAAGTGGATGACATTTAATGAGGGTGGGTGAAGGACGAGATATTTGTTGGCTTTGGCTTGGGTTAGCAAGTCTTAAACCATGTTTAGGGAATGTGACAAGGTTAGGGGGGATTAGGATTAGGGTCAAAGATAAGGATTGACATCTTCTAGAAGAGTCTAGGCTTTGGATGAGGATGAAGACTTTCTAGAAGAGTCTAGAACTTCCTAGGATGAGGATAAATAAGGTTTTTAGGAAATAAATAAAGTTTTATTTATTTCAAGGGTTTGGGTTGGGGAGATGTTTATTAAAATATTTTTAATAAACATGAAGATTAATATTTAATCTTAATTAAATATTTTTAGTTGGGATTAGGGGTAGGAAATGATGGGATTAGCATTTAATCAAAATTAAAGAAGGATTAGAAAATTTTGGAAGAGGTTAGTGGTCTTAAGGAAATTGGCCAAGTTTTGGGCAAAAAATAAATAAATTATTTATTTTGGAATTTTTGGTCAATATATTAATTAAATAATTAATAAATAAGGAAATAATATTTAAATAAGATTTAAACATTTTTGGGAGGGATTCCTTAATTAAATATTTTTAATTAAGATAAAGGGATTTAATGGCATAAAAATAAATAAATAAATAATTAATAAATGACGATGTAAATCAAAGACTTTTTTAGAAAATAAAAATACTTTATTTTCTAAAGGATTTAGGTGTCTACATCTACCAGTTGTAGCAAATGCTAGGATGATGCCTACCTATCAATTGTATTTTTTTAGCCATCCCTTCCCACAGTTCATAGACCCATTAGGCATGGTATTTCCTAAGCCATAAATACCTCAGTAGGTACCATTATAGGGACCAACACAATAGCTAGCACAACAGCCACCATAGGAACTAGCAAAGTAGGTGAGACACCAAGTGAGGTAGGTGCAGATCCCCCTTGATGAATGGGGTTAGATCTAGGTGCTAGTGGTAGTGGGATGGAGCAAGGTCAATGACAGAGATTGCACATGGAGGAGCAAGCATTGACTGAGTAGTAGGCCGAGTAATTAGATGAGGAGATGTAGGACCAACCTACTGTTGGGCCCCAAGATGCACTAAGGAGGACTAGAGAGTGGATTTGATAGGCTTCCTGATAGCTAGGGGAGTTGCAGATATAGGTGGTTGTATGAGACATGAGGATAGCCGAGCGGGATTACAAGATCCTTAGACTACATGAGTAGGTACATGGTATTGACTCCTGATTTAATAGTTTTGAAAATAACCAAGAAATTAGAATAATGCATCTAAGGCTAGAAAAATCCTATGATAGATACACTCGACTATAGTCTTGGGCCAACTATAAGGCATAAATCCTTCTTCACTTCAGACTATATAAGGCCTAGGTGGGTTAACCTTGAGGTTCTGATGTATGGTACCAATGCAATTTAAACATAAATCTAAACCTATTTACTGCAGATGAAAACCTTTTAATCCCCTAATAACTCATGCAATAACATAGATCTATAGTAGCTAAATGCAAATCTCTGAATCTCACAAGTTGAGTGAGGGCATCCTTTTCAGCTCTTCAACATGAAAGGGAAAAACATTTGATTAATAATGTTGAATTCAACAAAACCCCTAATATGTAGTAGTAAGAACTAATGATCCTATAGCTAAATAGTGCCTAATCCATTGGGGTATTCTATGAATCAAATACATACATATGGGTACCTGAGGCATATTCATATATTTAGATATTTGATCTATCCATTCACCTTGTAAATAGACATCTATGTTCAATCTAAATCTCATTCTTACCTGACATCCTCATCAATAAACTTGCAACCCTGTAGATTTCCCTGAAGCATTTACATAACCCCTTGAGTTATAAGCAAAAATAAAACAACATACAATCTTAAGGGACTACAACTATGACCTAGGCTCTTTCTTCAAAGATCGTAAAAAATTGAAAATTCACTAAGAAAGGAAACAAGATCTAAAATGAAAACTCAAACACTTGCTATTCTTTGTATTGATTTCCTTGAAATAATACATTCATATGCTTGAATTTAAAACAAAGAAAAACATAATCAATCTGAACTATCTATATTTATCTTCCTACTGCTATTCATACAAGAGAAATTGCTAAAGGAAATGTGGTGTCATAGTATGGGAACACATCAAATCTAGAATGAAAACCTTGTATCATAGTAGTGAGCGGTTTTTCTCCAAAAATAGGAACCAACACAATAAGAAAGAAAGAGAATGATATAGTGGAAGGAATTCCTAGATCTTCTCTATGTTTGACATCTATCCACTTGAAAAACCTCCTTAAGAAGTGGAAAGAATCTCTCAAATATATCTCTATAACTGGCGAATCAAATACTTAACTATTTTGGCTCTCAAAAGTATAAAGTATCTCAAAAACTTGATGGAAAAATAACTACTTTTGATGCTAGATCTCAAAACAAGGCAAAGCCAAAAATTAGTTAAAAGGCCTTGAGAATGCAATACAATATTTTCAAAGTCATTTTTTCCACATTCAAGCATCAAAAATTCTTCAAATCTTCCCTTTAACCAATTTTGATGATCAATGATGAAATTTTCCTATTCTACTAGGAATGTCTTGGAAATCACAAAGTTGCTTATAACTCAAACTGGTGAATAGCTGTGCAAAAATTGACTCGTTAGAAAGGTTGTCTCTTCTCGATTCCCATGGTATATTGGAGTTCCCATTTTGGTGAAAAAATCCCCCTGTTATGCCCCTTTGAAGTTCAGGCTCCAACTCTATGGCCAAAGCAACAAAATTGAAAAATATTAATTTTTTCTATAGTTCAAACTATAGACAATTCATTATTTAAAATCAAATATTTCAAATTCTCAACTGAACACCTCAGAACTGAAAATATATTATTAAAAAATAAATCTTTATATCTCCCCTGACATTTCAGGTAACACCACATGTTAGCCTTTGATTTTCCAACGAACTCAGGCAGGCCCCCTCGTACACTTGCCAATTTTGTGAATTTTCTGGCAAGTCGCCATGTCACTTGCTAGAAAATCCTCCATTTTCTAGTGGCAACATGGCGATCACTAGATTCCAGCCACTTTTTGGCAACATTACCTTTGATCACTACTTCCTTATCAGTGCCACATCACTACACCACCTAAGAAGTTGCTATGTTGCTTTGCTAACCACCATGCATCTTTCCTTTAGCGATGTAGCAACATTCATTAGATTTTCCATGTGGCATGATCTCCTTCCTTGGATTCCATGTCAGCATCTTGAAGGTCATGCACATTCAACATTAATAACTTGGTCACCTCCGTCTATCCAGTCAGACCCACCATACAACACAGTGGCCTTCGAAAAGGCATCTGTTTAAGACACAAAGGATATTGTGATGAAAGGCTTTTAAGGATTATAATATTCCAAATCCTACCCAATGTGGGATATATGTTCATAGTTTTTCTACCTTGTGGCTTCAATCTCTCTAACAACATTCAATCTTATCATGCATGGGCTTCTTCAAACACTTAGCGTGTCCTCCCATTGTGGAGTTCTTTGTCTCCATCCATGGCTTCTACAGATTCTCCATTGGCTCCTCCTTTTAGCAACGTCTCCCCTTCTTTGACTGGGGCAATGCCGCTCCACATGGGATGCTCCATTTTATTGACTGGAGCCCCTCAAACTTGCTACAATCTCTCCTTGCATACTGTGGCTTTTGCCTTCTTATGTATGGAGACCCCTATTTCAAAGTCCAACATGGGTTCCTTTCTTCAAATGGCTTCTACTCTGCTTGATGGCTCCCTTTCTGCTTTTAAATAACTCCAAAAATTGGAAAAGATTGTTCCATTGGTGTGGAGACCCAATGAATCCAAATGAAGAATAATAGAACCAATATCATCTTTCCTTGTTCAAGCTCCTATCGTGGGCATCTTGTTTTCAACATACTTTTCTTATACATGGTTTCTCTATTTGTACATGCCTTCTTCTATACATGGAAGCTCCCTTCCCCTGTGCTAGACTTCACTTTGATGCGGGTTCCTCTATTCATTGTGGAGTGTCTTTCTCTATTGTTTATGCCACTTCCATTTGTCCTTTGGCCTAAGATTCTTTTACAATGGCTTTCTCTCTTTCAAGGTGTTGATTGTTCTTTTAAAATGCACAAATCTCCTTTTTTTGATGTGTGGGCTCTTCTACTATTGAAGATTTTCTCATAAAGTAGACCCCATGGTTTCTCTCTTATGCATGGAGATCTTCTTCCACATTTTAGCTGGTAGTTTTCATGCCATGGTGTACTTCTCTCATGTGGACTCCTCTAGTAATGAATTACTCCTAATTTGCAAGCCTTCAACCCTTGTTCAAAATATTTTTCTACTATTGGTATTAGGGTTCCTCTCAATTATTTATTGTGAGCTAGAACTCCTTTGTTCTTAGTGATCAAAAAGTTATTTTATGCATCAATCAAGGCTTCTAGTTTGGATGTTCTATCCAACCCTGGCAACACCAATCTTGATAAATATGCAATTCAAAAATTTTCAGGCCATTTTTTTCTACATTTGGGTTTGACTAGAATGAGATAAATTTTCTACTTTGTAGTTAGTACATGTTAAGGGAATAAGCATTAATAGTTCTTTCAATGAAAGATAAGATTTTCGATTAATGAAATGTCTGATTTACTCTAAAGCATGAGGATAGGGTACATAATGGCAATCAGATAATTTTATACTTCTCGAAATAAGGCATCTATAGGCAGTGTTACATATAGCCATAACCAATATTTTCCCACTTGAACAGTGCAATTGAACCAATGCGTGGGGTTCCCTTGAACACAGGACAAACACATACACACACTGCTACAATAGCTAGCATGGTAAGCATATAAGGCTAATATAAGACTCCTTGACTACCAACTACCCTTCTTAGTTTCTTGTTGGAAAGACTCACACACTAAGCATAGGTTTGTGGAGGCTTTTGTTGTGATGATATTGAAAGTGTCTCTGATGGGAAAGTGACAATAGTTGCTTCTGCTGCAAACTCCTTCTTAGGTGTTTCTAAGTTGGCAACTATAATTGACACCTAAGAATTCCTCCTATCTAACAATTTTCTTTCACCTAATTTATTATATGAGTGACTATTTCTCATTAAGGAATATGCATAAGGGGTCTAGCCACTTGCATCCAAGGCCATACTCCACAATTGCAAACAAAAATTCTGTGGATCACTTGTCAATGCATCTACTAGGAACTCATAGTTCTGCATGCTAGTTGCCAAATGCAATGGTGTAAGGTCACTTGCACCAGCTAACTTTGGATGGAAAATATACTCAAAAGATGACCTTTTTTTACATCCGATCCCCATGTGATTCCTTTATAGAACAATATCACTTTAAAAACTCAAGGTATTTTTAGGATCCCGAGACATTTCATCAATCTGAAAGTAGTCAGTCAAACCCCAAAAATGGGTTTGACTAAATTTTTTTTCATTTTCAAATAGCTAAACTTTTAAAATGATCCATTGAAATCTTCAAGCTAACTAAAATCAGAATCAAACATTGAATTATCCTTAAAAACTCATTTTTTGCCCTTTACTACTAACTGTCATTTTGGTGCCAAAAGGTCCTTTGACTGGCCTTAAAAATAGATCCAAATAGATAATTGGGATCTAAAATTAACAATACTTAATCTCTGTCCTACACACTTTTACCCTGTTGAATCTCATCTCATGATGAATTCCCAATCAAAAGATATTCACTGTCAAATTTGCCCTCTCAAAATTGCCTACAAGAAAACATGTCAGAAAATAATAAATTGCATTTGGATTTGGCTTTGAAATCTAGGCAAACTAACACTTGGGAAGAAAAAAATTGGGATGTTGGTTCACTGTCATGAGGAGAGTATAAATCTATGATTTGGGCTCATAACAAATAACTAGATGCAAATGGCAAGTGGTTAAAGTGGGCTACTCAAATTTTGCAAATTGAGACAATTACAAAAAAACATTTTTTGCAAATGGAATGGACCTGGAAAAGTGTGCAAACAGATTCATCAAGATTTGAAAATTGGTACACTTAAAGTATTTTCAGAGTTCAATACAATGGTACAATCTATTTGATCTCATCTGTCATAGATTTCAGGATATGACATCACGAACATGGGTACTAACAAATCTTCACTTCTTGACACCAATAAAAGTTAGATATTGCATTGGAATCACATTTGAAATTTGAATAAACGGGTTCATCATAAGCTCAAAATTGAAACATAGCAAGTATCTAACCTCTAGAATGTAACATAAAAGGAAATTTTAAATTTTGGTCAACTGGCTCAAAATTATAACAAGTCAAACAGGGCTTCCAAGAATTTAGAATAAATTTCATCAACATGACAATAATAAATGACCGAGTTTGAGGGATTCAAAACCTAGTCAAACAGATTTGAAATTACTTGAAATATGAAACATAGGCTCTCTGGTATGGACACTAAGCACTCCCAAAGCAGCAAGTCATGAAACATTACTGGGTGTGAGATATTCACATGCAAACATAGCCTCTTGTCACTGTTTGACACTTCGATGAAAATGCAAAATTGACAATTTGCTCAAAACATGACTTCACAAAATGACTCAGAATGACAATTTATCTTCATGAAACATATAGGCATATTGAATACAAGGTGATAGAAGCATTAAATAACTCTTGGGGCTCAAAAGTATAGCTGGTTACATAGGCATCAAAAAGCATTTATAGGGCTTGATCACTCAATGGTACCCAAAATCGGGGCTATAATTTTGAGCGCCGACACAGGCAATTGAGTAGACAACAAAGCTACTACAGGATGAGTTCCTATTACAGGTGGCCTAATTGGCCTATTTTTTTGTAGATTACTCCATAGTGGTTCTAGATGAGGCTCAGCAAGTTCCCAGATTCTCACAGTATGCTTGAGATTCAGGAGGTGCACGCCCACTAGCCATGCCAGATATGCCACTGCCTCCTCTGCCATCTCCTCCTCTAGGAGGTGAGGGTGTTGGGGAGAGCTAGACTTGATTTTTATCTCTGATTTTTTGATCTAGATATGTATTGATTGGTGTGCTAGCACGATTTTGTATCTTTTTTGGTCGACAGTGCTCAAGTAGCACTCATTTTTGTACTAATACATTCTTTGATACCAATATATAAATATGAGATTTTGAGCTAAGTATCTTGTGTACATGCCATTTTCATTGTCTATCTTTTAATTTGATGTACATGAGATGTTTATGCTATGATTATGAGATGCAAAACATGATGTGATGTATGGATGCATGTTTGATTTGATTTGTACATGTAGTGTAGATGAAATGAATTATGAATTCATGGATGAAATGCAAATGTGAATGGAATGGCATCTCATGTAGTATTTCATGATTTTGATTGATAATGATAGGCATCCCATCAAGGAGCACAAGAGGAAAAACTCAAGAACCAAATGCTTGTGTAGTCGTGAAGAATCATGATAATTTGAAGAGACCAACAATCCATCATCATGAAAGATGGAAATACATTTGCAATCAAATCATGTGCTTAGCCAAGTGAAGTATGCAATGCTAGATGCAACCCTAGGTCTGGTTACCAAGCTTCAACAATCATCATCACTGAGTATATAGAAAAACCCTATATGTCATAAAATTCCAATTGACATTGCAATCATGGGAATATGAATAGGACATCTATTTTAATTTTTTCAAGATGAAATGTAAACATTCAAGGCATAAGAAGCCAGAATGACCAAAAAAATTATCCCTTTTAATGTAGCAAGTTAACATAAGCATCAAAGCATAAATGTTAGGATGACTAGAATGTTTCTTATGTGTAGACACACTAGACACATGAGAGATCCTTCTTATGCTAAGTAATTAGTAAGTATTCTATTTGCAATGACCCTTGCATTCATAACTTGAGATAGAACTATACCAGATATACTTGTAGTAACCCATACATTCACTTAGCAGGATGAGTATTAGTATTTACTATTTCATGAAGAGTTCACTTCAACAAGCAAGGAGAAGAACCAATGTTATTGATGTATCCATATAAAAGGAGTCAAGGTACACACGATCATCTAATATGAGCTAGAGGCTCTTATAATGGACACTCCTCTTATATGGATGCTTCAAATTATTGGAACTAAACCATAAATAGAAAGAAAAGAAAAGATCATGCCCATAGTCATTGCTTCTCTAGTAAAAAATGACATCATAAAGTTGCTCAAGGAGACATGATGAAGCAAAAGCAAAGAAAACACAAATGCTCAACATATCCAAACAAGTACATCATTTTGAATTTTTGTGTTATAGAATTTATTTCAAGTGTCAATGTTTAGAACATCTTTGAAAGAAATATCTTCAGTAGGGTGACAATAGTAGACAAACATAGTCAAAATGACTGGTGACTGAAGTCAAAGAGGAATCTTCAAGGTGAATAACCTGAGTAGAACTGAGCGATAGTAGATAGACACATCTAGAATGACTAGTGACTGATACAAGAGAGATCTTTTGTAAAAGGAATATTGAAAAGTGACATGAGAAATAGTAGGTAGATGGAGCTCAAAAAATTAGTGACTATCATGAAAGAGATTCTATGAGGAGAATTTCAAAAAGGAGTCACACTAGTGACAGTAGGTGGACACAGCTAAAACAACTAGTGACTGTCATGAAAGAGATTCTATGACAGTAAAGGGTGGTACCCCTGAGTTGCAACAAGACTCAATCCATGGATAGATGAGTGAAAAAGTAGGAAACTAAAGCAAGATAGCAACTATACAGGAATCTAGAAGATGCACTACAAGATGGAGCATTGGGAACAAGAGGTGTTTATTTACCAAGTTTTCACCTTCCTGGCAGATTTTCTATTTTTTTGCTACCATGATGCCTATTTCTAGGTTTTCATCAGTGCCACTTTTCTTGTTTTTCAAGTTTTTTGTATTTTTTTCTTTTTTGATTTTTTTATGTTTTGAAAATTTTCAATTTTTTTGTATTACCAAGGCACCTATTTTGAGGTTTTCACTAGGATAATGATTTTTTAAGGACTTTTTGCAATTTTTAGATAGTTTTTAGGACATTTAGATATATACAAAGAGCTTTTGAGATCAAATCAACTATAGAACTGCTTTGGGTGGAGAGTGTTGATGGGTAACTTGAGCACTTCTCCCTTGGCTATAGAAAGTTGGTAAGCACCAGATCCAAGCACTACAATGACTATGTAAGGAGTAAGCTAGTTTGGTTTGAACTTCCCATTTTGGACCCTTTGTTGTTGATTCTTAGGATTTTCTCTCAAGATGAGATCACCTAGATGGAACTCACATGGCTTAACCTTCTTATTGTAGCTTCTAGACATACGTTTCTAATAAGCTCACAGATGATCGTACACCACTTGTCGATATCCATCTAGTAACACCAACTCTTGAAACTAAGATATTATATAATCTTCATCCGTGATGAGGCCTTTTATAGAGATTCTTAGAGTAGGAATCTTGACCTCAATTGGAAGCACAACATCTACTCCATAGACCAAAGCAAAGGGCATTATACCTGTAGGAGTTCTAATACTTTTTCTATATGCCCATAAAGATAGATTAATCTGGAGGTGCTAGTCCCTCCCAGATTTGTTGACTATGTGATAGAGATCTTGAGTATTGTCTTGTTAGATGCCTCTGCTTGACCATTACCCTGGGAGTAATAGATAAAAGACCAGTGTTTTGTGATTTTGAATCTTTTTCATAGCTCCTTGAGGTCGTTGTTTTTAAACTGTCCTCCATTGTCAATAATAATGGAGGAAGGTACACCATACTTGCATATGATGTAGTTTGTGATAAACAAAGCTACAATTTTTCCATTTTCTATTGTGAGAGGCACTACCTCTACCTACTTTGTGAAGTAGTTTGTAGCCATGATAATGAACTTATGTACATTAGAAGAAGATGGGTGAATCTAACCCACAAGATTGAAGACCCATTGTTGGAATGGCCACAATGTGATAGATGGAATTAGCTCCCTGACTGGAGCATGAATCAAATTCCCATGGAGTTGGCACTATTTGTAGGACTTTGTGTAATTGATTGCCTCTTGCTCTATGTTTGACCAATAGTAACTAGCTCTAATAAGTTTATGAGCTAGTGTCAAGCCATTTGAGTGGGATCTGCAAATGCACTTGTGAATGTTAATTAATGTATGTTTGGACTCTTCAGGTTCTAGATAGCTAAGGAGTGTTCCGTCAAGACCACTCCTAAACAATTTGTCAATAATAATGACATATCATGAAGCATTATGGATAAGGTGATGTTTTTCATTCTAGGTTAGCCCATATGGAATGGCTTGGTCATGTAGATAGGAGTAGATGTGGTGGTAGCAAGATGAGTCTTGTCCTAAAATAAAATAAATCATCCTAGAATAACTCATGTCAGAGATCATTTTTGGGCATTTGTAGCAAGGAAGCTAGAGTAGCCATAGCATTAGCCACTTTGTTATCTACGCAAGGAATTTTCTGAAAACTGATGTGAGCAAAGTATTTCTTCATATCATCAACCATGCCTTTGTAAGGGATCAATTTCTCATCTTTTTCTTGATATACATCATTAACTTGATTGATTATGACCTAAGAATCTCCAAAGATATTTAACTGATCCACTCTCCATTCAGTCGCAATCTTCATGCCATTAATTAGAGCCTCATATTCTACAATGTTGTTTGTACAAGGAAACATAATTTTATACACCTTAGGGAGTGAATACCTTTGTGGTGTTATGAAGAGTAACCTAACACTAGATCCCTATTGTGTGAAGGACCCATCAAAGAACATCACCCACATTTGGTGTGTGAGTGTTAGAATTGAATTATTAGGGAAATTGATGTTTTTCAGGAGATGACTCTGCATAGGTGCATTTGCTAGCTGATCCCCAATCACTTGTCCCTTGATAGCCTTTCATTTGATGTACTGAATCTAAAACTTGCTAAGTATCATGACCCACTTAGCCAATCTTCTTGTTAGAGCTACCTTGCTAAGCAAGTATTTTAGTGGATCAATTTTAGCCACTAGTCATGTAGTGTCTCAATTTTGGGAAGCAAAGACAACTACAAAGTAAGCTTTCTCAATGATATTGTAATTCATCTCATTAGAGATCAACGTGTGACTCAAATAGTAAATAGCTCTTTCCTTATTATTGTTGTCCTCTTGAGCTAATAATATACCCAAAGATGTTTTAGTTGTTGAGATGTATAAAATTAGAGGCTTCCCCTAGATAGGAGGCATCAAGATTGGCGGATTAGCAAGATATTATTTTATTCGTGTGAATATTTTCTTATAATCCTAACTCCAGCTATATTTTACACCCTTATGTAGAGTCTTTGTAAAAGGTTGTGATCTATCTACTAGCTGTGAGATGAACCAATGAATAGATTAGAGTCTTACTTGTAAACCTCTCATTTGGCTAATATTATGGGGTGGAGAATATCCATGATTGCTTGAACTTTCTCTAGATCCACCTCAATTCATTTTGTAGACACAATGTATCCTAGTAGTTTCCCTGATGTGATGCCAAATGCACATTTCTTAGGATTAAGCCTGAGATTGGATTTTTCCATGTGATCTAGGATAGTTCCCAAATCTTGTAGATGAGTATTGTATTTTACACTCTTGACCAAGGTATCATCCACATATTCCTCCATGGTCTTATGCATCATATCATGAAAAATTATAGTGATTGCTCTCTGATAGGTAGCACCAGCATTTTGCAAGCCAAATGGCATTATGTTCCAATAGAAGGTTCCCCATGCACATGTAAAAGTAGTCTTTTCCTAATCTTTTGTGCAATTTTGATTTGATTATAACTAGAAAAATTTGTCCATGAGTGAGTACATCTCATATCCTGTTGTCATGTCCACAATCATATCAATTTTGGGAAGTGGAAAATCATCCTTAGGAAATGCTAAGTTGAGATCATGAAAGTTAGTACAAACTTTGATAGACTTGTCATGCTTGGAGATTGGAACAATGTTGGATATCCATTCAGTGTAATCAATAGCACAAATGAAACCAACTTTTAGAAGCTTCTCCAGTTTAGCTTTGATGAGCAATGGAAGATGAGGATGTATTTTTTGAAGTTTTTGTTTAACTAGTTTAATGCCTAGTGCCATGGAAAAATGATACATAATAAGATCAAGATCTAGTCCTAGCATTTTAGAATATCTCCATGCAAAGTTTATCTT
Organism: Cupressus sempervirens; assembly: GCA_028749045.1. NCBI lineage: Eukaryota > Viridiplantae > Streptophyta > Pinopsida > Cupressales > Cupressaceae > Cupressus > Cupressus sempervirens. The sequence goes on along the minus strand of CM053791.1, from coordinate 112,376,825 downwards.
CTTCTCTTAGAAGAAGGTAATCAATTCCTCTTTTTCTTTTGGAGATAATGACTATGCGAGATGTATCATGTGAGGATGCTCTTCTATGCCCAAGTTGATTGGCTGTGTTGGCTCTATCAACACTGATGATCTCCCATAAAAATGACTAGGAAGTGCATCAAATATCTCATCTGTAGGTGCCTCAAAGAGGTTTTCACCTTTGCATATGTCTTTTATTTTTACTTTTTTAGGTTCTAACATTGGCACAATGTGGTTTTCACCATCAAACCTTATATATATATTTTTTTAATTGTATGACTAAAATATTCGATGTCAGCTTCAATCATGTTGATGCTTTGTTCACTAGTGGAAGACATTAGTGGTTTGATAGAATTTAAATAGTAGGCAAGAGCATAGTCATTTTGGAATGTAGGGAATTCGCTAGATGTATTAGAATTCTAGTCTATAAGCTTGGGATATGTGAGTGAAAGAGTAGTGGTAGGTTTGATTATGTTCACAGTATAATTATTAAATGCTTGGACCTATAATTGAAGACCTAGAGTAGATTTATCCACAAGTGTGTTCAAATACCTTTGAGCACTAACATCATCAATCAAAGATTCAAGGACACTAGTTGAGTAAGACACCCTAGATGCTTCACCTACTTTGTGTTGGTTTTCATAGACATGAACTTGGTCAATGTCTTTATCTATAGTTTCTTTAAAAAGGGAGTCAAATTCATATTCCTTAGAATCAATGTTGCATGGTGACAAGTTGTAGAGTTTCCCAACAATGATAGGGACATATTCTCCTTCATCATCTAGATTTTTACATAGGTACTTGTGACCTATTTTTGCCTCCTACCAAAAATTTGAATTCAAATACTTGAACCCACCCAACAGTCACTTCCTATCTTTAGTATTATTTTAACGCCATGTAGATACAAAAATAAATGAGTAAAAAACCTTATTGTATCTCATATATTTCTTAATTTATTTCTGCTGGCCCATAACTTTTTGCTTTGTTAGGTCTTTGGTGATCTGCGGTGGGTGCTTTCTCGCATGCTCAAGATGAACTACCAATACATAATGTGGTAAATCCCCTTTGCGATGCATGGCAGGTGAGACAAAACATTCTGTGTGGGCCATAGAAGGGAAGCAAGGTGGAAGAGGTGAGCTAGTAGTTTGACTGGCATCTACTTTCCCACATTTTGTCTTTTGTCAGACTTTCTGATAATGTGGGCAAGTACCCTAGTGACACATGTCCTAGTGATGTCATAGAGGAATTCATGTAGGTTCAAAGGGAATGTGTTATGAGCACTATCAGATCTTCCAAGATCAATGGCTAGTGCATACTCGCAATGTGAAGTTGCATGGATATTAAGGAATGTGGGAAAGCACCTCGTTGTCACATGTCCTTGTGGGGCCAGGTCATTAAGGTGGCTACCGAGGTGTTCATGGGCCTAGAAATTTTAGTGGGGTAGGCACAATGTAATGATGGTCTTCATGATCATTGATCTTACGGAGATCAATGATTGTCACTTTCTCGCATTATGAAGATGGGAGGAAATTAAACAATGTGGGAAGGCCCTTGAAGGACACGTGTCCTAGTGGGCTTGACTAAGGAAATTAATAGAAAGACTGGTAGTTATGAGATCGCCATGATTAGGGTTTTGAGGAGGTGGCACAATTAGTTGAGAAGATGTGGTCAATCATGTGGAGACTTCGTAGGGTGGAAAAATGAAATAAGATTACTAGCCCACGTGGCCCATTTTGGTTGCAGTATTCTATTGACTTGCTAACATTGCTGGCTGATCAACTAGAAACAAGGGGAATAAGGTTTTCTTGCATAATCTAGTCTTCATGATCAATTCCAACCACTCCTAAGTGAATATTGTGCATGGTAAATGAAGGAGAAAACTCCACAACCCTAGTTTATCCATCTACTTGGTCAGAATGGTCTAATGGCGTTGTTTCTGTCAGGGTCCTACTTTAACAAAATATCATATTTCATGGTATCTAAATCTGTGCCCAGATCAAATTTTCTATAGAGAATTAATGGAAATGGTTGTGGAGTAACTTCAGTTAGAGGACATCTCAGTTATGCCTAAACTATAAAGGCAATTTTTGTAGATTTTGTTGTGGTTGACTCTTCTCTATTTTCTTTGATATTGCCCTACAACTTTAGTATAAATCCCCTTTGCCTCTGAATTGTATGACATTATATCTTATCTCCTTTAGCCATTGATGTAAAGGGAAAGAACTATTTGCCTCTCACTAGTGTATTGTGGATATCTGCATTCTTGCATGACTATATCTCTTTTGGCCTATGAATGGTATATAAGTGAATCCTCTCTTTCCTTGTGTCATTCATTTGGGTTTCCTAATCTGCATGTGATTGCTAGATTAAAGCAAGTCTAAATGTGTATATCTTTTGGTGTCATGATGGTTCAATAGTGCATGTATGCGCAAAGATTGGTTTGAACACTCTATTTTGGTGCATCACCCCCTTAGGTTAGAATAGGTACATTTTCTTCTATGCATTCCTTCTCCCTTTTCCTCTCCAAGAGTAGTTAGGTGCACCCTGATAGTAAAGGAAGCCAACCTTCTCTAGAGAATCAACCTCATAGTTCAAGTCCCATAGCTTGGAGGTTGTTTCCATCTTTCACAAGGTTGTCCTTAGGTAAAAAATTTGGACATGGATGCAAAATTTTGTGACAACAGTTTTTGGCATGCCCGATGGGACAAAGAAGATTCAACTATATAAGTCCACTGGTTAGCTAGTTGATCCTGATACACTAAGAATTTGGCTCTTATTCTTAGTACTACTAGTCTTTGGAGGCATCCAATCAAACACCATGGTGACTCTAATGCAAATCTACTGGTTTCAAGCAGAAACAGTATTGGTATGTGTAAAGATCATCTCTGATCTTTTATGTTTTCAAGTTTTTTCTATGAGATTAGTTAATTGAATGCTTTATAATGGATACTTTTCATAGAGATCCTTGCCACCTTCCCCCATATCATGAAGAGGTTATCCCTCATCCCCCTCACCCCCTACATCAACCTGTCCAGTCTCCCTTGGAACCTCGTAGTGATTGCGTGTCAAAGGCAGGATTACTCTATGATCGCTTAGATAGCTTGGGTTTCAAGTTTGTTGAACTTGGAAGATTTTTTAGCTATGTTGAAAATCCATAGCTAGATACAGATTATGGGGATTTTTCTCACATTAGGCTCATTATGACTATTTGGAATGAAGAGTTGCAAAATGATAAGGAGACATGGGATGATGACCCTCTTGTTTGTAGCATGGTGTTTGAGGTTCATGATATTTTTGAGGTTGCTTATCATGTTCCCCTTAGAATTAAATAGAAAGAGAGGGAGAGACAGAGACATTTTGAGGAGAACCTTGTAAGGCAAGTTGCTACAGCAAGAGAGGAGGAAATGAGGCTCTAGTCAGCTCATTTTCAAGCCAAGGAGGCAGATGCCCCCCCTTTTCCAAAATATGTCATTCCAAGCTTTAAGAAGCCCCCTCCCTAACAAGAACCTACTATTTTAGCCCCTCCATCCCTTGTAAGAGAGAGTTGGATTAGTCATGAACCCCTTAGAGCTATCACTATTTCCCTATTTCTAGGTGGGCCGATAGTATGGACTCTTGATGGTCCAAATATGGAGTTTTGGGAGAGTGAATCCAAACCCACAAAGATTCCATATGAGGAGTTGTAGTCTACTAAGGAGAACAAAGAGGAGGCTATTGAGCCAAAGGAAGAGAACCTGATCCTATTATTTGACAAGCTTCCCTCTTTTTTTGAGGAAGAAGAAGAAGACAATAAGGTTGTTCCTCCCCTTGAGGAACAAGTCATGGCTTTTGATCCCTTGCCAGTGAATGAGGATCTACTGCTAGAGAAGCAAGATAATAATTTTCTGTAGCAGACAACCCTCTATGATGTGGAGGATGGAAAAGAAAGCCTCAAGGATAGATTTTGGAGGAATATACTAACCTACATGAGGTTGCCCCTCCAACTTATGCATGTCTTTGCAAACGTAATAGAGGAGATCAATGATGAGGATGATCTTTTGGATGCATTGGATGCTATTTTCTTTTCCATAAATATTGAATCAATATCTCCTATATATGAGGAGCATGTTTGACAATAGCAATAAGTGGAAGGTCACACCATACCAATAGATCCAAAGGAAGTGGTTCATGGGCAACAATTACAAGATGTGGAAAAAAGTTGTTTACAACAAAAGGAGGATCCATTTCCAAACCAGTTGAAGACTACCATTGCAGAGGATAGTCAAGTGGTCAAGGATGATTCCTCTGGCCCTACACCATAAGGAGGATGCCCCATAAGGTATCTAGCTTTGCAAAAAAATCAACAAGTAGCCCCCAGTCATGCTCACTCTAGAGCATGAGGAATATTATCACAAAGAGGAGCAGGTATTTTTGCTCCATAAGGAAACACCCTAGTGTTGGAAATTTTCACTATTTTCAGCATTAGGAAAGAGGTGTTCCATACAACAATATGCTTGTCATACATTTTGTCTTTTGTTATACTTTTTGACAATGCAGGCAAGTGCCCTAGTGACACATGTCCTAGTGACATCATAGAGGATATTCATGTAGGTTCAAAGGGCACGTGTTATGAGCACCATCAGATCTCCTAGGATCAATGGCTGGTGCGTTCATGCAATGTGAAGTTGTAAGGATATTAAGGAATGTGGGCACGTGTCCTTGTGGGGCTAGGTTGCTGAGGTGGTTGCCAAGGTGTTCATGGGCCTAGAAATTTTAGTGGGGCAGATATAGTGTAATGAGGATCTTCACAATCATTGATCTTATAGAGATCAACGATCGGTGCTTTTCTGCATTATGAAGATGCGAGGAAATTAAACAATGCAAGAAAGTGCCTAAAGGACACATGTCCCAGTAGACCTAACTAAGGAAATTAACAGAAAGATTGGTAGTTATGAGATCACCATGGTCAAGGTTTTGAGGAGGTGGCACAGTTAGTTAAGAAGATGTGGTCAACCACATGGAGACTTTATGAGGTGCCAAAATGAAATAAGATTACTAGCCCACATGGCCCATTTTGGTTGTAGTATTCTATTGACTTGTTGACTTTGTTGACTGATGAGCCAAAAATAAGGGGAATCAAGTTTTTTTACACAATCTAATCTTCATGATCGATTCCAACCCCTCTCGAGTGAATGTTGTGCTTGGTAAATGAAGGAGAACACTCCACCACCCCAATTTATCCATCTACTTGGTCATAATGGTTTAATGACATCATTTCTATCTGGGTCCTTCTTTAACAAAATATCAGATTTCATGGTATCTAAATCTATGCCTAGATCAAATTTTCTATAGAGACTTAATGGTAGTGGTTGTTCAGTAACTTTAGTTAGAGGACATCTCGGTTATGCCTGAACTATAAAGGCAATTTTTGTAGATTTTGTTGTGGTCAAATCTTCTCTGTTTTCTCTGATATTTCCTTGCAACTTTAGTGTAAATCCCATTTGCCTTTGAATTGAATGACATTTTATCTTATCTCCTTCAGCCATTGATGTAAAGTGCAAGAACTATTTTCCTCTCACTGGTGTATTGTGGATATCTACATTCTTGCATGATTGTATCTCTTTTGGCCTATGAATGGTATATAAGTGAATTTTCTCTTTCCTTATGTCATTCATTTGGGTTTCCTAATCTACATGTGATTGTTAGATTAAAGCAAGTCTGAATGTGTATATTTTTTGGTGTCATGATGGTTCAATAGTGCATGTATGGGCAGAGATTGGTTTGAACACTCTATTTTGGTGCATCACCCCCTTAGGTTAGAATAGGTACATTTTCTTCTATGCATTCCTTCTCCCTTTTCCTCTCCAAGAGTAGTTAGGTGCACCTTGATAGTAAAGGAAGCCAGCCTTCTTCAAAGACTCAACCTTATAGTTCAAGTCCCATAGCTTGGAGGTTTTTTCCATGCTTCACAAGGTTGTCCTTAGGTAAAAAATTTGGACATGGGTGCAAAATTTTGTGACAATAGTACTCAACATGTAACACCTAACTAGATTATCCTTAGAAGAATCACTAGTACCATCTATAGTGTTGACACATGGCACAAAGTCATTCGGCTCAACAAATAATTCAGCAAGATTATGAGGAAGAGGATAAGGATAGGGATCCTTATCATTAGTATTATCTTCTTGAGTATCTGACTTGGCTTGTGACTCATTTCTAGATGAAACCTCATACTCTAGTATGAATTTGTTAACCCCTCAATGGAAGAGAACCTTCTTAAAGCCTAGACCAGATGTATCTTTGTTTCTTCAAACCATTTCTTTGACAAGATCAACTAGACTATTATTATTGCATCTAATAGGACCAGTTCCCTTATAACCAAAGTGCTTCATGAGTCTAAGACTAGGGCCATATTTCTTAGGAGTGATCTCATGAGCTTGTTTTGTGAGGTCAACTAGAGTCTCCTCTTTGTACAGGCACACAACAATGGCTATATTTTCACTTTCATCCTCTAAGGGGACTATAGCCTTGACAAAAGTACCATTATACTTGGTTTGAGGTGTCAACACAAATGACTTCTTTGCCTCAGATGGTCTCCCATAATGACGGGGAGACTCAGGAAGAGATGTTAATGAAAAAACTTGTTTGATGTGGTATTCAACCATACTAGTTTCTTTTAGCTTGAATCAATACTCAATTTTCTTCAGCTTCTTATCATGACCATCAGTAGATTCCCGATTCGTAGGTACAAAATTCTCACCAACTTTCAACATATTGGAGGTATAGCTAGTACTTCTAGTGATAGTGACTTTAAAGCCATGAAACAAGAACTTTATGCATTGATGATATGTGAATGGCATAACGTGCATCTCATGTATCCATGGCCTTCCTAGTAGAATATTGTAAGTGAAGGAAATGTTGAGGACCTGACAAGTGACATCCCTTTCCATAGGACCAATGTAAAGGGGTAACACCACAAGACCTAGAGACTTTCACTCAACTTTTTCATATGCTTTGATAGTGATCTTGTGATGAGGATCAATAGAGTCCTTAGAATAATCTAATTATCTAAGCAGAGCAACAGAGACAATGTTTATCCCAGCTCCATTATCGATGAGTACTCGACAGACATTTGTTTGATGTATCATGACCTCAATATGTAGAGGTTGATTGTGTGAGTGACTCAATGAATTATCATCCTCCTCAAAGAAGGACATATAGTAAGGTGAGGTCAAATGAGCCACCATAGATTGAAGTCACTCAAGATCAAGATCTTGAGGAACATTTGTCTCAATGAGGGCTTTGTCAAGAATCTACCTATGGGAAGGAAAGATTATAAGTAGCTCAAAGATTGTGATTTGAGCATCAGTCCATTTTAATTGATCGAGAACACTATAGGTAGATGCTACTAAATTTGTTGCAAGTTTTGCACCTCTACTAGATGGACTAGCAGGGGTTTTATCTTTGTGCTATTCAAGATTAGGAGTAGAAGGTGTAGGGCCTTTGAGTATGAGCTTGGTGCAAGAATGTGTAACAATCTTGGCACGTTATTACAAAGATTTATTGTTAGTTGTGTGGGAAGTATGGCCTCTCAAGAAAAATGGTGTCTTGGGTTTATCATTATCTTGCTTGCCTTTGATGGTAATAATGTCACAGTACTCAAAATCCAAAGGTTCAACCATGTTTATCACATTTTTGTCATTAGAGTATGTATAGTTGACCTTCTTGTTAGATTTTGGTTTCGAGATCTCTCCTTTTTCATAAGACAAGAAGGGCCCCTTGAAAGCCTTATGATCCAAGTTCTTGTTATGTCCATCTACCACAATGTCACCATCATCAATCATGTCCTAAACTTTGTGATGCAGGTTTATGTAGTTGATAGTTTTGTGTCCCTTATTTTGGTGGTACTTACATAATGTAGTTTCATTCCACCATGGTGGGCGTGGCTGTGAGTCATAAGGGTGAGAGTTGTCCAATGGTGAAATGAGCTTGTTTTAAAGCAAGGTCTTGTACACCACATCCAAAGGTTCACCCAGAGGCATATACTCTCATTTAAGGCATCTAGCCCATGAGTTTCTTAGTCTATTTCTAGATGTATTATTGTTAGGAGGAGGTTTCTCAACATTCTTGGCTGCATTGAGATTATCTATTAGATTAAAGGCTACCTTAGTAGATTTAGGAGTGACATTGTCAACAACCTCATCATGTACAATTTCTCAATTCTTGTTGACATAATTGGGTTTGTCCTTGTTAGAGGTGGATCCTTGTTTGGTGTACTTATTAAGGGTAAGTTTACCCTTCTTGACCATGAATTCCTTTATGTAGATAGCTTGTGTGACCATGTCTTTGAAGGTGTGTGGACCTTGAAGTTGGACTCTATACCCAAAATTGGGCAGGAGATTATTAGTGAAGATGTCAAGCTTTTCCATTTCAGGAATCTTGCATGAATATTTAGTATCAAGTTGTCTCCACCTTTGAATGAATGTGAGGAAAGGTTCCCCAGCCTTCTACTTATGGTTACACAAATCTTGGATGTTAACAGGGTGTTGAATGTTATGAGAAAACTGCTAGACAAACAAGTTGGCAATTTTGTCAGATGTTTTGATACCAGGAGGCAAGTGTGAAAACCACTCCATAGCCTGACCACATAGATTTTTTGGGAATAAACACATGAGATATGTCTAATTATGCATAAATTCCATAGACAAGGCACCAAATTCTTGAAAATGATCTTGGGGATTGGTAGATCCAAAGTATTTATCATACTTAGGTAATTCTACTCCTCTTGGAAAAGGAGGCATATCTATGCTCTTGTCAAATAGAAATGGACAAAGAGCATCTAAGGTATATGTTTTTGCAGGTTTGTCTATATCACACATCATTTGAGCTAGTTGGTCTTGCATGATTTTTAGTTGTTTTTGGAGTTTGCAAGTCTTAGTTTCCTCTTTAGGCATGATGATAGTTTCTACATTGAAATGATGGAGTAACTTAGCTCCCTCTTGGGCAAGTTTGAGAAATTATTTTTCTTTCTCTTCGTTGAGCAGGATTTCCATGACCTTTTGAAACTTTTTGTCTTGATGACACTTTGCTATGTGTTTCGAAAGTATTTCCACCTCTTCCCGCTCCTCAACAATGTAATGGTCTTTTTATTTGTCATTCCTAGATTGGTCTTGGTTTCTTCTATGATCACTATGTTTAGGTTAATAATCAACCATTGTAGGAACATGTTCAGTTTCAATATGTTGTGATTCGAAAGGTCCTTTGAGAAAGAATTCAGATGTCTTGTTCTAAGATGTGGGAACTTTGCTAGTCTTAGGATCCTCTTGATACAAGAGGTTCCTAGTTTTTTTTTAAGTTTATGGAGAACATTCTTTGGAATTGAGGTGATTTGAAAGGTGAAGGAAATTGTGAAGATTCCACACTAGATGAACTAGATGCAGACTACATATAAAATGGAAGGTGGCCTCTACCACAATTATGACCCCTAGCTCAACCTTGCTTAAGTCTAAGGGGATAAAACACATTTCTACTTCTTGTTGTGATTGTCATAGACAAGGAAAAGAAGAAAAGACCAAGACAAGGATCACACTAAAACATAGTCTCAAAAAGAAAGAGAAGAGTGCTATATACTAAGGTATGATTAGTCTGAGTGAAGGCTAGAACAACCAAAGATTATGACTATTGTGATATAGAGTATAACATACACTAGAGGATGAGAACAAGACAACTGAGAGACAAGACTACTTAAAGTATAGATCACGAGTCATCAACTAAGCAAGATCCAATTGTTTGGGACTATTTACAAACAAAGAAGAGGTAAACTGATGTAGGAAACAAAGTAAACATAGAGTGCAAATAGCTTTGATAGACCAACTTAATAGTTTTGACTCAAGATCCCATGTGAAGATTCTCTATTATCCACATGATAAAACACATAAGACTAGGAAAAGACTCTGAACAACAATTTAAACTTGTTCAAGGAGTTGCACAGAACCATGAGGAGACACGCTAGGACTTGCAAGAAAAATAGAGTCCAGATAGTAGGACAAGATTGCAAGATCTTGATCAGATTTGCATAAGCTTGTGTGGAAATTTGGATAGGACTATGCAAAGAAATGACAATCAAAAAGGTACTTGCATGAAGTTTTGAAGATTGTGCATGAAAATGGAGACTAGAGTGACAACTAAAAACTTGGATTTTGAAGAGACTTTGAAAATTTTAGACTATTCTAGATAGATTGTTGGACAATTTTGGTAGATTTTAGACAAATAGCAAGGTTGGTTTTCAAGTTGTTAATAACATTTGGTGTTTAAACAAGATAAGTGTTTTTGAAGAGACACAGGAAGCAAGCAGTAGTCAAATAAAATCCAACTAAGGACAAAGAAACTCATAGGGATGATGAAGTCTTGACTTTTAGTTTGTTTAGAAAAGTTTGGACATGTTTAAGACTCAATAGCAAACATGATTTATACCTAAAACCAAAAAAAGGTAGAGAAGGCAAAACCTTTGTCCCACAAATTATGTGCATGCATGCACCTCACATAGCCATGTCACCCCCTAGAGGGTGCCCAAGCTTTGGTGTATTCAAAGGGCTCAATAAAATATACACTGAATGAACACCCTTGTGGTAGGGGTCAAGCATGTATACCACCTTCCAATGCCTAGTAGCATGCCTATGGTGAGTTCTACAGGAGAGATTCTTCCCCCTCCTTGCACAAACATTACGCCCCCTTTCAAAGGTGAACTGGGTAGCCTCTAACTAAAGGTTTTTACTTGTCTTCCATTCATATTAATCCCTAGTGGCTCCATAAGAGGAGTTGAGACCAATAGCCCACACCTACATCTAAAAATGCACACACTTACTTATCAAGACTAGGGTTGGTGCAGGCCACTGCAATAGACAGAGCCTCCCCTTGATATGCAATATCAAGAATGAAGGAGAGGAACTTAATACAACTTTGGAGTCTTTTTCTCTACAAAGCTTATTTACTATAGTGAGTTGGAATCTCTCGTGAAAGGAGTGTGCTAACTTGGGTCATTCCCAAAGGTTGGATCACTCTGGTAGGTCTTCTAAAGGGTTGACTCAGATTGGTGGTTTGTATCTAAGGGTCAAAGTTTTTGATTTCCCTTAAGGGGAAAGAGGATATTCCTCTACCTCATTTCCTTGCCCAAACATGCAAGACATGTTGATCACCAAGTTAGCTTAATCGATCCCACCTTGGCCTATTCCAAGACTTTTATCCCCTAAAAGGAAATCATCATCTCTTCATTAAAAGCTTCATTTGGGAGAACCACTAACATTCTTTCCTCCCTTAGATGTCATCTTTCAGAGCCTTTTAGGTTTCTAATTTACCCTTGGTCATGACCTCTAAATGGTAAAGAGCATACTCCCCTATTCCCCTATCTCACACCCTACAAAGTTTACAACCCCTAATTAGACTATGTTTGGAAAGAAGGAAAAAGACACAATGTTTTATGTGGGTTTTAAAATTGGTCTTTGACAATCGTATCTTTGACAACATCCTACAAGCACATAGTCAGTTCATGTTTGGAAAGTTTTTGTAAAAGGAATCTTCATGAAAACATCCTGTAGACAATTGTTATGCTGTAGAAAATTAGAAAACTAAAATAAAAATGTTTTAGAGACCACATGTTATTGAAATTGAAAAGTAAACAACATTGAGAATCTACATTTTTAAATATGTTTTTGTAAGATCTCATGCAAATTTTTATGTAGATACACACAAACTTTTACATAGACCCACACGAGATAATGAGGTGCCGCATGAGAAACCATTTAATGGGAGAACTTTTTTGTGCAAGAAAGTGTAGAGAAGTAGGAAAAATCCTCAAATCTCTATGTAAAAATGAGATTTTTTGCACGAAAATCTAGAAGTCTATATGTACAAGTACAAAAAAATGAAAAAAAATTAGAAAATATGATAAATGAGTCTAGAAAACTTGTTTTTCTCGGCCCCATGAGGGCACCAAAAATGTATATGTGGATTCTGGGCCTCTAAACTTGATACACACTTCAACATGGTCCTTACTTGTGGAGTCATTTATCCAAGACACCCAACAAAGTGACTTGTTTCCTTCTAACTGGAAGGATTATGCCTATATTTTCTTAGATAGATAAGCAGGCAACCAAATGTTTCTAGAATGAAGGATTTTTATGCAAGTATGTGCTTATGCAGTTAATCTAGATGATATGTAGTTTATAGTAATAAGAAGTGAAGGAAATTAAACTAAATGGATGCTTATTTAATCTAAAATGATATCAAATGCTAAGCCAAGTACGAAAGCTAGAACTTAAATGAGTAATGACTTTGACAACAATTCAATACAATTCAAATTCCAACCTTTGTAATGAGGAATTAGGAGTCTCTTAAATAGAATCCAAGAATAGATCAATGGTCAAGATCAATTTGGATGGATGGTCGAGATTAGAAATGACAATCAATTAAAATTGAAAGTTTCCTTATGAAAAGGAAGCTAATTGATTTCTTTTGAGTGTAATAAGGAGTTAACTAATTTGCTTCCTTTTCTGATTTCAGTCAACTAGGAGTTTCCATTTCTAAACTAAAGAGAGAATATTGGAGAAGATATTTGATTTACTTGAAATTAAATATGACCTCATAATTGAGTATTATAAATTGAACAATTAAATTCAGCAATTAGAATAAGAATATTTAATTAAATCAAATATATTTAATTCCTCATGTATATTAGCTAAAAGGGGTGAATTTAATTTAATTAAATTACTAAGACTTATAATTAAATTAATTCAATTAAAAGGTTAATTTAGCCAATTCAATGAATATTCAAGAATTAATTAAAGTATCCCATTAATAGAGATTAATGATTTTCGGCATTTGACACTTATGTCGAGTAGAGATTATTACAATTATAATTACCTACTGACATATGACTTTAGGGTTGATCAAATAGACTAGAATCGGTTAACATGACAATGAGCCAATTTTGGGGTATTACAGTTAGAGGATTTAATTACCATGCTAGGAATGGTATTGCAAGAGGTCTTAAAATAATTCAATGGAATTTCCACCTTGTTAGAGGATTTACAATTGGTTGTTAAACCAAATCTATTAAGAGATTTTAGATCACTGCTACAATGGTTAGAAAGTATCAATGAAATGACCTAATTGTGATGCAACTGAATTGCTGATTCTAGATCTCTGTTCTGCTTATACTTTGATCCTTCTTGATCAAATATTACTTTTATACTCCACAAGGATACCTACTTATCCTTTGAGTTTTCTCCCTCTCTTTCCTTTTTAATTCAATCAACACACTTGCACACACACACTTGAAAATCACAACTAGACCTTATATTTATATCATCTAGATTGTCAAGTCAGCTCATTACAAATTAGAGTGACCAATAATCATTACCATAGATGGCTATAACCAATACTTGAAATAGTTAATCTTCATATTCCAAAATAAAAAAAATCCTTCATTAGCCAGCTCTGCTTGGTAAATACTAATTCTAAGATGATTTCCTGTGTTAACCAATAGAAGCTTGGTTAACACTACGAACTTGCAAAAATCTTTTGGTAACTGAGTGAACTTGGTTAGCACTAACTTTTTCCAACTTTCCTTTGTTAACCATGTGAACTTGGTTAACATTGTTTTTGGCATAATTTCCTTTGATGTTTGAGTGAGCTCGGTAGACACTGTCTTTGCAGAGAAAACTTTTGGAACACTTGGTAGACAAGGAAAACTATCTTGCTAACCAAATTGAGCTTGGTAAACAGTAACTAAAAACTGATATGAAATTTGTTGGACATCAAAAACAACACACAATTAGACAATTGTATCCAACATTGTCTTCTTCACTTCTTAGAATTATTAAATAAAACATTATCTTGTCAAAGACTAACTAATCAAGTTCCCATTGTAATTCTAACATACTTGCTTCTCTTCACTTAACAACTTCACTACTTCATCTAGTTATCTCTCTTTTCAAATCCTCTTAATCAATCAATTGATATGACACTCTACATTATTATTAAACATCTCTCTAGTGGGTTTGACATAAATAAAAACATAACAATTATTCTAGAATTATAGTTTCCAATAATCTCCCTCTTTGGTATTAATGAAACTACCTCTAGTTACCATGTAAATGAAAAATACTTCACTTGATTTATCAATATCATCTCTCTCTATGATTTGATTCAAATCTTCATTAATATCCTTAAGTTCATTCTTCTTCTTATCTTGCACTTACTCACACTTTTATTGCTCTGATACGAATTGTATATTCTTTAATACTAACACCAATTGTAATACCAACTATATTAACTGTTAATCTTAGATTGGTTTTTAAAAGTAAATGTCTATGTACTTAAGTCATTTACTTAGTTCATGCCAAACAAGTAACATATACCAAGCACAACATGTTAGTTAGTGCATGCTAAGTAAATAGTGAGTGTTGAGTCACTCATGTGTCGAGACACTCAAGTGCCAAGTAGATAGTATGTGTTGAGTGATCAAGGAGCCAAGCAAGCAATGCGTACTAAGTCATTCAATTTCCAAGTGATAGCATTGATGTTGTAGTTAGTGCTAAGCACTAGGGACTTTAGATGCTAAATAACATAGTTTTGACATGGTTGTATTGGCACAAACTACTATGTAAACTATTTTTGGGATGACTTAAAGATTGATTTATGATCTTTTCTTGATAAGGATGAATCTTAAGTGGGAATCCCTATGTATTACACGCATCCAATCAAGTAAAGAAAAGGTTTAAGTAGCAATATGGATGAATCAAAATTGTTGATTCATACCTAACCCTAAGTCACCTAGGTCTTCTTAAGGAAGAAAAACCCTAAACTTTTTATGAATGATTAGAGAGAGAAGGAGAGTTTGCATGCACAAATAGTATATTCATGGTGACCAAGGTTTTATGATTTGAATTACATTGTAGAATTGTGAAAGAAGAATAGAAGAAGGAAATAGTGAACAAAAAAGAGACATCAGATCAAGAAGGATCAAGTACACAACATGATAGAGGTGACCTACCATCAAGCAACAGAGTGCTAATCATAGGATCATTGCCAATACATTCTAGCATGCAAATTAGTTAAATCTCTTAACATAGTAGTCCTAGCAGGCTATATTGAAATCCTCTAACAAGGTATTTACTTAAATATAAATTAAAGTACTTTAACCAGGTACACTTCTAATAGGGCATTGCAATCCTTTAATAGGGTAAGACCTAATAGTCTTTATAAACTTTTAATAGGGTAGACCTTTCAAAGGGTAGATCATGTTTCATGATCAAACATTGTAACCTTCATTAGATTCACTTTATTACTATGGTAGTGAATATTTGTGGGTGTCATCCCCACCCCATTTTTACATTCTTATTGAAGGGTTTCTGGGTAACCATATCTTGTGTCATATATGTGTGAATGATTACTTGTTTATATACTTTAGATGTAGATGCTTTACATTGTATTTTAGTTTACTTATTAAATATGTGAGATGGATGTATGGTGAATGTTTTTATGGGTTAAAGTTTAAAGCACTGATTCAAAGCCCCCTACCCTTGCCCCTCAGAGTTTATCTTTCCTATTTTAATTACAAAAATTGGTATTAGAGCTCAATTTTTTGAAAGTAAAGCTTAACAACTTTGAGGAAAGATCTTGGAAATGGAAGTCTAGAAGTTGGGAAAAGTTATTAAGAACTAGGAGATTGAAATACAACTCATTCTACATCAGTTGAATGAAGCAAGAGAAGATCTTAAGAAATCATTAAGAACAAGGAAGGAAATCACTATTGAGGAGAATGACACACAATACCAAGAAATGGACACTACTAAGCTCTTTGTAAATGGAAACTCCAATGAATTTGATATAGTAGTTGTAGATCTAATAGAAAATAATAGAACTGTAGTTGAAGAGATTAGAAATCTTAAGAGAGAGAAAGAATCACAAGACATATTACTATGTGAGGTGATCGAACAAAAAAAGAAAGCTATGGAAGATGAAGTCATGATTGAAGATGACAAAATAGTTTTGACCAATAGACTGAAAGAGAGATCATCAGAGGTAACTAGGATTGCTAACATGCAATTAGAAAATTTGGGTCAAATGATGATTGCAAATCATGAATTGAATTCCAAGAACATTGAGATCAAAATAATGAGGTTTTAGAATGAACAATTAAGAAATGATCTCAAAAGGAAAAATGAGTTTGTTGAAAGCTTCAATAAACCTAGTGAAGCCATCAAGTACTTTAAACAATTGATGAGATCCCCTAGATCTAACAATGATACATTTAGACTAGGATAAACTACTACTGAAGAATGAGAATCATCTAAAAGTGTTGAAGAAATAAGTAACAAAGGTAAGAACTCCAAACCTACTTGTCATAATTGTGGAAAGATAGGACATACTACTAATGTGTGCATGAGCAAGACTATAAACTAGAATGTTAAGCAAAAGAACATGGGTCTCTACCACAAGTGCAAAAAACAAGATCATTAGGCACATATATGCAAAACCAAGACCATGCACACTCGAAGATTTGAAGGATACTATTATAACTATCAAAAGTATGGACATAGAGATTTTGAATGAAGATCCAAACACAAGTGGTCATCAAAAAAGAAAAAAAAAAGGTAAAGAACACTGACAACTATTAATTGGAATTATAATACAAGGTATAGTTTTCACTACTGTAAAGAGTATGTATATGTTCCTAAGAATTGTATTAGGACACATTTCAAAAGTGATTACAAAAGGTGGTTAAGTCAAACCACATCTTTTAGTTGTTTGAAGATTGGTCACATTAGCAAATATTATCTAACAAGGTGAAAAGCACCAAGTTGTGAGTTCAACAAAGGCAAAGTCAAGGTAGATATTAAAAATGTTAGAGATGAGATGAACAAGACATGGAAGAGAAAGGAAGATTGTAACACATTGAGTTTAGATGATATCACTTCACTCAATGGGTCAGGTGATCACACCTCATCAAATTAAGCAATCAAGAGGTTTATGGGACTGATATTTAAAAGATATACCATACATTAGTTCCAAGGATTTAGTTTATAAAAGATTACATATGCATGAATAAAGATGCAAAGTGTTGTTAGAAATAAAGGATGAGTTTTTAAGTTTGTCAAGTTTTCATGTTACTACTGTGTGTGAAAAATTTCTTGTGGTTTCCGGGCGAAATGTTAGTTGATGCCAAGCTAACAAAATTTGTTAGTTGATGCCAAGATCATAGTGGTTGTTGAGCATATGAAAAGACACATGGATGTTGAGTGAGCTAGAAATTCAATTGATGTTGAGCTTATAGCTATGTAAGCACTTAGCATCAAATTTAGTGTTTTAAGGGATATTTGATTGATTTCTTGTTCATTTGACATCATTCAAATTTTAAGAAGAATAAAATGAGTTAAAAGAAATTTGGAGAATTTGATCTAAGCATTTGTAGGATATTTAAATTGTTATTTGATACCATTTTACTAAGATTTATAAGGTATTTACTGTGTGCTGAGCTATAGACTTTCAAATTTCACAAATCCTAGATACATGTAATGGAAAAAGTTGTAGAGGGAAAAAATATTTTAGATGTTAAATTGATTAGAAATGAAATCAAACAACCTATTTTCAAGGCTATGCTAAATATAGCTTATAAGCAGGATCCCTCTGGTGCATTGCCTATGATACCACCGCAAGTCTTGATGATTCAATATGTTAGGAATTGTTACACATGCAATATTGAAAGAACTGAAGACATGAAAATCAGAGAAGAATATGTGAAATTATGCAAAAATGGAGTGTTGAAGGAAGAATTCAAGATTATCAAGTAGAAAGGGTTTACTCATGCCCTAGATTTCCACAACATCTTCAAAATAGAGTAAATTAAGATTGTTTTAAGTAGACTTCATGATAGCTCTGTATGGTTAGAAAATGGGCAAGTAAAAATATCAAAGAATATTTTTCATAAAGTAATAGGGTATCCAAGCCTAGATTGGCCAAATACCATGAGAAGTTAATCAAAAGAAGTTATTGAAAAGAACAAAAGGGTTGTATGGAATAAAAGGGGAATGACCATTGATACTATTATAGATCCCCTAATAGCTTTTGTAGTGAAGGTAATAGCACACAAGTTTTATCCATCCAGTAGATTAAATAGTGTACCTTGCATTATAGCACATATGGGCTACAAAATTGTAAAGAAGGATCATACCTATGATCCTGTTGAGTTGTAGTTGCAATAATTGATTGATAATTTGGGAGCCATAAGGAAAACTAAGAGTGCTTAGTGTAAAATCTATTCTAGTATGTATTTTCTTCTATGTGTAGAATACATGTTCTACATTTGGTAAGGTTGCATGGAAGGTGAATAGATCAATTGTATTTCAAAGAGGAGAATTTATTGAGGAATTAGGTGATAATTTTGAGTTAGTGATGACTACTTATTTTAAATATTTCAAGTAAACAATGAAGAAAAGACTAAGGATACTAGTCTCACTAGTGGAGAAACATTTTAATGATGTTTGCTTCCTAGTTGATATTGATTTCACTTATGTATAAACAACAATTCCCATGGTGAGATGGCTAGGGCCATTAGGTTATAAATCATTGTTGATGAGGCCTTTGTAGAAATCACAACATTACTTGTAGAAGATGTAGCTAAGGAAGAGAAAGAATTTAGTAATTATGACTTGGCCAAATAAAAAATCACAATGGAATTGAAGACTGCTTCAATGATGAGAAAGAAGAACAAATTTGTGAAGAAATTGAAAGAAAAATTTGGTGAAGGAGACAAGGAAGAAGAAGAGGAAGATGAAGAGGAAGAAGAAGAAGAAGAAGAAGAAGAAGAAGAAGAAGGTGAGTTCACACAAGATCAAGCACCAATGGAACTAACACAAGGTTAGGGAGAAGATCAACAAGAGGAGGAAGTAGAAACTACAAAAGATGTTGAGGAAGAAGAAGCTGGTGAAGCACCTATGACTACTGATAAGAAGGAAAGAAAGGAAAAGACTCAGGTAGTGAGAAAATCAAAGAAGGTTGCAAAACCATATCTGCCCAAAGCTACAATAGTTACCACAAGAGCTAGTACAAGAGTCACTCTAGAAAATTCTAAAGAAGTAGCCAAGCCTAAAGAGAAGGAAGCTAGAGCATAGAAGAGATCGAGGAGGACGTATATTGCCCAAGCTAAATCTGATGATGAGAAGACTAAATCAAATGAAAATAGCCAATTCCAAGTGGTGAGTCATAGTCCCTCCTCAAATCTAGACAATTTATGTGAGAATGTTAAAAGCAATGTTGATTTGTTAGGCTTCTCTCACATTGAGTTTTATATTCTTGGTAAGATTGAGAAGAACCAAGTAGAAGAGGTAGTATATGCCATGATGGCTACATTTAAAAAGACTCCTCTAGAACTTGCCAACTCCATACCTAAAAGTTTATATGATAGAGTTGTGTAAAATTGGCATTATTGTTTAAACACTAAAAGAAAAATTAGGGAGACATCACTTGCTCAAGTTATGCTAGAACTTAGTAAGGCTTAAATGTCTAAAGACATAAAAAAATATACTACAAGATTTGTACCTAGGTATAGGGAATTTAGCATATTGCAAAAATATATAGAGGATATTGTGAAGAAGTCCAAAAAAATGTGGAAGTTAACATACAAACTATCAACATCAAAAGAAGATGACCAAACACTTATTAAGGTAGGAGAAGATGATAATGAATGAGGAATAGTTAAGGGAGACACTAATATGAATATTGATAACCAAGCACCAGCTAAGGAAGAGTAGTAATTAGAATAGAGTGTACAACATACATAAATGTCGACTGCCAGCCATCTATAGGTGACAAGTGTAAATACTAAAAATTTAAAGTAAAGGATGTTTTTGATACTATTGATCAAAACATCAATCCCCTTATAGAAAAAGACCTAAAAAAGATACTTGTCCAGTACACTCTCTAGGCCAAATTATGTGACAACCCTATACTAGTGAGTGTAGATGAAATTTAGAAGTTAGATATTATAAATATGGGGGATGAAGAGAAAAAACAAGAAACACCTATAATCAATCCTTATATCACAAGTGTACAACCTTCACAACCCATAGTTGTATATCAAAGGAAGGAAATAGTAGGTTACACTATCAGTACACTCATGGAAGATCCAGTCTCAACAACTGGAAAAGAAAATGACAAAGATAAGGTTGAGACAGTTGGAGAAGAAAAGGTGGAAACACAAGAAATGATGGGACTTAAAGCCAAACAAGTCAGGTAGATACATGTATACCTCCAACACAAGATAAAGGCACAACTAAAACCATAGAGGTAGAAAAGGACAATTTTGAAGAGACAAGTTTAACACCCAAGCTGAAGGAGCTAGTAGCAATCCAAGCACTAGTGACATTACCAAAATTTGACACTCCTTCCAGTCAAGCTCTTTAGAGACCGAGCACAGAGACACCTCCATTACAATTTTTAGTGTTGATTCCTAGCTCATCTAAGGTAGAAGAGTTAATTAATTATGGAGATGTTAGCCTAAATGAAGAGAATGTACCGCCGAAATTTGATAATGAAAAATCATAGTTGAGTAGATGGGCATACTGCAAGAAGCCCTAGCAAAGAAGACACATCAAGAACTACTCAGAAGGGAGCATAGGTAGAAGTAAGCTTTGATTGATATCAAATAAATTTTGTTAGATGCATTTAGTCTACCTACTCTATGTGAAACCAAGCCAATCATTGAATAATTGACCAATATAGTGGAAAGAGTTAGTGACACAGACCTAGATACTAATGTCAAACTATTAGAATGGTTTGAAAAGAAGTTATAAAATGAGGTAAATGAGAAGATATCCAATGATGTTGCACTGACATAGGTTACACTAGAAATTAAGATAGATAGTGTTAAAAACATACTAGAGAACATTTTCTCTCTATAGACCAAATTGTGTAATCCTAAACTCTTCACAAAAGAGATAAGAAATCACATCCTAAGATTGGAGAGCCAAATGTAGTCATCCAGTGCAACATTGCCCAAGTCTCCAACTCAAAGTGAGAAACACTTTAGGATCCTATTGCAATTGCAAATTTAGTTAGCATCATTACAAGTAGATGAAGCCAACATAAGGGCTAAACTGATCATCATCTAGGTGATATTGACTCTTCATATGGAGATTTTACACAAGGAACTAGGCTATGTAGAAACACTTATGAAGAAAGACCCCAATCTTTCTACATTAGCTGTCTTAGTCCACCTTGCTACCAAGCTAGCCATCCAAATTAAGTCTTTGGAGGTAGCTTGTGATAATTGGGATGCAACTCTTAAAATTATACTTGAGGTCCATACATCATTTTTGGACAAATACACTATTAATGTATAATCCATTGACATTAGTGTCAAAAAGGGGGAGTAAGAGAAGTGGGTAAGAAAGGAAGTAGAACAAATAGATATCTATCTGAGGGGGAGTAAGAACAAAGGGAGAGGAAGAGAATAACAAAATCAGAGAAACATGAGTTCAGAAAAGAATAGAGAACAAGTAACACTTGATGCAAATCTACTCAATAGAAAAAAGATTTTGATATAGTGTATAGTACAAAACATATCAAACAACTCAAGGGAAGTTTTAAAATTTTGAGGTATAAGTCATGTTGCAAAATTTTTATATTTTTGAAGTTTTGTATAGAAGCCGAATAGACATCTATGTTATGCTTGTAAGAATAAGATTATTAATGTATGACCAAGTGTTTTTGACACTCATGTCAAAGGGGGAGATTATTAATCTTTGATTGGTTTTAACAAGTGAGTGTCCGTACACTTAAGTAATTTACTTAGTTCATGCTAAACAAGTAACATATGCTGAGAACAACATGTAGATTAGTGAATGTCAAGAAAATAGTGAGTTCCAAGTCACTCATATACTAAGTCACTCAAGTGCTAAGTAGATAGTATGTGATGAGTGATTTAGGAGCTAAGTAAGAAATACATGTTGAGTCATTTAGTTGTTGAGTGATTGCATTGACATCATAATTAGTGTCGAGCACTAAGGACTTCAGATGTCGAGTAACACAATTTTGACATAGTTGTTTGTATTGGCATAAACTACTATGTAAACTATTTTTGGGCCAACTTAAGGATTGATTTATGATCTTTTGTTGATAAAGAAAATTTTTAAGTGGGAATCCCTATGTATCACATGTATCCAATGAGGTAAAGGGAAGGTTTAATTGGCAAAATGGATGAATCACAGTTGTTGATTCATACCTAACCCTAGATCACCTAGGTCTTCTTAAGGAGGAAAA
This sequence comes from Cupressus sempervirens, assembly GCA_028749045.1. NCBI lineage: Eukaryota > Viridiplantae > Streptophyta > Pinopsida > Cupressales > Cupressaceae > Cupressus > Cupressus sempervirens. The sequence continues at coordinate 112,354,508 of CM053791.1, read as the reverse complement.
ACCCTAATTTTTTTTATGAATGATTAGACAAAGAAGGAGAGTTTTCATGCACAAATAAGACATTCATACTGACGAAGGTATTATGATCTAAATTATATTGTAGAATCAGTTAAAGGAGAATAAAGGAAGGAAACAATTGATAGTAGAGAGACATCTGATCAAGAAGGATCAATTACATAATAGGATATAGGTGATCTGATGTCAAGCAATAGCATGCTAATCATAGGATCATTAATGAGACATTGTAATAGGTGAATTAGTTAAATCTCTTAACATAGTAGTCTTGACAAGCTATACTGAAATTCTCTAACAAGGTACTTACATAATTGTAAGTTGAAGTCCTTTAACCAAGCACACTTCTAACAGGGTATTGAAATCCTTTAATAGGTTAAGACCTAACAATATTTGTAAGCTTCTAATAGGGTAGACCTTTCATAGGGTAGATCATGTTTCATGATCAAACATTGTAACCTTCATTGCATACATTTTATTATTATAGTAGTGAAGATTTGTGGATGTAGTCCCCACCCCAATTTACCCTTCTTATTGGAGGGTTTCTAGGTAATCATATCTTATGTCATGCATGTGTGATTGCTTACTTTTTTACATAATTTAGATGTATATTCTTTACATGGTATTTTAGTTTACTTATTGAATATGTGAGATGGATGTATGGTGAATGTTTTTATGGATTAATGTTTAAAGCACTGATTCACTTCCCCCCCCCCAATCCCCATCTCAAAGTTTAATTTTCCTATTGTAATACCAAAATTGACCCCCTCTATCATATCTTATCACATACTTTCCTTCTCAATTTGAATGGTAAATGTACACATTATCCCTCTTCACATGTAGCTTATATGGTAACATGAACACTTTCTCCCTCTTTTACAACAATGTCAAATACATCATCCATTATATCTATGAACTTCGTAGTGTCATTGTATGACTAATATTTTAAGAGTCACTTTCTCTTTCATGTTTGAATTGACTCCTTGTAGTCTCATCTACTCATGCTTTAGTCCATATTTCACAACCTATAAGAAGCTCCTAAAGTGTGACCTCCTAGATCAATTAATAAGATATTCTAATCACAATATTTTATGCATTACTTCATCACTTCTTAGTTTTGTTTAGATAGGGGAATGACACCTAACTTACCTCTTAGATACTCAAAAGCATCCTTAGGTAATGCCTTAGTGAATATGTCTACTATCTTCTCCTTTGTGTTCACATACTTTTGTATCACTTCTTTTTCTTGTACTAACTATCTCAAGTAATAATACTTGATTTCAATGTGTTAGGTTTTTGTGTACATCATAAGATTCTTTAATATATTTATAGAACTTGTTCTATCACAATATATCTCAATAGGTTTAGTAATCTCTTCCTTCATACCTTTCAACAATTATTTGATCCACACAATATTTGACCAATTAACTAATACAACAACATACGTAACCTCAACTGTGGATTGAGAAATATGGTTTTTGTTATTCCTTGTTAATGAAATTATTCTCCTAGCTAGAAAGAAAGTACCTCCACTTGTACTCTTTCTATCATCAATATTTCCTACCCAATCATGATGTAGGCAATAGGGAGAGAATAACTAGGGCCAAAGGCTCACCCAACTATCCAAACCCTTTTATTGATTCATCAAAATATCTTCATACATGCCCAGCTATAAGGCCTTCTAGGTTATGACCAATTACAATACATTCATATACAAAGATCCAACAACAAATTCACACCTTTTGTTCTACTCTCTAATCTTCTTCACCAAAAACTTTCCTAACTCTATGCATAAACATTCTATTTATACTTGCCAAAATGTTTTATAGATCATTTTAGAATCATTACATAAGAGGAAGGTTGACCCAAAAATAGTTTCGACTCATCCCAAGAAAAGATCTTAACATGAATGTCGTAAACAAAATAAATTCTATAAGTTAGCCCACAGAAATCATGTCCAAATACTGACACTCGACATACACTGGGCAACTCAGCACATGAAGGAATGCTATAGTAACTTGGCACAAACTAAGCACTATAGTAACTCAGCACATGAAGAGTGTTATAGTAACTTGGTACCAACTAAGTGCTATAGTAACTTGGCACATGAAGAGTGCTACAGTAACTCGACACCAACTGAGTGCTACAGTAACTCAACACCAACATACAACATGAACAAAAATGTGTAGGATAACAAGGCAACCTAGGATGCTCTTACATCAAACAACCAGAGTTGAAAGAAATGATTCTCTTGAATCATTGAGATGTCCTAACCTGAGTTGAATCCAACTCAAATTAAGAAATCCATGAATCATCTTCAATAGGCATGTTCTTCCACTTCACTAAATATTCATAGTAATGTTTTCCTCTTGGATCTTACCAACTCTTTGATCCAATATCTGTTCAACTTCTTCGATCTACTTCTTAGGATAATCATCTGATACAATAGTTTCATCCTTTGACTCATGATACTTATATAAATCAGCAATATTGAATATAGGAGATATATACATGTCATAAGGTAACTCAACTTCATAAGAACTACCACTGTCAAACTTCTTCGAGATCTTACAAGGTCCAAATTTCTTCATCTTCAACTTACTGTATGTTCCAACTGGGAATATTTCTTTCTTCAAATGAACCATCTCCTCATCACCAACTTGAAAATCATGGTGTCTTCTAGAGTAATCAGCATTCTCCTTATACTTCTGATTACTTTGTTCCAACCTCAACTTCACCTCCTTATGCAAAGACTCCATAAAATTAACAAATTCTTCTCCTGTAGTGCTTTTCTTTTCTTCACCAGCAACATCTCTCAAATTTGATATACCTCTAGGATGCATTCCAGTAACAATCTTAAAAGGCATCTTTCTTTTACTCCTATTCATAGAATTATTATATGAAAATTTAGCTTGTGCCAATAACATCTCCCAATTACTTGGCTTATTCCCAACTAAACATCTCATCAAATTACCCAAGCTTCTATTCAAAACCTCTATTTTACCATCTATTTGTGGATGAAATGTAGAACTAAACTTCAGCTCAGTACCCATCTTCTTCCATAAAGTATTTCAAAAATAGCCAAACAAACTTATTGTCTCTGTCTGAAATAATACTTCTTGGTAATCCATGCAATCTCACAATCTCTTTAAAGAAAAGTTCAGCAACATGCTCAGAATCTGATGTCTTTTTACATGGTATGAAATGAGCCATCTTAGAAAATCTTTCCACTACAAAAAATATGGAATCATACCCTTTCATTGTCTTAGGCAATCCAAGAACAAAATCCATACTAAAATTAGTCATAGGTTTCTTAGGAATAGTAATAGGTGTATACAAACTAGTATGTTGACTCACTCCCTTTGCAACTTGACAAACTCCACAAATCTTTACAAATTTTTGAACATCCTTATACATTTGTGGCCAATAATACTTCTCTTTCAGCAAACGCAATGTCTTATTGATTCCAAAATGTCTAGCTAATCCACCACTATGCTTTTCCTTAATAAGACTCAACCTCATAGGACTTCTAGGAATACATAACTAAACATCTTTGAACAACATACCTTCTTGAATGAAATATTCATCATACTTATGTGATCTATCAGATTTGGTGCTCTACACTCTCTCCATGCCTCAGAAAAATGAAGATCAACATCATATAACTCTTTCATCTCATCAAAACCAAGAACTTGAACCTTCATTTCAGTCAACAAAGAGTGTCTTCTACTTAATGCATCAACAACTTTGTTAGTGACTCCATTCTTATACTTAATGATAAATGTAAAACTCTGTAAGTACTCAACCCACTTCATATGTCTTTGATTCAATTTATGTTGACTTCCCAAGTATTGTAAAGCTTTATAATCAGTATACAACACAAACTCCTTTGGTATCAAATAATGTCTCCATTTCTTCAAGGCTTGAACAATAGCATAAAACTCTTGATGATACATAGAATATTTCCTTTTAGCATCATTTAACTTTTCACTAAAGAAAGCAACACGCTTACCTTCTTGACTTAATAAAGCTCCTATTTCATTACCACTTGCATCACATTCAACATGAAATACTTTGTTAAAATTAGGCAAAGCCAATACAGGTAATTTAACAACCTTTTTTTTCAAAGTCTCAAAACTCTTATCAGCTCCATGTGTCCACTTGTATTCCTTTTTATCTCCCTCATTGTCTCAGTCATAGCATTACAAAAAACACTAAAATTCTTTATAAATTTTCTATAAAAACTAGCGAAACCATGAAATGATCTTACCTCACTCACATTCTTAGGTGTAGGCCATTCCAAAAAATTTTTAACCTTCTTAGGATCCATCTTTAATCCATCAGCTGAAATCACAAATCCTAAATATACAATCTCCTCTTGCATAAAAGAACACTTTTTTAGATTAATCAGCAACTTTTCCTCTTTCAACCTCTGCAATACTTGTCTAATATGCTCAAGATGTTCTTCTTTAGTCTTTCTAAATATCAAAATATCATTAAAATAAACAATCACAAACTTATCCAAAACTCTTTCATAACTTCATTCATCAACCTCATAAAAGTACTAGGTGTATTAGTCAAACCAAAAGGCATAACCAACCATTCATACAAACCATCTTTTGTTTTGAAAGTAGTCTTCCATTCATCACCTTCACTAATTTTGATCTAATGATAGCCACTCTTCAAATCAATCTTGGTTAAATACTTTGCTCCACTCAAAGAGTCCATTATGTCATCCATCCTTGGTGTAGGAAACCTATATATTTCATTTTTATCTTGTTAATGGCTTTGGAATCAATACACATTCTCCATTCTCCATTCCTTTTAGGTGTTAATACAATAGGTACAACACATGGACTCAAAATTTCTTTCATCAAACCTTTCTGCAACAACTCATGCACTTGTCTATTAAGTTCTTCATTCTCTATAGGTGTCAATCTATATGGTGCTTTGTTTGGCAAACTAGCTCTAGGAATTAGATCCATACAATGACTTATACTTCTTATAGGAGGTAAACCATCTCAGATATCATCAAAAATAATGTCTTTATACTCATTCAGCAACTCTACAATTTCTTCTAGCACTCAATCAATACTACCAATTGTCACTCGGTCACCACTGATTGGCACTCGGTTAACACTATTTTCTTGCACTCAGTCTACATTGACAAAACTCAATGTTCTTGGAATTATAGCAAAACAAACTTGATTTTTTTTCATTTCCTTTTCAAATTTTTTTTGATTAACCATGCAAATTTTTATAGTAGTACAATTAACCTGATCTGGACTTTCAATCAAAGGCAACAATGTTTGTTTCTTCCTATTGGTCTGATTTTTTACATATCAAATTTTGTTAGAATCATGGTAACAAAATCAAATGAGAGTTTTTCTGTTAAGTCATAGGGTTTTAGGTTTTGGTTTAGTATATTTTGATACCTTTAAAAATATGTGAAAACCCTAGGTTTGGCTTTTTAAGTTTTATCCAGGTGTGAAAAAAAAATAAAAAAAAATGAGCGAATATTCTTTTACCACCTACTTGGGCATCGTTGTTGACTCTTTTTGAAAAGGGGTTTTAATTCTACCATCGGATCTAATTTGAATCTATAGTTGTTGCATATTTTCTATGGAAAGATACTCACATGTTATGCATAGTGAGGTAGCGATCATCGAAGAATTATGTGTGATACTGAAAAGAAAAATTTGGTGCCGTGAAATGTGTTAACGTTAAGACATTATGACCACGTGCTATGTCCCAAGCATGTCAGCTTCAAGAATAAATGCACATGGAAAAAACTTGCAAGTGGTGTCACCAGAGTTCAAATTTATTTAGCAATTCACCAAGTCACTATTAAAAAATCCATGCGACTTGTCGGTGGTGATATAGTGAATGCCCTAATTTTACAAAAGGTGGCATTCTTTTTTAGTAAGAAGTGATTTTGAGGATCCCGAGGAAGATATTGTGCAGGCTTCACTTTTATTTCTTTATAGGTTATGTCATTCATAGTTTCTTTTTTCTAGGCATCATTTTTAATGGTTACTAGAACTCACCATATCATTAGCCAGATTGTTGGTATGTTTGTTGATAGCGATATAGTGACCTGCCTAAAAGTCATGAACACGACAAGGCAAAAAACATGTGATGTCATTAAGACATTAGAAAATATATATGTGTGCTAGTGTGTTGGGCTAGCACTATGACAGTAGTATCCTGGGCCCATGCCCCATGTATAAAATCTACAAAAAATTCTGATCGTTAGATCCAACCAAGATCAACGGCCATCGCTAGCTTGCTATGGAAAAGTGCTTGAAAGTTATGAATAGCGAGTTACTGAGTTGGGGCCCACCACTATTGCAGTAATGTGTTATCCACAAGATCAAGTATGGATCAATGATGCTCATCAACTCACTATGGAAAGATGTGTGAAGATTATGTATAGCAAGTTAGTGAGTGAGGGACCCACCATTGTTTTCCTAAAAGTCATTTCAAATATCTACCACACGATCAAAGCAAAATCAGTGGTTATCGCTAGCTCACTATGGAAAGGTACTCGAGAGTTATGCATAGAGAGTTAGCAAGTTCACGACACATTTCCTTGGTCATCTGTGGGCCCAGTTTGAAATATCGGCCTTGAAGGAAAGGTACAAATGGAGCCAGTTTATTGGTTTGACTGCCAGCATGCTAAGAAGAACATTGAGTTAGCCTAGTTTTCATTCCTAGATTGTATGATTTTTCAAGGATCAACGGTGAAAATTTAAAAGTGCGATTCTACTCTATTTTTCTATTTTGTGCATTTATGATGACTGAAAGCTTTGTGTGTGGGAGAAATAGAGTATAACACAAGAGATTTTCATTAATTACAGTCCCATACAAAAAAAGATTGCAAGTTTTTTGAGCACAAGAGCCTATTGCTTGTGTTGTGTTAAGCCTGGTAAAGACATGAAGCTATTCCTCCATTGTTCGAGATCAATTACAAAAGTTTAGAGAATAAAAAGTTTGGCAAGTCAAGTAAGTACTCATAGTACAACCTCTGTGGCATTCCAATTCTTTCAATATTATCAAGATGCCTCCTAAGAAAGCATTTTTTGGGAAAATTAATTATATGGATAGGAATGTCCACGATGATTTATTAGAATTACTCCCAAAATCCACTTCAGAGCCTACACAGGTTAAAAAGTTAATCTCCTTAAATCCTAGGCTTAAAATTTTTGATGGCTTATATGACAAGGGGAATTGGGTTAGGGATGCAACAACTACTCAAACTGGTCTTATCTTGTTTAAAAAGTGGTTTTCAGAAAGGAAGTTGTTTGCCTTGCATGCTAATGTCTAGAATTTTGATTTGGGAAAGTTAGTAGTTCTGAGTGTTTTTATGGATTGTGATTTTCTTGAAGCCATTTCCAAGAATTATGACAAAGCTATTAGGGTTGTAAGAAGAAAGGATGGTGTGCCTCTGATATCAATTAGTCCTGAAGAAATTAGAGAGGTTTTTCACCTAGAACCATTGTTAGATTACCATGTGAAAATCAATCTGCCAGAATTAGAGAATGAATACAAAGAAAAGAAGGATGTAATTAGGGGACGTGCACTAAGGTCACATATTGGTACAATAAGGACTTTTCCAGTAATTACTACAACCTCTAAAGAGCATTTTAAGAAGAGTCTTTACACTTCCTAGGCTAGAGAGATATACAAGACCTTATGCCAAGTTTTTGGGAAGATGAGCAGGAGTTCATGCCCATTGGCTTCATGTACAAGATGGTTCAAATTGCTTCTTTTGGTGTAGATGTTATTTTTTATTTTGCTTCCTTTTTGGCTGAAGAAATTCACATTGCTTTAGTTAGGATTGCGAAGGGCAAGGTGGAGAAATTTTTTGGCCACTACTCTCTATTAATGCATATGTTTTTGTTCAAAGGAGTGACATATTTTGGTAATGAGATGAAATTGAATAGAGAAGAGAATGGGGAAACACTACCAATCTAGTTGTGGAGCATAGATATGACTTGGGATGCAAGTAATGCCAATTTTGTTAGATTTGATAGGTATTTTGCTTCTAAATTGAGATGCCTCATATTGAGTGTGATCTAATTTCTAGGATCTAGAACTATTACAGAGAATGCTAATCAATTACATAAAGTTAATTTTAAAGCTTTAATAAAAAAAAATTAACGTAATTACAAATAAGAAAACATAGAATGAGATGATAGAAAGAGAGATAGAGACACAACACATTTGATTTCAGAGTTCGCTTGAGAAGGACTACATCTTCAGGTCCAGCTCCAATAGGGGGACCGATCTGATTAACTCCAATAAATCAATACAAGTGATTTGTGACAATTCCCTTCAAGCACATGTAGCAAAATTCTTCTATGTGCAAGAAAAATCACTAAGTCTCCAGATACAAAAACTCTCTCTCACCATTTGCATAATTTCTCCCTTAATTTCCATGCCTTGAAAAGGCCCCTAACTCCTCTTTTTATACAAAATATTTTCCTAAAATAGGGCAAAAACAAAAAAAAATTTAATAATAGGCCTTCACAACAGTCCACCTTCGAAATTAGGCCTTAGTCATTTTAGGAATTTGTCATTATCCTCTTTTGGAGGGTTAGTTTCCAACAAATCCCCTTAAGTGGGAAAGAGGAATCAACATTGTTTAAAGGTAAATAAAAACCACACATATTATAAACAAAGCCACTCATGTGGCATGATGGCAGCAGACTCTTTTATGACAACGGAGGTCGGTGGTTCCAACCCCTACACCAACCTCTTGTCTTTAACTCAAATTACCACCGCCACTAAAACCATAAATAGAACATTTCTTAAATGATCTTCAAAGGCTGCAAATGGTGTAATGGCCACCGGCTAAATTTTGGGGGATGGTGGTCGTGGGTTCAAATCTTGGCACCGTTATCAATATCAATTGTTTCTATTTTTTTGTTTTTTTAAAATTATTATTATTATTATTTTTCCACCTCAAACTTCAGTCGAACATATATTTTGCATACGAAATCCATTTTTGATGAAACGAACTCTACTGGAAAGCCCTTGACAAGATCTTAAATTTGAAACCCATTGTTGACCACTTTTGAGATGATTATTTTTTCACCTTTTGATGACCTCTATACTTGGTTTGACCAAACTTTGACTAGCTATAACTTTTGTGTACGAACTCCTTTTTCATCCATTTGAATTGTGTTGGATCCAAAATTCTGAGAACTTTAAACTAGCATTGATTATTGGAGTTTCAGAGATACTTCAATTTTTGATGAAAATATCCCTCGGACCAAGCCTCCCCACTAAGAAGCTTTCAAACCACCGAAAGTTTGGATTACTTGGAAAGTAGGTGAGGGTATTTCTCCCTCACTTTACCAATCTCCATCCATCTTGCATTGCTTGGATGCATCCCCTTCAATCCCACTCAAAGGTATTCAACTGGTCCTCTTCGTGAAGTTCTTACATTCCTATCAAGGATGACATCTTCTAGCAATTTTTTCATATACTTTAGTGAAAGATCATCAAGTGATGGAACTTAAGCACTGATGTCTTCATCCAAGATCATTGGAGGCTCATACAACTTCAGATTCTCAACATTGACAACTAAGTAAATTTTCATGTATGGAGGAAGATTAAGGCAAAAGGCATTAGTACCAATCTTTTCCAAGATTTCAAAAGGACCATACTTGATAGGCTTGAGTTTCCTTCCTTCACCTTGCATTCCTTCCTTACTGATATGTAACCAAACTCTATCACTAACTTGGAGCTGATGATCAATGTGATGCTTATCATGGCGAGCCTTGTATTTTTCTTGACTCTGCTCCAATTGTGCTTCTACTACTTGATGGATTGCTTGGACCTTCTGGATGAACTTCAAAGCCCTTTCTACATCATGGCATCCATCGATGATATCATCCTTTCCAAAAGAAAAATCTATTGTTGTTTTAGGCAAGTAACCGAAGCAAGTCTCAAAAGGAGACCTCTTTGTAGAAGAGTGTGCTGCATGGTTGTAAGCATGTTGCACATAGTGAAGACTTTCATCCCACAACTTAGGATGCTTGCTGCAGTAACCTCTAAGCAGATGAACCACTGTCCTGTTGACTACCTTTTTCTATTCGTCAGTCTATGGATGGAAGGTTGTACTCTTCTTCAGCTTGGTATCCATGAGTCCCCACAAAGATGACCAAAATTCCCCTAAGAATCGAGAATCTCGATCCAATACAATGGAAGTGGGTAACCCAAAATGAACCCATACATTTTGAAAGTACAAATGAGCAGTCAGTTCAGTAGTGACTTGCTTTTTACAAGGCATTAAAATACACATTTTACTGAACCGATCAACTACTACATACAAATAATCATGACCCTTCCTAGGCATAGGTAAACCCCCCACAAAGTCCATATACACACTTTCCCATGGATGGGATGGTACAGGTAATGGTGTGTACAAACCTAATTTCCTATTACTTGGCTTACTGGTTGCACACATTACACATCCTTTTATATATTTGGTGATAGTTTCCTTCATATGAGGCTAGTAACAATATTTCTGTAATTGAGCTAATGTCTTACTTACCCCAAAATGTCCTGCAATCAAAGAGGTGTGTGCTTCACAGATTACATGTGCTTATTCATCTTTAGGAATGCATAGTTTGCTCAAGTGGTACAACAAATTTTCCCGCACATAGTAATCTTTCTCTTCCACATGTTTACCTTGGATTAAAGCTACATAGATATCCTTAAAGTCCTCATCATTAGCATATTTTTCTTGAAAACTTTCATGAACCATAGAACTATTCTGAAGGATTATCAAAGCATTCTTAACAGGAGGCCTAGAGAGCATATCTGCTACTTTGTTATGGGAACCCTTTTTATACTTAATTACCAAATGAAACTGTTGTAGAAAACCCATCCACCTAAAATGCCTACTCTGTTGTAACTTAGATTGTGATTGCAAATAGTGTAGTGGCTGGTGATTAGTGTCGATTATAGTTTCCTTTCCCATTAAGTAGTGCTTCCATTTTTTAACACTTTGAACTAAAGCATAAAGTTCCTTATCATAAGTAGGATAGTTACTTACTACTCTTGAAAAAGTTTCAGAGTGGTAGCAGATTGGTTTACCTCCTTGCATGAGTACAACTCCCATGGCAAACCTGCTTGCATCTGTCTCAATCTCAAATGGTTGATGTAAATTTGGTAAAGCCAGAACTGGTGCAGTGCTCAACTTTTCCTTCAAAGTGTCAAAAGCCTTTTGTTGTGGACCTCCCCACTAAAAAGTTTCCTTGGTACTGGTTAATGCATGCCACGACGATGTAATATAAGAGAAGTTTGCAATGAACTTTCTCTAGTACTGGATTGCACCTAAAAAGCTCCTGACTTCTGTAACTGTACTTGGCTTAGGCCATTTTACAATACATTCAACCTTTGTAGAGTCTACTTTCAATTGACCATTTCCTACGACATAGCCTAAGTACACTAAGGATGTCTTTGCAAATTTGTATTTTGACATCTTTACATAGAGTTTTTCTTTTCTCAACACATCAAGTACTTTTTTTATATGAATTACATGATCATCCCAAGACTTACTAAATACAAGAATATCATCTAGATAGACAATGAAAAAATCATCAATAAAAGGATGAAAGACATCATTAATGACTCTCATTACAAAGCCCAAATGGCATAACCAACCACTCATAAAGTCCTTGTTTTGTCTTAAAAGGAGTTTTCTAAATATCATTTTCTACTATTCTTATCTAATGATATCCGCTACGTAAGTCTAGCTTAGTGAAATAAATTGCATGTTTCAACTGATCAAGAAAATCATCAATTATGGGAAGAGGGTACCTATTCTTTACTGTTATCTTGTTCAGAGCCCTATAGTCGATGCACATTCTCCAAGTCCCATCTTTCTTTGGAACTAACACAATAGGAGAACCACAAGGAGAAGTACTAGGATGGATAACTCCTTTCTCCATGAGCTCTTGAACTTGCTTCTTGATTTCTTCATTTTGCAAGACTGATAAACGGTACATGTTGATATTAGGAAGTGGCACTTTTGGCTGCAATTGAATTTCATGTTGTATCTCTCTTTTAGGAGGCAATCCCTTCAATTCCTGAAACAAGTCATCATAGGCAGAAACAAATTTGACCATTTCAGCTTTATGTTTCAGATCACATCCCTTAAATGCCTCAGATGTTTCATCTTCTTTGGCTTTTACAAGCATTAACACAAAGTTCTTACTAGAGTTTACTAACCTTTTCATTTGACCAGCATTGACTAATGCCAAATGAGTCTTAACCTTATGTGCCTGTACAATGTATTCAATATTGTCTTTAAAAAAATGATACTTATTTTCCCCCCTATCGAAGATAGCTTGTTGATCATATAAATAGGGACTCCCAAGTACAATACCACAAATATCTAGATGGACTACATCAGCTTGTACCTCATCTACAAAGTTTGCAATGATAGAAAATCTTAACTTACATTGCTTGGTTACCTGTAATTGCACATCATTGCAAACCCATCCAACAGGATATGGCTTTGGATGAGGTGTTTTAGTCAGGTTGAGCTTCTTAACAATTTCCTAAGATATCAAATTAACTTGAGAACTTGTATCAAATAATTTATCAACTTTATTTTGCTTGATGACAACTCAAATGTGAAACCATTCATTCCTTTTCCTATCATTCTTAGGAGAAGAATCTTCACTTGTACTTGCACTTATTCTAGAAGAACTGGTAGTTGATGAAAGAGAAATACCTTTTCCTTTACCTTGGATCTCGGTAGCAACAATCTTTGTTTCATCTCCAGAGTCAGATCCAAGATCTTGTTGAGCTACAGTAGTAGTCTTTTGTTTGCCTTTATTTCCACCAAATCGCTTTGGCCTCTTTTCAGGATGTAGCTTCCAACACTTAGAATCATCATGCCCTTCTTTCTTGCAATGTGAGCATGTGGGTTTCTCACCCACTTTCTTTACTGTAGCTCTATCTTTTTACCCTTCCCTTTTCCTTTAGACTTTTCCTCAGACTTAGATGTCTTTTTATCAGACTCATCAATGAAGGTACCCTTACCTCTTGACTCTAAATGTGTTGCCTGGACACATACTTCATCCAAATTACAAGGATTTAGGATGAGAATAGAGTGCCTTAGGTAAGAATGAAGACCACCTATATACTTGAGTAAAGTGTCCTAGGTATACAATGGGACATTTAATGAAATAGTCCTTTTACAAAACTCATGGGTGTACTCTTGGACAGTTTGACCTTTCCCTTTCCTAAAATGTTGCCAGCTCATCATTAATTGCTGCATATGGCCTAGGGGGTAGAATTTCTTCTTTATAGCACTAACAAATTCTGACCAAGACATATTTAACCTACCATGTTTTGAAGTTTCATGCTGAGTCTTACTCTCCCACTAAGTTAGAGCTATACTGCCTAATCAAAGAGTAGCTAATTGAATTCTATCAACATCATCTACAAGGTTTTGGACTCTATAGTAGACTTCTACTTGCTGAATCCAGTCATGTAATTTCTCAACATTTAGCTCCCCACAATATTTTGGCAAGTCAAACTTTACATCCAACTTTATTTGAGGCTTATGTCCACCCTTAAAAATATTAGAAGACTTAGAATGTGTAGAAGAAGGAGAAGAAGGGGGAGAAGGAGAAGAGGAAGAAGAGGGAGGAGATGGAGGCTCATGATCAAGATCATGATCAACGCCTTTCTTTTTCCCTTTGTCTTCAGGAGCTATATGCCTTCACATCTTCTCTTCTCTTTCTTGTAAAAAAACTTCTACCATTGTTTGCAAACTCTGGAGAGTCTTCTAGACATTTTGATCTTCTGAACCTTGTCCACCACCTTTGTCTTCCATCTGGAATAGTGGATTAGTTCTTCATTTTCCGATCTTAGGATTATATTCTTCAAGATCACCTTCACCTTGATTCAACCTAGATCTTGTTAACATTCAAATATGCAATACTAGTCCAACAAAGCTTTGATACCAAATTTGATCTGATTTCTAGGATCTAGGACTATTATAGAGAATGCTAATCAATTACTAAAGTTAATTTTAAAGCTTTAATAAAGAAAAATTAATGTAATTACAAATAAGAAAACATAGAATGAGATGATAGAAAGAGAGATAGAGATGCAACACATTTGATTTCAAAGTTCATTCGAGAAGGACTATGTCTTCGGGTCTAGCTGCAATAGGGGGACCAATTTGATTAACTCCAATAAATCAGTACAAGTGATTTGTGACAATTCTCTTCAAGAACACATAGCAAAATTCTTCTATGTGCAGGAAAAATCACTAAGTCTCTAGATACAAAAACTCTCTCTCACCATTTGCATAATTTCTCCCTTAATTTGCATGCCTTGAAAAGGCCCCTAACCCCTCTTTTTATACAAAATATTTGCCTAAAATAGGGAAAAAACAAAAAAAAAATCTAATAATAGGCCTTCACAACAGTCCACCTTCGAAATTAGGCCTTAGTCATTTTAGGAATTTGTCATTATCCTCTTTTGGAGGGTTAGTTTCCAACAAATCCCCTTAAGTGGAAAAGAGGAATCGGCATTGTTTAAAGGTAAATAAAAACCACACATATTATAAACAAAGCCACTCATGTGGTGTGATGGCAGCAAACTCTTTTATGACAATGGAGGTTGGCAGTTCCAACCCCCACACCAATCTCTTGTCTTTAACTCAAATTACCACCGCCACTAAAACCATAAATAGAACATTTCTTAAATGATCTTCAAAGGCCTTCGGTGGTGTAACAGCCACTGGGTAGATTTTGGGGGCCGGTGGCTGCAGGTTCAAATCATGGCACTGTCATCAATATCAATTGTTTTTTATTTTTTTATTTTTAAAAATTATTATTATTATTATTATTCCACCTCAAACTTCAATCAAACATATCTTTCACATACAAACTCCATTTTTTGATGAAACGAACTCCGTTGGAAAGCTCTTGATGAGATCTTCAATTTGAAACCCATTGTTGACCACTTTCGAGATGATTATTTTTTCACCTTTTGACAACCTCTATACCTGGTTTGACCAAACTTTGTCTGGCTATAACTTTTGCGTATGAACTCCTTTTTCATCTATTCAAATTGTGTTGGATCCAAAATTTTGAGAACTTTAAACTGGCATTGATTATTGGAGTTTTGGAGATACTTCAATTTTTGATGAAAATATCCCCCAGATTAGAGTGACAATCCCAGAATCCCTAAGGTACTAATGGGTCTCATCAAGCTTATGGATAACCCCCATAATTTGAAAGTTTCACATAATTGGGGAGATATCATCCCTTACTCTATTTCTACTATTTTTAGAATCTATGGTTCTAAAGGGAGTCCTCACGTCTTGCCTTACCAAGTACCTTTGAAGGTAGGAATGGCTGAAGTTTTGTGGCAATTTGGGGGAGTAGAAGAAATATTTTTGTTGAAAAGGAAATTAGGGTCAATTTTCCCTACCTGCATAGTGGCCCATTAGTTTGTGATTACCAAAGGAGGTTGGCTCTTTTCGCATAAAATTTTGGAGCAGTATATGATGGCTATCTCTCATCCCCATTTTTGTGATTCTAAGGGATTTTTCAATTAGACATTGAGGCATACAATTAAGGTGAGACAAATCAAGGATGATTCTTATTATCCAGAGGACATTATAAGGAATGAATTCTCATTGTAGGAGCAAGAAACTAAAAATGAAAAATGGAGAGTTTACTCTAGGGTCCTAGAATTCATTCATTGTTTTGATTAGAAATATAATCCTTTAGATAATGCTAATACAGAGGTTGAAAAAATAAGCAAGCTCATGAATAACTTCCCTAAAATAATGGAAGTTATTAATGACAAGAAATAATTTTTAATTGATTCCTATCCTGATAAGGCCAGAGAAGTCATGAGGAGGTTGGCTTTCACTCCAAATATAGGAGCTGGTCAAATAATTCTACAAAAGAAGAATGGGTATACTATAATTTAGAATAAAAGGGCTCCTATAGATAAGGCCAAGAAAATAATAGGATCCATCAATATAGCCCAAGAGGAGAGACTGGATGAGCCTAGTCCCAAGAGGTAGAAGGTAATAACAAAAGAAAGGCCTCAAGTTGAGGAATATTCAACCACTCAATCCCCTTTGAGGATTGGAGAAGAATAGATCACTAGTGAGCAGATTGAACAGATGGGATCACAGGGAGGCATTTTTATTACTCAAGCATAATTAGATGAGGGTAACCCTTCAGAACCTCCCCTCCCAAGTTTGGATCTAACAATAGTTGATTATAGAGGTAGGAAATTGGATCCTGTACTAGAACAGGCAAGTCATCAATTTTTGGCTGGTGACAATTTTGTAAAATCTAGGGCTTTTCAATAGTTTTCATGGAGGGAAAACATGAACATTTTTGAGGAGAAATGTAAAAGGATGAAAATAGAGCATCCACAAATGGATGAAATTTCCATGCAGAACCAAACTAAAGAAGAAATGATGAAAGAATTGTAGAATATAAGCCCCGAGGAGGGGAGGAAAATGATAAAAGCATCTAACATTTTATTCTTGCTCAATTGGGATATTGTAGATGCATTGATTTTTAATTCTGTTTCTAATAAATTGGAGTTGCAAGACCTAAATAAAAGAGACTTCCAAGGCACTGCATTCATTGAAGATCAGGCTGCATTAGTCAGTTGGTCATTGAGAAAAGGATCTAGAGCCACACCATCGCAACCAGATGAGTCTGGGTTGATGGGAAATATACTTGTAAGAAGGGTTGCTGATACCTCACATGTGCAGGCAGCATATTGAAATGTGGATTCTTCCAAGTTTCTTTTGGCTACTTCTAAGAAGGAGGAATAGGTTATGTCTAAGTTATAGAATAAATATGAAACAATTCTTGAGGCCTATAATAAGGAGGTAAAAAGGAGAATTGAACTTGAAAACAAGGTAATGGGGAAGTCCACAAGGCCAACAATAATATACCCCCATCCTCTAGTGGAACCTTTTAAATCCACCCCCCTTGTAGAAATACTAGACACACCTCAAAGGCCAGAATATTACACAGCTAAAGATTTTGAAGAAGAGAAAAGCAAACTATGGGCCTTACATGTAGAGTTAAATACACAGTATGACGATAAGCTTAGAAAGGCTCTAATGTATTTAGTATATAAAATTGAATGGCCCTTATTCTTTTATTAGTTGGCAAGAGTAATAAGTATATGGGAGGAATTGAAAACCCATGATGAAACCCTCAAGCCTATTGTTAGTAAGTGGGGAAAAAAGGAAAAAGAAATCACCCTTTTATGTTATTCAGTTATAAGGTCTTCTCATGACCATATTAAAAAATTGTATGATATTGCTAATGACCTGTCAAATTTTGATAATAGGAGAGTTTCTCTACAACTGAAAGTTGTTTCTTATTTGAATAAGTACAAGAATCAAAAATTTGATCTGTTTCCTTGTGCCTTGGATAGAAAGAATAAATTGAAAAATAAGGATGAATGGAGTAAAGAACTAGATGACCTTTTCTGCATAAGGATAAATAAAGTTATCAATGAAAAGGGGTATGCCTGGTGGGCCACCACAACAGAGGAATTGGTTAAAGTCCAGTTATTTTTTGATTCTTTGAAGCAAAAAAAATGTTGGTTTTGAAAAGGACACTGATTATATATTAAGAAAACAAGATGATATCTTATAATTTAGCTGGCTGAATGATATATAGTTTAACACTTGGATGGTAGATATTCCTTCAGAAAAGTAGATAGAAGAAGGTAGTTCAAATGATGACAAGGAACAAGAAGGTGAGGTGTAGTTCATTGACACATGAGCACTAGAACTAAAGAAAGAAGAAGGTAAAAAAGTAATTGTGCCTGCTCAAGATGAAAGCAGTGAAAACTCGCAAGAGAAAATCAATTTGGAGGCATCACGAGATAACCCTTCATTGGCTAGCTTAATAGCCATGTATTTTGAAGATCCAAAATAGTGAGAGACAAATCAAAAGTTGATGATTTGCAATAATAATAGGAACATGCCTACCTAAAGAATATTTGAGGCACCTGGCATTCTGTTGTGACTATTTTTGTCTTTTGCATGATGTTTTGTTTCTTGGACACTTGTCAAATCATAATTTTCCTTTGCTTGTTGCAACTTATGCTATATAAATGAGTTTTCAAGGCATTGTGAGGGTTCAAAACTCGTAGAATTTTTGTGTTTCTCAAGAAAAGTACATTCAGTCGGTCCAATAGTATGCAAGTGTTTTGAGTTTGCCTCCAATTGTACTCTCTAATAACATACTGAAATGATAGAAAAGGCAATCTATTCTGGGTTTTCAATTGGTTTCTATTGGTGATTGTATTAGTCATCTAAAAGGATAATACAAAGGGGTATTTACAGTATATTTATGTCATCAATTTTTGTCTCTTTTTTATGGGTTTGTCTACTTTGAAGTCATTTTAAATAAGGTTTAATTTGGCTGAATGTAATCTGGATGGATTGTATGCTGATATCATAGTTGCTTTTAATTCAAGGAATTATATAAATTCTTCAATGAGTGAGTAGGGTTTATGAGTAGAAAAGATATTTCATAAGAGTGGAAATGGGTGATTAGAACTGATTAATTAATTTACAAGTTATTTGAATTAGATCTGCCACCAATAGTCAATTTTTTGCCCAATGGATAAGGAACTAGTCATATAAGTTAGAAGTGAACAAGGATAAATTCTACTTGTTGGAATATTCAAATATGGAAAGAGTACTTATGAGAGTGGGGCGGGGGGGGTGGGTGAATCATAAGTATCACACTTTAGCCAATAAAACTTTTAACTGCAAGTAAATTGCATGCATTTAAATACATCAAACAAATATGAAACTAAACACATGCATCAACAACTCATAACATTGGAATTTGGTAACCCTAAAACCCTCCAGGAATAAGAAGGTAAAATTGGGGTGGGGGTACCCACAAAAATTATTGCAGCAATATTGTTCAACCACTTCTGATGTTCAGCCCTGTTAAAGGCTTTATACTATATCAATAGTGACCTGGTTAAAGGCTTTACAAACACTTAACATGAAGTGTCACCCTATTAAATGATTTTAATCACCTAATTAAAGGATCTACAAAATATTTGTTAAGCTAACCTATCACCATAGGATTTTCATTCTGATACAATTGCTAGAAAGTATTAGGTATAATGAACCTGATAGATTACAATCCTTGATTCCTGATTATAGGCACCTTTTTCACTTTCTCTGATCTTGATCCTTTTGTGATCTGATAACCCTTGCTTTTGAAAGTAGATTTCCTTGTGCACCCTTGTATGTCCACTCATATATCTTTACAATGAAATTTTGTCTTCCTTATAAAGACTTCAAAGACTTAGGGTTAGATATGGATCTATGATCCACATTGAATCTCAATTTCCCGCTCAATACTTGTCTTTTACTGATTGGTTGCATGCCTTTATCATTTTTCTTATTGGCTGCATGTAGATTGCATAGGAAAGATAAAAGATTCGATCTCATCATTAAATCCTTCAAGATTTTCTTTATGTCGGCTGCAAAAATTGTTTGCATAATAGTTTGTGCAATTACAAACTCTTATGCTAATATTCTGAGTTATTGAGCTCCTGAAGCATTGCTGATGCTCGACACATGTTGTTTCTTGGATAGCTCAGCACCTAAACAAAACTGTATCACTCAGCACCTACTATTACTTGGCACTTGTTAACACTCAAAACCTGTTAACACTTGGCACTTGTTGACACTCGACACTTGTTACACTTGGCACCTACTATTACTCGGTACTTGATATAGCTCGGCACTTCATATTACTCAGCACCTACTCTTTGTTCGATATTGTTTAGTGGAAAAATGGGTTAAGTGTATTGACACTCAGTTGTCAAATTTATTCTTTAAGCTAGAAATCTCCCCCTTTGACATGAGTGGAAAAACACTTAACTAAGATCCTTATGACTCCTTATTAGGTGATCCTATATGTACACTCAGTGAGTTCTGTCCTGAGTCTGCATTTTGATTGATCAAAATTTTCTATCTAAAAATTTGCTCGCAAAATTTGCTATCTCCCCATTCAAAATTTGCTCCCAAAATTTGCTATCTCCCCCTTTTATCATACTTATCATTTCATTCCTGTACTTAACTCCCCCATACTTAATCTCTTCTTATCACTGCCCCATATTTATTCTCCCCCTTTTTGACACTTATGTCAAGGGTCTTACAAGGAAATTCCATACTTGGCCAAAAATGTACTATTTACTTCAAGGAGTACCTTCAAAGCTGCATCCCAATTTGCTAGTGCCACATCCAATGTCTTATGCTGGATGGCAATCTCTACTGCCAGGTGTACAAGTCCATCAGATGAAGAAAGATTGGGGTATTTCTTGAGGAGTGTCTCTGCATTTATCTGCTCCTTGTGAAGTAGTTCCAAATGAGGAGTTATTGGTGATTGAATTTGCATCAATTTAGCTTTTGTGGTTGCCTCCTCTACTTCTAAGATAGCTAACTCTCTTTGTGTGTGAAGTGATTGGGAAAAATGCTTCTCACTCTGAGCTGGATTTGTGGGGAGTTGCATGCTAGAAATCTTCAGATTGTTTTCCAAGCTCAGTATTTTCTGGCTAGTGTCCTATGTGAATGTGGAAAAATCACATAACTTGTTGTACAGGGAAAAGATGTTTCCTAGTATAGTTTTAACTATTTTAATTTTCTTTGTCAGTTCTTCTTGTGATAGTGCTATATCACCGAATATTTTACTATTTACCTTGCCTTGGAACTTCCTTTCTAACCATTCGAGCAATCTAGCATTTGTTTCTTGGTCTTCACTAGTCACCTGGTCAACTATATCAGATAGTTACTCTATAATTGGCCTTGACTCATCTAGAGACTGTAAGCAGAAAGCTTCTGTGAATATGTCTTTGATTTCATTCAAGGTAAGCTTATGCTTGTGTTCTTTTCTTAGTGCTTCTTGTCTCCTTCTTCTGTCCAATGCACTTTGAATTTCATTGATCTTTTCTTCAGTAAGAGTGCTAGATTCATAATATGGGATCTTTATTTCTTCATCAAGCTCAAGAACTCCATAGTGAAGTTTCTTGACTGCCTTTGATGAGCTCAAGCCTGGTGTCCTGATTTGTAGTTCTAACCCATTTGTGCTTGGCTGCTGAAGAGTCTGTGTTGGAGTACCAGATTTTGGTAATGCAATCAGTGTTTGTATTGCAGTCTCCTTGTTCTTCTTTGTCTCATCTTTTTCTTCAACTTGAGTATCCCTTTTATGATCGCTAGGTGGGGTTGAACTTGTTGGTTGTTCAGATGTTTCTTTTATTTCCCCTACTGATGTACTCGACATTTGAAGTGTATAAGTGACTATACTTGGTGGAGGTGGTGGTGGAAGAAATAGAATACCAGTAGTTTGTATGGTCGAAGGTGGCACTTGTGCTTTTACCTTGACTATCTTTGTTTTAACTTCTGGATTCTGTAATTCATCAACACTAAACCAATACAGGATTTGAACTTAATTTTGCTACTAGTGATGATTGGTCAAGGATTTCTAAATCCTTTGTATTTAATGGATTGATGTTTGGATTTGAAGTGTCTGTAACATCTTTTATTTTTATAATATCTGGAGGTGTGATGGTGGCATGAGGAGGACTAGGAGGAGATACCTATATGTCTTGCATACTTTGATCTTGTGGCTCAGCTGTATCTTTCTCTTCCTGTTTCTCCTCTGTATGTGCCTTTTCTTCCTTTTCTTCTTTACTCTTCTTCTCCACTTGTTCTTTCTCTTTTTCTTTGGTTCCTAACACCTTCTTTTCCCTTGTCTTGGCACTTGTCTCTGCCTTATATTCTTCATTATACAGATCTTCTATTTTCTTGTAAACTATTTTCCACAATCTTGTGGATTTTGTAACTACCTCTTCAATTTTATTCTATAAAATGCTAAATGCTCTATGCTTGGGAGTGAATCTATTATTATGCCTTTTTACTGCATTTTTTACTTGATCTTTAGTCAAATTAGGCAACAATCTAGCTAATTTTGACTCCCTTATCTCCTTTTCCATTTGTAAACAAAAATGCCATTTATCCTCTACAATTTTATACAATTCTTTTGGCATAGATTCATCTAATTCTAGAGGTGTGTGCTTATATTCAGCCATCATAGCATATAGAGATTCCTCTAATTTATTTTTCTCTTCTTTGGTGAGCTTAGAAAAATTTAGGTTCTTTAAACCTTTCAAATCATCATTCCTAATTTTTGAACATAATTTATCAACAACAGTCTGAGGTTTGTGTCTTACCACTTGAAATTGACTGTTGTCCTCTGACTCTATCTTCTCCTCATCTGTTTCATGCTGGGGAATAAATTTTCTTTTCTTAGACTCGACAGCAGTCTTTTTTGAGTCTTTCTTCTTTCCTTTTGCCTCCTCTTGGGCTTTTTGTGCTGCAACCCTTGTGGTAGGTCTCTTTGGTGCAGGAGCAGGAGGAGTTGTGGCTTTTCTTTTAACTGGTGCTTCCTCGGCTTCTTCTTCCTCAACACTTTCCTCTTTATCTTCTCCTAACCCTTGAGTCAGACCTTGAGGTTTATCTCCCTCTTCTTCAATGTCTTCTCCTTCCTCTTCTACTGTTCCTTCTTCTTTAATGCCAAATTTTCTCTTGATTTGTCTCACCATTTTTTATTTCTTCTTTACTGCAGAAGCAGTCTTCAAATTTGTTATCACCCTTGATTTAACAACATCATAGGTTCCTAAAGTTTTTGCATTTTTATCAGCTTCTTTTGCAAGTAGGGCTGTAATCGCTATAGAAGCTTGATCAATATCAAGTTCATAACCTAGTGGCCTAAGCCATCTTACTCTAGGTATAACTGCTTGTATATAGGTATAATCTATATCTACAAGAAAAAAAATTTCCTTTTCATATTTCTCAGTCAGTGAGACTAGAATCCTCATTCTTTGTTTCATGGACTTTTTGAAGTCCTCAAAGTAACTAGTCATTTGGGCATCAAAATTTTCACCCATCTGTTCAATGTATCCATTGATTTGTTCAATAATTGTTTTGTTTGGACTCCATCTTACCTTACCCATAGAAGGAAATTCTTTCATCAGATAGAAAAATATGCACATCAAAACTAATCCAAATTTTCACTGAGCTCCCTTACTCTTCCTTATAGCTCCCAAATTTTCATTAATCTATTGAAACATGAGCTCCACTAGATCATAAGTGTGATCCTTTTTTATTATCTTGTATGCAACATCAACTGCTATGCAAGGTACACTGTTTAACTTTCTTGATTGATAGAATTTGTGTGAAATGATTCTCACAGCAAAATCTAGTAGGGAATCTGTGACTGTGTCGATAGTCATTCCTCTATTGTTCCATTTAGCACCTGTGTTTTTTTCTATTACTTCCCTTTTGTCACTTCACAGGGTCTTTGGCTGATCTAGGGTTGGAATACCAATAACCCTATGAATAGTTTTCTTGGTGAATTTTACTGACCTTGACTCTAACCAAAAAGATCCATCATGTATTCTGCTCAAAACTATCCGTACCCATTCAGTTTTGAAAACAATAAAAAATTCTAGGGTTTTGGTTAATCCTTTTCTTTCTATTATTGAGAACTCATCTTTCGGTCTTTTGTTCTCACATAGTTTGTCATATGCATTATAGATTTCTAAATCTCCTATGGCTCCAATTTTCCAGTTATAACATCTGTGAACATCTTGGACCATAACAACTTTATCCAAAATAAATGATAATGCACCTGCAGGATCATTCTTGTATGCTACTTCTGGAATGGGCTTAAATTCAGGTTGTTTAACTTCATTACTGACCTACTGTATCTCATGACTCTCTCTACCCTTAGTGGTTCCTGACCAAGATGCCATTGTTTTCCAAACTAGGGTTTATGATTTAAACAAGTTTATAAATTCTACATAGCTCGGCACTTAAGTAAAATACCTCAAATCGATGAAACTTGTCCTAAATTGCTGTTGAAATCTTCACAAATGGCTTCTGAGCTGATCTTGATCTTCTTCACTCTTTTTTACTTTGCTTCTCATTTGAATGGTGGGAAAATGATGAAAAATCAAATTTATGTACCCTTCAAAATAGAGTAATTAATGCTTAGTGCGCTACCAACTGTCTACTCGGCACCTGAAGGGTTTCAACATGACTCAGCACCCATTATGTTTCACTTTGCTTAGCTCCTATTGATATTTCACAGCTCGACATCATCTATCAACTCGATCACTATTAGCAACTCGGCACCTAAAGACAACTTTGACAGATCTTGCAAAGTTCTCAATTTTGACTTAGCATCTTTGCTTATGCTGATTTCTTCTTTGCAGTTCTTCTATGTTTTGGGACTGATTTATGATGTAACTTGGTTTATCAATCCCACACACTTATTCTTGCTTAATTTGATGAAGTGTGATCACTTGACCTATTAGGTGAAGTGATCTCTGCACTTGATGTGCTATACTCATCTTTCTTCTTCCATGTCTTATTCATTTCACTTTTGATATGTCCAACATCTATCTTTGCCTTTCCATTGCTGAACTCAGAACTTGATGCCTTTGACCTTGTTGGGCAATTCTTGTTGACATGACTAGTTTTTAAGCAACTGAAACATGTAGTTTGACTCAACCATCTTTTGTAGTTCCCTCTAAAATGTGTTCTTATGTAGTTCTGTGGTATATGTCCATATTCTTGACAATAGTGACAACTGTACCTGGTGTTTTAATCCCAAAATTCATGGTTTGATGTCTTTGTTGGTTGATTTAATGTCCACATAAGCTTTGATCTACATTCAAAAGCTCTATGTCTGTACTTTTTGCAATTATAACAATTTCCACCAAATCTTGATGTCTTAGTAGTTTTAGTTCTGCATTCATATACTTGATGACCTTGCTTCTTGCATCTATGACAATGGTTTATACTTTTAGGTTTATCATGCTGATGGGCATTCTTGCTTCTACATACATTAGATGAATGTCCTTTCTTTCTATAGAAATGACATGTAGGTTTAACATCTTTACCTTTATCACTTCTTTGTTCTGCACTCTTTGATGATTCTCCAACTTCAGTGCTATTGTATCCAAGTCCTGATGTATCATGGGTTGATCTTGGGGATTTCAATAATTGCTCAAAATATTTGATGGCTTCACTTGACTTGTTGAGATTCTCTGCCACCTCTCTTTCTCTTTTCAATTCATTCTGCATTTGTTCATTTTGCATCTTCAAAGCAGAGATCTCAATATCTTTCACATTGAGTTCATGATGAAGGTTCATCATTTGGGCAAGTGTATCCATTTGCATGTTTGAGATCCTTGTCAATTCAGTACATTTTTCTTCAAGTCTGTTTGCAAGATTTCTTTTGTCATTTTCCATCATGACCTTATCATCAACTGCTCTTTTCTTTTGTTTAGTAATTTCACATATCATTATGGCCTGTGATTCATGTTCCATCTTGAGAGATCTAATCTCCTCTGTTTGAGCTTTGTTTTTCTCCATTAGTTTTGCTATTGCTGCATCAAACTCTTTAGTGTCTCTATTGGAAAAAATGTTGGTGGTATCAATCTCTTTGTAGTTTATATCATTTTCAGCTATGGCTAGATCCTTCCTTTTTTTTAATGAATTTCTCAACTTGTTTCTAAATTCCTCCAAGCTATGTAGAGCAAGTTGCACATCTATCACCTGATTTTCAATGATCTTTCCAAGTTTGAAAGCTTCCATCTTTAGATATTCTCCTCCAAGCTGTTAGGCTTTTCCTTGTGAGAACCTAGATTGGCTCTGATACCAATTGTTGGAATATTCAAATATGGAAAGAGTACTTATGAGAGGGGGGGGGGAGGGGGGGGGGGGGGGGGTGAATCATAAGTATCACACTTTAGCCAATAAAACTTTTAATTGCAAGTAAATTGCATGCATGTAAATACATCAAACAAATATGAAACTAAACACATGCATTAACAACTCATAACACTCAAATTTGGTAACCCAGGAACCCTCTAGGAATAAGAAAGTAAAACTAGAGTGGGGATGGTACCCACAAAAATTACTACAGCAATACTGTTCAACCACTTTTGATGGTCTGCCCTGTTAAAAGCTTTACACTATATCAATAGTGACCTGATTAAAGGCTTTACAAACACTTAACATGAAGTGTCACCCTATTAAAGGATTTTAATCACCTAATTAAAGGATCTACAAAATAGCTGTTAAGCTAACCTATCACCATAGGATTTTCATTCTAATACAATTGCTAGAAAGTATTAGGTATAATGAACCTGATAGATTACAATCCTTGATTGCTGAATGTAGGCACCTTTTTCGCTTTCTCTGATCTTGATCCTTTTGTGATTTGATAACCCTCACTTTTGAAAGTAGATTTCCTTGTGCACCCTTGTATGTCCACTCATATATCTTTACAATGAAATTTCGTCTTCCTTATAAAGACTTCAAAGACTTAGGGTTAGATATGGATCTACGATCCACACTGAATCTCAATTTCTCGCTCAATACTTGTCTTTTACTGATTGGTTACATGCCTTTATCATTTTTCTTATTGGCTACATGTAGATTGCATAGGAAAGATAAAAGATTCGATCTCATCATTAAATCCTTCGAGATTTTTTCTTATGTTGACTGCAAAAACTGTTTGCATCATAGTTTGTGCAATTACAAACTCTTATGCTGATATTCTGAGTTACTCGGCTCCTGAAGCATTGCTGATGCTCGGCACATGTTGTTTCCTAGATAGCTCAGCACCTAAACAAAACTATACCACTCGACACCTACTGTTACTTGGCACTTGTTAACACTCGGCACTTGTTGACACTCGACACTTGTTACACTCGACACCTACTATTACTCGGCACTTGATATAGCTCGACACTTCATATTACTCGGCACCTACTCTTTTTTTGGCATTGTTTAGTGGAAAAAATGGTTAAGTTTATTGACACTCAGTTGTCAAATTTATTCTTTAAGCTAACACTGCTGCTGCATATAAAACCAATTATAAAATCAAAATCATTTTTCATTCAGTTGTGTTTAAAGTTATAAATGCTGGTCAATACTCATTTATATCTATTCTCTAAGTCTTAGGTAGTTGCTATTTCTAGGAATATTTGTAAATTCAAGGAGAAAGATGACTATATCATCTAATAAGGGATGAATACAAGTTTGAGAACATTAAAAGAAGTGAAGTAAATTGCTCATGTGTTAGTAGGTAATAGATGAGAATCAAAATGAAACTAGAAGAATCTTTTCACAACAGTTTGTGTTAGAATCATCCCTAAGTATATCCACCTTGGTTCTATAGAGCCTAAAGAGTAGGAAACCACCCATGGTTTTGTTGAAGTTGGGTCCAAATGGTTTACTCATTGTAGCTGATAATAGGAATTAGCCAATCTTTAGGTTATATGAGTGTTATCATTCTGGTATTGAACATTTTGTTGTTTAGTAGTTCAAAACACCAACACTTCCCATTTACCCAAAGAGTATATTAATTCAATCTTCCATCATGTACAACATATCTAACATATTTCAAAGGTCTACACCAAAAAATATGACAACAATCCATGGGCATAATATCACACAAAACTTCCTCAAAGTAATGTCCAATTTTGAATTTCACAAGGCGTTGCTCACTTACCAATATCTTATGATCATCTTTAATCCATGAAACATGATAGGGTTTGGGATGTTTCAACCTCTACAACTAAAACTTTTTAACAAGATCCTTTGATGCCAAATTTTTAGAACTTCCACTGTCAATGATCACTTTATAGTATTTTCCAGCCATGTTACATCTTGTCTTGAAAAGACTTCTCCTTAAAATAGGTTCTTCTCACCATTAGATTTTCTCTAGCCTCAAGTCCACTTGGTGAAATCTCAATGTCTTCTTGAATGACAACATTTCTATTATTTTTTCCACTTTTAGATGATCTACATTCAAAGGATCTATGCCCTTCTTCACCACTTCTAAAACAATTGCCATCAAATCAACCTCTAGAATAGGAATTACCTCTTCCTCGATAAGAATTAGTGTCTCCTCAGTAAGAATTAACCCTTTTCCATTTTTTCTTCCCTTGGTCATCATTCTTCCATTCAAATTTTCCATTATCCTACATAAAACTATTAGATCTGCCACTTTCTCCATATGATCTACCTCTGCCTCTTTCGAATCTACCACCTCTACCTCTTTGTCTTTGTTCATGCTTCTTTGTCAAGATCTCCTCAGCTTTCAAGGCATATTGATATGCTTCTTCTACACTTTCCATCTTCACAAAACTTATTTCATCTTGTATTCTAGATCTCAATCCATTAATGTACCTTGTAATTTTCTCAACATCATCATCCACATGTCCAAATATGATGTCCAATTTATAGAATTCCTCGATATATTCTTTCACATTCATGTTCTTTTGTTTCAAATTTTGCATCTTTCTCAACAAGCTAACTTGGTAATCAATAGGGAGGAATTTATTCTTTACCTTGTTCACCATCTTTGGCCAAGTTCTAATCTTCTCCTTTCCTCTCCTTTGTCTATCAGTTTGCAAGTGCTCTAACCATAGTAATGCATGACCTTTTAGCCAAGTGACTGGAATCTTTACCTTTCTATTATCAGGAGTGTTTTCATACTTAAAGAACTTCTCCATATCAGAGATCCAATCTAGCACAACATTGGTATCTAGTTTTCCATAATAAGGAATAACTTCTACAGGAGGCTTTGAATTTTCCCTAGAAAACACTTACAATAATCTTTCCTCATCTTGATCTTCTTCAAGTTCTGGATTATGACTTGGTGCTACTACTTCATCATCACTTACATCATCAAGGTGTGCTCCTCTCCTCTGGGCTATCTCCATAACATCTAATCTGGCTACAATTTGTCTCAACTAATCTAATATTAATTCATCAACATTTCTTCTACCACGAACCATCTTTACAAATTAGTTTCCTAGAAGATCATAACCCTCTGCAAGTTATAGGTCAAATCTATAGATCTACCACCCTACAACCAAATCCAAATTAGGTTTCTACATAATCCAATCTCCACAAGGATGAACCTCAAGCTCTAATACCAACTAATGTAGGCAACATAGAGAGAATAACTAGGGCCAAAGGCTCACCCAACTATCCAAAACACCCTGCAAGAGTTAACACAATGGAAGCAAACACAAGGAATAGCAACCAAAGGAGGAAGAAGAGAGAATAATTTTATTGATTCATCAAAATATCTTCATACATGCCTAGTTATAAGGTCTTCTGGGTTATGGCTAGTTACAATACATTCATATACAAAGATCCAACAACAAATTTGCACCTTTAGTTCTGCTCTCTAATCTTCTTCACCAAAAACTTGCCTAACTCTAAGCCTAAACATTCTATTTATACTTGCCAAAATAGCTTATAGGTCATTATAGAGTCATTACATAAGAGGAAGGACAACCCAACAATAGTCTAGACTCATCCCATGAAAAGATCTTAACATAAATGTTGAGAAAAAATTTTTTTGCAAGTCGGCCTACAGAAATCATGCCCAAATACTAACACTCGGCATACACTGGGTAACTCAAAACATGAAAGAATGCTATAGTAACTAAGCACCAACTAACTACTATAGTAACTTGGCACATGAAGAGTTCTATAGTAACTCGACACCAACTAAGTGCTATAGTAACTTGGTACATGAAGAGTGCTTTAATAACTCAACACATGAAGAGTGCTATAGTAACTCGACACATGAAGAGTGCTACAGTAACTTAGCACCAACTAAGTGCTATAGTAACTTGACACATGAAGAGTGCTATAGTAACTCAACACCAACTAAGTGCTATAGTAACTCGACACATGAAGAATTCTATAGTAACTCGACACCAACTAAGTGCTACATTAACTCAGCACCAACTGAGTGCTATAGTAACTCAGCACCAACATGTAGAATGAACAAAAAAGAGTAGGATAAATCTGAAACATGTCACTCTTCTTGCACCATAATCCATAGTTTTCTATTCCTTAAGGTATCTATGTATCCTTTTCACAACCATCATGTTATTTTCTCTAAGATTAGCAAAAAATATAGAAATAATATCAAATACTAATACAGTGTCAAGTCTTCTATGCATAGCATATTATAATTTTCCATTTATTGACCTATACAATGCCTAGTTCACTTAAGCAAAATCATCATTGTTTGAAATTTTGTGACCAGTAATTATAGGTGTTCCAATTGGTCTGGAATCTTCCATTCTAAATGTCTTTAAAATCTTCTTGATATACTTTGATTGTGTAATGTAAATACCTCTCCCCATCTGATAAACTTACAAACCAACAAAGAACTTGATCTCTCCAAACATTGACATCTCAAATTATTTCTTCATGTCAATAGAAAGTGATTTACACAAGAAACCATATCCTTCAAATATGATATCATCAACAAATTTTTTAGTTAATAATACCTTGTTCTCGTATTCACTTTTTAGGTATAGATTTGTTGGTTAAAGATTTATCTCCCTTATCCTTTTGGTTTATACCTTGACTCTTTGATTGTCCAATGGCTTGTGGAGAAAAAATTAGTTAACAAGAAAATGGGTTATTATAGTAATTTTTCAAAGACCTCTAAATTGAAAGGTACCACTCCCTTATGAATGCAAGATTTGAAATGATTTTTTTTTTTTTGGTTTTGGGGGTATGATCTTAACCAGAGAGAAGAAGAGGCAAATCCTAGATTGCTCAATACTTTAAACAACCTAGGCAAGTGAAAAAAGGGGAGTAACTCACTAAATGCAATATACTATGGCTTTAATGCAAGGAATCGAAACATGCATAACCAACTATGACATCAAGAGAAAAAGAAAAGATGATAGAATGGGTAATTCCCAGATTACAAAGTGAACTAATATTTTGACAATACTTGAATTATCTATCTCTCAACCACTCCATCAATTAATTTTCAGCCTCCTTATGTAATGAACTACACTACACACATAAAATATGACATATATTAGAAAGAACAAAGGAAAAATTATGCTAAAGAAAGTAAGACATAAGGAAATAAAAACTAGTTCATTAGAATTCATTCAATCTTCAACACAAGCTAGTTTATTCCGAATACTACACTATAAATAAATGGACAAAATATTTAAATTTGGACTCAAAGTCACACATAGTAGTTGCAACTATAGTGGTTCACCCAAAAGTGATTTTTCTGTTCTTATTAATTTCCCAAAAAGTTACATATATAGGCCTTCTCAAAATGGCTATTTGCAATAGATGATTACAACACAAAACATCTCTGAATAGAATAAGCTAAGAATAGGAAAAGCTTGAATCATTGTCCATTATAGAGGCTAACAAAATACCATGGATAGCTATAAAAATAAATAAGAGAGAGAATGATAGATATCTAAAAGAACATCATAACATCATGCCTTCTTAGAAGTACCTACTTTGGCTCTGTAAGATTTAATAGTGTTAGTTACTTTATCTAGTTCCTTGACATTTGAAATGATGATATTGTCATATTGAATCATCTAACAATCATGCATCTCGGTCAATTCATCAATTTTGGTGACCCTTGAATAGAACTTCTTTGATTCTCTCCTTATGATTGAGTCTTATTAATAGAGTTCTTAGATCTTTGACATTTGGAAGTTGAGTGGATCAAAAACTTCACAAACAAATAGCAAGAACTTTGACTTCATCCTCGCAATATCCATAGCCTTACCATTAGTAGACACAAAGGACTTTGTATGTAGTATCTTCAGATATTCAAATAATTTCTCAATAACCTTCTACACTAGGTCATGCACAACTTTGAGCTCATTCATGGACCTTGCAAAACTTTCCACAAAAAATTCCAGAGATTGTTTCCAATGAAATAATGACTTGTTACTTTTTTTAATGATCACATGGAAGATGGAAAAATTGCTCTTCATACTGACCACTTCTTGCAATAGTTCCAATTTCTATGTTAGTTTATTTACTACATTTTGCGTGGTGGTCTAATGGCTAGAAGTTGCCTGCCTTAGCTTGTGAGCATCTAATAGAAGATTTCCCAAGTTTTCAATCAATGGGGGACCTTGAGCCTTCATTTTATCTATCTATGCTTTGACAATCTACTCGTATTGCCTCTCTTGTTGCAGCTTTAGGAGTAGATTCTTTTTCACCTCTGCATTTGGGTTGAATTGATTGGTTGATGTGCTCCCAAGTACAAATTTTATATATTCCATCAACTCTCTATTTGAGGCCTTGAGGACCTCCTTTTCCACTCTAAGGTCTTCCATCCTATCTTCAATCTTCTCATTAGTGGACTTCCATATGTTCACCATGGAGTCATGAAAAGGGATACCAAGACCCATCATTCTGATGTGATAATCATCTATAGAAAGCTCATCAAATTTTCCCTATTTTTGTGGCCAGTGGACGGATCAATGGCCAATGCAAAAATTGAGTTATTCTTCTTCATTTTCTTAGAGGGTAGCTAAGAGGAGGTGGCTTGTGTGACCAAATATTTTGATAGATCCACTTCTTCATATATCCTCTTCTTCCTATCAATGGGCTCCTTTAGCCATGACTTAGTAGAGAGGACATTGATAGTGGAATACAAGGTAGTAGGATTAAATAACTTCCTTGGTACTAGCATAGTTTTCTTACTCTAGGAAGCAATAGGGAAGGCAATGAATTTAGTCACTGAGAGGGCCAAGGTATCCCCTTGCTAAGATGTGTTGTGTTCATGGTCATCCATGGGATTAGTGTTACCATCCAAATTGATGACTTTGATAGGGGAGGTAGGCTTGCCCACTAATTTATCCTATTCTTTTTCCTTGTCCTTGTATCCTTATTTCTCTCAAACTTTTTTAGTGTCTGAAAGAGAGGCACATCTACAAGTAGGATTAATTATCACATTCATCTAAAGAGGTTGGCCTCCACCTTGAACAATAGGCTATAAAGGGCCTATAGATTTTGAACTAGTAGCTATGGTGATGGCTAGTATAGTTGACTGGGATATTGGAGAGGATACTCCACCCATTGAACTAGTTCTCCTAATCCTCTTCTCCCTTTCTTGAGTCCACTCTACTCACTTATCTATTCTTTTGATTATTCCATGCATGAGAACCTCCATGGTGTCTATGATATGACTTGTAGTTGGGGTAGACAAAATTGGGGTGCCTTTGATCTTTTCATAGGATATGGGGTGCATATAGGTGCCACCATCTCCAAGGTCAGAAACATCAACAAATTCATTATATAACTTGATCTCATCAATTATTAGACATAGCTAAAATTTGTCTTAGGTCTAGTATTTGTTGAGACAACCAACCCAGTAGTCCTAAATATCTAGAACATGTGGGTAGGAATATCCCAACTTTAAGTGATCCTTTACAAATTTAATTGGATCATATTGAGGTATGAGTACCTCATAGTCTACCAATTTTATTTTTTTCTCAAAACTCTGTACTGGATTTTGAGCATCAGATCTAGAAGAATAGGAATAGGGTCCAACCACTATGGGGAAGGGAATTATGACTATTTAATTTATATTAGAACACAAGGTGTTCACTTCAAGAATTTGTTGACATAATTTGACTAGAACCGCCATTTCTTTTGGATATCTTGCAAGTCTCTTGGGAAAAACATTGTAAGCACCTAGCCACAAGTAAGAAAAGCTTAGAAATTGGATGAATGAGCATCCAAACTAGCTGATAGCCAAAACTACCTCTAGTAAAAATCACCTTTTAGTTTTTCCTTAAAATTCTTAGCATAGCCTCATTGTGAAGGCATAATTTACCTCCACATACTTAAAGCTTCTTTGTAGTTGTAGATGAGGCTAGATCTCATATAACTTCATACGCTCATGATAGTTATGACTTCTAGGAAGGCTGGGGCATAAGTGGTGAGTGGAAAAGGCATAAATTAGATAGGAGGACATATAAAATTATTTAAATCCTCTGGCCAAATTCATCCATGAGGGAAGCTCATCACAAATAATCTGGGCCAAGTCAATTGCATACCCTAACCAAAAATAGATTTCACTAGGAAGAAATAGTGCTTGATGAGCTCTAAGATATCCTCTTTTTCTTTTAGTTTGAGAATATCGACTATCTTTCTCTTCAATTTTTTTCCAAACAAGGTCTTGGGAATTTTTCTCTTCTTCAAGTGAGGAGTTTGAAACCATGTTCTCTACATGTCTTCCCATTTGAGGGTCTTCTTCTCTTTGAACATAGACATGGAAGTACTAAAGTGTATATCACAATACTCCTCTTTTATGGGAATGTCAAATGTAGATTATATTAGTGACTTGTTGATTGATATGAGGATAGATTGGTTAGGAAAGAAAATTTTCTTTTTTTCTAGGTCATATCTCTCAATAGATTTTCTTACAAGCTCGAGTGCATGTACTACAATTGGAAAACTAGTTGCCTCAACCAATCCACTCTCTTTAAGATTTTGAGTGATTAGGTGAATAGGTTGAGATTGAGTCTCCTATGAGGATCACCAAAATCATAAAATTTAAATGATGTATCTATTAACTCCTTCAACTAACTCTTAGGCTTATTAACCTATCATAACCAACAACTCTAATTTCCATTTTCTATGATTGCACAAGATGCAATTCTGGATAAATAGTCATTTAAAAAAACTTGGGGAAATCAATTTCAAGAATTTTTGATAAAATATGTATAGGAATATGAATGTTGGCACCAGATGAATGAAATTAATTTTGGCCAATGATTATAATGATAGGATTTGCATTCAATTACATGATCAATGACTATTTAAACTTTTTTTTCACATGCACATAAAAGCTTATATTTCTAGAAGCTTTGTTGCTTTACCTAGAGTAAAGTGATATTACTAAATATCACTTAACAAAACAAGTGCTTAAGTTCTCTGGGGAGTGCCTTATTTAACTTTGCTATTGGAATTGCAACAGGAAAGGTAAACTTTTGAGGGGGGTGGGGGGGTAGTATTTTAGACTTCTACCCATAAAATATTTCACCACACATCCATCTCACACATTTACTAAGTAAACTAAAATACAATATAAAGAATGTACATCTAAAACATATAAAAATGTAAACATTAACACATGTATGACATTAGATATGATTACCTAGAAACCCTCCAATGAGAAGATAAAACTAGGGTAGGGATGATACCCAAAAATCTTCACTACTATAGTAATAAAGTGTATCCAATGAATGTTATAGTGTTTGATCATGAGACATCATCTACCTTTTGAAAGGTCTTTCTTATAAAAGGTTTACAAATACTATTAGGTTTTACTTTGTTAAAGGATTTCAACACCCTAGTAGAAGTGTGCCTTGTTAAAGGACTTTAACTCACAATTAAGTAAGCACCCTGTTAAAGGATTTTAAAACAACCTGTTAGGAATAATCTATTAAGAGATTTAATTGATTCACTTGTTAGAAGGATTTAACAATGATTTTGTAGTTAGAAATTGATTGCCTAATGATAGATCACCTCTATACTGATGTATTCTTAATCCTTCTTGATCACATGTCTTGCTGCTTTATATTATCTTCTTCCTCTATTCTACTTTAATTGATTCTACAATGCAATCTTAGATCATAACTCCTTACTCACCATGAATGCTCTATTTGCACATGCAAAATTCTTTTTTTTCTCCTTTTACTCCTTCTTAGCAAAATAGATAGTTTAGGGTTTGTCCTCCTTAAGAAGGCTTAGGTGACTTTTGGTTAGGTATGAATCAGTGATTATGATTCCTTCATTTTTTTGCTTAACCTTCCCTTTTTGCATTAGCTACATGCAATGTATTGGGATTCCAAATTAAGATTCATCCTTATTTCAAATTTTGTAATCCAATCCTTAAGTTAGCTTTAAAATGGTTTACATAGTTGTTTGTGCCCTTATAAACAAGTATAAAAAAATTGTCTGTTTTGGCACTTGAAGTCTCTGATGCTTGGCATTTAATATTCTCTATACTCTAATTCAACATCTATACCACATAGCATGCTCTATTTACTCAGGTCCTAAATCACTCAACATATATTGTCTACTTAGCACTTGAGCGACTCACCACATGAGTGTCTTGACACTCATAGTGGACTCAACATGCTCTACTATATACATGTTGTGCTCAACATGTACTAAATATTTGACATGAACAAAGTAAATGACTTAAGTGTGTGGACACTCACTTGTCAAAATTGATCTAAGATCAACAATCTCCCCCTTTGACATGAGTGTCAAAAATAATTGGTTATGCATTAATATCCTTATTCCTACAAGCATAACATATCTTTTATTTGGCTTATCTATAGAACATCAAAATTTCAAAATTTGTAACAACTTATATCTCAAAACTTGATAACTCCCCCCGAGTTGATAGATCTATTATGTATTCAAAATTTTGTACTCCTACTACGTAAATGTGCTTGAACTAATACTCTTTGAAACTGATGGTCTTTGAAACTAATGCTATTTGTGTTTGCTCCCACTTTAGCTTATTTTGTATTTTCTTTGTCCTTTCTGTTTCTCTCTACTCTGCATCTTCCTATTTTTATTTCACCCCCTTATCTCATTTTCCCCTTTTCTCTCCATCTCCCTCTTTTTATTTCTTCCCCTTTTATTTCTCCCCCTTTTTGACACTTATGTCAAACGAGCTATACACTAATCTTGTGTTTTTCTAGAAATGATTTATGGACCTTTAGTATAATCTTGAGAGTTTCATCCCATTTTTCACGTGCTAAATCCAAAGACTTAATTTGGATAGCTAGCTCCATAGCAAGGTGGACTAGGCCATCTAATGTTGAAAGATTTGGATCTTTCTTCATAAGTGTTTCAGCATAGCCTAATTCCTTCTCTAAAATTTCCATGTGTGGAATCAATCTTGTGTTGGTTTGTGGTGACTGATATGGAAACTATTGTACATACTTCATAAATTCTTTGGGCTACTATTTGTCAATTAGCTATTATTTATATTCACCAATGTATGGCTGACATGTTGTAACTCATTTTAACTTGAAAGTAGGAAAATTACTTGCGTAAAAGGGCTTAGGGTTAGGGATTGTTCCATAAGGTGATGTGAAAATTGGTTGTTGTAGTGATACTGAGCTACAAGGGATTACAAATTGTAATTAGGTTATAATCACTAGATTGGAATAATATTGGACTTGTTGTTTGGTGGATGTAGCCTAGGGTTTGGGTGAACCACATTAAATCTTGGTGTCTTGTGTTCTTTTCTATGTGATCTATTATTTTTTGGTATTGTTTATATTTGCATGTAATTGTTATTTTTGTTTGAGGTTTAAACATAACATATTTTTTGGATGATAATCAATTTAGCCCTTATATTAGCTTCATCAGCTAATAATATAGCTAACTGACTCTAGGTTTGTAGAAAAGTTCTAAAGTGTTTTTCACTTTGAGCTAGTTTCATAGGCAATTTTGCACTTGATGCTTTGATCTAACCTTCCAAACTCAAAATGTGACTTCTTGTCTCTTGTGTGAAGAGTTTTGGATTTCACAATTTAGTGTACAATGAGAAGATATTCTCAAGTACCTTTTTCATACCTTTTACCGTTGTTTCCAATGTAACTTATGTGAGTACTATGTCACCTGATATTTTCTCATTTAGTTTGCTTTGGAATTTCTTTTCTAACCATTCTAACAATTTTGCATTTGTGTCTAGGTATGCATCACTAACCTTCTCCACTATATTGTCATTTTTTCAATGATTAAATTGGTTTCATCTAGAGTAGGCAGGTTAAATGCATCTAAAAAGATGTGTTTGATATCCTGCAATGCTTGCTTCTATCTATAGTCCTTTTCGAGTAGTTCTTGTCTTCTCTTTCTTTCTAGGGCTTCTTGCAATATGCCCATCTGCTTAATTTTTATTGTATCATAATCATATTTTTGTAAAATAATATCTTTATCAAGGCATACATCTCCATATTGCATCACTTCTTTAGCCTTTAATGATCTCAGACTCGACATTGAGATTTGTAATTGTGTTGCATCTATGCTCGACTATTGAACAGTGTAATTGGAAGGAGTGCCAGATTCTAGTGATGTTACCAAGGCTTGAATTTCTACTTGCTCTTTCACCTTTGGTGTTAGCTTGATCTCTTTAGGTTTTTCCTTCACTTTCACAATTCCTTGTGATGTACCTTGTACTTGTGCTAGAGATGTAGATAAGATTATCTATCTTGTTTCACTTTGTGTTTCTATAGTGGCTTGAGTTTTCACCGAGTCCTTTGTGATTATATCAAACTTTCTTGATGTATCTTCAAGTACTTTATCCAAAGGTTGTACATTAGTGACCTAAGGGGTGATAGTTGTAATACCCCAAAATTGGCTCATTGCCATGTTAACCAATTTTGGTCTATTTCATCAACCCTAAAGTCCAATGTCACTAGGCAATTTTGATTACGATAATCTCTACTTGACCTAAGTGTCAAATGTAAAAAATCATTAATCTATATTAATCAATTACTTTAATTAAGTCTTGAATATTCATTGAATTGGCTAAATTAACCTTTTAATTGAATTAATTTAATTATAAGTCCTAGTACTTTAATTAAATTAGATTCACCCCTTTTAGCTAATATACACGAGGAATTAAATATATTTGATTTAATTAAATATTCTTATTCTAATTGTTGAATTTAATTATTCAATTTAGAATACTCAATTATGAGGCCATATTTAATTTCTTTAAATCAAATATCTTCTCTAATATTTTCTCTTTAGTTTAGAAATGGAAACTCTTAGTTAACTAAAATAAAAAAGGGAAAGAAATTAGTTGATTCCTTATTCCACTCAAAAGAAATCAGTTAACTTCTTTTTCATAAGGAAACTTTCCATTCTAACTGAACCTCATTTCTAATCTCAACTGTTCATCCCAATTAATCTTGATTGTTGATGGATTTTGGGAATTCTATTTAAGAGACTTCTAATGCCTCATTACAGAGGATGAATTGAATTTTCATTGAACTTATGTTGGAATTCTTACTCATCTTGCTCACAATTTCATAGCTTTTATTTCTTGCATTATAATATCATCTAGATTTTAAAAAGTGCATTCATTTAGCACAACATTCTATTTTATTTTCTTAGCTTAATTTCATTTCATCTAGTTCTTTTCATTCTTTTTTAGCTTGAAATCCTTCATACTAGAGGTCTGGTTACCTGCTTCTCGTTCTGAGATCAAAGGCATAATCCTTCTAGTTAGAAGGCAACACGTTGCTCTATTAGACCTTTCAGATAAACAATCCAATGTTTATTCTGATATGATCTTGCAAGTGAGGACCATGTTGAAGTGTATGTGAGGATTAGAGGCCCATATTTCATGCATACATTTTTGGCACCCACTGTGGGGATGAGAAAATCAATTTTTTTGGCCTCATCTACTTTATTTTCTGACATTTTAATGATTCTGTCATACTTGTATGTACAGATTTCCATATTTTCACATGGAAAATCTCATTTTAGCATGAAGATTTGAGGATTTCACTTGTGTCTTTTCACTTCTTCACTTGAAAAAGTTCCCCACTACATGATTGCTTGTGTGGTGCCTAATTTTCTTGTGCAGGCCTGAGCAAGCTTTTGTGCAAAATCTTAGAATAGCACATGCAAAATTCAGAACTTTCAAGAATTCATTTTATCATTTGATTTGACTAACAAGTTTTCTCTAAAGCACTTCATTTCAACTTTCTAATTTTTTTTTTAGCATAACTGTGGTTTGCAGGATGCTATCAAAGATACGAATGTTGAAGATCAATTCAAAACCCACATAAAACATTGTGTATTTTTTTGCTTTCTACACTAGTATAATTAGGGCTTGTGAACTTTGTAGGGTGCAAGACATGGGAATAGGGGAGTATGCTCTTTACTACTTGGAGATCATGACCAAGGGTAAATTAGGAATCTAGAAGCCTCTAAAAGATGGCATTTGAGGGAGGCAAGAAAGTTAGTGCTTCTCCCAAACAAAGTCTTTAATGAAGAGATGGTGATTTCATTTTAGGGAATCAAAGTCTTGGAATAGGCCAAGGTGGGATCGATTAAGCTAAATCAATGATTAACATGTCTTGCATGTTTGGGCAAGGAAATAAGGTAGAGGAGTAAGCTCTTTCCCTTGGGAGAAATTAGAAACTTGGACACTTAGATCTAAACCACCAGTGCAAGTCAACCCTTAGAGGGCTTGCCAAAGTAATCCAACCTTTGGGAATGACCCAAGTGAGCATACTCCTTTCGTTGAAGATTCCAACTCACTATAATAAAGAAGCTTTGTAGAGTGAAAGACTCCATAGCCATATTAATTTTCTCTTCTTCATTCTTGATATCACATATCAAGAAGAGGCTTTGTTTGTTGCACTGGCTAGCACCAGCCCTAGTCTTGCTAGTCAAGCATGTGCACTTTTAGATGCTAGTGTTGGCTTCTAGTCTCAACTCCCCTTGCAGAGCCATAGGGGATTAATACAAATAGAAGCCAAGTAAAAACTTTTAGTTAGTTGATACTTGGTTCACCTCCAAAAGGAGGCATAATCTTTGTGCAAGTAAGGGGGAAGAATCTCTCCTATAGAACTCACCATATGCATGTTATTGGGCATTGGAAGGTGGTATACACGCTTGAACCATGCCACAAGGGTGTTCATTTAACATATTTGTTATTGAGCCCTTTGAATACACCAAAAACATGGGCACCCTCTAGTGGGATGATACGACTGCGTGAGGTGCACACATGCCCATAAATTGTGGGACAAAGGTTTTGTCTTCTCTACCATTTTTGGTTTTAGGGATAAAGTGTGTTTTCTATTGAGTCTAAAAAATGTCCAAACCTATCTAAATAAACTAAAAGGAAAGACTTCCTCATCCCTCTAAGTTTCTTTGACCTCAGTTGGATTGTATTTGACTATTTCTTGCTTCTCGTCTCTCTTCAAAAACAATTATCTTATTAAAAAACCAAATTTTGTTAACAACTTGAAAACCAACCTTTCTATCTACCTAAAATCTACCAAAATTGACCAACAATCTGTCTGGAACAGCCTAAAATTTTCAAAATCTCTTCAAAATCTAGTATTAGTTATCAGTCTAGTCTCCATTTTTGTGCACAGTTTGCAAAAATTCATGTGAGTACCTTTTGGGTCATCATTTCTTCATGTGGTCCTATCTAGATTATCATGTGAGCCTATGAAAATCTCCACATGAGATATTGTAAATGATCTTTTTGTCAACATCTGGTTTTGCTTTCCAGTCTTAGCACTTTTTTGCGTGGCCTAGTGTATGTCCTCGTGCAACTTTAAATTGATCTTTCAAGTCTTTTCCTATTATGCACACTTTCTCATGTGGTTCCCAGAGAATCTTTGTGTAGAATCTTTAGTCAAAACTATCAAACTTGGTCTGTTAGAACTATTCAGGCTCTAATTTTGGTCTATTCCTACAAGTTGTTAACTTTTTTTTTTCTGCAAATAGTCCTAAATAGCGATATCCTACTTGGTTGATGACTTGTGATCTACACTTCAACTAGTCTCATCTTTTAGTTATGTATTTTTTGTCCTTTAGTGCTTTTTATACTCTATGTCATGATAGTCATAATCTTTGGCTATTTTAGCCTTCACTCAAACTACTTGTACCTTAGTATACAACACTCTTATCTTTCTTTTTTGAGACTACATTCTAGTGTGATTCTTGTTTAGGTCTTTGTTTCTTTTCCTTGTCTATGACTATGGCAACAAGAAGTGGAAACATGTTTTATCCCCTTAGACTTAGGTGAGGTCAAGCTAGGGGTCATAATTGTGGCAAAGGTCACCTTTTAGTTGGTACATGGTCTGCATCGAATTTGTCTAGTGAGGAATCTTCACAATCTCCTTTGCTAGTAAGATCACCTCGAGTCTAGAGAAAATTCTCTATAAACCTCCAATAAACTAGGAAACCATTGTAACAAGAGGATCCTAAAACTAGCAAAGGTCCCACATCTCCAACTGATACATCTAAATTCTTTTTCAAAGGACCTTTCTAATCACAACATACTAAAACTAAACACATTCCTACAATGGATGATTACGAACCTGAACATGGTGAACACAACAAAAACCAATACCAACCTAGGAATGAAAAAGAAAAAGACCATTACATTTATGAATATGAGGAAGAGGTGTAAATACTTCTTGAACACATAACAAAGTTTCATAAAGATAAAAACTTCCAAAAGGTCATGGAAATCTTGCTCAATTTAGAGAAAGAAATATACTTTCTCAAACTTGCCCAAGAGGGAGCTAAGGTACCCCATCATTTCAATGTGGAAACTATCATCATGCCTAAAGAGGAAATTTAAACTTCCAAACTCCCAAAAGAACTAAAAATCATGCAAGATCAGCCAGCCTAGATGATGCATGCAAAAGACATGCCCACAAAAACATACACCTTAGAAGATCTTTGTTCATTCCCATTTGACAAGAGTATATCCATGCCTCCTTTTCAAAGAGGAGTGGAGCTACCTAAGCATGAAAAATACTTTGGAACTACAAATCCCCAAGATCACTTGCAAGAATTTGGGGCCTTGTCTATGAAATTTATGCATCATCAGACATATCTCATGCATTTATTCCTAAGAAGCCTAGGTGGTCAGGCTATGGAGTGGTTTTCAAACTTGCCTCTTGGTATCAAAACATTTGATGAAATTGCAAACTTTTTTGTCTAGTAGTATTCTCTAGATATTCAACATCTTGTTAACATCTAAAATTTTTGTAATCTTAAACAAAGGGTTGGGGAACCTTTCCTCACATTCCTTCAGAGATGGAGACAAATTTATACTAAATATTCATGCAAGATTCCTGAAGCAAAAAAAGCTTGACATCTTCACTGATAATCTCTTACCTAATTTTGGGTATAGATTCCAACTTATAGGTCCACAAACCTTCAAAGACATGGTCACACAAGCTATCCACATAGAGGAATTCATAGTCAAGAAGGGTGAAATTACTCTTTAAAATGATACAAAACAAGGATCCACATCTCACAAGGACTAACCCAAGTAAGTCAACAAGAAGAAGGAAGTTGTACATGGTGGGGTTGTTGAAAATATCACTCCTAAACTTGCTAAGGTAACCTTTAATCTCATAGATAATCTCAACACAACCAAGAATGTTGAGACACCTCCTCTTGAAGACATTAGGAAATAAATCCAGGAGCTCATGGGCTACACACCCTAAACAAGAATATACACCTCTTGGTGAACCTTTAGATGTGGTCTATAAGACCTTGCTACAAAAGAATCTCATCTCAACATTAGACAACTCTCATCCTTATGATTTGTAGACACAACCACCATGGTGGAATGAAACCACATTCTACAAATACCACCAAAACAAGGATCACAAAACTAGCAACTGCATAAACTTGCAACACAAAATCCAAGACATGATTGATGATGATGACATCGAACTTGGATCACAAGTCTTTTAAGGAGCCCTTCCTATCTTATGAAATAGGAGCCCTTCCTATTCATACTCTAATGATAACAATGTGATCAACATAGTTGAACCTATGGATTTTGAGTACTATGATGTTATTACATCAAGGGCAAGCAAGATAACAATAAACCCAATACACCATTTCTCTTAAGGGGCCCTACTTCCCATGCATCTCACAATGAATCTTTGTAATACTATGCCAATGTCGTTACATGCTCTCATGCTAAATTGGTACTCAAAGGCCCCGTGCCTTCTACCTTTGATTTTAAGAAACACAAAGATAAAACCCTTGCTAGTCCATCTGGGAAAGGTGCAAAACTTACAACAAATTTAGTAGCCACTACCTATAGTGTTCTTGATCAATTAAAACAAACTACTGTTCAAATCACGATCTTTGAGCTACTTAAAATCTCACCTACTCATAGGTTGATTCTTGAAAAAGCCATCATTGAGGAAAATGTTCCTCAAAACCTTGATCTTGAGTGATTCCAATCAATGGTAGGTCATCTAACCTTTTCTTACTATATGTCCTTATCTAATTAGGATG
This sequence comes from Cupressus sempervirens, assembly GCA_028749045.1. Classification (NCBI taxonomy): domain Eukaryota; kingdom Viridiplantae; phylum Streptophyta; class Pinopsida; order Cupressales; family Cupressaceae; genus Cupressus; species Cupressus sempervirens. Next base: position 112,310,485 of record CM053791.1, on the reverse strand, counting down.
ATAATTCATTAAGTCACCCACATAATCAACCTCTACAAATTGAGGTCATGATACGTCAAACATGTCTCCACTACTTTTCTTAGACAATTAGACTATTCCAAGGAGTCTATTGATACTTGTCACAAGATTACTATCAAAGTGTATGATGAAGTTGAACAAAAGTCTCTAGGTCTTGTGGTGTTGCCTCTCTACACTGGTCCTATAGAAAAGGATGCCATTTGTCAAGTCCTTGATATTCTCTTGGCTTATAATATTCTACTAGGAAGACCATGGATACATGAGATGCATGTTGTACCTTCCACTTATCACCAATGCATCAAATTCCCATTTCACAGCTCCAAAGTTACTATCCCTGTAAGTACTAGCTATGCTTGTAACATGTTGAAAGCTACTGAAAACTTTATACCTGCTAATAGGGAATCTTTTGATCATCTTGATGACAAGCTAAAGCAAATTGAATAGTCAGTCCAACTAAAAGAAACTAGAATGGGTGGATATCACATAGAGCTAGTGTTCTCATTGACATCTCTTCTTGAATCTCCCTATCATTATGGGAGACCATTTCGAGCAAAGAAGCCATTTGTGTTTGTAGACACCTAAATCCTTTAGAAAATAAAGTATTTTTATTTTCTAAAAAAAATCATGATGCATCATCATTTATTAATTAATTAATTATTTAATTTATTTATTTATTTTTATGCCATTAAATCCCTTTATCTTAATTAAAAATATTTAATTAAGGAATCCCTCCCAAAAATGTTTAAATCTTATTTAAACATTATTTCCTTATTTATTAATTATTTAATTAATAAATTGACCAAAAAACTCAAAATAAATAAAATTTTTATTTTTTGCCCAAAACATGGCCAATTTCCTTAGGACCACTAAGCTCTTCCAAAATCTTCTAATCCTTCTTTAATTTTGATTAAAGGCTAATCCCATCATTTCCTACCCCTAATCCCAACTCAAAATATTTAATTAAGATTAAATATTAATCCTCATGTTTATTAAAAAAGTTTTAATAAATATCTCCTCAACCCAAACCCTTGAAATAAATAAAACTTTATTTATTTCTTAAAAATCTAATTTATCCTCATCCTAAGAAGTTCTAGACTCTTCTAGAAAGTCTTCATCCTCATCCTAGGAAGTTCTAGACTATTCTAGAAAGTCTTTATCCTCATCCAAAGTCTAGACTCTTCTAGAAGATGTCTTTAAACCTAATCTTAATCCCCTCCTAACCTTGTCACATTCCCTAAACATGGGTTAAGACTTACTAACCCAAGCCAAAGTGAACAAATATCTCCTCCTTCACCCATCCTCATTAAATGCCATCCACTTGTCTATCCCTAAGCTAATCCTAAACCATCCTAATCCATCCTCTAATCATTTGCACAATCCTAAGCAAGCTTAAAACCTTCCTAATCAAGTCCAAGTTGAAATTTCTCTTATCTCCCTCAAAATATCCCAACCATAAAACTTTATGAAGCCCACTAGGCCATAAATGACTCTTCCAAAGCCCTTTCATTGCTCTTACAAGCCATTATGAGGGTCTTTATGAAGATTTTATCCCTTGAGCTTCCTTTGTTGACTCATCCTTCCCCTTTCTTCCATCCTTTCACCCTGTGACATGTGTCACTCCCTGATTGGCTGTAAAGAAGCACAATCCATGTGCTCTCCTCTCATGCAATCTGAGCCCTCCATGAGCTTTTCCCCATCCTTGCATCTTAGCCCTCAATCCCTCAAGCCTCTTGCCTATAAATTGGATCCTTCACCTTTTCAAAACAACAAAATCCATGAAAAAAAGTCATAATGCCATTTTAAGAAGCCATTTTACATCAAAACCATACACTCACACCCAAATTCCAACTCCATTTGAAGCCCTTTTTGAAGCATAAGCTTGAGCATACATCCTATCTATTTAGAAAAAGCCACTCAACAAGAGATCTTCTCATTGAGAGAGCCCATTAATGACTTGAGCATACTAACATTGCTCATATACATTTTGGCACGCTCGGTGGGACCCCGCATGGGTCATCTTCATTAGCTTTTTAAGTCAAGTTTTGTATGTCATTTGCTAATTTTGGCTAATTTTTCTTGTTTTTGTGATTGGTAGGATTGTATAAATTGGTTTTGTTGGTCCACATGAGCATGAAGAAGACAAAGGAACCCATAGTCTATCTCATAGTGTTTGCAAATTTTTCAAGCTTATAGGTGGACAAAGCAATTGGAATTCTTCTTCCTCTTCTTGTCTATATTCTTCTTATTCCATCTACTTCTTCTTCTTCTTGTGGAAAATCTTGGCCATTTTTTTTTAAAGGAAAAAAAATCATACACACTTCTTTTTAGTGCTTAAAATGAACCCCCAAATCATACTTAAATCCATTAAAAACTAAAAATTTGCAAAAAAAAAAAAAGGTCTTTTAACAAGTGAAACTAAACCAATCCAATCATTTCCATCCTTGCAACATCAAGGTTTTAGATGCATTCATGCAAAGTTAGGAACACTTCATTTTTGAGAATTTAAAAAAAACTTCAAGTTTCCATTTCAAAAGGTTCAAAATCAACATTAAGTGCACACTAAAATCTAAATCAAACTCAAAGCATCAATCAAGGATAAAATGAACCTCATTTGCAAATATTTTAAAGTTCTTTTAAAAATCTCATGAAAATTAAGAGTCCTAAATGGTTGCCAAAATTGTCCTAAAAGCTTTGTTATTTGTTCCAAACAAATGTCTTGTCGCAAAATCTTGAATGTTTCTTAGGTTTTTCATACATCAAAACAATCTGGGAATATCATTTTTGCGCTTAAAACATGCAAACTAGAGCACAAAATCTTGAATGAAAACCAAAGTCCAAAGAGTCTTTTTCAGTTTTGAGTCCAAAACAATCTTGAATGATCTAAGGTTAAAACAAAGAACTTCAAAGTTCTTAAAACAACACACAAAATCTCAATATTGAATGCTCAAAGGAAAAAACTTGAATGTTTAATCACTTGTCTTTGAATGCATGTTGCTAAAATCACTCTTGAGTGCCATGGATTAAAATCAAGTTTGTTTTTTTATGAATGCATGATTAAAACAAAAAATCCAATCTTGAATGCCATAGATCAAATAATCATCTTTTGGGGCATAAAAAGAATCTACATTCTAGAAACTTCCTAAATTATAAAAACCAAATAAAGACGCTTTAAGTGATTTTGTAGTTGGACTCACCCTCTTTAATCACCCATCAATTTAACCATTGGTTGCAATCTTAGCACCATCTATGGGGATGGGTCCACCAAAGAGGGTGTTAAGTGCTCCACAAAGATCAAACTTCACTTGTGTTTTTATTAGTTTTTCTGACTTAGAAAATTCCTTGAATGCACATTAGGCTCACTAACACTTCATTTGGGCATTAAAATTTGAACAAATCTTGATGTGGAGGGCCTCTGAGTGCATGCTTGAAATTGAATTTCACACATCTTTGTTTTGGGCTTAAAACAAAATCAGACCAACTCTTGAATGCCTTAAAAGAAATTAATTGATACTTGACGTGGAGGGCCTCCAAGCGCGTGGGTTTAATTTTTTGTTGACCCTAACTCTTCTTCTTGTATTCATTCTTCGATCAATTTTACTTTTGTCAAACACTTCAAAGTTGGAATAAACATTGCATCCTAAACATGTGTGTTTTTAAAGTCTAGATCAACAAACTTAAGCGTCAGTTGGAAAAAGAACAAACATGTTTTTTAGCCCAAGGTCATCCAAGTCTTCTCTCCCCTTGTCGTCTTTCGAGGCCATCTTGGGTGCATAAGATTAGGATCCAAAACCTTGTTTCCCTTTTTAGGAGGCCTTCTTAGGGATTTCATCACCCTTTGGATGACCTCAACTCTAGCATTTCGACGGAGTATAAAAATTGGGAGGTGAATCCAAAGACACCTCTCTTGAAATCAAGATTTTATCACTCAAGCTAAGCCTCAAGGAACTTTATACTCTTGAGAAGTGAAAGAGGAGAAGTGGGTTACTGCTCCTCTCGGATGTGTGACATCTTTTTGGTTTCATCTACAGACTTAGGCCTCTTGTACCTTGGGTATATCGAGGACTCCCTAGCTAAACCAATTGTCAGCCTTGTAGACAACCATCTAGGGTGTTAATGTGTTTAAAGTGACTGATCAAAACATTTATAAAACATACACACTCCTTGGTGCAAGTATCACATTCTGAGAATAAAAAACTTCTATTTGATTGTTCCTATCTATTGCTTGATTTTTTATTTGTTGAATGAATGTTTTCCAAACTTGGTCAATCCTAGCTTAGGGCATACTTAGCGTAGTCACTACCTATTCCAAAAGTTGAACAAATTGAAGCAAAACAACCAAGATCTCTAAAAGCCAAGCAAATTCAAGAATTTATGTCAAAACAACCCAAACCCAAAGCCAAACTCAAGCCATCTCAGGCATACCAAGAAATTTTAGCCAAGAGAAAGGAAATAACACCAAGCTCTCAAATTTCCAAACTCCACAAAGCAGAGGACAATGCTTCTGACAAAGCCCTTAGAGACACTTGGTTAGATCGCACTATTCAACTTAACCAACATCCAGGAGTTAACCCTACTTATGCATTACCAACTAGACATGATTTCTATGATTAGACCCCCTTGTTTCTCCACATCTTATTTCATAAGCTTCACTTTAGAGTCATCTTTGTAGGAAAGCTAGCCATCTTTAGTCCTCCCCTTAAGAATTTTAGCTCATCCATCTCATTTATAACCAAATCATCTAGCCAGCAATCCAAAACTTCACATCCAAGCCTTCAAAATTGTTGTCACCTTGCCAAAAGTTTTCCATTCCTAACATCTTCCAAATCCACCAATCTCACCATGGTTATCCCTTTGACAGATCTTTGTCTAGGGTAATCTAGCTTTGTCACTTGTTATCCCTCATCACCTTGAGCTAAAGGTTGGAATCCACAAGTGGTCAATCTCGTGTTCTTCCTAAAGGATCATCAGTCTATCCTTAAGTTGACACAATCACCACCAAGCTTGCACATAGGAAAGAAGACCTTTCATGCTTTGGCAACATATCTTTGAAGTTAGAATTCCCAACCCAATCCTCCTTAGGTTTTGTCATATAGCTTTGCCTCAACCTAGGAAATCACTTGCATAGAAAAGCCTTCCCCTTTTGCATCCATCAACATTGTTGCATCTCATCCTTAGGAACATTTTGCATTTTCATGCCATCTGTCACTTGCTTAGCCAAGAAGAAGAAGGAAACAATGGAGACCTATCATTTGGATCAAACAACTTCACTCCCCTTGAGTACCCAACCATCCTTCAGCCTAGAGAAAGCTATACCATCACCTACTAACATTGAAGCTTTCATGAACCAACCAAGAAATGTAATATTGGTGAATGCCATTATAGACAAGAACAAAGAAACAAGCATGGCTAACTTTTGAAGGGACAACATCGGAGCCTTTGACTTTGGAAGACCTCCTCCCTTATTAGATCCATCTCATCCCTTGTTTGAGCAACTCCCACCACCCATAGGCTCTTATGATTCAAATTATCCTCAATATGCACCAAAAGAAGAGCCTCAAGCCAATCTATATGATCCAACAGACCCAAACATACCATCCTCCACCCAAGTTGAAATCTCCATTCCACAAGCTAATCCAGCCACCACCACTCCACCATTGGTACATACCACTCCATCCCAAACCCCCTTCACCCAAAACACCTCACCATTCACTCCCTTTACTAATGCTTCTGCTGCTCTCCAACCTAGCCTTCCAAATCCACCCATCTCCCAAAATAGTGCTAGCATCTTTGGCCAACCGCAGCAATATACAACTGGGATGCCACCCATGGGGCCAAGTAATCAACCTTTTATCACCCCTAGCCTGTTTACCTTAGCTCAGAACATAATTCCATCATTTCCACTAGGTCTTTGGAGCTCAGTGCCATCAGCCACAAATCCACAAGCTACTACCCTCATTCCACAAAGCTATCAAACCCCACAAGCTATTACCAATGTTTTGCCAAGCTCTCAAGTGACCCAAGCTCCTGCTGCCACTCTACCAAGCTTTCAAATCCAACCACAAAGCTATCAAACCCATCAGTTCCATTCCCAAGCTTTCAATTCCCACCACCTCCACCACCAACTAATCCATTACCTCCTATTACTAACTATTTTTATATGCCACTTCTAGGAGGAAATCCACCACCACAAACCACCAATTACTTGGCTTCTTTTTCCATGTAGATACCTTCCCAAATGGGGGCACAACCCACATATATTGGTGAAACTCCTCAAATCCAAATTCAAGTTCCACAAGCTCCTCAATCCTTTCCCGAAGCTTCACACCCATCTTATACCTTACCTCCACAAAGAAATCCATTTATCCCATAGCTAGCTTATGTTCCTCAATCCCAACCTCAAATCCAATATCAACAATAAGCCTCACAACACATCAGCAATATGTGCCACCTCCACCTCAGCAACCCATCATCCACCATTCAGTTGCCCAAGCCATGTACAATCCTTACCAGCCCATACCCAAAGCCATCCATATTCCATTGCCCCATCTAGCACATACCTACCTCAGGGCACTCCTACATTGGGGGCACCCCAACAATCACCCATTAGTTCAGAATGGGAAGCCATGAAGATAGCTTTGAAGAACATCCAGGAGGGAAATGATACAAAAACCTTCAAGTTTGAGAATGTGTGTCCTTACCCATTTAACAAAGCCATTACCATGACACCATTTCCCAAACACTTTGAGGTACCCAAGTTTGACAAATTTAGAGGAAAAGGAGACCCTGTCACACATATCAAAGAATTTTACATGCACTGCCAAGAAGTGGCATACAATGATGTCTTCCTCTTGCACCTTTTTCCCAAAAGCTTTTCTAGACCAGCTCTTGAATGGTTTTATAGAATCCCATATGGTACAATTAGAAACTTTGTTGAATTGTCTAAGGCATTTGTAGCCCAATATGCCCATCTTGTTGAAATAGAGCTTCAGTAGTTGATCTTGTCCACACTAAGAAAAAAGGTGGAGAAAGCCTTCTCGAATATCTCCAAAGATGGAAAACCCTTACCACCCACATATCTTGCGCCTTGCTAGAGTGCCATTTGGTAAAAATGTTTATTGATAATGCCCATCCCAGCTTGGCTCACCACATGACCATGAACTGTTTGCAGACCTACAAAGATATCAAAGAGAAAGTAATGATCCTTGAGCAAGGACTCATTAAAGATGGTGTGGTCAAGATTTATAAGGAAGCCAACCAAAATCAAACACATTCAAATGACAAGTCTAGGTATTGGAACAAAAAAAAGCACGTTGCAACAGATGGCGTCACTGACACCAGACATGTGAATGTTGTTGGTCCTTCCCAAACTCAGTCCAACCTACCATATCAACCAAAAAATCAGCAAGCTATAAACTACCAACAGTAGAATAACCAAAGCTATCAAAACCACAATCCAAGACCCAACTTCCAAGGATCTAGTGATCAAGATAATGCCAGCAATGTAGCTGTAGGAAAAAAGCCTAGATTCCAACCTGCACCTAGAAACTATACACCCCTTGGTGAGCCATTGGATGTCATTTTTGAAAAATTAGTCAAGGAAAACCTTATCAAATTTCCTCCTACCCAAAAAATTGACCCAAGCCAATCCAAAGCTGCATGGTACAAAGATAACGAGTACTAAAAATTTCATAGGGTAAAAGGTCACACTACCCTTAGACGCATAAAACTGAAAGATTATGTGCAGGACCTCATTGATCGAAAAGAAATCACCATTGGTGCCCAAACCTCTCCCAATGCAGGCTTATAGATCTATCAAAATGCTTTTCCTCCTCACAACAACCAAAATCCTAGAAAAGCACCTATCCAAACCAATAGCAACACCACCAACAACCACCAGCCAAACCAAAAACATGGGAAGAACAATGACCACACTTCATACTAAATAGACTATGGTAGCCTCATCGGTTGTATATCTGAAAAAGAGCCTTCTGTCAATGTTATCAATATCCAAGGACCAAAAAATGAGTGTGTAGTCACCACTTGAAGAGCACACTTTAACAATGCAGGCCCACTAGTTCCACCAGCACCATCAGCTCCATCAAAAAGCGAATACAATATCTTGGAACACCTTGGGAATATGCCAGCCCAAATCTACATTTTAGACCTTCTCTGGACCAGTCCTATGTAAAAAAGCATCCTTAACAATGCTCTCATAGAATCTCGTGTCCCTTCAGATATCAATGCTACTAATTTTTGTAATCTTGTTGGACACCTTTCATCCTCATGTGCCTTATCTTTCAAATCCATTGACATACCTGTGGTCGACCAGATCACACCCTTTCGCTTCGCATAGCCGTCATGGTATCCAATTTTTTCGTGAAAAGAGTAATGATAAATAATGGATCAGCCTTAAATATTTGCACCCTAAAATTCATAAAAACAAGCTGGCTATACTGAGGTAGATATCATTAGTGAGGTTATCGCCATCAAAGCTTATGACAACTTGGAAAGAACCACAGAAGGAACTATTTTGCTGCCAATCAAGGTTGGGCCAATCATCCAAGAAACACTCTACCATGTTATTGACCTAAACCTACCATTTAACATCCTCCTTGATCGTAAAATTCATAAAAACAAGCTGGCTATACTAAGGTAGATATCATCAGTGAGGTTATCGCCATCAAAGCTTATGACAACTTGGAAAGAACCACAGAAGGAACTATTTTGCTGCCAATCAAGGTTGGGCCAATCATCCAAGAAACACTCTACCATGTTATTGACCTAAACCTACCATTTAACATCCTCCTTGATCGTCCATGGATTCATGCCATGAAAGGCATTCCATCCACTTACCATCAGTGCGTCAAATTTTTGCATCAAGGCACTGAGGTAACCATCCACGTCGATCCAGAACCCTTTGCTTACTATAATGTGGTCGAAGCTTCATATGCAAACCATTGCCCTGAAATTGATATTGGCATAGCCATTGCCAGTTCATCCCATACTTGTAATGACCCAGAAACCATCCTCGCCTCCACCCTATCTACCATGGAGATCAATAACAAAGGTTGTGGAGAGTATAGTCTGTCAAATGCACTTGCTGTCGGGGCATTGCCACTTGATCCACATGCCCATGGACGACTAAAATATCACAAAGCTAAGGAGATTCCACCTCCTCGATACAAAAAATTTGGCCCAACAACCTTTGTACCCTCAAAAATCTCTCTTCATGAGGAGCTCACTCCAGATATCAACAATTGGTTACATAAGGATGCACCTCCAAGAAATCAAGCACGCCTTGATCACTTTAGCCAAAAGTATCCCCAAGAACATAAGCTCATCACTGACAAATGGAACTATCAAGGTGGTGGTCTAGGACCAGAAGAAAGAGGCATGCAGTTCCCCATTGACATACACAAGTGGGAATCGAAGTCAGGTCTTGGCTTTGGCATACCCACAACTTGGGGCACTAATAAGAACAGTCACACTTTTTAAAACATTCACTACAACCTCGTCAAAATTGAAAACATTCCTGAGGAAGTTGAAAAGAGAGCCTACAACGATATCCTAGACCAAATCTTCCTGGGAGACTTTTTTCTCCAAGAACTATCCATCTATTTCATTGACCTACCACTTGCCCATCCACAACTCATAGATTGGGACCAACCAAGTGTCATACACATTGATGAGTTCACATCAGAGGAAGCACTTCTAAGATTCATGGGAGCCAAAAATCCTCACAAGAAAACAAAGCTAGATTCTTCCTATATCTATAAGCTAGATCCCAAGGGGTATTTTGGAGAAAATCCCCAACCTAGTTCTAATACACCCAAAACTAGAACTAAGGTGAAATCGAGACTAGTTAAGGCAACGAAGAGAACCCCTCAGCAAGAAAATCCAGAGTCACAAGAAGAACATGAGGATTTAGCATTGCCTCCTCAAGATAATCGACCAAAGGTGTCTTCTATTCTAATTGAGGATACTAGAGAAGTCAACATCAGCTCTTCAGAGATCCCCAGACTTGTTCACATTGCTACATCCTTATCACAAGACCAAGCTGATCTCCTCTTTGAGGTCTTAAGAGAGAACATTGGCAGATTTGCATGGTCATATCAGGACATGCCAGGGTTGGATCCAAATCTTGTAGTTCATCATCTTGCAGTCGATCCAAAGATCAAGCCCGTTAGACAAAAGCTTAGAAAAATGCACCCCAAGGTGGCTTTACTAGTCAAAGCTAAATTAGAAAGAATGCTAGTTGCTAAGGTTATCTAACCTATTGACTACTTAGAGTGGATCTCCAACATGGTCCCCATCACTAAACCTTCCGGTGACATCAGAATCTACACTGATTTTAGAGATCCTAACAAAGCTTGTCCAAAAGATGATTTTCCCACTAATACATTTGGTACCAAATTGCAATGACATGGATTTACAAAGAGGAGACTCTAGCTGGCCTTACAGAATAGACTTGAGAGATCACTCTTGAGAAATATGACCTTGGTTTTAGACTCATGAAATGCTTTGGCTATAAGGGACTTGGTCCTATTGGATGCAACAACAATGGTCTAATAGATCATGCTAAATTAATAGCTCAAAGAAATAGTGATACATCTAGTTTAGGCTTTAAGAAGATTCCCTTTCATTTAGGGATTAATAAATTCACACTAGAACTTGAGAGTTCATCTAGAAATGAGTCACAAGCTGAGTTTGATTTTCAAGAAGATAATACTGATGATGATGATCCTTATCCTTATCCTATTCCTCATGATCTTGCTAAATTACTTGCTGAGCTTGATGACTTTGTGCCATGTGTCAGTACTATGGATGGTACTAGTGATTCTTTTGAGGATACTACTAATTCACACCATGTCTAATCAAAATAGGGAGAGTCTAGTTAAGCATTATGCATTGAGTACCTATTTAAAAATCCAAATGATAAAGGAGAATATGTCCCTATCACTATTGGGGAATTCTTTAGTTTGTCACCATGTAGTACCAATTCTAAGGAATATGAATTTTGACTCCCTTTTAGAAGCAACTATAGATAAAGACATTAGACAAGTTCATGTTCATGAAAACCAACTCAACGTAGATGAAACAACTAGGGCAAGGTTGGATGGGTCTGATCCAACTAGTGTCCTCAAGTCTTCAGTTGATAATATTAGTACTCAAAGGCATTTGAACACGCCTGTGGACAAAGCTACACTGGGTCTCGAATTACTTGTCCAAGCATTTTATGATTATACTGTGAATGCAATTGAACCTACCACTACTCTTTCACTCACATATCTCGAGCTTATAGATTGGAATCCCAATTTATCTAGTGAAGTCCCTACATTCAAGAATGACTATGCTCTTGCCTATTACTTAAATGCTATCAAACTAGTAACATCTTCCACTAGCAAACAAAGTGTTAATATGACTAAAGGTGACATCAAATATCTCAGTCATATAATCAAAAAGATAAAAAATAAAAGGTCTGATGGTGAAAACCACATTGTGGTAGTGTCGGAACCTAAAAAAGTAAAAAAAAGGACATATCCAAGGGTGAAAACCTCTCTAAGGTGCTCATGAATGAGATATTTGATGCACTTCCTAGTCATTTTATGGAAAGATCATCAATGTTGATAGAGCTGACATAGCCAATCAACATGGTAATGGAAGAACACCCTTACGTGATACATCTTATACAGTCCTTGACTCTAGAGGAAAAAGAGGAGTTCATTAATTTCTTTTGAGAGAAAAAGATAAACTTCACATGGACATATTCAAACATGTTAGGGTTAGATCTTGACCTAATTATGCATCACTTGTCCACCATTCCAGGTGTGAAGCTAGTCGAGTAGAAAATTAGGAAAATGCATCCTCATGTTGCATTGCTCATCAAAGTTGAATTGGAGGAACTTTTGAAAACTAGTTTCATCCATGCTATTGATTATGTTGAATGGATATCAAACATTGTTCTAGTATCCAAGCATGACAAATTGATAGAAGTTTGTACTAACTTCCATGATCTCAACTTAGCATGTCCTAAGGATGATTTTACACTTCCCAACATTGATATGATAGTGGATATGATAGAAAGATATGAGATGTACTCACTCATGGATAGATTTTTTGGTTATAATTAGATCAAAATTGCACCAAAAGATCAGGAAAAGACCACTTTTACGTGTGCATGGGGAACCTTCTATTGGAATGTGATGTCATTTGGCTTCAAAAATGTTGGTGCTACATATCAAAGAGTAGTCACTATAGTTTTCCATGATGTGATGCATAAGACCATGGAGGACTATGTGGATAATACCTTGGTCAAAAGTGCAAAACACAATAATCATCTACAAGATTTGGGACCTATTCTAGATCGCATGGAAAAATTTAGTCTTAGGCTTAATCCTAAGAAATGCGCATTTGGCATCACATTAGGGAAACAAATGGGATACATTGTGTCTAAAAAGGGAATTGATGTGGATCCAAAGAAAGTCTAAGCAATTATGGATATGCTACCACCTTGTAATATGAATCAGATGAGAGGTTTACAAGGAATACTTCAATCTATTTGTAGATTCATCTCACAACTAGTAGATAGATCACAACCTTTTACTAAGACTCTACATAAATGTGTGAAATATAATTGGAGTCAAGATTGTGAGTAAAATTTAACATAGATAAAATAATATCTTGCTGATCCACCGATCTTGATGCCTCCTATCTATGGGAAGCCTCTAATTTTGTAAATCTTAGCAACAAAGACATCTCTAGGTATCTTATTGGCTCAAGAAGACCACAACAACAAGGAAAGGGCTATTTACTATCTAATTTGTACATAGATTTCTTATGAGATGAATTATAGTATCATTGAGAAAGCTTGCTTGGTAGTCATCTTTGCTTCTCAAAAGTTGAGACACTACATGCTTGCTCACACTACATGGCTAGTGGCTAAAATTTATCCATTAAAGTATCTACTCAATAAGGCAGCACTAAAAGGAAGATTAGCTAAGTGGGTCATGATACTAAGTGAGTTTGACATCCAGTATGTTGAGTGAAAGGCTATTAATGGACAAGCCATTGTTGACCATCTAGTAGACACACCAATGAAGAGTCTTCTCCCATTAAACATTGATTTTCTTGAGGAATCAATTCTTACACTCAGCCACCAAACTTGGGTGATGTTCTTTGATGGTTCCTTCACACAATAGGGATCTGGTACTAGATTATTCTTCATTACACCACATAGATACCTACTACCTAAGGCATACAAGATTTTATTTCCTTATACCAACAACATTTTAGAATATGAGGCTTTAATTAATCACATGAAAATTGTGGGTGAATGGAGAGTAGATCAACTAAAAATCTTTGGGGACTCCCAAATCATCATTAATTAGGTTAATGATGTATATCAAACAAAGGATGAGAAATTGATCCCTTACAAATGCATGGTTGATGACTTAAAGAAATACTTTTCTCATATCAATTTTCAAGAGATTCCTCAGATAGACAATAAAGTGGTTGATGCCATGGCTACTCTTGCTTCTTTGCTATAGATTGCAAAAAATTGATCTTCGACACAACTTATTGGTGGATACATTACTCTACCCTACTTATGATACCCCTGAATCTAGGATGATTTATTCTATTATAGGACAAGATTCATCTTGCTACCACCACATATACTCCTATCTACATGATCAAACCATTCCAGATGGTCTAACCTAGAATGAAAAATGTCACTTACTATTGGTCAAATATGGAGCAAGAGGCAATCAAGTATGCCAAGTCCTAAAAATATTGCTAGCTCAATAGGAACCTAATCCATGCCCTAGCTAGGGAGCTTATTCCATCTACTATACTATGGTCATTCCAACAATGAGCCTTTGATCTTGTGGGATAGATTCACATCTTCTTCTAATGGACATAAGTTCATTATCTAAGCTACAGACTAATTCATAATGTGGGTTGAAGTGATCCCTCTCTCAATAGAAAATGGAAAAATTGTAGCTCTAGTTATCACTAACTACATCATATGTAGGTATGTTATACCTTCCTCCATTATTACTAACAATGGAGGACAGTTCAAAAACAAAGATCTTAAGTATCTATGTAAAATTTTTAGAATAACACAACATTGGTCTTCTATTTATTACCCCTAGGGTAATGGCCAAGTAGAGGGATCCACTAAGATGATTCTTAAGATCTTACATCACATAGTTAATCTGGAAGGGACTAGCACCTCTAGATTAACCTAGTTTTATGGGCATATAGAACAAGTATCAAAACTCCAATGGGTACAATGCCCTTTGCTTTGGTCTATGGAGTAGATTCTATGCTTCTAATTGAGCTTGAGATCCCAACTTTGAGAATCTCTATGAAAAGCCTCATTACTAATGAAGATTATAGAATATCTTAGATTCAAGAGCTAGTGTTATTAGATAAACATCAGCAAGTGGCATGTGATCATCTTTGAGCTTATCATTAGTGTATGTCTAGAAGCTACACTAAGAAAGTTAAACCACATGAATTCCAACTGGATGATCTCATTTTGAGAGAAAACCCTAAGAATTAGCAACAAAGGGTCCAAAAAGGGAAGTTCAAACCCAACTGGCTTGGTCCAAGTTACATAGGCATTGTAGTGTATGGATCTGGTGCTTATTAGCTTTTTATAGCCGAGGGAGAGTTTCTCAAGGAGCCCATGAACACTCTCCATTTGATGCAGTTCTATAGTTGATTTGATCTCAGAGGCTCTCTATATATACCTAAATTTCTTGAAAAAAATCCAAAAATTACAAAAGTTCTTGCAAAAAATCATTACCTTGGTGAAAACCCAGCAATAGGCACCTTGGTAATACCAAAAATATTTGAAAAAAATAAAAAATACAAAAAAAATAAAAAAAATAAAACTACAAAAAATTTGAAAAACAAGAAAAGTGCCATTGGTGAAAACCTAGAAATAGGCATCATGCTAGAAAAAAAAAAAAAAAATTTGACAAGAAGGTGAAAACCAGGTAAATAGGCACCTCTTGTTCCTAATGCTATATCTTGCAGCACATCTTCATGCTCATGTACAATTTCTTTCTTGCTTTGATTGGCCACTTTTTGCTCATATATCCATGGATTGAATCTTGTCATAACTCAGGGACAACACCCTATAGTGTCATAGGAATCTCTTTCATGATAGTCACCAGTTCTTCTAACTGTGTCTACCTACTATCGCTAATGTCACTCTTTTTTTTTGAGATTCTCTTCATAGAATCTCTTTCATGATAGTCATTAGTTGTTCTAACTGCATCTGCCTATTGTCACTAGTGTCACTTTTTTTCTTGAGATTCTCCTCATAGAATCTCTTTTGCGACATTCATGAGTTGTTCTAACTATGTCTACCTACTATTGCTAGTGTTACATTTTTTTTTTTAGATTCTCCTTATAGAATCTCTTTCACAATAGTCACCAATTTTTCTAACTACATTTTCCTACTATTGCTAGTGTCACTCTTTTTTTCGACATTCTCCTCATAGAATCTCTTTTGTGATAGTCATTAGTTGTTCTAACTATTTCTACTTACTACCACTAGTATCACTCTTTGTTGATATTCTCCTTATAGAATCTCTTTTATAATAGTCACCAATTGTTCTAACTACATCTGCCTACTGTCACTCGCATCATGGCTGAGATTCCCTTCATGGAAGATCTCTCTTGTGTTAGTCACTAGTCATCCCAACTATGTCTATCTACTAATGCTCAAACCTCCTCAGAAGGTTCTCTTTTGGCTTTAATCACCAGTTGTTTCAACTATCTCTCCCTACTATTGTCATTCTACTAAAGAGATTTCTTTCATCCATGTTCTAGACATTGACACTTGACATCAATCCTATATACAAAAACACTAAACCCAAAATGATGATTTTATTTGGGATATGTTGAAATTTTCTTTGTTTATTTCACTTTTGTTTTATCATGCATGTTTGAGCAACTCAATGATTTCCTTTTTGACTAGAGAAGCAATGACTGGGGGCATAATCTTTTCTTTTCTTTTTCTTTCTATTTGTGGTTTAGTTCTGAATAATCTGATGCATCTATCTAAAGGGGGTGTCCACTATAAGAGCCTCCATCTTGTATTGGATGGTTGTGTGTACTTTGACTCCTTTTATATGGATAAATCATTAAGGTTGGTTCTTTTCATTACTTGTTGTAGTGAACTCTTTATGCTATAGCAAATACTGATATGCTCCTGCTAAGTGAACATATGGGTCACTGCGAGTATATATAGAAAAAATTCTATCTCAGGTTACGAACACAAGGGTCATTACAGACAAAATATTTATTGATTACTTAGTACAAGAAGGATCTCTCATATTTCTGGTGTGTCTACATGCAAGAAACATTCTAGTCATCCTATCATTTATGCTCTGATGCTTATGTTAACTTGCTATATTAACATGGACAAATGTTTTGATCATTTTGGCTTCTTGTGCCTTGAATGCTTACATTTAATCCCAACAAAACTAGAATAGAACTCCTATTCATATTCCCATGATTGCAATGTTAGTAAGTATTTTATGACATTTTGGATTTTCCACATACTCAATGATGATAATTATTGAAGTTTGGTAACTAGACCTAGGGTTGCATCTAATTTAAGAATGCACCTAGCATAGGATTGCATTGTATAACTACATGGTTCAATGATTGATTCATTTACGTCTTTTCAATAAGGGATTGTTAGTCTACTCAAAGTATTAGGTTTCTTCATAGCTACACAAGCATTTGGTTCTTTGGTTTGTTCTCTTGCTCCTCAATAGAATACCTATCACTATCAGTAAAAACATGGAACACTACATGAGATCTCAATTCAATCACATTTGAATTTCATACATAATTTCATAATCCATCTCATCTTCACTATATCAATACATCATATCATATTGGGATCTCATAAACATAGTATAAAACATCTCATTTAGAACAAGTAACAAACACAAACAATGACACATGCACATGATACTCAACTCAAAATCTCGTATGTATATGTGTATCAAAGGTATACATCACTACAAAAAATGAATTCTACTTGAGTGTTGTTGATAAAAAATGGTACAAAGAGGTGTTGGCACACCAATGGATGAATAGCTAAGCCAAAATTAGAATCAAAATTGTCTAGCTCTCTCCCACTCCCTCACATCCTAGAGGAGGAGGAGGAGGTGGAGGTGGTGGTGGAGGTGGCATGTCTAGTCTCGCAGCTGGTCGGGCACCTCTAGAATCTCACACATACTATGAAAATTGAGGCACCTACTCTACCTCATCTGGGACCATTGTAGAATATGCTACAAAGTAATAAGTAGCTCTTGCCATCTATAGCTAGATCTCATACTGTTGCTACTCCACTCTTCTCTTCACTGCCACTAACTACTCCCTCAGCCTATGGATCTCATGATCCTACTATGCTATCTATGTATCCTACATAACTATCTAGATCTATAGCTCTCCTAACTACTGAGAGGCCTATTGTATCCACTCTTTGGCTCTGCTGAAGGCATCTTGAGACTCAACAATCAGCTAGTACTACATCTCCTCATCAAACTACTTAGCTTGCTACTTGACTAGCTACTACTCCTCTATGCAGGGTCTTTGTCACCAACCCTACTCTATCCCACTACCACCTACACCTAGATCACTCCCCATTTGATGAGGTGATATCTGGACCTATTGGACCTAGTGTCTCACCTGTTGTGGTCCCTACTATGGTCCCTATGGTGGCTACTATAGGGGTGCTTTCTATGGTCCCTATAGTCTAGGAGCTTCCATCCCCACTAGATCTATAAAATGAGGGAAGAGATGGCTAGAAAAGTATGCCTGATGGGCTAGCGTCATCCTAGCATTAGCCATTATTGAAGGGTAATCCTACTATGTCACAACCAAGTTACATGCATTGATCATGGACCTCCCTGGATCTGAACTCTATGACCATCCCTAGCTCATGTCCCTCGCTAGTCATTCATAGGAGTAGTACTCCTATGATATGTCCTGTAGTCTCCAATACTGGCACCACATATTAGTCACATGGAATCACTCCACTATATGTGACCATCAACTTATTAGTGGCCGTGATATGAACATGTGGCTTAGCTCCTCAACCACATTGTCCTAGTCCTTGGTCTCTCACCAAGATCACCATAGAATGAACACTAACTCATCTAGGTGGGCCCTCTACTACTTAGTCTTTGCCAGAGCTATCTAGGTAAGATATCCTCAATATCTACATATGTAAGGCTCTAAGGTTTCCTCTCATCCTCAAAAATGGGTTGCATAATTGGTAGATGCACTAAACCCACCCAAATCTCTTTGGGGCATCCAATATCTTCCACAACATCTAGACCCAACCACACTCCAAACCATGTTGTCTTCTGTCAGGCACCAGAAAATAGCTAATGAAGATCACCAACATTAATGCCAACCTATGAGTAGGACTGTACAAGTGGACAAGCTTGTCCCATGTGATCCTGCTAAAAAATGGCTCACAATGCCTCTATACCTACTCAAGAAACTATGTCATAAACTACCTTGGTCCATGAAATGGGATCCATAGTATTCTATATATATCCTCGAGTGTGATGGTCATCTCTCCCTGTGGTAAGTGGAAGGTGTTCATCTCTGAATGGAAATGCTCCACCAATGTAGTCAGCAAGCCATGATTCACCAGTACTGGTGAAATCTGACATAGATATGACAATCCCAATCTATAAATATGTGCCATATCTACATCATCAAGGCTCTGTAACATAGCTCCATATGGTAGATAGTGGTACCTAAATCAAATATCATCAAAGGTAACCTGCACACATGAATAAATACAACATGCAAACAATCAGTCTCCACTTGACAGATGAATATGAGTGAAAAAATACAATAAAAACTTCAAATTTGAATTTCAAAACTCACAACTAATACTAGATTCTTGTGCAAAAATTCACTTCCTAGCACAAGATTGCACATCTTTGTGCAAGGATTCACTTTCTCATGTGAGAAGCAACTGGGAAATCAATAACAAACACCTCAAAAAGGGGTTTTCTTACGCAAAAGGTGGGTATCTCCCTCATGAGAAACCTCAGCATTACACGTGAAGAAACATTGAGCTAGTGAATCTTTGCACAAGAAATGATTGGGTCCACATGAAGAATGAGATCCCTACATGAGGATCGACAACACAAACTTCACATGACCCTAAAAACATGCTAAAATACCTCAAAATGCATAAAATATTCAATACAAAGCAAGGTTATTGACTACTCACTAGAGGTCCATAGTTCACTGGTTGGTTGTGTCGACATGAATGCTCGAAATAATGAGAAGACATGGGAATCACCATTTTTCCTTAGATCTCTTCTACTCACTAAATACAAAAGTGCAAATGATTTGAAAATGACCTTGTGGGCCCTTATATAGGTTTTGACCTCATTTTTCAAAGTGCTGCAATTGGCATGAAAATCACCCCTGGCTAATTTGACTATTCTTAATCTGTTTTGGGGATCAAATTCAAAATTTGACACACTTAAATAGCTCAAAATCACATTTTCAAAATTTTGAGACCAACACGATCAAACACTTGTGCAGTCCAAATTTTTTGATACTTTATGACTTTGAATCTTCTCCAATGACAAATTTTTTTAATTTCAATAATTTTGTAAAATAAAGTCAACTCAAGTCAACACAAGTCAAATATGGTCAACCTTTAGTCAAACTTGGTCTTGTAGACCTCAAAATCACTTCAACTTGACCCCAAATTTTCTACCAATCATTTTGATCTCTTCTATGATCTTTTCCACTATTGATTTCTTCTATATTTCTTGTTATATTGCATTCTATCATATTTCTGGTCTGTCATCTTTCAATTTCGCTCCTGAGGGGTAGGATGATTACATCATTGAATTTGAATTACAACTCAATCTAAATCTTATGTCCTTATCACTTGAGGCATCTCATTACTAGGGGCTTCTTGTTCCCCCCCCATCTGGTATCATTTTTCATCTATCTCATCTTTTATCAGCTAATCACATCTTATAACAATTTTATCAAAGTTTGATGGATAGGTATTGGGTTAGTCTAAACCCCAACTCCTAAGGATCAAGCCTCATTATGGGGATGATTCTACGGCTCATGATTAGATCTTGTTGTCTTTTCAATTTAGGTATCTAGGTGTTCTATCTAGATTCCTTAAGATTAAGCTTCATTCTAGAGATAATCTTTAAAAGCTTGTTAATCTAGGTATCTAGGTGTTCTATCTGGATCCCTTATGGTTAAGCTCTGTTCTGGAGATAATCTTTAAAAGCTTATCAATTGATCTCTATGTCATCAATTTTGGAATCAATCTTGTCAACTCTAGGTATCTATGTGTTTTATTTGGATCCCTTAAGTTAAGTTCCATTCTAGAGATAATCTTTAAAAGCTTGTCAACGTAGGTATCGAGGTGTTCTATCTAGATCCCTTAAGGTTAAGCTCCATTCTGGAGAATTTTTTTAAAAGCTTATTGCTGGGTTTTTGTGCCATCAAATTGCATAATCAATCTCATTTCTTGATCTGTTCATCATGCTTTCTAATTTTATTTTAATTGAACATGTTTCTTGCACATTCATTCAAAGAGGAGCAAAATGTATTACCCCAAAATTGGCTCATTGCCGTGTTAACCAATTCTGGTCTATTTGATCAACCCTAAAGTCCTATATCACTAGGAAATTATGATTTCGATAATCTCTACTCAACCTAAGTGTCAAATGAAGAAAATCAATAATCTGTACTAATCACTTACTTTAATTAATTCCTAAATATTCATTGAATTGGCTAAATTAACCTTTTAATTGAATTAATTTAATTATAAGTCCTAGTAATTTAATTATGTTAAATTCACCCCTTTTAGCTAATATACATGAGGAATTAAATATATTTGATTTAATTAAATATTCTTATTCTAATTTTTGAATTTAATTATTCAATTTAGAATACTCAATTATGAGGTCATATTTAATTTCTTTAAATCAAATATCTTTTCCAATATTCTTTCTTCAGTTCAAAAATGAAAACTCTTAGTTAACTAAAATAAAAAAAGGAAAGAAATCAATTGATTCCTTATTCCACTCAAAAGAAATCAATTAACTTCTATTTCATAAGGAAACTTTCCATTCTAACTGAACCTCATTTCTAATCTCGACTGTTCATCCCAATTAATCTTGACCATTGATCGATTTTGGGATGAATTGAATTTGCATTGAACTTATGCTGGAATTCTTACTCATCTTGCTCACAATTTCATAGCTTTTATTTCTTGCATTATAATATCATCTAGATTTTTAAAAATGCATTCATTTAGCATTGTATGCTCTTTTATTTTCTTAGCTTAATTGCATTCTCATTTAGCTTAAAATCCTTTGTAATAGAGGTCTAGTTTCTTGCTTCTCCTTCTAAGAGCAAATGCATAATCCTTCTAGTTAGAAGGCAACAGGTTGCTCTGTTAGACCTTTTGGATAAACAATCCAATGTTTATTCTGAGATGATATTGTAGGTAAGAACCATGTTGAAGTGTATGTGAGGATTAGAGGCTCGCATTTCATGCATATAATAGTAGGTAGTTCTTGTGTATTCACCTCTTCTATTGTAGTTTCAGTCACTATTTTTTGTATCTCATCTACACTCACCAATACAAGATTATCACATAATGTTGCCTATAGCGTAGACTGATCTATGACATCAGATTAATGTTCTAAGCTATGACATCAGATACATCCTTAACTATTACTATTTTATTATTCACACTTGTTATATTTTGAGGGATGACATTAGGTAGTTGTCTATCTTGTACACTATATTCCTCTTCTTGCTCAACCTTAGCTATTGCCTTTTCATCTACTTTGATTTCTATATCTCCCTCAATAGTGTCTTTATTTTCATCATCATCTTCAACATATTTTTACCTCTATGGGATCCTCTTCACCTTCTTTTATTGTAGCAAGCCTATATGTGATCTTCCATATCTGATTAGACTTCTTAACTACAACTTTAATATTATTTTTTAATATGCTAAGGGCTCTATATTTATGTACAAAACTAACTACACATTTCTTCATAGCCTTAGAAATTTGTATCTTACTAAGAGTTCAAGCATTACGTTCATTACTTGTGTAAGTGAAGTCTCCCTTATCTATCTTTCCAAGTTCAACCAATAGTGCCATTTCTACTCAACTCTCATATATAGGCTCTTAGGCATTGAGTTCACAATTTCTAGTGGGGCTTTCTTAAAATTTTCCATTATGGCATATATAGCCTCCTCCACTTGATCTTTCTCAACTTTACCAAGATTATCAAAATCAACATGAGAAAATGTTGACAAATCCACATTATTCTTGACATTTTCACATAGATTTTCTAAGTCTGGTAGAGTATTGTGACTCACCACTTTGAATTGGCTATTGTCATCTAATTCTATTTTCTCCTCATCTAATTTAGCTTGTGCAATGTATTTCCTTCTCAATCATTTCTACACTCCTTGCTATAATTATTTGGCTTTCTCCTTTGCCTTTTTTGTAGTGACACATGCACTAGCCCTTGTAGTAGGTGCTATAGATTTGGATTGGTTGGGTTTTTCAATTTTCATGGCTTTTTTCACTAGTTGGGCCTTAGCCTTCCTCTTCTTTTTATCTAAGGGAGTAGGTGCTTCCTCAACTTCTATATCCTACTCTAGCTAATCTTCACCCATTCCTTGAGTAAGTGCAAGTGGTGTTTGTGTTTATGTATCTTCTTCTTCTTCTTCTTCTTGCTTGACACCTTCACAAAATTTAGCTTTTAACTTCTTCACCAAATTCTCCTTTTTATTAATAATAGATATAGGCTTCATTTCCATAGTGATTTTGGATTTAGCCATTTCATAGTTTCCAAATGCTTTTGCATTTTTATCAACATCTTCTACCAATAAAGCTATTATAGCTGTAGAGGCATAGTTTACATTGATTTCATATCCAAGTGGCCTCAACCATCTCATCCTTGGTGTTGCTGCTTGAAAAAAAGTGTAATCAAGATCCAGTAGAAATAAAACATCATCATAATGTTTCTCCACTAAGGATACTAGTATTTTGAATCTTTTCTTCATAGACTACTAAAAGTCTTCAAAGTAGCTAGTTATAACTAATTCAAAATTCTCTCCCAATTGTTCAATGAACTCACCAATTTGTATTGCCACTGACCTATTGGTTTTCCATGCAACTATGCCAAATGTAGGAAAATTATTTTGAACATAAAAAAAAATACATATCAAAATAGAACCAAACTTGCATTGTGCACTCTTTGTCTTCCTTATTGCTCCTAGGTTCTTAATTAGTTGTTGTAGTTGTAATTCTACAAGATCATATGTGTGATCTTTCTTGACAATTTTTTATCCAACATTTACTACAATACAAGGAACATTGTTCAATCTACTAGATTGGTAAAATTTATGTGAAATAACCCTTACTACAAAGTCTATCAAAGGATTTGTAATGGTATCAATTTTCATTCCTCTCTTATTCCATATAGCTCTAGTGTTTTTCTCAATAACCTCTTTTGAGTCACTTCTTAGATTCTTAGGCTGATATAGGGTTGGATACCCTATTACCCTATGGATTATCCTTTTGGTTGTCTTGATAGGTCTATTTTCCAACCAAAGTGAATTATCATATATCCTACTTAATACTATCCTAATCCATTCTATTTTGAACACATTTGGGAAATCTAGGGCACGAGTTAACCCTTTCTTTTCTACAATTTTGTAATCTTCCCTTAATACACCATTCTCAAAAAGTTTGTCATATGCTTGCCTAATCTTCATACCACCAATACTTCAAATTTTATAGCTATAACATATCTTGATATCTTGCACCATTAAAACTTTTGGTGGTATCATGGATAGTGCACCAAAGGGGTCTTTATTGTAAGCAATGTCTAGTATGGCTTTAAATATTGGTTTCTTGACCTCATTAATAACTAGTTCAACATTCAAAACATCCTTTCCCTCTACATTCTTTGAACTAGATGCCATTTTGCAAAACTAGGGTTTACAAAAATATAAACAGTGTAACTCTACAATTGATAAATACCTTCCAAGATCTGAGGAAATGATGTAGACTCACTATTGAAATCTTCTACAACTATTTTGAATGAATTTCCAAATCATCTCTTACTCTTCTTACTTTTACTCAATTTCAAAATGATGTGAAATGAGTTGAAAAATGATCAAATATGCTTTTGAAACCCTATAATAAATGTTGAGTGCTTACACAACTGTAAGCTCAACATCAACCAATTTCATACTCACTCAAAATTTTTTGTCATTCCATTTGTTTAGCAACCAATATGAGCTTGGCATCAACTAGCCAATCTTTTAGCTCGATATGTTATAGCATTCCACTTGGCACACATAGGAAACATTCCATGCTTGACAGTAACATGAAAAATTGAAAGATTTTCTTAGATTTCTAATAACATCTTGCATCTTTATTCATGCTTATTTAATCTTTTTAGTAGTAATTTTTTTGGAACTAATGTATGATATAAATTTTAATTGTTGGTCCCACATACCTCTTGATTGCTTAGTTTGATGAGGTGTGATCACTTGACCCATTGGGTGAAGTGATCCCTTCTCTATTTGATGTGTTGCAATCATCCTTTTTCTTCCATGTCTTGTTCATCTAATCTTTAACATTTTCAACATTTACCTTGCCTTTTCCTTTATCAAATTCACAACTTGGTGCCTTTGATCTTGTTGGAAAATATTGACTAATGTGACCAGTCCTCAAACAACTAAAACATGTGGTTTGACTCACCACCTTTTGTAAGTCACTTTTGAAGTGTGTCCTTATACAATTCTAAAGAACATGTCCATATTCTTGACCATAATGATAGCTATACCTTGTATTATTATCCTAGTTATAAGAGTTGCCATCGTTCCTTACATTTTTTGTCCTATTTGATGATCACATAGGTTTGGATCTACACTCAAAAGCTTTATGTCCATAATTTTGAAAGTTATAACAATATCCTTCAAATCTTTGTGTGTGCATGGTCTTGGTTCTAAATTCATTTGCTTGATGTCCTTTTTTGTTGCACTTATGGTATTGAAGTATGCTCTTATGCTTAACATTCTAAGTTACAGTCTTGCTCCTACACACATTAGCAGTATGTCCTTTCTTACTAAAATTATGACAAGTAGGTTTAGAGTTATTACTTTTATTGTTCCTTTCTTCAACACTTTTGGATGATTCTCCTTCTTTAGTACTTGTATATTCCAGTCTAGATGTATCATTACTGGATCTCAATAATTACTCAAAGTATTTGATGGCTTCATTTAGTTTTTTGAAACTTCCAACAATTTCCTTTTCCCTTTTTAGGTCACTCTTCAATTGTTCATTCTATAGTTTCAATGTTGTTATCTCAATGTATTTGACATTCAATTCATAGTTGGCATTCATCATTTGACTTAGAGTATCCAATTTCATGTTGGAAATTGTGGTTAGCTCTGATGATTTCTCTTCTAGTCTACTTGTCAAAACCTTTTCTCATCTTCAATCATAGCTTTATCTTCCATAGCTTTCTTCTTCTATTCAAACACCTCACATAGTGTTATGGATTGTGATTCTTGCTCCATCTTGAGATTTCTAATTTCCTTAGCTTGGACCTTATTCTTTTTCATTAGATCTACAACTATTGCATTGTTATTTTCCATTAGATCTATAACCGTTGCATCAAACTCATTGGAGTTCCCATTAGCAAATAACTTAGTAGTGTTTATATCTTTGAATTGTGTGTCATTCTCCTCAATAGTAGCTGTATTTCAATTCCTTAAATCTCAATAATCTTTTCCAACTTGTAGACTTCCATTTTCAAGATTTTTCTCAAAGTTACAAAGCTTTTGTTTCAAAGAACAAGTCTCTAAGCTTTGATACTAATTGTTGGAATTACAATAGGAAAGTTAAACTTCTTTCGGCGGGGTGGGGGGTTGAATCAATAGTTTAGAATTCTACCCATAAAAACTTTCACTAGACATCCATCTCACACATTTTCTAAGAAAACCGAAATACCATATAAAGCATGTACATCTAACACATGTAAACAAGTAAACATTCACACATGTATGACACCAGATATGATTATCTAGAAACCCTCTAATGAGAAGGTAAAACTAGGGTGGGGATGACACATAGAAATCTTTACTACTATAGTAATAAAGTGTATCCAATGAAGGTTACAGTGGTTGATCATGAGACATGATCTACCTTGTGAAAGGTGTTCCCTATTAAAGGATTTCAACACCTTGTTAGAAGTGTGCCTTGTTAAAGGATTTTAACTCACAATTAAGTAAGAACCTTATTAAAGGATTTCAATATAGCCTATTAGGACTACTCTGTTACGAGATTTAAATGATTCGCTTGCTAGAATAATTTAGTAATGATGCTATGGTTAGCACTTGATTTCCTGATGATAGATCACCTCTATACTAATGTATTCTTGATCCTTCTTGATTAGATGTCTCACTACTATGTATTATCTTCTTCCTTTGTTCTCCTTTAATTGATTCTACAATGCAATCTTAGATCATAACTCCTTAGTCACCGTGAATGTTTTGTTTGTGTGTGCAAACTTCTTTCTTCACTCCTTTACTCCTTTGAAAAATAGATATTTTAGGGTTTTTCCTCCTTAAGAAGACTTAGGTGACTTAGGGTTAGGTATGAATCAATGACTCTAATTCATCTGCTTTGCCACTTAATCCTTCCCTTTTTTTGATTGGCTGCATGCAATGCATTGGGATTCCAAATTAATATTTGACCTTATCTCCAAATATCATAATTCAATCCTTAAGTTGTCTCAAAAATGGTTTACATAGTTATTTGTGTCATTACGAAAAACTATAACAAAACTATCTTGCTCAACACTTGAAGTCTCTAATGCTTGACATTTACTATTCTCTATACTTTGGCTCGGCATTTGTATCACTAGACATGCTCTATTTACTTAGCTCTTGAATCACTCAACATATATTTTCTACTTGACATTTGGGTGACTTGGCACATGAGTGGCTTGGCACTCATTCTGGACTCGACATGCTCTACTATATACATGTTGTGCTAGTCATGTATTTCTTATTTGGCATGAAGAAAGTAAATGACTTAAGTGTGTGGACACTCATCAAAACTGATTTGAGATCAACATTTAGAATCTTGAATACAAAATTACATTATAATATTAAGATTTGTGGGGGACTAGAGAGAGAAAATTAGATTTTTTGCAAACCCACATTCCTTCCTTTTGGAATCACAATGTAGGGAGTGATCATTTGATAGCTTGCACACTTCAGTTTTGCACTTTCCACCCTAAGCATTTAGAACTTACTTTTCATTGAGTCAAGGTTGCATCTTCATGATTAATGTTTTCAGAAGTATCTTTTAAGAATCTCTAAAGAAAAATTTTAAAGCCTTTAGAGAAGTAGCCTTTTTCATTACCTAGGGACAAAAAACCCCTCTCTCTGCAAAATTTCTTAGAATGGAGTAAAGCTAACAACACTGTTACATATGAAATATATTTAGAAATAGTAATCTTCGGTTCTAATTGACGATCGGTATTTGAATGGGTGGGGTAGAATAGTAGGGCCTGACCCATAGATTAGTAGGGCTTGGTGAGTGGTAGGGGCTCTCCAACTATAGTCTCCTACCTGACATATAGGTGGGGGGCCCCAAGCCTATATAGTTGATTTAGATTTGGCATGATTCATGGTAATTTCAGAACTAGAACAAAACACCTTCACTTCCATTAACACATAATAGAAAAACCATAGATCCACTCTTCCTCATGAAGGGAAAATTTACCTCTACAATATGAATGGCCTTCTTCTTGGATTTGATCTATATCTTCATGGATCTTTCCATCATGACATAATTATATACATAAGTTCTTAGTCACTATCATGGCTTCATACTTCAAATACACACTCGATTAATTTCACCAAAGAGGAAAACTAGTTTGATTGCTTAGAATCCATAGGAAAAAGGATATTGAGGCAACATAATAGATATTTAAATATGGAAAACCTACTTCTCATCAGGAATATGCTTAAACATATCCCAACCATACCTAGATTACCTAGACCCCTTGTGCACTAGAAAAATAGAAATTTCACATAGAATGATGGTTAAAGATAATGAAAGGATATCTAAAAAATATAGAAAATGAGGTACTCAAAAAAGATGAGAAGTAAGTAACCTAGAGGAAACTCCGACAATACAAATTTCACTCAAACCCATTAACTACCAATCACTTTGAACTTTTAAGGGTAGAACTAAAATTTGGCAACAATATTGCTATTGTCATTAGTGCCTACAAAACCAATTTTCACCAAATAATTGTGTAACCTTTCATACCATTCTCAAGGGGCTTATTTCAAACCATATAATTCTACGTAGTTTGCAAACCATATTTTGCTTGATAGGATTAATAAATTCTTAGGTTTGATCAATGTAGACTTCTTCTTCTAAGATTCCATTCAGAAATGCAGATATGGCATCTATTTGGTATACCTTGAAAACCTTTGTAAGAAGAATATTCGAAAAAAATTCTCACTCTTTCAAACCTTGAAGTTAGATAAAATGTCCAAGAGCTCCTTCCTCTTGTGCATATCCCTTGCAAACTAGTATTTCTTTGTTCCTTGTGACTTCACCTCTCTCATTTAGCTTATTTTTGAATACCCACTTGATTCTAATCATATTCTTGTCCCTTTTCTTTGGTACCTATGTCCTTGTCTTGTTCTTATCTATTTGATCAATTTCCTCATTCATTTTCTTAATCCAATCTTCATTTTCTAGTGCACCTTTAACTAATTAATTTCAACCTTGCATAAAAAATATGTGTCATTCTTCAACTTTCTTGTTTTCATGACTCTTGAATCTTTTCTTCCAATAATTTGGTCAGGTGTATGGTTCCTCCTTACATACTTTTCTAAAACAAGTTCAGGTCTTCTTTCTTCTTCATGTATTTCACTTTGTTCTACTTGTTCATCTCCTTCAGGTATCTATGGCTGCAACTTGATATGGTCTATCTAGTGTTCAATTTCCTCTCTCTAAAGTTCAACTTCTTCTATCTGTGACTTGACTGCTACATCTTGATTCTAGGAAAATGCTGATGCTCAACAAATCTTTTATACTAAACCTTGGTAGTGCTTAGGTGTTCATGCTTGGCAACATCTTTATCTAGTTCAAGTAATGTACTAAGTTCCCTTCATAGATATAGACAAATTTTCTATAATCTTTAGGTTCTTTCTTGCATTCCAATTTATTCTTTTCTATAAATTCATCAACTCTAAAATTTGAACTTTCCACAATTTTTTTAGTATTAGAATTCAAACACTTATATGCATTAAGTTTAGTAGAATATATTAGGAATATACCTTCATTACTCTTTGCATCAAGTTTTCCTTTCCTTGCATCTTTCAATATGGTACACTTGCTTCTAAAAACTTTGAGATAATTAACATTAGGTGCAT
Organism: Cupressus sempervirens; assembly: GCA_028749045.1. Classification (NCBI taxonomy): domain Eukaryota; kingdom Viridiplantae; phylum Streptophyta; class Pinopsida; order Cupressales; family Cupressaceae; genus Cupressus; species Cupressus sempervirens. The sequence goes on along the minus strand of CM053791.1, from coordinate 112,280,922 downwards.
AGCATACCAAATTTAAAAAGGTAATTTATTTGTACATTTATTATCTTGAAATTTGTTTAGAGTATAGACTAAAGTACTTATAAATTCTCTCTAATACTTTTCTAAAACACTCTTCTCCATCATTAGAGTTCTTGCATAGTTTATGATTGATTTGTTCCTTCTTTTAGTTATCTCATTCTACTGTAGGGTCCTCGGTGCACTCTTTTGTCTCTCGATTCCTTTGTCATTGCAAAAAATATTGAACTCATTTGATATGAATTCATCTCCTCTATCTAATCTCAAGCACTTTATACTCTTTCATGTTTCTTTTTCAACTCTAGCTAAATACCACTTAAAAATTTGAAATGCATCAAATTTTTCCTTAAGAAACATCACAATCATCATTCTAGAGAAATCATCAACAAATAAAATAAAGTATTTTCACCATAATAGATTTTCACTCCAATAAGACCACATAAATCAATATTAACCAATTCCAAAATATTATCAAAATAATAATTCTTGCTCTTGAAACTAGACTTTGTCATTTTTCCCATTCGACATTGTTTGTACATACCCTTGTCATGTTTTCTCAATATTATCAATCCTCTTACTATTTTCATCTTACTAATTCTTACAAAATTATCAAAGTTAACATGACATAGCCTTTTATGCCATAATCAAACATCTTGAAATTGTGAAAATATACAAGTATCTCAAGATAGGTCTAGATGGAACAAGTTACTTATTGTTTGATTACAAATGCAAGAGCATCTTGTGCTTGCTATAAATCCTACATGTTAGGGGGAATTTTGGATAGAAGTTGTGGACTTAGTCACCAAATAGTGGTGCTCAGTTGCTGATGGGTATAGTTGTGGCTAAGAATCTTGGTCATTGAAGGGGGCTCAATCATTGTTGGAGCTCATCATGTATTGGTTACTTGACACTTATTATGCTCAACATGCACTGGGAGCTCAACATGCACTAGGACTTAAGAATTCTTATGGTTTGGTTGATGCTTGGCTTGGTTTCCTTGACAATTGGTCTGGTCTTGGTTCCTATAGGTGTTGAGTTGTTTGTGAGCAACTTTTGGCCTTTAATTTGTGTTGTAGCTGACTTTTGGTATTTAATTTTATTGTAGTTGACTTGTGGCTTAACATTTATTTAATATAAGGAATTTAATTTAATTTGTAATGTATTGGGCTGACTTGTGGCTTAGTTGAGTATAAGTAGGGGGTCTTTTGGAGTCTTTAAGTCATGTCATACAACTTGGAGAAGAGGATTAAGTGTAGGATTGATTTTTTAATGGCTAGTAGTTGTGGCTTGGAAAAATAAGAGATTTATTGGTGGGCTTGTGAGTACAAGTTAAGATTTTCTTGGGGTTTTCTTCTAGAGTGAAGACCTAGAATATTTGGGATTAGTGTTTGGTTGGGATTAGTTGGGATCTTGTGGGATCTTGCAAGACTATTTTTTAATTGCTATTGTATTTGGTCCTAACTTAGAAGGCCTTACAGTCGAGCACATTTCATGTAAATAGTTTTTGACGAGCAAAGTATTATGATTTGGTGTCAGATCTTGCATTATTTTTGTGTTTCAACTATGTGGTTATTGATAGGGATCTAGATTCCCTCCAATAGGGATACCTTTGGATTCTCACTACATCAATTAGCACTTCTAATTAGCTGACCACTAGCATCATAAATATTTTCCTTCTTGTTTTGAAATTTAACTTGGTAGCTAGAACTGTTCAACTATACCACATTCAATAAGTTATATTTTAAACTACCAACACAAAATGCATTATCACATCTAATCTTATCATTCAGTATAATGGATCCTTTACCTTTCACATAACATGGTGCATCATTTCCAAACTTAACACTACTTCCATTATAATGTTCTAGCTTTTCAAAATTACTTGTATCACTAGTCATATGATATGAACAACACTATCAATTATCCATCAGTCATTCTTATTCACATGTGAAATCAATGCAATTTTCTTATCTTCATTAGATTCATCTTTCATTACAACATAAATGACTTCTTCATTATTTTAAATAGAATCACTATCAAAACCATTTTCTTTAGTAATGTAATAAGATTTCTTACATTTACCTTTGTAGTCTTTGTTACCTTGACTATATATGTTGTCTCTCATTCCTTGGTATTTTTTGTCCTTCCTTTCTTCCTTCTCATCTCTATTGAGACATCTTGAAGCAATATGACCAACTTTTTTACATGTAAATAGATAATAGGGTGTTTACCTTTGTATTTTCCTTTTCCTTTTGGTAGCCTTCTTGCTAGTAAGACCATCAAGATCACCATCTACTTTACTATCACTATCCATGTGTTTGTTCTTCTTCTTTCTCTTAGATCCATAAAAGGTTAGTTGAGAATTGAGAGCAAATTCATGAATACTAGATGGTGTATAGTTATCAAAATTGGTCAATTTAAATGTAGTGATTCTACCAATTAGACTCTCCAAGGTTAGATTATTACTAGGTGTACATCTAAGTTCTTCAATTGTAGATACTTTACTTACATAGATAGAAAGTAAATTCCTCAATACCTTATTTATCAAAATCTCATTAGATATGATACATCCAACTCCTCTAATAACATTCACAACCTCCTTAATTCAACCATAATAGTCTATAAATATTTCTCCCTCTTTCATTCTCATGTCCTCAAATTTGCCTCTCAAACTTTAAACTTTAGCTCTCAACACATTTTTGTCTCATCCATGGATTTCCATCAACTTTTCCCACATTTTATTTGCAATAGTATGCTCCTTCACATCATCGAGTTTAGAATAAATCAGGGAAGATTCTAGATCTATCATCATTTGATGATGCTCCTACTTGTCCTTCATTTGTTCAACTATCATGGTTTTAAGAATTTCAATATGTTCATTTTTTAGCTAATACAATGTAAAATCTCCAACTCCAAATATATGTAATTTCATTAGTTGTTGTCATGTTGGGAAGTTCTTCTTGTTTAACTTAGGTACCTATTTCTTGTACATCATGATCTTTAGTTTAAATCCTTCAAACTTTTCTTACAATCACCAAAGCTATGATACCAATTGTTAGAATGATAAAATAACTTAGAGGGTGGGTTGGGTGGGGGGTTGTTAATTAGTTATCCTAAGGTCTAGATGTACCAATTCAACTTTTACTAACTTCAAACAACTTAAACAAATTCGTTAAACCACTCAGTCCATACATAAACTTATCAACAACTTAGCATATTCATTCATTAGTTACCTCTCTATTCAGTATATGCTAACTAATACTAAATACCATGCATCACACATATAACATTCACACATATATATGGCACTAGGATTTAACATGGAAACCAAATATGAGAAAAACAAGCAAGTAACATGATACCACTTTTCACTCTTCTAAAGTGACTCAGTTAAGAGCCAACCCTACTAAAGGTTACAAAACACACTATTAGGTGTGACCCTATTAAAGGATTTAATCACTCTAGTAGGAGTGACCTGGTTAAAGGACTTTGGATCATTCTATTAGAATGTCACCTTGATTACAGGATTTAAAAAAAAACTCTTACGTCAACCTTGATTAAAGGATTTTGACTTCAATAATGGCTAGAAAATAGAAAATAGGTTTGATTTGTCAAGATACGTCTCACTTTTCAAAGTTAGATCTTTTTTTGGCTCATTTGATGGTGCATTGAATTGACTTCATTATCATTTCCTTCTATGATCTTCTAGGCAACTCTTCAAGAAATCACACTTCACTAATCTTATAACTTATCCTCTCCTACTTTGTTCTTCATAGGTTCTCCATAAAATAACCAATCAACAACAAACCAACCTTAGAAAAAATATCTTATGCATCCTTAAATAGGTAGCTATGATCTTTTTCTACTTAGATGTTACCATAGGTCTTAGGGGTATGTGTAGGATTATGATGTGCCAAAAATTGGCAATGTGAAAGAAGTCAAGTTTTAAAATGTCTAAAAGTGTTTCAAAAATTTCTCTAACTTTTTTCCACCCATCTTGATACCTAAGAAAAAAGGTGTTACTAAAACTTTTTAGGTATCTAATACAATATCAGGTACTGATCCCACATCAGATACCTAATTTAATATTAGGTATCCAATATAAGACTAGGTACCCCAAACCTACAACCACAAATTTAAACCAAAAACCTAAGCATTGTTTTAGCATTGTTTCTTGTTTGCTTTTGTTGTTTGTTGTCCCTCATTTTGTGTATACAATTTCAGATTAGGTATAGGATTTAGGAAATTTCAAGTTAGAATTTTTGTTGAATTATATTTTAAATTAGGTTTTTTTAATAGAAAATACTAATTTTTTTATTTTAATAAAAAACAATTAATACAAATAGTAATTTTTGAATTCTTTGCAATTTAATAGGTATGGGTGACTCAAATAATGTTGATAGCACTAAGCCATGAAATAGAGTTCCTAAAAAATCTTTACAAAACAATCCAGTCCCCCTTAGCACCCTCCACCAAATGATCCATTACCCCCTCAAAACCCTCCTCAGATTGAAGATTTAATTCAAGAAAATCTTACCAAATTGAGGGGTTTTCAAGCCACATACAATAATATACCTACATTGGCTCCCATGTTATCTATGTTAAACACCATAGTGGATAATATTGAGACACTTATTGATGAATAAATTCTTCTCTTCACTAGTGTGAGAAAATTCATACCATGTTTGATGATGGGTTAGACTATGATGAGGTTGCAATGCTAAACATAATGAAAGATGATATAGTTAACCTTTTTGTGAACACAAAAACTAGTAAAAAAGTAGCATGTAAAAAATCCCAAATTATCAATTTAATGGTGCAAAAATGAGGCTATACATATGAACTTTTAGGATCATTGGTGGATGGTTTTTGAAAAACCTCCACACAAAAATTTAGAGGTCGTATTCTATTTTATTTAAAAACTACATGCTGAATTTGTGTTGGGCTTCAAGGTAAAATACTGGAGCATGAGGCTCAACATTCTTGTAGGAGAAGGAGCTCATTAAGATAGACCCTTTTCCTAGGGGAAGAAAGATGATTAGAGCCATCCATATATTGAGGAACTTATTGATATCCCAAAATAGGTCACTATTTCCTCCTCATTTTGATGATGTTGGTGTGAGTTCATCATCAATGAGCTCATCACATGTTTTTGTGCCCTACACTTTCACAATGTGCAAGCATAGTTGTCTTGGTCCCATTTGTGATAATTCTAACTATCATGTTCTATTTGACAAGGAGGATACATCACATGCACTTACAAAGGCTACACACCCTAATGTGAGAGAGGAGGGGCATGTAGAGCCATGGGATCCAACTATGTTATATATATATATATATATATATGAAATAATTGATTTAAATTTAATCTTTATAATAGAATAATTTTAACCCATAGTAACTTATACATGTATGTGATCTTCATTCATGTTTACTTGATGACTAAGGAGAAGCTTAGATAGGTTGATGATATCATGCTCTTGACTATTTCATTTGGGCTTGATACATCTATGATACATTATGTTATGTTATCACTTCTTTTCTATTTGATATTAGAATATACATGGTTTCTAATCTTTCTTTTCTCTTGTAGGCATCACCTATCAGTGGGGGACAAAGCGCAAGGGGGAGGGGTTGTAAATTACAACCCATTGACAATGGAAAGGTAATTATGTATTTTTAAAGTGACTAAATGTTGATGCATTAATATAAAATATTTTTGCTAATGAAACTTAATTATATTCTTTATTATATAGGGTGTTGCTACTAGTGATGAGTCCAGGTAGATTCGACATCATAGACCCTCTAGCATTTTCATTCATAGTGAGAGTCCCATCATATCTATAATTAACATTTATTTGTTATTTTCCTTATTTTCATAAAAAAATTCAAAACTGATTTCCATGATATTAACAACTAGACTTTTGTATATCTCATAGGAAACACCTAGTGAACATCATTCTAGACGTTACAGTTTTGTATCTTTTCTCATACAACCATTATTTGTAAAGGAGATGTTGACAGAGGTAAGTTTTAGTTTGAGTTCTTAATTATATATTATAAATTTAGTATGCTATCGATTATAATTCTATAGTTTAATTTGTAGATCCATTTGACAACCATACTTGAACATATATAGGCCACAAACAATGAGGTTCAAGAAATCTTGGCATATGAAGGAACTCCTAACTACCACACGAGGTTGACAAGAGAGGTATTTATGATGAAAGGTTGGAACTAAAAATGCTCATTTAAAAAAGGATCATTATGAAATTGAGTAATTCAATGTTAGATAAATAGAATCATATAAATCTAGTAGTCTAACTTTGGGTTTTCCTTTTTTGTTTGTGTGGGAGGAATCTAATCCACCTAGTCTAGCAAAGAGGTTGCATTTTGTTGATCCACCAGTGGCATAAAATAGTATGGTTTTCATAGGATTTTTCATAAGATATTTTACAATTGCATATGTCCCATTTTATACAAAAAAAATTGATATTATATACACTTGGATGGCATGATAAACCACATATTGTATATGGATCTATGCATTTTGATATATATTTGTGTAATTTGTCTATGGATACATGTATTTTGATATATATTTGCATCATTTATGTGCACAAGGATATACATTTTAATTTAATATATTATTATTCAATTTATCATGGATCATGCATATTGTTCATGAATTGGTAGAAATTTTGACCCATGTTGGTTTAATTTACGACCAAATGATGCATCACAATTTTTATCATCAAAATTTTGACAAACCCTCCAATTAGTTAGACATTCAACCAAATACTTGGTCAAAATAGGCTATGTTTTATATGAGAATTATTGGTGTTAGTTGGTCAAAATTTTGACCAAACTTTGTCCAAATGGCCAACAAAGTGTGGTTGAAAGTTCAACCAACTCTGGCCTATCAATGACCATGCTACCATTCTAATGATCAAAGAATTAGTCAAAAGTTTGACTAATATTTGTTGAAATGGACACCAAACTATGGTTGAAAGTTTGACCAATTCTGGTCTATCAATGACAATGATGTCATACCCATGAAAAAAGAATTGGTCAAAATTTTGACCAAAACTTAGTGGAAATATCAACCAAGATTTGTCAAAATTTTAACCAGGCTCATTTGTTTAAAAATATATATGGAAGAGGTGAAAGGGCGAACAAAATCCCAATTGGGATGAATAATTTTGGGGAATTATGTTAGGAGAGAGTGATAGGGATGACTATTGAAGATTTGTGGTTGATTAAAGGCCAAATGAAATTGGTGGTCAAGGTGTTAATTTGTTCACTGATCCAACTATGGTGGTGGTAAAAGAAAGAGATGAAAATGGTTGTGGGTTTGGGAATGAGCTTCTTCTTGTTCATGTTATGGGCATTGTGGTGATCTACTAAAGCTTAATTGGTACTAAATTGTGTGCAACAATAACAACATGAGTATACACGATCAAATTCTAGTGGCTTGCTAAAACTTGTTTAGTAATGAATTTTCTCCAATTGCTTTTCAAAACCATAAGTATCAATTGAATTGATGGAGAAGAATGGCACTCCAAATAGTGAAGGTTTGAAGGGAATCTCTCTCCTTAAATATAATATAAAATATATCTCAGTCATTAATGTTAGTAGTAGAATGTATCAAAGAACAAAACCCTAGAAAATAAAGCATATGCAAAAACCTCCAAAAATAACATAAAATAATTTAAAACATACCATTGGTTTCATTTTCAAAGCGAATGTCTTGGCATCATATGGATTTTCCTTTATATTAGTAATGAGATTGAGGAACGATTCAAGGGTTGTTAATCCTTCTGGAAGTGCTTCATTGTTTTCCTATAAGAGAAGTTGGTATATGTCTCTTCTTGTTCTCTAGAAAATTCCATAGGCTCTAGGTTTATATTTCAATAAGTGTAGAAGTCCCAAGATAGAAACAAATTGATCATTCCTCATCATGATTATGTGAATAGGATTGGTATTTTATTTTTTAACTTGATTTTCTATATCAATGGAGCTTCTTAGCATATCTTAAGTAGTAGGGGAACTCAAAAAAATATTACCTATTCCAATGAACAAGAAGACTACCAAAATCTAGTTAAGTATCAATGGAGCTTCATTACACATCTTAAGAAGCATAGGCAGCAAAAATAGTCAAATGACCTATTGACTAAAACATTTAATATCATGAGCATTTGCATCTTAATCTATTACTACTAAAGCTAATCAAAAGAAGCCATAAAACACCTAAAGCACATCGACAATGAATGTCATAAAGCATGAAAACCTTAATTAGTATCTATGTATGCAATAGTCATAGTGGATAAGTGAAGAATAAAGAGATAATCCTATGGTTGTTAACAACTTTTTGAGGTGATGCATAATAATGATAGTAGAAGATCAAAAGGATATGGTTACATGAAATTAGTCTAAGGGCAGCTTCAAAAGGAAGAACTCAATCCAATGGACAAGAAAATAGAGTCAAAATCTATTCAAAGACTAATCAAAATAAGTGTAACCATATTTTTTATAGGCTATAGGCCAATCATGGTACTACATATCCCAATTTCCACATCCTTATTTGTTTCCTTGAAAATTTCTTCCAAATGTTCTAATAAGATAATGATTATGATATGGCAAGACAACATGAAAGCCCATGTTGAGGGATGCATATAAAGAACTATTTAAACACTGATTAGTTAAAAAATTCAAATTTAATACCAAATAAATTATATATAACACCTATCTATAATTAAATTTATTCAAGAAAATATCATTATCTTAACATTCTTAGCCAAAACTAATTTGAACACACTTCCTATGGTGACCTATTAGTAGATGAAAATAAATATATTTTATCAATATTTAGTATTCAAGGGGATTATATGGTAGGAAAAACTTGTCCTGGAGATGGTAAATTTTTTAATGAAACCTTGGATGGAGCACCATCAAGTACACTAATGCAATTTCTATACCCAGCTTCTTCCATGAAGAGTTTATCTATTTCCCCTTCAACCTACACAACATCAAGCTTATTCACCAAAGATCATCAACATGAATTTTAAACAATCAAATTAGAACTAGATTAGTAAAATTATGATGTCTTGAGCTCCCTTTCTATTATCTATCTCGTAAGGAACCTTTTCACCATGCTTTCATAGAAAAGAAAATGCAAGTTCCTATTTAAGAACTCTATTGTGTTCACTTAGTGGCACAATAATAAGCTTTCTATAGAGAAGAAGATATAAATAACAAAAAGTTGAATTATAATCAAGAAGTTTCTTAGTACTGACATTCATAATCTACTTTGTTCATAATCTACAATGAAAATCAAAAAGAAAACTTGTAAGCAAGCAATTTGAATAGTAAAAATACCAAATAAACCTCATTGGAAGATTCCTTGTCAAAACTAGAGGATGTTCGATTATTTTGGTTGCAACACACTGAAGAATAAAGAACATAATTTTTTTTTTCTTTAAAATGACACTAAACTATGGAACATAATCATTGTGTTCATTAAGCAAGATAGGTAGCTCTTTCAAAGATTCTTCCAGCAAGCCCTCCACTTGTTCAAATTCTTGGGCTACCACTTTCACTACAAATATATCATTTTTCAAGTAGATGGTTGGTACGTAGACACATCCATATTTTATTGGTGTAAATTAAAAAATACCAAGGCATGTAGGAAATTGCTAAAAGAGTCCAATGTATAGTTGTCATGCAACTTTTTTGTAACTTTTCTTGTAAAATTATGGAAGCTTTATAATTAGAGCTCTATTTAGATTAAAAATGGGTAGGTGAAGTTGTAAGGTCAATGTAAGGGATTTGGAGTGGTTAATATAGATTATTTGAAGTGAATTTATGCACAGTTAGTAAGCATCTTTCCTTATTTAATTGTAGGGTGAAAATAAGTGACTAAATCCATTCTTAGAAAGTTTTATCTTTTTCTTAAATGAAGAAAATGATTGCACGTTGTTTAAATATAATAAGGTAATAGTTAGTTTTGGCTTATTCTTTACCAGTTGTTTACCCTAGACTCTGATAAGGGTTTGTATGTACATATTATTTTCTCTTAATACCCACATTGAAACTACGTAGTAATTGGTGAAAAGGAAGTTTTGGATGTGTAAGTGACATGCATGGTGAAGTTCTTGATGCTCTTTATTAGATTGAGATGCAATAGCCACATGCAGGGACTATTATCTATATTTGTGATGTGTTGATTGACCAAGAACATAGCACAGAGGTCATTTTATGAGCCATGGAGAATGAAGCTTTGGTGGAAAACAAGAAAGTATGATGCCAATGATGATGGGAGATACAAATACACCATACGTTTTGAGGTTGTGAGCCTAAAAGGTAAATAGTAATTTCAAGCCATAAAGCCTAGAAATTAGGGCTTAGGAGGAAAGGGCTTTAGAGTTGAGATCCTAAACCCATATTTGGGATTATATATTTTTTTCATGTAATAAAATATTTTGAAATTCCTTTGGAATGTTTTTTACAATTTTTCGGAGCTTAGAGTTATTGTAGGTAAAATAGGGCTACTAGGATTGAGCCCCTTTTAGTCTTAGTGTAACTTGAGGTTTTGGTGTAGTGAGAAGCCCTAGATCTATCAGTTGGCAAAGAAACTTTATGGAATAGTGGAGAATGATATATTAAGGTATATTCATTTTTATATATCAAAATAATAATTACAAAGATTTGTGAAAGGAATTAAGTTATTACTCCCTTATAACCATAAAAGTAAAGTCCACACTCTGCCACTATCTAATTAATGAAGCAATCTGTAATAAAAAACAAAATACCACTTTTTATTGACCAATATTATTATTTCCACACCCCAATAAGAATTTATATGATAATTAACATGTTCTTGATACAACAAGAAGCCAACCAAATTTTCAAACTTCAATAATATCCATACATCATGATACATAATTGTCTAAGATTATACATTAGATGTCAATCTTCACATCATGAATCTAGAATAAATAAATAGATACAATCTTACAACATGAATGAAAATAAAAATTTTCCATACTTATAAATAAAGTATTTTCTTTAAATGTTTTGTAGTAAGAAATACCTTAAATGGTTCTTTTCTTGTGCTCACTGCATCATTTTCATTGAAAATTGGAAGTACACGCAGCTTTAACAAAGAAACTATAGTTTCACTCAATTTTTTTCTAAAATCTAAATCCTTGAATTCATTATCAGTTACAAGAGGTTTATATTATGCAACATCTAGCTACATGATAGCAAGACATACTTTAATTTTTGTAATGTATTGAAATAAAATTCTCTTTCTTGTTTATCTCCTAAGAAAGTATATTGAGCATTCAAAATATGACAATCATAAATAAGATTAAGGCTATTGTAAACCTAACTAAATAGATTGTCATATAGAGCCATGATACCACTTTTCCCAATAGTAGCACATGGCTTTCCATCAAGTTCCACCTATGGTTTCTAGAGGTCCACAAAATTGTTCAATATTGTAGACATCAATGCCAATATAATAGAGTTATCTGATCTTATTTGAATAAAAGAAAAAGGATTTGGTTTTTTAAATTCTATGCAATATTGTTTTGAGGTGATTTTGGAGAATTATAAAAAAATACCTTTGTAGGAAATTTCTCCCCTCTTTCCTTGGCAATGTGTTGAACATCCAGCAAAAACTTGCCACACTACTCATAGAGATTATTGCAATAGTTATTATTATCAAGTAGTATCATTAGCCCACTCATTATAGTACTCAAATGACTGGTATTTTGGTTAGCAACACATGCTCATTTCCCATATTCAGGTTCAATAGATAATTATTCTATGAAAAATCATAGTGTTATCTCTATTAGGTTCTTCCACTGATAGACCCATATCAACAACCCAACTACGTTATCATCATATGATCTAATAGACCTATATAATCCATATGTAGTCATTCTCTTCACCAAATATTAGAAAGAACCAATAAATAAGAGAATAACTTTCATATAAAAAAAATGAATCTTAGAAGGTATTGAATCTTGCACCCTTCACCACTAATCATTGTTCATGTCACATATGTATCAGATCTAATTACAAAAGTGTATTAGATTTGCACAATCTATGCTAGGTAATTATTTTATCTTCTTGAATAGACTATGAGATAGTTTTTGGCATCAATGTTGATAATAGTACCAAAGGTTGGTGTAAGCATGTGTTGGACATGATTTTATTTTTAACAAAAATATTGGGAGTTTCAAATTTAATGCTATAATGAATTCAGATTTGTATTATAGGTTGTGAATTCAAACACTATATTGAATCCTAGGGAAAAATATTGGAGAATCACTGAAGAATCTCAATAACAATTGATTTCAATATAATATCTTTTCCCATATCCTCCCTCATTCTAGTTTAAACCACTTTGTAGTTCAACTGAATATCATTGAGAATTTACTTCTAAAGCAATCTCCTTTCAAGTTTGAAAAATTGTGGGTGAGGGATGAAAACCTAATGAATACAATAGAACAATAGTTGAAGGACTTGGTAACTAAGCTAAAGATGATCAAGAATAAATTGCTACTTTGGAAATAGTTTTGAAGCAAAAGAAAGAATAGAATAGGAAATTAAGGACCCTAAGAGGGTAGTGATAGATAAAGGAATGGTCACAAAACTCTATTTCAAAGAAAATAAACTATTAGGAAGATATCCTTGGTATGTTAGTTTTAGCTTCACTTGATTTTAAGAATACTTTAATATTATCTATTTAACAAGGCCAAACACGTGAAGGTGGAACTCATCTAGCCTCATCCCCCTCCCCCCAACATCAATCTAAATTCCCCATTATCATCTAATTATATACTTCATTCATTTGTTCATCCATTTATGAACTATAAAATTCAATTAATACAATCACATAATAGGGTGAGTGCACCAAGATGGTGTACAAAATTGGGGGTACAAGTGGACACCTTTTTTCTAAAATTAGGTAAAGTTGAACTTGGATGAGACATTTGAGGGTCATCCACTAAAAATGACAAGACTTGTAAAACATATAAATTGTAGCACTCTGAATATAATTTATAAAATATTAGAATTTTTATGAAATGGATAATATTATGTGGGTCAAACCTTGCACACATGAAATATAGTTCCTAATTATTTTAGAAAACATAACATAGCTATTTCGTGTGCAACACAAAAGACCAAGCTATATTTAGTATCTTGCATATCCATTTGGTAGGATGATAGTTAAGAGTAATATCTAGAAGTTGTATATTTTTTTTTGTAATTTTATGTTGATTATTTTTTAATTATGAATTATTGAACTAACTACATCCTAGAATTTTGGTACTTGTTTGTGTGCTGAGCATAACTTGCATCAAAATAATTGAAAATGTTTTTTTGTTTTATTTTGTTTTGTTTGTTAAAGTGTATACAATCAAGTTTAGAACAATAATATATACTTTATTTTGATTTTGGTTAATTATATAAAACTTTATTGAAAAAATGGTAGACTTATGTCTATGAGGAATGTCAAGGCATTGGTAAAAGTAATTAAACTTTACAATGTTAATGTTGTCCAAAAAAAAGAAAAAATTATATGGTTAGAAAGCTAAGAAGATGTGTAAAATTATGGTGTTGATTTTATAAGATGAAAAGACATCTAAAGGAAAATAAAATGGAGGGAAAATAGTCTTGCAAGCCTTTGGGTCATTTTCCTAGGCTAACACTAAATCATAACCCGATCAGGTGGATTCAAAATACCTGATTAGGTTATGAAAATAAAGAATACATACAAAATTTGATCAAGTTCTACAAAACCCAATTGGGTTTTGTATTACTACTTCACAAGGTTAGATTGAGGGAGGGAGTGAGGGAGAGATAAATAGATCTATCAAGTTATGTATTCTAATAAAAAAGTGTCTATCATATCCTTATCTCTATCCCATCCTCTCTCTACATCATTCCCTCTCTCTCATTTTCAGTCTTTATCCTATCCCTATCTCTCTTTCTCATATCCCCTTCTCTCACTTAGTCTTTATATCATATTTCCTAATATCTCTCTATCCTTTCTCTCCTATCCCACCTCCCTCTTTCTCCTATCCCCTTCTCTATCTCTCTCTCTCTCTCTCTCACTCTTTTTATCCTTTCCCCAAACCTCTCTCTCTCTCTCTGTCTCTCTATCTATCTATCTATCTCCTCCCCTTTCTCTCATCCCCTTATCTCTCACTCTTTCTATAATATCCTCTAATTCTTCTATCCATCCCATCCTCTTTCTCTCTCTTACACACACATCTCCTTCTCTCTCTCACTCTTTCTATCATTTCCTCTAATTATTCTATCCATTCCATCCTCTTTCTCTCATCCCCTTCTCTCTCACTCTTTCTATCATATTCTCTAATTCTTCTATTCATCCCATCCTCTCTCTATCTCTCATTCTCTCTTTGTCCTATCCCACCCCTCTCTCCCCATTACATTCTCTCTCTCATTCTCTTTTTCCTATCACCCTTCTCTTTTTGCTATCCCCTTCTCTCCCTCTCTCTCATTCTCTCTATCTCTCTCTCACTCTTTCTATCATATCCCCTAATCTCTCTCTCTCTCTCTCTCTCTCTCACACACACACACACACACACACACACACACACACACACACACACACACACACACACACACACACACACACATTCTCTCTTTGTTTGATCCCCCCTCTCTTTCTATTATACTCTTCTCTCCCTCTTTTTCATTCTTTCCATCTCTCTCATATCCCCTCTCTCTTTCTCCTATCCCTAACCTCTCTCTCTCTCTCTCTCTCCCTCTCTCTCCCTCCCTCTCTCTCATATCCCCTCTCTCTCTTTCTCCTATCCCCTAACTCTACCTTTCTTTCTCTCTCAAATTCCCTTCTCTCTCTCTCTCTCTCTCTCAATGTTTCTATCCATCCTCTAATTCTTCTATCCATCCCATACTCTGTCTCTCTGTCTCTCTATCTATCTCTCTCTCTCATTCTCTCTTTGTCCTACCCAACCTCTCTTTCTACTATCCCCTTATCTACCTCTCTCTCATTCTCTCCCTCTCTCTCACTCCTATCATATCTCTTAAAATATCTCTCTCTCTCTCTCTCTCTCTCTCTCTCTCTCTCTCTCTCTCTCTCTCTCTCTCTCTCTCACACACACACACACACACACACACACACACACACACACACACACATGCGCACACACACACACACACACAAATTCTCTCTTTGTTCTATCCCCCCTCTTTTTTTGTTATCTCCTTCTCTCCCTCTCTCTCATTCTCTCTATCTCTCTCACTCTATCTATCATATCCCTTAATCTCTCTCTTATATCCTCTCTCTTTTTCCTATCCCCTAATCTCTCTCTCTCTCTCTCTCTCTCTCTCTCTCTCTCTCTCTCTCTCTCTCTCTCACACACACACACACACACACACACACACACACACACACACACACACACACACACACACACACACACACACATATCCCTTCTCTCTTTCTCCTATCCCCTAATCTCTTACTCTCATATCTCCTCTCTCACTTTCTCCTATCCCCTAACCTCTCTCTCTATCCTATCCCATAATCTCTCTATCTCTCTCATATCCCCCCTCTCTCTCTTTCTACTATCGCCCCCCCCCCCCCTCTCTCTCTCTCTCTCTCTCTCTCTCTCTCCCTCTTTGTGTCCCCTCTTATCTCTTTATCAACCTTTATGAAGTAGTAAACTAGAACTCGATTGGGTTTTGTAAAACCTGATCAGGTTATTTGTCCAATGCAATTAGAACTCAATAACCTAATTGGGTTATACAAAACACGATTGGGTTATTGAAAAATATAAATAAAATAGCATGTCAATAGTTATTATGCTATTTCACTATGGTTTGGACCAGATTCTATTGTTGTTCACATGTATTTGTATACTAAGTATGTAATTTTAAGTTTTTTTGTTCTTAGAAATGCTAATTTTGATATTTTTCATGTGCCAACATTTTATTTTATGTCAGTATCTTATGATTGAGCATAAAATAATCATATTAGTATCTTATTGCTTATTTGATTCATGTTATTATCTGTAGGGTAATTTGCATCTACAATCATGGGAAAGAACAAGAGAGGAACATGTTGGTGTTTGAAAATGTTACCCATTTCCAATTACCCTGATGAGAAAAAAATGCATCTAGGGGCATCTAACTTCCATTATTAACACATCCATTTAGACACGAGGCCAACTATAAGGCTATACTCCTTCTACACTTCAGGCTCTACAAAACCTAGGCGGGTGAACCTCTTTAGATCTAACTATGCGATTAGTGCAATAACCATATTCAAGATCTAGAAAAGCAGATGAAACCCCTAATATCTCCTAGTGGTTTATGAAACAACATAGATTCTACAATAGCTAGGTGCAAATCGATATTATTCATAAGCTGAGTGAGGATTTAAAACTTTTATGTCCACTTCAACATGAAGAGAAAAAAAATGATTTATATTGAGAAAAGACAGCATGTTCAATATGCAGCAAAAACTTTAATGATCCTACAAACGACTAGTGACTTATCCATTAGGGAAATCCTACACTCCAGAATTATGCATCCTTGAACATCAATCAACATATGGCATATGTTAAGACATTCATGTTCAGTCTGTTCACCTTATGAATTAGACAACAATATCAAATATAACCCCATACTTTCTCACATCCTTCTTAATTGAATCTGCAACCTTTCTAAAACCACAAGCAATTATATGACTCCTTGAGTTAAAGGCAAGAAAACTTCAAACATACAACCGGGTAATTGCAAATAGGTTCAAGATCTTTGTTCTTGAACATATAACATTACAAACTCAACAACAAAGGAGACATAATTATATTGAAATTCAAAACCTTCTGCACATTGTATTTATCTCCTTGAAATAAGTACATTAGGAATGCATAAAATGAGATACAAGATCACACTACTACATCAGAACTATCTATGAAATCCATATGTTGTTCATACAAGACATGCTAGGTATGTGGCTTTCATAGCCTGAGTAGAGCTCTAGGAACTGGAAAAAAAGAAAACCAACCAACAACCACCCTTCTCTAGCCTTGGGATCTCACTTAAATACTGTGAGATGCAATAAGGTTCAGGCATAGAGAACTGAAAAGTGTCCCTTACAAAAGATATCACTAGTTTGTAACGGAAGAAAAAAGAAAAATGATTAACAAAAGATCATGTAGATCAAATATTCTCCTGTAAGCTTGTTTTCTGTTACCACTTTTTGCTGATTCAGCTCTACCACTGATTTTTTGTATGCACAATTACTAAGACTGCCCTATCAATGAAAAAATCAACTCAGAAAAATACGCACCAACCTAGGCCTGTGGGTTTTGTCAAGATGAGTACTGAATGAGAATCATATTTACTTCCCACTCTTTACTGATCATGCTAGGCTTCAGAAATAATAGAATCATTACTTAGCATGTAGTATAGAAGCCAGAAAACAATGTGGTTATTAAAAATAAAAAAATAGGGATGCTCCGATCCCCAAACACGTCTGCTTCCTTAACCAACTTCTTGCCAAAATTTTCCATCTACTAACACAAAAAGGGGGGACATGCACAAAAAGTGAAAAAGACTATACCCCAAGGTATAAAATCTTCCTCACCGTCTTCCAAAACTATGCATAGGGTCTCAAATATTTCTGCTACCCTGGCATCAAACCAAGATGCTTTGAAAATTTGTTTAAAAGATGATGTTTCTGCTAAAAAGGTTGTTAGCTTACAAAGTCTATTCCTTGTTCTTCTTACCACCTTGGTGACTTGACTACTACACCTGATTACTAGCTTTCCTCTATCAAAAACCCATACACAAGCATATGAAGCTAACCATTTTCCTTTTTTGAACCATCCTCTAAAAATAAATAAATCATTTTTCAAAGTATCAGTGTCCCAAAACCAACTACTCTTAACGAACAATCCTTCCACTATCCATACCCTCAGACTTAGTGAAATCTTTAGAAACATCTTTTGAATAAATCACCAGGACTGAAAAATGTAGAGACTATGGTATACAAACTTACCTGAAGCCTTTTCTTTTATCTCTGTAACTTTTGCATTTTATCCTTGAGCCTACTACTTGACACTCATGCCAAATTTATCTCAATTCGAGCAGTAATTTTTTTCATTCAGAGATGACTCACGAATTTCTACTCGCACAAGTTGATATTGGGAAAATCTTACTTGTTACACCCTGTTCTTTACTTTCACATGTGAAGGTTTTCATGTCTCATTAATATGCATAATGACACCACCTTTAATAGTAAAATATGCACCATCGATCTTGAAGATCTTATAAGTTCAAACTGTGAGCATGACGGCTTCAAAATCCACAGGCAAGCTGGTCTAGAATAACCCAATCAAAATTAGCCATGTGTGCAATTTATCTTTTAGTGGGCACTTGTTTCTTCTAAGAAATGCAAATGCGTAAGAACCATAGATCTGAATTGAATCAACGACCTAAGTCTGCCACACATGTTAGGCTTGCGCACTCTCGCACTTCTTATCTTGCGAGCATGTTGATATAGCGGGCCAGCACCCTCCGTCGATCTAAAGAAGATCAACGGTTGATGAAAAAATTCCTGAATAACCATTGCACTATTCCTTTATAACAAAACACGTGACACCTCAAAATGGCATGATTTGGTTAATTGCGATATGGGTTCACAATCCTTTTACCCACATTATAAAATAATACAGAGATAAAACAATGTGAGCAAACGCTAGCCCTTGATGCTGGCTTAGATTGATGGTGATTCAAAATTTCAATAATAGGCGGCCCATCACAATGATCCTGACCAATGAGAAAATACCTTTTATTGCACGTGTTCTGACAAACCTGACCATGACATTCAAAACTTTGGCACCCATGACATCGTTACTTCCTCGCATTTTGGTCCCACTATGCCACGCGTCGTAAAGTGGCACGCTCGCAATATTTATCTGCCTCTCATCTTGAAAATACGAGTATGCCTCATTTGTCGATCTCACACAGATCGATGATGTTCATAACTTGTCCTCTTCACTCGTACGAACATCTCCTTGTGTCTTCATAAGGGATAGATGTCACTTATGCACTTGCTTGCATTTTGTAACTTCCTCACATTTTGAAAATGCGGGCCAGCGCCCTCCGTCGATCTGAACAAGATCTTCAATCGCCGAGACTTGAATTGTAAGTTTGAAAAGCAACTTTTTGGATTTAAAAATGTGTAAACCCTGATTACCTTAAACTTAAAACAGATTTAATCAAAACATTATTTCAAGTTTGCCTAAGGTTTAAAAAGGCATGCCCTGAGCAAGAAAATGAGAAGGGGCTAAAGGATTTCAAAGGATGTGGTGGATTTGTATAAAGTAATAGGTTCTTGACTGAATTCTGCATATTAAATGGGGTAGAAAGCAGATTTAGGATTTGTTCAAAATAAGACTTTGTCATATAACTCAGAATGACAAATTATCATCATGGAAGGCTTAGGCAAACTGAATGAAAAGTGTCTGAGACATTGAACACCTTAAGGATCTCAAATGGATAGTCGAGTGCACATTCAATTATGGGCATTCATAGAGCTTGACTTTCTCAAAATTTCCAATGGATGCTCAAAATGGGAATGCAATTTTGAGTGCCAACAGTGGCTCTGTCTGGGGAAGCATGTCCCTTGTGGGCATGGTAAGATTCCAGATCTCTGGGAGAAGCAGACCACATACCTAAAACAACAAAACTTCTCTCAAACAGCTTATTGAAAGTAGTGAAACAACTACTTCTACTATTTACAAATGATGACCCCGGGCCACCGAACTTCAACAAAATTGTTTACCTCTATCATAAACATATCAGTTTCACCAATCATATTATCATTATATAAAAAATCACTTGGAAAAACAAAATCATCACTCTTACTTTCATAATGCATATAAAAACTTACTTCGTCCTCAACCATTTGCTCATTATGAAAGTTCTTATCAGCATGCTTAAACATATCAGACTGAAATTGAAAACTCTCTTTATTTAATGACTCATGCATGCTATCATTTTTGAATATGAAGGCTTCATATTCAACTTGGGGAAAAGGATCACATATACCTTCAAACTGTGTATCCCTTTGCATAACTGGATAGGAATCAAATGAACAATCTGACCAATACTCACATATGTCATCAATATCAACATCTGAAACTAATATGGGAACTTCAAATGATTCTTTGAGATCAGCAAGTGGATTAGTCATCACAGTAAAATATTCATCATAAAAATCATTGCAAGGTATAGGCAAATTTTCAATAACCATCTCATCAAACACCTTGTTATCATAATCAAATGCAACATCATGATCATATTCACTATCATATTTGGAAAAAGAACAGTCTGACCTCTTATAATAGTAAGACAAAGTATCATCATAAAATTTATTCTCTACTAAATCTGAACCATCCATGTGCTCTTCAAAAAGAGGATTGATAATTCCATGCAAAGCGCCATCATAGACATTAGGACAAGTGATGTGTTGATCAACATCAAACTCCTCACCATATAATAGATTAGTGAAAACTTTAAAACCATTTCTAACATCACTATCATGGACACTTTCAGCATATGAAGAAGAAAAATCAGAATCATATAAAGACTCAACATCCACTTCGTCAACGAAGCATGTAGCAAACAAATCAAAGTTACTTTCATTGTCTCCATATAGGTGATTTGAATGTCTTGCAAGCAAATCATCATTTATCTTACCAATAGGTGTTGATGCATTAATCTCAGGATCAATCACATACTGATCATCACTATACACATCTTCAAGAAAATTTTCTACACAATTAGGTAATATGTCCTTATAGATAACCTCTTTGTCTTCATATTGTGTAGACACCTTTTCTTCATAATTTTTAATCTCAAACTGATTTACACAATTTTGAAATGGAAACTCACTTTCAGATTTAGAAATAGTACTCATACCTTTACTAGCAAGAGAACACTCACCTTTTTCATTTCTCTCTTCTTCCCAATCAGCATCTGATTCACATGAAGATGCATATGTACTATCACAATCCTCTTCTTGACCTGAGCAAAAAGTGTTGCCATTGTCTTCACATGATGCTTCTTCACAATATATTGGATCAGCAATTTCATCTTTATCACTTGATGCATCACTTCCAGGTTCTTCATCCTCATACCAAGATAAATACCTTTCCTCTTTCTGATTCGTTATGTTTTCAACACAATTTGAATCATCAATGGGAAAATGAATGACTAGATTTATATCTTGCCTGGATAACTCATCAAATGAATCAATTCTATCATTTTCTGTTGTAATACCATAAACATGTGCATTCAATTCAGCACAAATGCAATCATTTCCTTTTTGCAACAAAGAGATATCATGTTCAAATGTTTTTATTTATGAATCTTCAACAAAACTATTTACAATAATAGGAGTGCTTATTTGCTGATCTGAAATTAAACATTCTATATGACATTGATTTGTTCTTTGCACCTCATCTTGCTGGCAAACATTTCTAGAGAAGTGACTCTGAGTTAAGCCATATTTTATGTTATTCTCAATCTCTATTGCTATCAAGAATGCCTGATGCAAAGTTCTAGGTTCCTTATCTCTCAACAGATAGTTCATCTTTTTATCAAATGTACCAATATAAACCACTAAACACATTTGATCATACGGCTTGTAACTTTCAAGAATTTCATTTAAAATCTTTGCAAATCTGATATTGAATTCAGGAACTAACTCACCATTCCTGATTTGAATTTTCAAAAACTTATCAAAATAATCAGAGATGCTTACTCTTTCCCCGAACTGCATCATGAAGGCTGTCATCAATTCATCACAAGATGAAACAGAACATGCTGGTAAAAATGAAAACCAGTCCCTAGCATCATCTTCTAAAGTCTGAACAAACAATTTCATCTAAATATCTTCATGAGCAATTTCAAAATCACCAACCAAGTCACTAAACAACTGAACATGATGACTGGCTGAATTTTCATGGTTTCCACCAAACTTAGGCAAATACTTTCTGAGGTTACAAGGCATAGTATTCGAGAAACCATGAATACCATTAAAATTCAATCGCATATACCGCTTGGTAGAGATGGATCTAGGAACTTCACTAACTGGCTGCATTTTAGGTGAAATGAATCTTGACAGTCTTCAAACTCAAGACTCACTCACCATTAAACATTTTCAGAATTCATAACTTGCAGTAGATTTTCACAGCCCTCTACCAAATGAACACTTCAAATACACTTCACAACTTTAAAACAACAATTGAAACCAAATCCAGAGAAATGTATAAAACACAAAACTATTCTCCTCTTCTTAGTGCTCAAACTTCACTTGATGGAGAATACATATGTAGAACTAACTTTCATGGGAAAGAAAATTGCGTGAAAGTATAAAATACCTCAAGTGTTGCTGTATGAAAACACTGATCTGTTGATTAGCCTGGTGCTAACATGAATTCCTCACACCACTAATCATAACCTTACAGAGTCGCCATCTCATTGAAGAGAGAAATGAAATCACAACTGTGATTCATCTTTATCATTACAAATTCTTGCGACAACAGATCAAACAACACTTCCAGACTTATTTGTCAGAAACTTATAATAGATCTCTCTTCTTGCTTGCAATTCATCTATCTTTCAGATCTGCTTGATTCCAATGAAAACTCTTGAAAACAATTTATACATCATTGATCTACAATGATTCAGAGATCCTTTAGATAGAGTCACCACTCACTATTGTGAGAAAGATTTTAAACATGATTCATAACACTACATATTTGAATTGAAAATTCAACTTGAAAACTTTGCAAAACTTTTAAAAATATTTAAAAGAGAGAAAAGATCTTTCATCAATTCTGACTCTGAATTACAATAGTATTCTGAAAATAACAACTGGTTGACATGACTAAAGATGAACACTCTTAGCAACACAATCTATAGTCAACCTTGAAAAATATTACTGTAAATGGATAAAACTTACTGGGGTGCATGATTTGGAGTAAGAAAACTGAAAAGAACATCAGAGAATTTACTACTGAAACTTTTTAATGCACTTCTCCTACTGTATTGAATCTCTTCTTTTCAAATTCTCAAGGTTTGTCTTAAATCTGATTCAATACAATCCCCAGCAGAGTTGCCATTTTTTTGGTGACTTGGATGGGCCAAACCCAATTGAGAATAGGATTGAAAATTTCAAATTATACACCAGAGATTCTTGTCCTTTTAATAGTGAATTACTTCACAGCATCCCCAGTAGAGTCACCATTTTGTTGGTGTTTGAAAATGTTACCCATTTCTAATTACCCTGATGAGAACAAAATGCATCTAGGGGCAGCTAACTTCCATTATTAACACATCCATTCAGACACCAGGCCAACTATAAGGCTATACTCCTTTTGCACTTCAAGCTCTACAAAACCTAGGTAGTTGAACCTCTTTAGATCTGACTATGCGATTAGTGCAATAACCATTTTCAGGATCTAGAAAAGTAGATGAAACCCCTAATATCTCCTAGTGGTTTATGAAACAACATAGATTCTACAATAGCTAGGTGCAAACCGATATTATTCATAAGCTGAGTGAGGGTTTAAAACTTATGTCCACTTCAACATGAAGAGAAAAAAAATGATTTATATTGAGAAAAGACAGCATGTTCAATATGCAACAAAAACTTTAATGATCCTACAAATGACTAGTGCCTTATCCATTAGGGAAATCCTACACTCTAGAATTATGCATCCTTGAACATCAATCAACATATGGCATACATTAAGACATTCATGTTCAGTCTATTCACCTTATGAATTAGAAAACAATATCCAATATAACCCCATACTTTCTCACATCCTTCTTAATTGAATTTGAAACCTTGTCTAAAAGCACAAGCAATTATATGACTCCTTGAGTTAAAGGCAAGCAAACTTCAAACATACAATAGGGCAATTGCAAATAGGTTCAAGATCTTTGTTCTTGAACATATAACATTAAAAACTCAACAAAAAAGGAGATAGAATTATATTGAAATTCAAAACCTTATGCACATTGTATTTATCTCCTTGAAATAAGTACATTAGGAATGCATAAAAAAAGATACAAGATCACACCACTATATCAGAACTATCTATGAAATCCATATAATTCATATGTTGTTCATACAAGACATGCTGGGTATGTGGCTTTCATAGCTTGAGCAGAGCTCTAGGAACTGGAAAAAAAGAAAACCAACCAACAACCACCCTTCTCTAGCCTTGGGATCTCACTTAAATACTGTGAGATGCAACAAGCTTCAGGCACAGAGAACTGACAAGTGTCCCTTACAAAAGATATCACAAGTTTGTAATGGAAGAAAGAAGAAAAATGATTAATAGAACATCATGTAGATCAAATATTCTCCTGTAAGCTTGTTTTCTGTTACCACTTTTTGCTGATTCGGCTCTACCACTAATTTGTTGTATGCGCAATTGCTAAGACCGCCCTATCAATGAAAAAATCAACTCTGAAAAATATGCACCAACCTAGGCCCATGGGTTTTGTCAAGATGAGTACCGAATGAGAATCATCTTTACTTCCCACTCTTTACTGATCATGCTAGGCTTCAAAAATAATAGAATCATTACTTAGCATGCAGTATAGAAGCCAGAAAACAATGTGGTTATTAAAAATAACAAAATAGGGATGCTCTGATCCCCAAACACGTCTGCTTCCTTAACCAACTTCTTTCCAAAATTTTCCATCTACTAACACAAAAAGGGGCGACACGCACAAAAAGTGAAAAAGACTATACCCCAGGGTATAAAATCTTCCTCACCGTCTTCCAAAACTATGCACAGGGTCTCAAATATTTCTGCTACCCTAGCATCAAACTAAGATGCTTTGAAAATTTGTTTAAAAGATGATGTTTCTGCTGAAAAGGTTGTTAGCTTACAAAGTCTATTCCTTTTTCTTCTTACCACCTTGGTGACTTGACTACTACACCTGATTACTAGCTTTCCTCTATCAAAAACCCATACATAGGCATACAAAGCTAACCATTTTCCTTTTCTGAACCATCCTCTAAAAATAAATAAATCAAATTTCAAAGTATCAGTGTCCCAAAACCAACTACTCTTAACGAACAATCCTTCCGCTATCCATACCCTCAGACTTAGTGAAATCTTTAGAAACATCTTTTGAATAAATCAATAGGATTGAAAAATGCAGAGACTATGATATAAAAACTTACCTAAAGCCTTTTCTTTTATCTCTGTAAGTTCTGCATTTTATCCTTGAGCCAACTACTTGACACTCATGCCAAATTTATCTCAATCCTAGCAGTAATTTTTTTCATTCAGAGATGACTCACGAATTTCTACTCACACAAGTTGATATTGGGAAAATCTCACTTGTTACACTCTGTTCTTTACTTTCACACGCGAAGGTTTTCATGTCTCATTAATATGCATAACGATACCACCTTCAATAGTAAAATATGCATCATTGATCTTGAAGATCTTATAAGTTGAAACTGTGAGCATGACGGCTTCAAAATCCACTAGGCAAGCTGGTCTAGAATAACCCAATCAAAATTAGCCATGTGTGCAATTTATCTTTTAGTGGGCACTTCTTGCTTCTAAGAAATGCAAACGCGCAAGAACCACAGATCTAAATTGAATCAATAACCTTAGTCCACCCCACATGTCAGGCTTGTGCACTCCCACACTTCTTATCTTGCGAGCATGTTGATATAGTGGGCCAGTGCCCTCCGTCGATCTAAATAAGATCAACGGTTGATGAAAAAATTCTTGAATAACCAGTGCACTATTCCTTTATCACAAAACATGTGACACCTCAAAATGGCATGATTTGGTTAATTGTAATACAGGTTCACAATCTTTTTACTCGCATTATAAAATCATACGGAGATAAAACAATGTACACAAATGCTAGCCCTTGATGTTGGCTTAGATCGACGGTGATTCAGAATTTCAATAATAGGTGGCCCATCACAATGATCCTGACCAATGAGAAAATACCTTTTATTGCACGTGTTCTGACAAACCTAACCGCGGCATTCAAAACTTTGGCGCCCATGACATCGTTACTTCCTCGCATTTTTGTCCCACTATGCCATGCGTCACAAAGTGGCATGCCCGCAATATTTATCTGCCTCTCATCTTGAAAATGCAGGTATGCCTCATTTGTCGATCTCACATAGATCGACGATGTTCAGAACTTGTCCTCTTCACTCGTACAAACATCTCCTTGTGTCTTCATAAGGGACAGATGTCACTTATGCACTTGCCTGCATTTTGTAACTTCCTCGCATTTTGAAAATGTGGGCCAATGCCCTTCGTCGATCTAAACAAGATCTTCAATTGCCGAGACTTGCATTGTAAGTTTGAAAAGCAACTTTTTGGATTTAAAAACGTGTAAACCCTAATTACCTTAAACTTAAAATAGATTTAATCAAAACATTATTTCAAGTTTGCCTAAGGTTTAAAAAGGCATGCCCTGAGCAAGAAAATGAGAAGGGGCTAAAGGATTTCAAAGGACGTGGTGGATTTGTATAAAGTAATAGGTTCTTGACTAAATTCTACATATTAAATGGGGTAGAAAGCATATTTAGGATTTGTTCAAAATAAGACTTTGTCATATAACTCAGAATGACAAATTATCATCATGGAAGGCTTAGGCAAACTGAATGAAAAGTGTCAGAGACATTGAACACCTTAAGGATCTCAAATGGACAACCGAGTGCACATTCAATTATGGGCATTCATAGGGCTTGACTTTCTCAAAATTTCAAATGGATGCTCAAAATGGAAATGAAATTTTGAGTGCCAACAGAACAATTGAAAAATGAGAGGCAGCAAAAGAAAAAGCAAGGGAACATATTAGGAGATTACATGAGGGTAAATTATCGAATGCATCTAATGTGAGTGATTAAAATCTACTTATTGATATTGATGTCGAAAATATATCTAATTTGACAAATGAAATTGTTGAACATACCCCAATTGAAATGATTATGACAAATACACTTATGCCACCTGATGCCCCTAATGCGACATCTCAAGCTAAAATGATGAATGCACAAGATGTAAGTAATGAAAATGCAGCATATGTGCATACATCAACATATCCTAGAATAAGTTGTAGAAAACCAAAGTTTCTAATTGACATTGATGAAAATATTTTGAAGCCAATGCATGATAAAATGCTAGAAATAAATTGTAGGAGAATTGTTCAAAGATTTGGAATAATTATTTTGAAAATTTAAATCAAAGTGGAAGATGACAAATTCTTTTTGAAATGGTTAAAAATCTAAAATTTAGAGAGATAATGAAAATTTTGGGGTTAAGAACATCTGAAAATAGTAACGAAAGAACCATTGTTAGAAATCTCTTTGATGCATACAAATCCATTGGTTCAAAAGCATGTATTAAAGATGTAAAACAACTCAATGAGTCCTCACATCAACCATAATGGGAAAGGAAATGGCCAAAAATTGAACGGTAAGGAAAATAAGTAAATCATTAAGGATAAGTAGAAAAGGGTTAGTCAAAGCCTTAGTGAGGCAAGAGAAAGTTGAGAATTCTAATGAGACTTCTTTTTGGTCATTTCAAGGTAGACTCCCATGTAAGGATAAAATTATTGTTGATGCACTAAGAACAATAATAAAAAACTTTTGGCATGACAACACAAGGGCTTCACCAAACCAAAAAGATGTTGTCAAAAGATGAATTGGAAAAACAAACTGTGAGCCACATGCAAAGCATCTTTTGGATATGACTAAAACAAGATTTTATGAAATTTTTCTTCAAAGAGTTTCTCAAATTAAAATCAGTCAAAGGTTTTTTGAGATGACAAAACCATTTTACATTAAGATAAATCATACATGCACTACATGTTGTTGTAGGGTTCATGTTGAGTTTCCTATGCATTGTGATGTCTATAGTTATATATGTTGTACTATGCATATGAACGAAATATTGTAGCAATGTGGTCTATAATTACCTCCTAAGTCACTAAGAGAATTTATTGCAAGTGTACTATGCAAATGAGATGATGGGTGCATTTATTATATAAGAAAATGTGTTTGAAAGGTTTTTTCCCTAAATGTGGTGGTTTGCAAAAGTTGCATAGATGCCTACATCTAGATAGCACACATGAAATTAGTAAGACACTAGTTTCTCTTGGAAAGTAAAAATCAGTTATATATGGTGTTAAATATGGAAAAGAATTAAAGAGGTGTGAATTACTGAAAGGTGATGTATGTGTAAGTGATTTTATGAAATTATTTCAGGAGAAATAGTTTATGACTACATAGTCATACACATAGAGCTAGATGGTTAGATGAGCAATTCAAGTTGTGTAAGGAAACTTTTCCCTTCGGTACAATTTTATTAGCTTTCGACTTCACTAAAAAATATATAGTAAAATCTCAAAATGAAGTGCAACCAATTTATTACAACTCTATACAAGTGTTAATTTTTGTACACATAACATTTATTCATGCACATAATAACAAAGAGGATGATAGTAAAATACTAAGTGCATATCACTTCTATATCAATGATGATTGAACTCATTCATTAGAGTTTGTTCAAGGACATTTAAGATTTTTCCATGAAAATTTGAGGGAAAGAGATGAAAGATATAATCAATACATTTTATGGTTAGACAATTGCATTGCAATATTCAAGAATGCAAGAATGTTCTATTGGTTGAGTAGAATGCATGTGACAAGTGGAGTGCCAATTTTTTGGAATTTCATTGAGGCAAGAAATGGAAAGGGAGAGCATGTTGGTGTTGAAGCATGTGTGAAAAGAGCCCTAGGTAGAGAGGGATCAAAGTATGAAGGTGGCACACTATTACAAAATGTTGAAATAATTGTCCAATGGTGAAATTTTATGATGGGACCAAATAATATAGGCAAGTCTATGGTTTCTAGATATTTTTGGTTGATATGTGAACCTAACATTGAAAATTTGTGAGATTTTTATATACTGATAGGATCAAGTGAGATGCATTTATTTCGAAGTTCAAATGTAGCATCACTAGCTATTCATACTAGAAAGCTTGCATGCTTTTACTCTTCATGTATGCATCATTTATGGGATGAATATGAATTAAAAGTGTGGGTTGACCAATGGTCTTGTAGACCTTTGTATCCATTTGATTCATATCAAATTCCTATAGCACTACAACTCAACTGGATTGAAGCATCAATAGATTTTGAGCATGTACCTAATCTAGTTGAATTAGGTACTAAGTTATCAATTTAATACTTGGTTAAAATAGATTACTTTCAACTAACTTATCCTTCTATATAATGCATGTCATGTATATACAATTATTGCATATGAGAATAATGATGAAGGAACATATTACTTTCTATGTTAGTGTATTGAGACCAAAAAGAAATTGATAGTTGTAGTCATTGATGGTGAGGATATTAAGTACCCAATAGGATCCATTATTATAACATGCATATGGCTTAGAAGGTAGTATATTTTTGTCCCTTATCATGAATATCTATTTTAGTAAATTTGTCTTGCATAATTTATTAATGAAATTTGAACTTTAAATTATCTTTATAATTAAATGTAGGTACCCTATCAAGAATCTACCATGTGGTTAGTTGAGGATTTTGAGACACACAGCCATATTCTTCACTACTCTAACCTTATTATTGAAAAAAATATTCAATTGATACCATATTGTGGTAGGCCTCTTAATAAGAAGTTGTGGCAAGTATGTGAATTTGATCATGAGGCAATACTTGATATAATTGTTGGTCTCAAATTGGTTTTGACAATTAAGTGTCAATGCACTTTAAAAAAATTCTTAGTTGATGCTAAGTATAGTATAGATGCCGAGTTACAATATGTGCTAAGTCATTCAGATGCTAAGTGAATAATAGATGCCAAGATAGTATATGTGCTAAGTAAACTATAGGTGCCAAGAAAGACATAACTTCTATAGTTGTCAAGCAAGAAAAAATTTCTATATGTGTTGAGCATCAGTAATCAGTAAGTGTCAAGTAACACAGAATTAGCATAAGAGTTTGTGCCCTCACAAACTAAGATGTAAACCTTTTTTGAGCTGACACAAGATGAATCTCAAAGGATTAAAAGATAAGATTGAATCTATTTGATTCCCGATGAAATCAACATGCAACCAATCAAAAAAGTGGAAAGATTTGAGTGAAAAAGATGGATGAATCTCAATCATAGATTCATACCTAACCATAAGTCACGAAACCTTTTTAAGGAGGTTGAAACCCCATAATTCAATGAATGCATGAGAGAGTATGTGAGAAGAGAATTCAGGTAAGGAGAGAATAATAGTGAAGTTTAAAGGAAGTGAAAGGGGTAAAAAGACTTAGAAGAAGGAGAACATTGCAGTAACATAACAGAGTATCAGCACTTCAAAAAAAATCATATCAGATCAATGAGGATTAGATCAAAATGGACTGAATGTCAATATGAAATAAGTAATTAA
The DNA here is from genome assembly GCA_028749045.1 of Cupressus sempervirens. Lineage (NCBI taxonomy): Eukaryota > Viridiplantae > Streptophyta > Pinopsida > Cupressales > Cupressaceae > Cupressus > Cupressus sempervirens. The sequence continues at coordinate 112,250,358 of CM053791.1, read as the reverse complement.
GGATTGTAATTTATCAAGTCAATACATTCTACTATACTTTCTAGCCATTGTATTAGGAGAATGAAAATCCTATGAAGATAGGTTGGTTTAACAACCATTTTGTAAATCCTTTAACAGGGTGACATTCCAAGTTAATTTTTTATAAATCCTTTAGATAGGTATAGTTTTAATAGAGTGTTGGAGCCTTTAACAGGGCAGGTCTCTCATAGGGTAGACCATTAATGATGGTCAAACTTTGTAACCTTGACAAGTTACATTTTACTACAGTGATAAGTTGCGGCTGTCATCCCCACCCCAATTTTAACTTCTCATTTTGGAGGGTTTCTGGGTGATCAAATATTCTATTGTCTATTTTCATGCATGCCTTTATTTTCATGTTAATTAGAAATGTTTTGTGCATGTATTGATTTTAGTTAAAAGTTTTATAGCTTAAAGTTTGGTACTTTTGATTCACACCACCCCCCCCCACCAAAAAAGAAAAAGAAAAAAAAGTATTCTTCCCACTTGTAAATTCCAACAATAATAAGGATTAGAGTTGATCTAGAAGGTTACCTTGATTGATTGTGTGCTATATAGCTGAATCATTCTACATATGGTAGAATAATTTTAAAGTTTTTATATATATGTTATGCAAAATGTTGCAACTTTGCAGTAAGATGCATATGTAGATGCTAAATTTTGTATATAAAAAAGAGAAGACATGTAACTTGTGCATATTTGTATGCCATATTTTTTTATTAAAATCAAATAAGATATGTCACATGTGCATATTTAGATACCAAATTTTGTATATAAAAAAGAGAAGACATGTCACATGTACATATTTGTATGCCATATTTTGCATAAAAATCTAACAAGAGATGTCACATGTGCATATTTAGATGCTAAATTTTGTATACAAAAAAGAGAAAAAATGTAACATGTGCATATTTGTATGCCATATATTCTTTTTTATGGGTTTGATGACATCCTTAACAAAATATTTAATTATCTTCAACTTATATAGATTTAGATGGCTATCCTCTTGCAATTTTCTTCCAAATTTCCCAAAACACTAGGAAAATAAATTATAGATTTGGATACCCATTTGGCTTCTCTACAACATATGCAAAACTTGGATGGGTTATTTTGGACCATGTCCTTGCTATCACACTATGTCACCCCTTTTAAGGCTTAAAATAGCCTTTTGATTGGCACAAGACATGATGACGACATCATCATGAGGTCAATAGGGTCCACGAAGAGTTATGGTTATGTTTTTATCATAGGTAAGTTTTGTGTTTAAGTTTAAGGTAGGGTTAATTTGCAACTTTTTTCAAAAATTGCAAAAGTTGCTCAAGCAACATTTTGAGCAACTTTGCAACTTTTGAGAAATTTTTTCTCTTGACATATTTTGGTCAAATGGGTCCACCTCAGACTTTTCTAAGACCCTAGTTAAGATTCATAGGATGTATTAAGAAACCAAATACCTTAGTTTCCCATCCCTAACAAATTTTAACCTACTTAACAAGTTTTCACTCATTGAGTAACTTTTGACCTACGCAGGACGTAGTAAAAAATTTTGGCTTTTCCTAGCAATACATGGATACATAGTTAGCTTAGGTTTGTCACATTTAGGCTAGGACCAACCTCATTTCAACCACAATGTCCCTCCAAAAATATTGACAACACTGAATAAAAACATCCCTAAGGGTCTCTAAGCACCATCAAGCTGTGATCTTTGATTGGGCATTTCTCTTATCCGGTACAAGGTATTGATGAACTATTAGGTGCTCTCAACTTTTTTGGATCTGGTACCTATATCTTGCCTATTGCCAAAAGTTGCAATGTTGCTTAGTTAAAATGAGCAAGGTTAAGTATATTTCAAACTATTGGTCTTGGGATCAAATTGTTTTGTCTATTACCTCTAGTTTGTTAGGTTTAGGCTAGGACCAGCCTAATTTCAGCCATAACATCCCTCTAATAGTATCGATCACATTGAATAGAAACATCCCTAAGGGTCTTTAAGCACCATCGGGTTGTGATCTTTGATTAGGCATTTCTTTGAGCTTGTGTAAGGTATTGAAAAACTTTAAGGTGCTATAGGATCACATTATCTAGGCCCATAACAACCTATCTTAGTTTTTAGAGATTCAACTTTGTTTAGATTTGGAACCCATACCTTGCCTATTGCCAAAAGTTGTAATGTTGCTCAATTCAAATGAGCAAGGTTGTGTATATTTCAAACCATTGGTCCTAGAATCAAATTGTCTACTGTGTTAGCTCTAGTTGGTCAACTTTACGCTAGGACCAACCTCATTTCAGCCACAACATCCCTTTGATGGTATTGACCACACTAAACAAAAGCATCCCTAAGGGTCTCTAAGCACCATCGGGCTATGATCTTTGATCAGGCATTTCTCTGAGCTTGTGTAAGGTATTGATGAACTATCAAGTACTAGAAGATCACATTATCTAGGCCCACAACAACCTATCTCTATTTTTAGAGATTCAATTTTTTTGGATTTGGCACCCATATCTTACCTATTGCCAAAAGTTACAATGTTGCTTAGTTAAAATGAGCAAGGTTTTGTATATTTCAAACCATTGGTCCACTTTGTTAGCTCTAGTTGGCTAGGTTTAGGCTAGGACCAACCTCATTTTAGCCACAACATCCCTTTGATGGTATTGAAAATACTAAATGAAAGCATCCCTAAGTATCTCTAAGCACCATCGGGCTATGATCTTTGATTAGGAATTTCTCTAAGCTCGTGGAAGGTATTGAAAAACTATTAGGTGCTACATGATTATGTTATCTAGGCCCACAACAAACTATCTTAGTTTTGAGAGATCCAACTTTTTCAAGATTTGGCACCCATATCTCACCTATTGCCAAAAGTTGTAATTTTTCTTAGTCAAAATGAGCAAGGTTGTGTATATTTCAAATCGTTGGTCCTAGGATCAAATCATCTACTCTGTTAGCTTCAATTGATCAATTTTAGGCTAGGACAAACCTCATTTCAGCCACAACACCCCTTTGATGTTATCAACCATACTAAATGGAAGTGTCCCTAAGGTTCTCTATGCACTATCAGGTTGTGATCTTTGACAAAAATACAAAAAGCATGATATAATTTTATTTTTCATGTCTTATTATATCAAAACAAGACATGATGCTTTGTGAAATGATTGAACTAAAGAAAAGGGCTATTGAAGATAAAGCTATGATGGAAGATGACAAGAGAAATCTTGCCAACAGACTAGAGGAAAAGTCAATTGAGCTTGCAAGAGTTTCCAACATGCAACTAGACACCCTAAGCCAAATGATGAATCCCCATCATGAACCGAATGTCAAGGATATTGAGATCTCTGCACTAAAGATGTAGAATGAACAACTAAAAAATGACTTGATAAGAGAAAAAGAAATTTCAAAAAGCTTTAACAAACCTAATGAAGAAATCAAATAATTTGAATAGCTACTAAAATCTCCAAGATCTAGCAATGACACTTTAGGACTAGGATACACTAGCACTGAAGAAGGAGAGTCATCTAAGACTACATATGAAAGAAATAAAAAAAGGTAAGAACACAAAACCTACTTGTAATTTTTTTGGTAAAAAGGGACATACCTCTAATGTATGTAGGAGCAATAATTCAAATCAACATGAAAAACTTAAAAACATGGGACACTATCACAAGTGCAATAAGTAAGGTCATTAGGCATATGACTACAGGACTAGAACCATTAGGACACCAAGATTTGAAGGTCACTACTACAATTGCAAGAATTATGGACATAGAGCCTTTGAATGTATATCTAAGCCTATGTGGACATCAAACCAACTAGCAAAGAAAAATAATCATGGACATCACTACAATTGGGACTACAACACTAGGCAGAGCTATCACTATTGTCAAGTATATAGACACATTCTAGAGAACTACATAGGAACACACTTTAGTGGAAACTACAATAGGTGGCTAAGTCAAGCCACTTGTTTTAGTTGTCTAAAGTTAGGACACATCAACAAGTATTTCCCAACAAGATCAAAGGTTCCCAACTCTAAGTTCAACAAAGGAAAAGGGAAAGTTGATGTTGAACACATCAGAGGAGAAATGAATAGAATATGTAAAAGAAAAGATGGAAGGAACACATCTAATGGAGGGATCATGTCACCTAAAAGGTCAAGAGGTCACACTACATCTTATTAAGAAAAAGAAGGTATGAGGGACTAATATTTAAATATTTTATCATACATTAGTTCCAAGACTAAACCAACACTAAAAAGGATAGATCAACATGAATAAAGATGCAAAGTTAAACCTTCAAAATTTTAACATTGTTTTTGAGCAAGGAAATTTTCCTTTAGATGTGGAGTAAATTCTTAGTATATGTCAAGTTTTTTCCAAAGCCAGTAGAAGTTGAGTTAGTAGTGGATGCTAAGTGAAGGGAAACTCTAGTGTATTTTGAGTGTTGGAAAATCAATGGAAACTGAGTGAAATAGAATTGCATAAGGAGCCAAGTGGACAACTATATATGCACTAAGCATTAAATGCTATGAAATGAAGGGTATAGGGTCAAGTTTTCAATCATTTTTCATCATTGTGAACATAGAGCAAGAGCAAGAAAATTGGAAAAATGGTTTCCAAGAAGAGATTGATTCTTTTGCAAAGATTCCAACCAAGACTCAACATTATTTCATCAATTTGAGGTATTTTCACTAGTGTCGAGCTATGTAGTTAAGCAATTTTTACCTCTTGAAACCCAAGTTTTCAAAAATAGCATCTAACTCTAGGAAACCCCAAGACAAGGAGTTATTTGAGGTTCAATTGGTCAGTAAAAAATTTAAACAACTAGATTTCAAACCAATTCTCAAAGTTGCATACAAAAATGACCCTACTAGAGCTTTATCCATTATTCCACCTAAAGTTGTGATGGTGCAAGATGTTATAAGTTTTTATAACTATAAAATAGGTACATTTGGTGACATGGAGATTTGAAAAGCATATGATAAACTTTACAAGAATGAGGTTTTGAAGGAAGAGTTTTAGATTGTTGAGATTGTGCCCTAGATTTGCCTACTGTATTCAAAACTGAATGGATAAGAATTATATTAAGTATAATCCATGATGGACACCTATTGACACCATCAAAGATCCTCTTGTAGAATTTGTTGTTATGGTCATATCTCATAAATTCTATCAGTCAAGCCAACTCAACAATGTACCTTATATTTTAGTATAGGTGGGATACAAAATTGTTAAGAAGGATCATACTTACATTCTAGCTGAATTGCAATTACAATAGATTATGGAGAATTTGGGAGCCATAAGAAGGTCCAAGGGTGCCCAATGCAAATTTGCAGCAATTTTGATATGCATATTCTTTTATGTTTAAAATGAATTCCTCTCTTTTGGAAAGGTAAGATAAAAAAAAAAATAGGTCAATAGTAGTATAGGTGAATGAATACAAGAACAAATGGGGGGGAATTTTGAAACTATAATGACTAGCTAGTTGAAAGGCTTTAAGAAGTCAATGAAATAGAGACTCAAGATACCTATCTCTCTTGTTGAACAACATATTAATGAAATTTGTTTCTTAGTTGACATTGGTTTCACATACATCCAGGTAGCAATACCAAGGGTGAGATGGCTAAGGCCGCTTGGATATGAAATCAATATTAATGAGGCATCAATAGTGATCACAACATTGCTAACATAAGATATTGATAAAAGTGCAAAAACTTTTGGCACTTTTGATGTTGTGAAGTCTAAAGTTGAAATGGAGTTGAAAACTACTTCAACCTTGAAGAAAAATGATAGATTGGTGAAAAAGATTAAGGCACTACAAAGGTGAGGAGGATGATGAAGAGGAAGATGAAGATGAAAAAGAGTAGGATCAAGGGCCACTTGCATTGACCCAAGGCATGGGAGAAGATGCAGAAGAGGTAGAAGGTGTTGAGGGGGAAGAGAAACCCAATGAAGCACATACCAAGCTATAGGAAAAGAAAAGAAAATCCTCCACCAAACTAGTTGCCAAGCCCAAGAAAGTTGCTAAGCCTAGCCCAGAAAAGCCTACTACAAGGGCCAGTACAAGAGACACATCAAAGAAGGCAAAGGAGTAAGAAAAGAAAAAGGCCATTGAACAAGAAGAAGCTAAGAAGAAAGTATGTTGTACCCCCTGAATTAGATGAGGAAAGAACAGAATCTAATGACAACAGCCAATTCAGAGTGGTAAGTCACACCACTAAGTTTGATTTAGAAAACACATGTGATAACATTAGGGATAATGTAGACTTGTCAGGTTTAAAAGGTATTGATTTTAATAAGTTGAATAGAGAGGAACAAAACATGGTTGAAGAGTCAGTCTACACCATGATGGAAAAGTTTAAGAATACTCCACTTGAACTTGACAATTCAATACCTAATGAGTTATATTCCATTGTAGAAAATAAATGGCATTATTGCCTTAATATGGAAAAATAAATGCCTTAGAATAGTAGGACACTAACTATGGGCTTGCATTAATTGGCTTGAGTAATCTCTAGACTTACTAAAGGGTAAACTAGCAAAGAAAATAAGAAGCATGGGAGAAAATTTGCGTCCAAATATAGAGCATTTAGTATACTATAGAATAAAATTGAAGATGTTGTCAAAAAGTCCACTAAAATGTGGAAATTAAATTATGGCCTCACAAATGTGAAAGAAGGAGATGCAAATCCCTTGGAGGGAAAAAAAATTGGAGAAGAAGAGGACAATGCTAAGGAAGAATAAGGAGAAAAAGAAAATTCAAATGATATAGTGGAGAAGGGAACACAAAAGGATGATATGGTAGATGTTGAACAACAATAGATAGAATAGAGTGTGTAAGACACACAATTGCCACCACCAAGTCCTCCACATGTAACTCCCACACCTATAGATACAGTAACTATACAAGATGTTCCTGACAATTTTGGTTAGAACATAAATCCACTAACTGTAGAGGATCTTAAAAATATTCTTCACCAAACTACACTACAAGTTCAATTGTGTACAAATCCAGTCTTGGTGAGTGTGGAAGAAAAGGGATAAGGTGGATCCATAAGAACCACCTTCTCATATCCCAATAGCTACAAGTGGACAACCAACAGTGCAAATAGTAGTAGACACGTCTACAAAGGTTAACTCCATAGTACTAGTCACTACAACTGTTGAGGAGCCAGTAAAGGATCAAACATGATAGATGGATACCTCTATCTCTACAGCACAAGAACAAGGTGCACCCCCAAGGATTAGAGTAATTGATAAAGAAAGATTTGAGGAGGACAAGGAAAGTCCTAAGGAGAAGGAGCAAGAGGTAATACAAACATTGATAAATTTTCCTACAACAAGGACTCCAACTAGAACATCTCAAAAGATGAGCATTGAGGCAATACCACTTCAAATTTAAGCACCAGGCTTGAGCTCTACAAAGGTTGCAAGGGTAGTTCACTATGGATACTCTGCACTAGATGAAGACATAGTCATTCCCAAGTATGACTATGAAAATATGAATATTGATCAAATAAATGAAGTGCAAGAGGCACTAGAAAAGAAAAAGAAATTGTTAGAATGGTTTGAAAAGAAGTTTCAAACAAAGGTGAATGAAAGAATATCAAGTGAAATAACACTATCATAGGTGGAGTTGGCTGAGACAATTGAAAAAGTGAGGGCAGTACTTGAGATAATTTTCTCATTGTACACAAAGCTATGTGATCCTTCCATATTTAGTCAGGAAACCAGCTAATGAATAATGAGCTTGGTGAGAAATTTAAAGCTATCTTCTATGCAATTACCAAAAGATCTAGCTCAAAGTGAGAAGCATTTTCAAACTATGCTTCACACTCAGAAGGAACTAGCTATGTTAACAATAGATGAGGCAAATACAAAAGCCAAATTGATATAGATTTAATCTGCCATAACCCCACACATGGAAATTTTGTAGAAAGAACTGGCCTATGCTGAAAATGTGTTAAAGAAAGATCCCAATCTTTCTACATTAGAATACCTAGTTCACCTTGCAACAAAATCAACCATCCAGCTTAAATCACTAAAAATTGCACTAGAAAACTGGGATGCTACTCTCAAGATAGTAATGGAGGTAAATAAATCTTTTTTGGCTAAATATTTAGTTAATTTATAGATCCCTTTGACATAAGTATCAAAAAAGGGGGAGATAAAATTTTGGGAGAATAAATTTAGAAGGAGAGAAATAAAAAAGCCAAAAGGAAACAATAACTACAAGAGAAGATGTGTGAAAGGGCGAGTTAGTATAGGAAAGATAGAGAAAGAATGCCAAGGTAAGGTAGAGATAAAGAAAATCAAAATTAGCAGGAAACAAATCCAAGTTGTGGATACAACAATGACACATCAACTTAGGGGGAGTTATAAATTTTGAGGTACACACTCCTTCACAAAAATTTTGAACAATTTTGAAGTTTTGTATATATGTTGAAAAAAATGTATATTATACTTAAAAAGATTACATTCATCATGTATAGTTAACTATTTTTTGTTGGATACAATTGATAATTGCATGATTGTCTTTGATGTTACACAAATGTCATATCAGTCATCAGACAGAGTCTACCAAGCTCAGAAGGTAAGTACAGCTGTTGACAGAGTTTACCGAGCTTGCAAGGTAAACAAAGGAAGTTTAGTGTTTACCGAGCTCACTCGGTAATCAAAGGATTTGTTGCCGAAAGACAGTGTTTTCCGAACTCACTCGGTAAACAAAGGATATGAGATAGGTTGTCAGTATTTACCGAGCTCACTCAATCATCAAAGAAAAGTAGCAGACAGTATTTACCGAGCTCACTCAGTCATCAAAGAAAAGTAGCAGACAGTATTAACCGAGCTCACTCGGTCATCGAAGAAAAGTAGCAGACAGTGTTAACCGAGCTCACTCGGTCATCAAAGGAAAGTTGGAGAAATCAGTGTTTACCGAGTTCACTCGGCGACTGAAGGATTTCACAAAATTCTCTGTATTAACCGAGCTCAGTTGGTTAACACAGGAATTATTTTCTGTGCAGTATTTACTGAGTTAAGTCGGCCAGCGAAGGATTTCTCGAAGGTTAAGTAATTAAAGTTAATTACTTTATGTAATGTATGAAGCCGACTTATAGCACAATTATTTATAATTGTAACTTGTATTTGAGCCGACTTGATAATCTGAAAGGTATATATGAAAGATCAAGTTGCGAATTCAAGTATGAAGTATGAATGTGAAAAAGCAAGCAGATATGATTGAATATCTAAAATGTGAAGGAAGGTCTGAGCAAGTTTTTGAAGGATCAGAGATGCAGAGTTGCATTTGATCAGAGAGGAACAGAATAGAGATCTATATCAGCAAAGATAAGTTGTATTTATTTTAGATCACTCATTGTTACTTTCTAACAATTGTAACAGTGTTTTCAAATCTCTTAACAGAGTGGGTTTAACAGCCTTTTGTAAAATCCTCTAACAAGGTGGCAATTCAGTTGAATTGATCTAAAGACCTCTAGCAAGGCCACTCCTAGCAGGGTGATTAAATCCTCTAACAAGGTCACACCTAACAGTGTGTTTTGTAACCTTTAACAAGGTTGGCTCCTAACAGGGCTCACTTCAGAAGAGTGAAAAACAGTAACTAGTTACATTGGTGGTTTTTCCCATATTGGGTTTCCACGTTAAATCTGGTGTCTCTTGTCTCTTGTTTCTTGTGTTTTCAGTTTGATTATATGTGTATCAGCAATGAGTATTTCCTTTGACATCTTAAGGGACTTGTGAGAAAATTTTTTGTAGTAACTGATTCACCCCTCCCCTCTCAGTTACTCCATTCTCATTTCCAACAATTGGTATCAGAGCTTATTGGTGCTTGCAGGAAAAGATTTCAAGGATCTAAGCCAAAGATCAAGATGTCTTACAAGAGAGAAATTCCAAGACTCAACAAAAATAACTTCTCTGCATGGCAAGGATTGATGAAACTTCATTTGGCTACTATTGGTGATACAGGACTGAAATATCTTGATGAAAAATACAAAGAACCTTCCGGTACATTATCTGTCAATGATATTGCTGAAAAGAAGACTCATAACAATATGATGATAGACATTGCATCCGCACTAAGCTATGAAGAATTTGATGATATCAAGGATTGCCAAACCGCTTTTGACATGTGGAACAAGCTGAAAGAAATCTATGGAGGAGATGACAATGTGAAAAGAGCAAAAGCAGAAAGTCTAAGAGGACAATTTGACCAAATGAGAATGAGAGAGGATGAAAACATTGCAAAATATGTTGATAGAATCAAAGCATGTGTCAGTGCAATCAGGGAATCTGGAGGTGATATCAAAGAAGAGACGGTTATAAGCAAAGTTCTTAGAACCTTGCTTCCCATCTATGCAATCAGAGTTTCTGCAATTCAAGAAAGAAGGTGTGAAGCAAATCATAATATCAATTTGGAGGCTATAGTTGGAAGACTAACCGCATTTGAACTAGACAATTTTGACAACTATGTTCCAGCTTCCAAAAACACTGAATCAGCATTTGAGGCCAAACTTTCATTCAAAGATAAAGGCAAAAAGAAACCAGAGTCAGAAAGTGATGATGAATCAGACCAAAGTTCAGACAGTGATCTTGAAGTAATTGAAGCTCTACTGGCAAAGAAATACTCCAGAGGCAGAGGAAAATATAAAGGTAAAGTTCCACTAATCTGTTTTTCATGTGAAGAAATTGGTCATATTGCAGCTAGGTGCCCAAACAAGCAGAACAATGATGAAAAGAAGGGTCATAAATGGAATAGAAAGAAATATTACAAATCATTCAAGAACAAAGGTAAGAAATCATGTTTCATGGCTGAAAATTCTAAGGATTCTGATAATAGTGAAGATGAAATTGTTTATATTGCTGTGAAAGATGATTCTGATAGTGATGAGGAAGATAAAATGGCTCTTATCTCTCATATAAGTATGAATGATACATGGATTATAGACAGTGGTTTCTCTCATCATATGACTGGTGATAAAACTAAGTTTGATCAATTTGAAGATTATGATGGTGGCAGTGTAAGGTTTGGTAATAATGAACCTCGTTTCATAAAAGGAAGAGGAAGAATCTCTCTAACCAAAGAACTTATATGCAACAATTCCTATTGGGTTGAAGGTCTTAAACATAACTTGCTAAGTGTGGCACAGTTACTCAATACTGGATTTAAGGTGGAATTCATGCATGGAAAGGAAAGACTGTTGAATGAGCAAGGAAAGCTGATAGGATCTGGCACACAAACTAAAGGTAACTTGTTCTACCTAGAACTTGGTGAATTCTCATGTTTTATTGCTCAAATTGAAGAAATTTGGTTATGGCATAAGAGGTTGTGTCATGTCAATTTTGATAATCTGGTGAAGATAAGCAAGTTCAAAAAGGTAAGAGGCATTCCTAATATAAAGAAACCTGAGGTCGGTTTATGCAAGAATTGTCAGATTGGTAAAATGGGAAAGACTAGTTTTAAAAGTAAAAGCTATCAGTCTGAAGATATATTAGAAATTGTCCATACTGATTTATGTGGACCCATTGGAATTGAAAGTTATACTGGAGAAAAGTTCTTCATTCTTTTTGTTGATGATTACTCAAGAATGATGACTGTTATGTATTGAAGGAATAAATCAGAAGCTTTTGAGAAATTCAAATGGTACTTGGCAAGAGTAGAAAAAGAAACAGGGAAAAGATTGAAATGCTTAAGGTCAGACAGAGGTGGTGAATTCATTTCACATGAGTTCAATAACTTCTGCATCGAAAGAGGAATTAAAAGACAAGTTTCAGCACCAGGAACTCCAGAACAAAATGGGATAGCTGAAAGAAGAAATAGATCCATTATGGATTGTGCAAGGACCCTAATGATTGAAAAGAACATTGCTATCAAATACTGGAAGGAAGCTATCAGCACTGCAGTTCATACCTTGAACTGGGTACAACTGAAAAAGGACTCATTCAAAACTCCCTATGAATTATGGTATGGCTACAAACCCAATGTAAGTTATCTGAAAGTATTTGGAAGCAAATGTTATATTCTGAAAGAATCTAGAAAAGGTAAATTTGATGTAAAAGGAGATGAAGGAATATTTCTAGGTTACTCTTGTAAAAGCAAAGCATATAGATGTTTAAATCTATCTACTCACAAGGTCATAGAAAGTGCACATGTGAAAGTTGATGAGTTTGCAGAGAAATCAGAAGAAGAAAGCAAGAAGGTTCCTGAAGACTACAGAAGATTTATTTACATTGAACCTGATACTATACCAAGTACTCCAGTTAATCAGGAATCCTCAACTCCCGAGTCATCAATGACCGAGTTGCAGGAAGTTCAAACCGAGACACATGAATTTTTTACCGAGCTAAAAGAATCCGAGTCACTTTCAGACTCTACCAAGTAAGTATCTACCGAGTCTAAATCTACCGAGCCAGGACAACAAGAATATGAAGTACAAAGGGACAACAATGAAACTCATTCAAGAAGTAAAGAACCTGTGTTAGCTAAATATGTCAGAAGGCATCATACTCTAGATCAGATCATTGGAGACAAATCTGAAGGAACTCTGACAAGAAGTAAGTTAAAAGGCACTTGTTTACTTGCTGATTTTGAACCCAGAAATATCAAAGATGCATTGGCAAATGATAGTTGGATTGAGGCTATGAATGAAGAAATAGAACAGATAGAGAAAAACAAAACATGGACTCTTGTATCTAGACCCAAAGATAAGAATGTGATTGGAACAAAATGGGTATTCAGAAATAAACTAAATGAAGATGGCAAGGTATCAAGAAACAAAGCTAGACTAGTATGCAAAGGATATGCTCAAGAAGAAGGTATAGACTATGGAGAAACCTTTGCTCCTGTTGCAAGATTGGAAGGTGTAAGAACCTTACTTGCATATGCTGCTCACAAAGGATTCAAAGTTTATCAGATGGATGTCAAGTCAGCATTTCTCAATGGAATACTGGATGAAGAAGTTTACATTGAACAACCTGAAAGTTTTGTTGATCCAGATAAGAAGAACATGGTCTGCAAATTACACAAGGCACTGTATGGTCTAAAACAAGCTCCTAGAGCATGGTATGAAAGATTGCATAACTATCTTATTCAGATTGGTTTTCAAAGGACTAATGATAATAGTAACTTGTATATAAAAGAAGGTCCAGATAATAAGATTGTTTTGGCAGAAATATTTGTAGATGACACTATTTTCATAGGCAATGATGATCTATGCAAAGAATTTTCAGAACAAATGAACAAGGAGTTTGAGATGTCTATGTTTGGTGAGATTAAATTCTTTGTAGGTCTTCAAATCCAACAAAGTAAGAATGGCATCTTCATCACACAGTCAAAATACATCAAGGAGATATTAATAAAATTTGGTATGGAGGATTGTAAACCAGTTGGAACCCCTATGTGTACTGGATTAAAACTTACCAAGGAAGATGAATCCAAAGAAGTGGATCAAACACTGTATAGATCTATGATCGGAAAGTTGCAGTATGTAGTACATACTAGGCCAGATATTGCCCTTGCAGTCGGTATTGTAGCAAGATTTTCAGCAAAACCAAGAGAAACTCATATAATGGCAATCAAAAGAATAATGAGATATTTGAAAGGAACTGAAGATTATGGGTTATGGTATAAATTTGGAGGTAATTTGGATTTGAAAGTATTTACTGATGCTGATTGGGCAGGAAACCTTGATGACAGGAAAAGCACAAGTGGAGGAGCATTCTTTCTTGGAAAGAGATTGGTTTCTTGGACAAGCAAAAAGCAGAATTGTATATCCCAATCTACAGTAGAGGCAGAGTATGTTGCTGCAGCAGTAAATTGTTCAAATATTGTTTGGTTTAAGTAGTTATTGCAAGGAATGAGGATGGAAATCAAAGAACCAGTTGTTATGTTCTGTGACAATACTAGTGCAATCAATATATCAAAGAATCCAGTGATGCACTCTAAGACCAAGCATATTGCAATCAAATATCATTTTGTCAGAGAATTAGTACAAGACAAGGAGATCAGATTGGAATATGTCAATTCAAAGGAACAAATTGCTGACATATTCACAAAGCCACTACCTAAGGATGCATTCTTGTATCTCAGAGGTAAGTTAGGGGTTACACCCCTATCCGAAATTCACTAAAAACAAGTTTTAGTGATGCATCAACACATACCAAAATGAAAATCTATATGTTGATGCAGTCAAATCTTGAAGCTTTGCATATGAATCAGTACTAAAGGTACATTACAATTCATTTTAGTTCTATTGTCTTTGGCATTTTTTGTCAAAGAGGGAGAGATTTACTTTACTGTCATATCTTTCTGAAATTTGTGTGAAAAAGAAAGTTCTTACGTAATTCCTTCACAGAGGGAGATTAGTGAAAGAGGGAGAGTCTATCATCTTAGAGGGAGAATTGTTTTGATGACACATTATGCTGATAAGGACTTGTTTTCAAATTTCATTTTGCTATGAAATGTTGTGTTTCCATCAATGCCAAAGAGGGAGATTGTTGGATACAATTGATAATTGCATGATTGTCTTTGATGTTACACAAATGTCATATCAGTCATCAGACAGAGTCTACCGAGCTCAGAAGGTAAGTACAGCTGTTGACAGAGTTTACCGAGCTTGCAAGGTAAACAAAGGAAGTTTAGTGTTTACCGAGCTCACTCGGTAATCAAAGGATTTGTTGCTGAAAGACAGTGTTTTCCGAACTCACTCGGTAAACAAAGGATATGAGATAGGTTGTCAGTATTTACCGAGCTCACTCGATCATCAAAGAAAAGTAGCAGACAGTGAAAAGTAGCAGACAATATTTATCGAGCTCACTCGGTCATCGAAGAAAAGTAGCAGACAGTGAAAAGTAGCAGACAGTATTAACCGAGCTCACTCGTTCATCGAAGAAAAGTAGCAAACAGTGTTAACCGAGCTCACTCGGTCATCAAAGGAAAGTTGGAGAAATCGGTGTTTACTGAGTTCACTCGGCGACTGAAGGATTTCATGAAATTCTCTGTATTAACCGAGCTCAGTCGGTTAACACAGGAATTATTTTCTGTGCAGTATTTACCGAGTTAAGTCGGCCAGCGAAGGATTTCTCGAAGGTTAAGTAATTAAAGTTAATTACTTTATGTAATGTATGAAGCCGACTTATAGCACAATTATTTATAATTGTAACTTGTATTTGAGCCGACTTGATAATCCAAAAGGTATATATGAAAGATCAAGTTGCAAATTCAAGTATGAAGTATGAATGTGAAAAAGCGAGCAGATATGATTGAATATCTAAAATGCGAAGGAAGGTCTGAGCAAGTTTTTGAAGGATCAGAGATGCAGAGTTGCATTTGATCAGAGAGGAACAGAACAGAGATCTGTATCAGCAAAGATAAGTTGTATTTATTTCAGATCACTCATTGTTACTTTCTAACAATTGTAACAGTGTTTTCAAATCTCTTAACAGAGTGGGTTTAACAGCCTTTTGTAAAATCCTCTAACAAGGTGGCAATTCAGTTGAATTGATCTAAAGACCTCTAGCAAGGCCACTCCTAGCAGGGTGATTAAATCCTCTAACAAGGTCACACCTAACAGTGTGTTTTGTAACCTTTAACAAGGCTGGCTCCTAACAGGGCTCACTTTAGAAGAGTGAAAAATAGTAACTAGTTACATTGGTGGTTTTTCCCATATTGGGTTTCCACGTTAAATCTGGTGTCTCTTGTCTCTTGTTTCTTGTGTTTTCAGTTTGATTATATGTGTATCAGCAATGAGTATTTCCTTTGACATCTTAAGGGACTTGTGAGAAAAGTTTTTGTAGTAACTGATTCACCCCTCCCCTCTCAGTTACTCCATTCTCATTTCCAACATTTTTGACACTCATGTCAAAGGGGTAGGTTGTTGGTCTTAGATTGGTTTTGACAATTGAGTATCAACACACTTAAGAAATTTTCTTAGTTGATGCCGAGTATAATATACATGTCAAGTTACAATAAGTGCCAAGTCATTTAGATGCCAAGCAACTAATAGATGCTAAGCCAATATATGTTCCTAGTAGACTATAGGTGCCAAGAAAGACAATTTTTTTATAGGTGCCAAGCAAGACCAAATTTCTATATGTGTCGACCATCATTAATCAATAAGTGTCAAGTAACACAAAATCAACATAAGATTTTGTGCCCTCACAAACTAAGATGTAAACTGATGGGGATACAACCCAAGCATAGATTGGACACAACAAGAAAGGGAAAATTTTATTAACTATAAAAATATGCTAGTACACTTAGTGCAGAGAAACAAACTCCAAAACATGCCCTAAGGCTTACAATAGCATAAATCTGGAGATAAATTCTTCTCCCAATACCTTCTCTCAAACTCCACTCCAAACTGCCTTTTACAATGCTAGAAATGTTCTTAAATAGACCCCAGAAGGTTAAGGATTAGAAATACATTCTAGAAAGTGCTAGTTGGCATCCATCGACCAAATAGAAGGCTCTAGAAGTCGCATTAGAAGTTGGCACAAAATTAGAAGAATCCAAAAATGGTAATCGAACTTTCGGGAGGCATAACTTTTGAACCATAGCTTCGATTGACGAACTGTTTACATTTTCGAAAAGCTTTTGAAGCACTCTATAGCCCTATGGACCAGCTCTGCTCCTCCCATTTTTCAGCCCTATTCAAGGTCATTTAATGCCTCTAACCTAACTTTGAAGTATTCTTAGGAGTTCTCCAAAAACTGAAAAAACTGTGATAACTTTCAAATCGTGGGGCCTTTTGATCTGATTCTTTTTCAGGAATGCTCTAAATTACAATTACAATCATCCAACCAATTTACACATTCTAGCTCACCAAAATGATGGCTCAATTACATACTCCTATTTTTTTAGCATTTACATGTATCCCAAGGTGTTGAAATACTCTATCCTAGAACACTAATAGTGGAACTATGAGAGTTGGAACCTTTATTTTACCCAAATGGGTATCCAGAAATGAAAACACATGAAATAGAAACTAAGTCTAAGTACATTTTTTTGGTGACACATGATTTCCCTTATACCTCTGGATGCTCCTGCATCATAAACCATTTTTGAGCTAACACAAGATAAATCTTGAAGGATTAAAAGATAAGATCAAATCTATTTGTTTCCCTATGAAATAAATATGCAACCAATCAAAAAAATGCAAAGATTTGAGTTGGAAAGATGGATTAAACTCAATTGTAGATTCATACCTAACCCTAAGCCATGAAATTTTTTTAAGGAGGTCAAAACCCCATAATTCAATGAATACATGAGAGAGTATGTGAGAAGAGAATGTATTTAAGGAGACAATACTAGAAAATTTTGAAGGAAGTGAAAGGGGTAAAAAGACTTAGAAGAAGGACAACATTGAAATAATAGAATAGAGCATCAGCACTTCAAGCAAAATCAAGTCAAATCAATGATGATTAGATCAAAATCAACTAAATATCGATCTAAAATCAGAAATTAAGGATTGTAACTTATTAGGTCAACACATTCTACTATACTTTCTAGCCATTGTATTAGGAGAATGAAAATTCTATGAAGATAGGTTGGTTTAACATCCATTTTGTAAATCTTTTAACAAGGTGACATTCCAAGTGAATGTTTTGTAAATCCTTTAGATAGGTACACTTTTAACAGAGTGCTAGAGCTTTTAATAGGGTAGGCCTCTCATAGGACATACCTTGACAAGTTACATTTTGTTGCAGTGATAAGTTGTGGGTGTCATCCCCACCCTAGTTTTATCTTCTCATTTTGGAGGGTTTTTGGGTGATCAAATATTGTGTTGTCTATTTTCATGCATGCCTTTATTTTTATGTTAATTAGAAATGTTTCATGCATGTATTGATTTTAGTTAAAAATTTTATAGCTTAAAGTTTGGTACTTTTGATTCAACC
Source organism: Cupressus sempervirens (assembly GCA_028749045.1). Classification (NCBI taxonomy): domain Eukaryota; kingdom Viridiplantae; phylum Streptophyta; class Pinopsida; order Cupressales; family Cupressaceae; genus Cupressus; species Cupressus sempervirens. Next base: position 112,232,442 of record CM053791.1, on the reverse strand, counting down.
CCCCCCCCCACCCCCCCCCCCGGCCTCCTCTCAAAAGCATTCTTCCCACTTGTAAATTCTAACAATAATAAGGGTTAGAGTTGATCTAGAAGGTTCCCTTCATTTATTGTGTGTTATATAGCTAAATCATTCTACATATGTAGAATAATTCTAAATTATATATATATATATATATATATATATATATATCTGTGTGTGTGTGTGTGTGTGTGTTATGCAAAATGTTGCAACTTTGCAGTAAGGTCCATATGTAGATGCCAATTTTTTTATATAAAAAGGAGAAGACATGTAACTTGTGCATATTTGTATGCCATATTTTGTATAAAAGTCTGATAAGATATGTCACATGTGCATATGTAGATACCAAATTTTGTATATAAAAAAGAGAAGACATGTCATATGTACATATTTGTATGTCATATTTCGTATAAAAATCTAACAAGAGATGTCACATGTGCATATTTAGATGCCAAATTTTGTATACAAAAAAGAGAAAACATGTAACATGTGCATATTTGTATGCCATATATTCTTTTTTATGGGTTTGATGATATCCTTAACAAAATATTTAATTATCTTCAACTTATATAGATTTAGATGGCTGTCCTCTTGCATTTTTCTTCCAAATTTCAAAAAACACTAGGAAAATAAATTATAGGTTTGGATACCCATTTGGCTTCTCTACAATATATGCAAAACTTGGATAGGGTTATTTTGGACCATGTTCTTGCTATCACACTATGTCACCCCTTTTTAAGCTTAACATAGCCCTCTGATTGTACAAGGCATGATGATGACATCATCATGAGGTCAATAGGGTCCATGAAGAGTTATGGTTATGTTTCTATCATAGGTAAGTTTTGTGGTTAAGTTTAAGGTAGGGTTAATTTGCAACTTTTTTCAAAAATTGTAAAACTTGCTGAAGCAACTTTGCAACATTTGAGAAATTTTTTCTCTTGACTTATTTTGGTCAAATGGGTCCATCTAGGACCCTAGTTAAGATTCATAGGATGTATTAAAAATCAAATACCTTAGTTGCCCATTGCTAACAACTTTTAACCTATTCAACAACTTTTTGCTCATTGAATAACTTTTGACCAACTTAGTACCTAGTCAACAATTTTGGCTTTTCCTAGCAATACATGGCTACTCAATTAGCTTAGGTTTGTCACATTTAGGCTAGGACCAACCTCATTTTAGGAACAATGTCTCTCCAATAGTATTGACCACACTAAATAGAAACATTTGTAAGGGTCTCTAAGCACCATCAAGCTTTGATCTTTGATCACACATTTCTTTAATCTTGTACATGGTATTAATGAACTATTATGTGCTCTCAACTTTTTTGGATTTGGTACCCATATCTTGCCTATTTCCAAAAGTTGCAATGTTGCTCAATTAAAATGAGCAAGGTTGTGTATATTTCAAACCATTGGTCCTAGGATCAAATTGTCTTCTCTATTACCTTTGGTTTGTAGGTTTAGGCTAGATCCAACCTAATTTCAGCCATAACATCACTCTGATGGTATCAACCACATTGAATAGAAAAATCCCTAAGGGTCTCTAAGCACCATTAGGTTGTGATCTTTGATTGAGAATTTCTCTAAGCTCTTGTAAGGTATTGACAAATGTTGAGATGCTACAAGATCACATTATCTAGGCCCATAACAACCAATCTTAGTTTTTAGATATTCAAATTTGTTTGGATTTGGGTCCTGTATCTCACCTATTGCCAAAAGTTGTAATGTTGCTCAATTAAAATGAGCAAGGTTCTGTATATTTCAAACTGTAGGTGCTAGGATCAAATCATCTACTCTGTTAGCTTTAGTTGGTCAAGTTTAGGCTAGGACCAACCTCATTTTAGCCACAACATCCCTCCAACAATATCGACCATACTAAATGGAAGTGTCCCTAGGGTCTCTATGCACTATCAGGCTACAATCTTTGACAAAAATACAAAAATCATGACATAATTTTATTTTTCATGTCTTATTACATCAAAATAAGTGACATATGATTACATGTTATAATGAATTTGATAAACATGTTACATTTTCTATATAAAATAATGAACATTCATGTGTTTGATTAACCACAAGAAAGTAAGGTGAAATACAAGTTTGTATGTACACATTAAACAAGTTGGATGGAAATCCAAGTTTAATGTATATCAAAATGAACATTATATTATGTCATATCAATTATATAGTTACAAAATGATGTTATGTCTAATCAGTACAATACAAAATTTGAATACTTGACAAATGTCAAATGTGTATAATAGAAATTTTTAATGTGTACACTATAAATGTCAAATGTGCATAATACAAATCTCAAATATATATAATAAAAAAATTGAATATATGTCAATGTCATGTGATGACCACAAGTACATATTTATATCACTATCAATATATATGACTATACAAAATCATCAAAATTGAGCCTCTTTGATGTAGTTTGTGGCTCACTAAGTGTCTGCAAAAGAAAAATTAAAATACACTATCAAATATCTTATCTATAAGTAATATGAAAATAACTAGAAATTGGGTTCTAAATTGTGGATAGTTGAGTTGTTCATTAGGTCATTCCTTTGTCCCACACTTGGACTGAATGATATTGGTAATGGGCTCCTTCATTGATAGGTGGGACTCCTCACAAAATGATGAGGTAGAGTGACTATGGGAGACACAACTACCAATGAATCAATGCTCACAAGAGGCACAACCTGTATGATAAGAAATAAAATGTTTGCATTATAGAGTAGCATTAGGGATTACAAATAGAGTTTTAAAAAAATGTACTACAGCCTAAGCTAGATCTCTAGTGCTAGTAGGAGGTACAAGCACTAATGAATCAATGCACTATGAGACATGATTTGTATGATAAGTGATAAAATATTAGCATTATAGAGTGGAATTAGGGATTATAAATAGAGTTGAAAAATAAAAAAATGTATTGTAGCCTGAGCTAGATCTCTAGTGCTAGTAGGAGGTACAAGCATAGATGAATCAATGTTGCTATGAGGGACAACCTATATGGTAAGCATTAAAATTTTAGAATTGCAGAGTAGGCATTAGGGATTTATATCACACACACAAGCAATCTAAATTAAGATAAAAAAAGGGCTTCAACTAAGATTCTACATATATATCTCTGGCCTCTATTATGTTTGACCCTATCTTTGATGCTTGGGACTCCTAACAAAATGAAATGGGAAAGGATTTGCACAAAGTCTCAAAGACTATTGTAATAGGTAAAAGATATATAACACATGTTAATAAGACAAATTGTTTATAATTATTATAAAACTGAAAAAAAAAATGTACTCATTTGTAAATGCAACTATTTAATATGTATATATAACAAATGCATACTATAACCTAAAATTTATGAGAAGGAAAATATGAAATTTTACCTCTTCCACTGCCTCAACATCAACAGTCTCAAGAGCATTCATCAACTCTACAAAACTAAATTGTTTCTACATATATTCAATAGAAAATTCACGTATTCATCAATATTGAGCACATGTATAGAAAATCATTCTTGTTAAATTTCTAAATATAAATTTGGCTTGTATTTAATATTTTTTTCTATTTTCATATTCTTTTTGATTTCTTTCCCTTTCCACCTGATCTCAAGCTATGTGGAATACCCTAAAGAAGGAAAAAATATAACATAAGAGGAATCAATAAGACACATCATGAGTTTAACTCAAATCATAAACTTGATAGATGTGTAAGCTATGATGCCACCTATATCTCAAGGCCAAAGTTAATGGTAGAAAGCATGGCATCATCAATTTTAGAAATTTCAGCCCTCGACAAGCCCTATAAAATAGTAAAGAGTATTATTATAAATATGAGATAATGTTGTAAATGGAAAGAACGTACAATAATAACAAAAAGATCATAGGAAGGAAAAAAGACAAAAGGGCTTGAAGGACAATGTTGGAAGGATAGTACAAGGCCTAGAAATTGAAAAAAAGAGACTAAGAAGGAAAAGAGAGATGCAAATGAAAATTTGGTACCTTTTCAAGAGATAAAAGTTGAGATTCATGATCTCCATACTCTTGCAAGACACCTTATTTGATATGGAGGTTATTTGATGTGGATGGGTATATGGAGGATGAACTCACATGAGGTTCATTAGACATAGTTTAGGTTTTCTAAGAGCAAGATATGTGGATGGGAATTGGATGGATTTGATGAATTTGGGAGGGCTTCAATGATGGTAGGAGATGGAAATGTATTATTGTACTTTTAGGAATACCAATTAAGAAATAATATTTCAAATCTAATGTATTATTGTACTTTAAAGAATATTTAGAAAAATTTACCTTAGGTTTTCTTGCTCCTAGCCTCACATCTATAGTAGAATGAGTACTATGTGGTGTTCTCATATTGCTTATTACACCCTACATTGCATATTGTTTGAACATATCTATCTAAAGTTATTTATAAATTTTTTTAAAAATTACTTTTATGATATTTCTAGGTGATTAAATAATATCATGTCAAAACTAATGAGGTTCATTAGATGGGGTTTGGGTAATGCTAGGAGTAAGAGATGTAGATGGAAATTGGATGGATTTGATGAATGAGAGGGTTTAAATGATAGTAGGAGATGGAAGAGGATCTATAAGAGGGTTTTTAGTGTCATAACAATTAAGAAACAATATTTTAAAGCCAATGTATTATTGCACTTTTCATAATATTTAGAAAACTTTACCTTAGGTGTTCTTGCTCCTAGCCTCATACCTCTAGTAGAATGAGTACTATGTAGTATTCTTGTACCACATGTTGCACCCTACATTGCATATTGTTTGAGCATATCAATCTAAAGTTCTTTATAAAACTAAAAAAAATTTGCTTTTATGATATTTCTAGGTGATTAAATAATACATGTCAAAACTAATGAGGTTCATTAGAAATGGTTTGGGTAACACTAGGAGCAACATATGTGGATGAAAATTGGATGGATTTGATTAATGGGAGGGTTTTAATAATGGAAGGAGATGGAAGATGATCTATTAGTAGGTTGTTAGTGTCATACCAATTAAGAAAAAATATTTTAAAGCAAGTATATTATTGTACTTTTAAGAATATTTAAAAAACTTTACCTTGGGTGTTCTTTCTACTAGTCTCACACCTCTAGAAAAATGAGTACTCTCTAGCATTCTCATACTACTTACTACACCCTACATTGCATATTGTTCACGTATCAATCTTGAGTGATATATATATATATATATGTATTTAAATAATATCATATCAAAACTCAAATGAAAAAACAAACCTATGTCCCCTATCCACTGAAGACCATCGCCATCAAATCATTTATGAGTGTGAAATCCCCACCTTCATATGAATAAAAACTATTCCCATAATATACACATGGATGAGATGACACTCTATCCTGAGACACATCTATATCTATCCCATCACATATGTGCTAATAGCTAAAACAAAAATGTTGATTGGCCCCCAAAGACTATAACGATGCACATGATGATGATGTATGTGTGAGAATGACATTGGTGGTGTAGGTCACACAAGTAGAGATGACACTAGTGGTGTAGGTGACACAAGTAGAGATGACATTGGTGGTGTAGGTGATGCTAATGGAGCTATCATAGGTTGTGATGACCAAGGTTCCATAGGTGATGATGATGGAGTTGTCACATCCTATGATGACCCTTGTGCCATGGGTGATGATGATGGATCCATTGCATTTTGTGATGACCATAAAGGTGTATTGGATGATGGTTGGGGTGCCATAGGTGAAGGAAAACCACCTAACTATGAGCCATGCTTAATGATAACATCTACTAATGATGCAACTGCATGAAGAGTATGTAAATCAATAGACTCCTTTAAAATTGATGAGAGTACAACATGAGGTGTGGTTTTTTGTGTTTTACATCTCCTCTTATGTTATGGTACCACCCTATGAGCTCCAAGTCTATCCTACTTAGAGCCTCTCCCTATACCCTGGAACTAATAGATGTCAAAGCAATTTGGCTTCTCGCTGAGGATGAACTCACAATATAGCTTTCTCAAAAAATATAGAGGCACCTCATAATTATTACATGGTGGTAGGTAAAATACCATATACCACCTATCCCAAAAACATAATCTCATCCTATCATGAGTGCACCAATGAATAGGAATTTTTTTGGTTATGTGTAATAGAGAGTTGCTGGATATAGGATTAGTGAAAAGAGAACATGTGGTACCTTTCTTTATGTATTTATTTTTCACTTGTGGATATGACAACCCATTGGTATAAAATTCATGAACACTATCCCTCCATGTACCCCATTTCATAACCTCTCTAGATACATCATTTGCATTTTGGGCTATTTGTTCAAGTGTATTCGCTAGGGTTGAGTGGTGATCAACTGTAGATGACCATAACCTATTGACCATTTAGGTAATGTTAGCACTAATTTTTGAGAGATATTTTATGAGGTTCTCTTGTGTATTAGTTAAATTATGTAATTTTATGTGTGAAGGGTTTATAGGAGGTGGTGGTTATTGAATGGTAACATTGAGTGGAGGGTTTTGTGGTTGTGTCACTATGGGTGAAGGGTTTTGTGGTTTTATAACAATGGGGGTAATGTTTTGTGGTTGTGTCATGATGGGTGGAGAGTTTTGTGGTTGTGTCATGATGGGAGGAGTATTTTGTGGTTGTGTCATGATGGGTGGAGGGTTTGATTGTATAGGAGGTGGTCTTTCTTCTCTCCCTCATTTTCTTGGATTCCTTGATGCATCTATATTTAAATTTTTTAAAAACAATTACAAAACTTATAAATTTCAAAAACCAAATTATAAAATTTGATAAAAAAATATATAAATGACAAATAAAATGAAGACTTACCTTGTTTGTAGGGTGTCATTGATGGAGATGCAATCCAAATTTGTTTTTTTTTTGTAAACACAATTAGGTTTTGCTAGTCTCCTTTGCAATTCATGCTATCATTATCATTTGAGGGTAAAATAAATCCTCAAATGTGGAGAGCAATAAAAATATATAGTTTACAAAACCCGATCTAGTTTTGTAAACTATAGTGGCCAAGGTTGGATACCAAGCCTAACTGATATTTCACTTTTCAAATAACCCAATCAAGTTTTTAAAAACCTGATCAGGTTATTGAAAATTTCATTTTTTCTTGCGGGTGTCCACTTTTTTGTACACCATCTTGGTACACTTACCCAACATTCTTTCATACGATATAAAATTCATTAATACACAATACTAATCAAGACTTCATTAACACATGACAATATTGATTAACATGAAATAAAAATCAATATTAATATACAACATTCATAGATAATTACTTAAAATAACATTCTTTCATTATTCGACAAAGTTTATCAAAGAGCATTTTTAAAAAATTATTTCTTATTTTTGTTTTTCTTAACTCTCTTAAGAAAAATGATGATAGGAGCATCAATATCTTCTTCATTCTCCTCCTCTTGTGGCACATGTAATGTCAAATTATGATGTCTCCTCTTGTTTTGAGGACCAGGAGGCTACTACACTAAAGGGGGCTTTGTTGCAAGAACAAGTAAATGGGTTAAATTGGAATACCACCCTTCTTTTTAAAAATATAACAAGTATTTAATTACTAGTACAACATAACATGCATTTTTCTTACCTGACAATGCCATGTCATGCACATTAACATTTTGATCCACCGCCACATCAACATGATGAACACTTAGAACATGCTCTACTCCTTTACCATGATTTTCAACATGCTCTAAAATATTCTAAAAAAGGTTACACATCAAATTGCAAATGAAGATGTTAAATTGTATTCATAATTTTGTAATTTATTTCCAATAGAAAATTAATACCTCCACCACTATGATGCACATCATGGCCTTCATCATGTATAGATTTTGTGATAGGATATGAAGGCTATAGTGAAATGTTATGCACATTGTTATGTAGTCAATTTATGTTTGAAATTATCACCAAAAATGAAATTTCTCAACTATTCAATTTTATTTACTTCTCATTTGACCAATTTACCTATGTCTCATTTGGTGCACTAGATTCTTGGGTATCGCTTTTAGATTCTTGGCATAGGCATGCAACCATTACCTTATAGCCTTCCTTAAAGACAATTTATCATCATCTTGATCCATGTCATCATCGTTATTACCATCATCATACTTGTCACTCTAATAATTTTTTTCACCACCACTATCATCATCACCATCATTATCATCTTCATCACCATTATCATGACCATCATTGCCTTGATCATAACTTTCTTCATTAGCATGATCATGATTGCCATCATCATCATCATCATCATCATCACCATCATCATCAACATCACTAGAATCATCATCATCTTCTTCTTCATCATTGTGTAATAGTTGTTCATGGGGTGACCACAAGAAGTTGGGTCGCAATTCCGTAGAAGTCAGATCCATGGAATTGTACTTCTTAGAAACAGGTACCAAATTTTTTAAAAATCGGGTACCCGTTTCTAAAATTAAACTTCGGGCACCTGAGCCAAATTTTAAAAATTGGGTACCTAATATTGAAAACCAGATCGGGTGCTTGAGCCGCTCAAATATCGGGCACCTGCAATTTTACAAATTGGGTACTTGAGTTTTAAAAAATCGGGTACCCAATTGCTTACAAATCGGGTACCTGATTTCTTACAAATCAGGTACCCGATTTGTAAAAGTTTATATAACCACTTTTTTGGTGTTTTTGAGGTCATTTTCATGCGGGAGCCCGATTAGAGATCCATACGAGAGCCCAATTTTGAGCCCTACTGACTACCCCCTTACTGCTAGTTTTTGATACACCAGGTATTTTAATATGTTTTATACTATTTTACTTTTTTTTCAATTTTCAATTTGATATGTATGTTAATTTATTGTTTTTCACTTTTAATATGTACATAAAATTGTAAATTTACATTGTTAATGAACTTAGATGTTTAAATTTTTGTATTTGTTAATTAAAATATAGTTTCGTAAATGTTTATTTAAAAATTATTATTTTAGATGTTTTGAAATGTATTTAATTTATGTATTTATTACAATGTTGAATGATTAGATTAGATGTAAATTCATTGTATAAACATGTAATTTTACAAATAAATATAACCTCGACCTAAAACCATATAACCTCGACCTTGTTTTAACTATAACCTCGACCTAAATTCATTGTTTATACTATAATTTTGACTTAACCATATAAATAAAACCCTAAACATATATAAAGTACTTAATCACATAACAGGCCGCCAAGGGATCCAAACAAAAAACTTATAGTATTTAAAATGATTTTACTTAAATTGTATTGTACTTTGTTTCATGGATCGAAAATGGATGATGTAAACTATTTTATAAATGTATATTCTTTCAGCCTTTCATACCTTGTGACATGTACAGTGGATGATTGTGCATTTTGAATTAATTTTTCAAGTGGCATTCAGAAAAAATGTATATAAATTATTTAAATGGATTGAACTGAAGTAGTTAATATTCTTTCATGTGGATGTGTTATTTATTTTACTTTTAGTAGTTTGTAATTATTTAAAAATGAAATGTAAATGTGCTTATTAAGGAATGCAATCTCTTATGTTTTTTATAAATTTAAATTATTGTATGCATATTGCTTGCTTAGTAAAACTTTTGATTAGTTCTTTGGATCCCTTGGCTGGGCATCATTTAGGATTAACTATAATGTCAATTTGTATTAATTTAACTCTAATCATAACCCTGACTATCATCTTAACCTTAATCTTAATTTGCTAAAACCTACACTAGGTAATATATAAATAATTAAATAAATTTCCTATCTTACCTTGAGTACTAATTTTATAAATGTCAAACCCTAAGATTGAAAGGTAACCCTGGCCCTTAACTAATTAATATTATACTTATAAACCAAATTGAATTAAACCATGATCATAAACCTAATTATATATCCCAACTTAAGAGTAGAAACCTTGAATTTAACCTTAAAAATCCTTTCCCCAACTATTAACCAAATTGAACCATTACCCTAGAAGATTGAACCAAGTTAAACGTTGACCTTAAGACTAAACCAAATCACCCTAAACTAGAACTCAATAATATATTGAACACTTTAAAACAAAATTCAAACCTAACTTTTTTGAATTAATGTTGGTTTTTAATCTAAAAGCTCTAACTATAATTCTATATCTAAAACAAAATTTAGCACTTTAAAACATAATTCAATTTGATAAGTAGAAGATGATTTCCACAGCTAGTCAAATTGTGATGTGAATATCAGGATTTAACTGTGTGATTTTGAGTCAAACTCGATGACCCATGTTTCATGAGTAGTGATCAACATGTTGAATCACTACTCATGAAACATGGTTCATCGAGTTTGACTCAAAATCACACAGTTAAATCCTGATATTCACATCACAATAATTCAATTTATTAACTCTTTTCCTAATTGAAACCTAAGCATGTAAACCTAATCAAATAGTACAAACCAAATTGAACCCTAATCCTAAAACTAATTAAACATTGATACCAAGGTCTCAAAATGATACATCATAAAAAAATTAGAAGAGACTTGAATGAATTAGGCATCTAGTTAAGTAACCCTCCTTGACCATCAAGAGGTTGAGGTGTCCACATCAGTGTGAGTAGGAGCTTAGATTAGACCCTTGGATTCCTAAGAATATATCTAAAGAAGTGAATAACTTGTCTTTCCACTAGATGCCTAAACTTTTATATCCTAAGTGAGTATTCATCATGTAATATCTAATTAGGAGGGTATTGAAGCACTCTAACACCCCAATCCCTAACTTGATAATTATGTTAGGGTGGACTAATTTCTATTTATCTTGGATTGGAAGTGCCTAAAAGTTTTTTTTGGAGACTGGAGATTCCCCTATTTGTTTCCTATTTTTCTGTATGGGTAGCCTAAATGTTTATTACCTTTGCAAAATAGAAGGCCACATAACAAAATATTGCCTTATTCTATAAAAAGAAATACCCACCCCCTAGTGATATATATAGTAAGATCTTTTTCCTAATTTTACTATCAATTTTTTTGGTTAGAAGAAGACGATAGTTCAAAATGATTTAGAAGATAGGGATAAAATGAGAACCATCATTCCTAGAATGAAGATGCATTATTCCAAGTGATAAACCCATTTCTATCATAAATCAACTCCTCCATCCAAAAAATTAGTAATGAGAAATCCCTACATCAAGTAATCAATGGAGGGCTCATAAAATTGATCCAGTGACCAACGGAGGGCTCATAAAATGCCTAAGTCAAATAATCAATTGATCCCCAAGGGGAGATAAGAATCTCATTAAAAATTAGAGACAGGACGCTCCTAAATACATATCATACAAAAAAATTATTGCCAAGGTCTTAGCCTCTAGACTAGAAAATATCCTACCCAAGATCATTAACCCTACACAAAAGTGTTTTGTTAAGGATATTTATGCATATTGGAGAACTTGATAACCTATTGGAAGACTTTTGATTGAGAAACATTTTTAGGATAGAGTGTAGGCATGCTCAAGTAATTGATTATGAAAATGTCTACAAAAGGGTGGAATCAAGTTTCACTATGTTGATGTTGCAAGCCCTCCATCCAATATTAAATGTCAAATGATGTCCTCTCTTATGATTGGTGTCAGGGTTTTAGTAAAGAAATTAATGGGGTTAGATCATAATTTTTAGGACTCTCTATCTATCAATTATGAAAGGGCGTCCTCTTGCATCCTCTTTATTTTTTATTGTTGAACATTGACTCATTACATTATCTCCTTAGAGATAAAAAATTGTCTCTAAAAGTTAGAGGATCTACTCTCCAAATAATTAATAAGTATCTAACGTACATAGTTTTTTGATAATATATTTGTATTCTTTTTAAGCTAGAAGAGTGCAACACGAGTCATTTAATGATCAGATTGGACCTCTTTTCTTTGTATCAGGTAGTAAAATTTATGTCTCTACATCTATCTTATTGGGGCTAAATATTGAGTCCCCTACCTTGTGTAGTAAATATGGTATTGGATGGAGATTTCATAATTAAGTGGTTAGGTACCTAGGGATTCCATTTTTAGTAAACCCTAACATATAAATGAAATGTGTCTTTATATCAACAAGAAAATCTTTGGAAAACTCAATAATTGGAACTCTAATTATCTCACTTTGGTTGGTAGAATTCAAGTATGTTAAAAGATTCTCTCCTTGAATATTGGGTGTAAGTTTCTCTTCTTCCTGTTCATTTTATTTATATCAATTTTGTCTTCTATATAAATCTATTAGGAACATTTTGTGGATAGCCAAGGGATTACTCTGGCAATAAAATGGATAGCCAAAGCTTCATAAGGTAATGAATTATGGATTATGATTAGAATTAGGCTTATTATATGGTTAGAGATAGGGTTCACATGTATTAGTTTATTACTTGACATGATCTACACTTATAGTTTGCATTAAAAAGTGGATAATAGTTAGGATTCAAACTAAAATCATAAATATTTTTTAATCAAATCATAATTCTATCTCTAAGCTTTCATTAGATAATTGTAACCTTAACTCTCATCTTAATGCCATCTATTATATATCCTATAAACAATAGGACCATAATAAATATCTGGAATAGGTAAATATAATTTTAACTAAAACCATAATCCTAGGTAAGTTCCCTAACATTAAAGGATCGCAATCATTATAATAATCTTAAGCTTAGCCATTATGAAAACTATTAACATAACAAAATTGTAAACCATAACCTTTTCATAATCTTAACTTTGTTTCATCCTAAGACATGAACATGTATAGTCCATAATGAGTTCACACAATCCCCCAGTGTCACAAAATAAGTGTACATGAAAGCAAAATTAGCTTGGTGGCTCCTATTTTAAGAAAAGAAACCTTGAACTAACCTAGATATATTTTTTTGGACTATTATTTTATGATTAGACTTAAAAATTTAGTATTTAATGTTTAATTTGACTTAAGTGTTTAACTTTATTTATTTAATTGATATGATTTTAATAAAGATATGCACATTTATATAGATCTAGTTGATAAATTTTAGATTTAAATTTTATTAAATAGTAATTTTGTCATGTATTATGTTGTGATGTATTTTTATCATGTTTTATGTTTTATGTTGTTTAAATATATATGTAGATTATATTTGATGGACCCACCGCCACCCTGTCCCCCTCCCATACCCCCACCTCTGCCCTCTCCATCTCCACCTCCACCTCCACCTCCACCTCCACCTCCACCACCCACCACAGATGAGCTTCGTGAGACCATGAGGCATAACCTCAATGACCTCATGAGTGATATAGAGGCTATCCGATGTGAGAGGCACCCCTCCACCCCCTCACCTACTATGTCTTGCAGATAGCATGCAAGGCATGGTTGACTCCATCCATCATTTTGATTTAGACATCAATTCATTTAGATCATGGAGGGAAAGCATGTGTGCCTTCTACTCTGATGGCTTATCATACAGAGAGGTTTATAACCTGCATATAGGTAAAGGGAATTTTCAACATTATTTTGTAAACCCTAAGATGGGTGAACCAATTAGTGATAAGAAGCTTCACATTTCTATTAGGTGGTGTACACATCTGTGCATAGTAGCACATTTTTGGGAGCGATGGTGGATGGTATTTGACCATCCACCACACGCTAACCATGAGGTGCCCATGTACTTCCTTAGGAATTTATGGGCTGAGTTTGAGTTGGGTTTGAAACCCAACTATTTTAATATGAAAGTATTTTACGGGGTTGGTAGAGGGATGCCTCAGGATAGGCCTAGGGAAAAGCTGAGAGACATAACAAGAAACCAATGGTGAGCTTAGCCCCTTGTACCTCTTCCTACACCTGTTGTGCCTGCTCCTCACCATCATCATGCAATTTCATCTACTTTTACCCATTTGAGTGCCCTTTTGGGAAATTTAGTATAGTAGTGGATGCATGTGGTACATGCTCCTCCACTTGGACATGTTTGTACTAGTTGTGGAGGCATATGCACAAGCCCCCAGAGTGATCCTGGTATAGCATACGATGGCCATTATGCTGAGGGTGCAGATTTTGATGATGATGTATATGCTACCTGTGGTGATGGTACTGATGAGATAGACGTGTCATCATTTGTTGACCTCATGCAGCAGGGAGAGCCTGGAGAGAGTCAAGAGCAGCAAGTAAAATTTTAATTTCAACATAAATATAAAGTGTACATAATTATTTACTTTCTATATACATGTGTAATTGTATTAACTATATTAATTTGTACTTTCAAATAATAGAGGATGGATGATACTATTCCTCCTAGGAGGCATTATAGTTTTTTTTTGAGACCTACAGACGTTGGTGTCCCTTATACAGTATGCACTTTGAATTACTCTGTAAAAATTTACATTCAAATTTGAATTTAATAACATGTGCTCATATGTTCTTTTTATTTGATTTTGTAGGGATTGTCTGCATCTACACATATTGATGTTAGTACAAGTCCTACTCCAGTTACCACTGAGGCACAACCTCAAATACATGCGGTATGAACTTTTGACTGAAGACAAATAATTTGTATTATTTTTATGTATGTACATTATTATTAACTTATAATCTGAAAATTTTTGACTCACATGTATATATATTTTATGTGTTTTTATTTTATGAATAGGAGCATGGATATCATTCTCATCCATACAGGCCTCGGTATAGTCTATTTTCGACTCCATCTTATGATTATCATGCTAGCATACCTATGGACACATTTGTGACATTGGCTACCACTCAGGTATGATATATACATTATATATACATGTTAAATTTATAGTGTATAAAAAATGTAGTGTACAAATTATGTACTTTGTAATCACTCATGTATATTTAATTTTGACTAAACGTTTATGTATCCATAATTTTAGGAATACATCACCACGAGTGTTGCTGAGAGCACATGACTTAGCCAGATGGAGGTACCTACATCATCATTTGAGGTCAGTATTCTGATTTATGTACATAATGTATAGTTTATTATGCTCTAAAATCAAATTAAAAAATATGTATGTATTGTAAATTACAGGACCTCACCACTACTGCATTTCATAGTTTTGATAGTGCGCCTCCTCCCGTTACTGAGGGACACCCATCTCATGTGGTATAATTTATTTTATTATGTAGTGAATATTTAATTTTTTTGCAAGCTAGATTATGAGACCCATTTCAATTAAGCATGTACATGATGAGACGTACGTCATGTTGCATAGGGTGATACATCTACCTCATAGGGTGTCCGGCATGACGAGATGACTCATATTACACATTATGATCCATCTGAGTCCTCTTCATGTGGAGCAAAGAGGACACTCGATCAAATATATTAGGTCTTGTTGGCACCTATACATTGTGTTTTTATGATGTATATATTATTTATGATGTATACACTTTGTGTTAGACCATGTATTTTTTCACTTCATAGATCATGTTATGATGTATGTTAGACTATATACTATTTTTTTATGACTTCTTATCATGCTTGTGTATGTAGTACATATATTACTATGTTTCACCATGTTTTAAGTATATTCAAACCATTTTCTTTATTTTGACATATTTTATTCATGAACATATGACACATTTTGTAAGTATATATGCAAGATGAACAATAATTTTAACTATCTATAGAGCATTATTGGATAAATATCACATCAAATTTATGCATTGAGATTCATACAAATAAAATTGACCTACTAGATTAAAAATTATATTGATAACGTACCTAACAATGTATCATAGGTGATCTTAATGTGTTGTTTGGTAATGTAAGACTCACTATCACCTAATAAGACCTATTATGTGGTAGTAAACATATGAATACCTATCATATCTTATAATAGACATAACATGACCTATTAGGACTCCCATGTCTCCTTAAGACACACATGTATGGATAACGTACCCAACAATGTACACCATAAGTGATGTCAAAGTTTTGTTTGGTAATGTAAGATTCATTATCACCTAATAAGATCTATTATGTGGTAGTAAATATATGAATACCTATCATAGCCTATAACAGACATAACATGACCTATTAGGACTCCCATGTCCCCTTAAGACACACATGTATGGATAACGTACCTAACAATGTACATCATAAGTGATCTTAATGTGTTGTTTGGTAATGTAAGATATAATCAATACAATGAATACAATGAGTAATGATCTAACATATAATCAATACAATGAGCAATGATCTTTAAATTATCATGTGCAAGTGACTTATTTTTAATATTACAATCAATAGTAATTTGAAACTTCAAACAAATATTAATTTAAACATGGTTGAATGTAAAAGTAATGGAACAAAATAGGAGGTCATTACTTAAATTGACAATTAATTTATAATTTATCAAGTGCACATACCTTTAACTTTCAAATAGAAGTAAACTCTCATTTTTGAATTAGTTTGTACAACATATTTCACAATATATGTAAGACAATGTCAATGATATATTTATAGTTCAGTGAACTCATTTGAAACATAAAATTGGTTGAACACATCTCTTCAAATAAGGTCCTATAAAATAAAAATGTAAAATAAAAACACACATGTTAATAAACACATAAATTAATGTTCAAGGTATCTGAACTATGTAAATATATATGTGTAATTTGTATGTACTTACTATGTGAAATTGTACAAGATGTTGATGTTCGATCCACTTTAACATTTAAATTTGCATCAATTGTAATTGAGACCTAAATAAGAGGTATAAAAGTTCTCTAAATTGGTATTGACAACACAAACATACATGTAATTAAATTATATAAGTACATATATATATAAATAATACAATAATGAAAAAAATTACACATGTTTGATTTAAATGTAGTCATCCCACTGTACCATCTGCATCCTCTCTCTTTTGCAATGCATCTATGATTGTCTTGTGCTCGTCCATTGAAATTGTCCATAATACCTTATTGTCAGGTCTCCCTTTGTATCTTTCTAATTTTCTATTTGTTGCCACAACCAAATGAGAATAGTGTAAAATCTTCTTTTTAGTTTGGTAGTCTTCAAATGTTGGCAAACCATTTCTTCTTGTTAGGTATCTACATAGCCAGGTGCCAGCTACAACAACAGACCCAAGTGGATACTCAAAACCATCATCGTCTACTTGATGACATGTCAATTTTTTCTTAGGTTCCACACATCTAGCTAGCTAATACTTAGTTTGTTCATCATTATCACTAGGTGCAATAACAACATAAACATGTCCTACAAGATAAGATAAAGTATAGAAACACTTTAATCACATGAGTGTACATATGAAAATTATATAAATTGAAGCATAAGATCGCAAAAAAATCTAATTAAATTGTGCATACTAGGTTCTATAAGGTTTGAAATACAATCATAGTCTTTTGATGCAAAAGTAACATTTTGGCCTTCATTTACTATATCATCTTCAAAATGCGTGTCCGTAGGTGCTAATGATATTTGTTGCTAATCTTCAACCCATTTTGTATTCTCACATTCTTCCCATTCACCTGCAAGACAAAATTGACAAAAACAAGCAAGCTCCCTAATCCATATAGTCCAAGTGTTAGAATCTAAACTCCTAAATGAATGTCATTTAGTTGAACCACTAATTGTATCACAATCATATCTTGAAGGGATATTATTTTCTTCAACTAGGTAGAAGAAATGTTTGATTGTAGAGTTTTGACTTGATCCCATGTATAAATATTTGTTACACCATTCGACAATCTCATGTGCATTTTTGAATTTAGCTTTTTCCTCAAATTTTAATTGCTCTCTACTGAGGGCTCTCTTCACATGTGCACTAGCACCATCATGTTCTCCTTTACCATGTACAGCCTCAAAAAAGCTCCACACATGTTGGATGTTATTTTACTTATGTGTCCTACTCAACCAATAGAACATTCTAGCATTCTTGAATTGTCCTGTACAATTATCTGACCATATCCAGTGTTGTGTAATTTTGAATTTGTCTCTCTTTTAAATTATCATAAAAGACCTTGGAACAATATTGGACAAACTTAGATGAATGGATTTTATTATCACTTAAATAAAAATGGTACTCTCTCAATATTTTTCAATCCTCCTCTGTACTATCAGGTGCATGCCTATAAACTATATGAACATAAATTGTTACTTGCACTGAATTGTAATATTATGGTTATACCTCTTCTTACAGTGCAAGCGTGTAGTTCTCTGCAAGGTCAACAACTAAAAGTATAGTACCAATTAGAAATGTATTCTTACATATGAAAAATTATCCATCAAGCCATCTAGAATATTGAGGGTGTTTAACATATTTTGGTATGATCACACTCTTAAACTCATCCATAAATGCATGACAACTAACTTTATCTGTAACTAGATCACACCTTCTTCCAATCTTCCCATCCTTCAAAGGATATTCAATAGTTTTGAATCTTTTTACCTCAACTAATTGTTGTCCAAAAGTAGTCAAAGCATTTTTATGCAAACATTCATCTAACAAAGAAAGATTGCTGCACATATCACATGTACTAGAAAGACATGCATTGAAAAGAAAGTATTGATCATTAGGTGGCTTACAAAAAAAACTTGATATGAAATCTTTTATAGTTTGAGGTGGTATTTTTATACCACATTCTTGCAACATTTCTTTACTATGCATGGTACCACGTATAGATTGAAATACATCATAATGGTAATGAAATTGTATATGAGTTTTACAACAACATGTGATTCTTTCCTTGTTAATCCTTACATAACATGGTTTACACTTTTCAAAAGATCTTTGACTAATGGTAATATTTAATACCTTACCATCCACAAATTTTTTAAACAATTTAGTTTGAGTCATGTCCAAAAGGTGTTTAGGATGTGGATCATGTATTTTTGATCCAATTCTCAATTTAAGAACATCTCTTGAATTAGGTGATACTCTTGTATTATCATGCCAAAAATTTTCAATCAAACTTTTGATTTCACTAGTAAGTTTCATATCACATCTCGGGAGTCTACCACTAGAAGTCCATAAAATATTTGCTAGATCACATTCAAAGTTAACCCTTCTCTTTATAGTTCTTTCTAAAGTCTTATGATTCACATTAAGATATCCACTTATGTTGGTAATGAATCTTTTGTCAGATGTTGATTTGTTAACTAAAGCTGTTGTTATTGCTTGTCATGCAGCATTCTTATCTTTAGACCGACTTCTTTTTCCAATAACATCAAAGGCACTAGCAACAGTGGATACAACTTGTTTTAAAGACCCATTTTTATTCTTGGGTTTTGCATACATTCCCAACCTTCTCATTACTTTTTGTATTTTAGACATTTTAATTAGTTGCAACATTAGCTGACATTGAAACCCAAATTTCTTATTATAAAAAAAAATGCCTATACAATCTATTAGCATGTGTCCTAATTTGTCTCCATGAAACCAATCCCTCAAGATTATCTAACACATCATTAGGAATATGAAAATTATGTTCAGACACTTTACTATCATCTTGACATGTTTTTTCAGTAGTTGGTGTTTCTATGTCTACATTCATGCAATTTTTATTTTTAGACACTTTACTATTTTCACTGTTATTTGGGATTTGAATATCATTTTCAAATTTTCTTGGTATTTCTTTCAGAGTAAGCATTTCAATTGGAGTGTTTTGTGCATGATCATTTGACAATTGCTTCTCATGAAGAAAATCTAAATTGTTTAAATCATAACCTGCTTCTAAAAAATCACCAATTTCATCACGAGAGAAAATTTGAGGGTTTCGAGACACACCTGTATTGAACACATGATTAGAATGTGCACCTGAATTTTCTTGTATTGGGTTCTCTTCTTTGACCTCTTCATCCATCGTGGTATCCTCAATGTCTTTCTCCTTTGAAACATTGTTCAAGTCTCTAATTCTCTATCTTCTCTCTCCTTGACATTGTGCTTCATTCTCTTTATTTGTTGCAATCTCCTCATCTGTCAGAACTCTTGCTTTCTTCTTTCTTCATTTTTTTGATCCCATGTTTGCACCAATTTTGAATTTGAATCAGTAGCCTACAAATTGTATAAGAGGACAAGAAAATAGAATAAGCGTGACAAAATTTGGTGTTGCAGGTTGAAACTGTTGTTCAATCATTTCAATCATTGAAATTGGGTCAATGGGGCAGCTTTTGGGACCCAATAGGTACATTAGAAACGGGTACCCAATTTCTTAAAAAGCGGGCACCTGATTCTTTAAAAATCGGGTACCCGTTTATAAATTGGGTACCCAATTTTTAAAAGAGTCGAGTACCCGATTTTCAAAAAGTCAGGTACAATGGTTCAAAGCAATCGAGCACTTGATTTTTGAATTACAAATCAGGTGCCCAATTCGTGAGACATGAGTGGGAATTTGGTATGGCTCCCAATTTTTGCATGGGGTTTTGCCTTGGGGAAAGGCATGGCATAGGCTTGGTCCCACCAAGCCATGCCTTTGTGATCTTTTCTTTTCTAAGGCATTTAATCGACAATTTTTGGTATTGTCATAATTTTTTTATAGTCATTCCTATTTAATTTTTTTACGAGACAAAACCCCATTATAGGTCTTACTATTCTAATTTAAAAAATATAAATTTTATAGTGTTATTAGTTTATTTTCTATTTTTCCAATATTTATTAATCAAAACTATCTCCTAAACGTTAAAAAGTGACATTCACTAAAACTTTAATAACTTTTTTATTTTATAATTTTTCTTAAATTAATTTATATGTCATCAATCTACATATAATTATTTTGATGTTTTAAAAAAAAAATTGAAAAAAGTGAAATTTTGATCAAATTATGCGGTCCGTACTCGAGAGGTTTTAAAATTTACCTTTATAGCCAATTAATAATTAATAATAAAAAAATTATTCAATAAAAAATTAAGAGAAAATATTTTCATCAATCTTATGTGTATTAGGTAACTCCCTTAAAATGATTTGCAAAAATTCATTTATTTGTGTCAAATTATGGTGTACGTACAGGAGCATGGTATGGTCCTGAAACAAGCATTTTGAAAAAGTGGTTTTTAAAGATCCATACCAAAAAAATAATCTATCATATGGGTGCAAAAATAAATTACATATTCAAAAACTAGATTTTGAACACTAAAAATTTTATTTCTAGAGTTTTTAAATATTCAATCTCTAAATACCTCAAATTTTGACATCAATTGACAAAAAATTTCAAAAATAGGAAAAACACTTTCACTTTTTTGCCAAAAGTGAGACCCAACTTCTTGCACTGACCCCATGATTATCATTTACTCCATCTTCTAATTCTTTAATATCTTCTTCTTCCATCACATTATGCTTATATCTACACATATGGTTTTGAAAGAAAAAGTTAGTGTAATTAATGTGTATATCTACAAAAATATATGACATGTTCTACTTAATGTTTATATTTGCACATATGGTTTTGAAAGAAAATTTTGGTCACCTCTCTCAAATTCACCCATATTATAATATGAACAAATTTCATTGACATAAATTCAACAACTTTTGTTGATCCTTTCCATTACCCCTTGTTTTTCATGAGTTGAGGTCATTTAATAAGGAAAGTTTATATTCAATATATAGAGTATGCACATATTAGAGTTGTGACTATTTATTTTAGTAGTTTAGTATGATTCATTCTGATAGTTGTTTGGATTTCCTTGTGTACATATATAGCTTTGTGTTCAAGAACCTGTAGTTAGATATTAACCCAAACATATTACTATTCTATTGATCAAATGTGGTGGTATAAAGTTTTACATAAAATATGGACAAATTAGGTGTGTTTTCCCATGTCTTAGATAGTGTCTATTATGAAATGCATAAATGTTGTTGTGGTAATTTTGGGACAATAAACAAATAGGTAATAGTTGACAATGATTGTGAGTCTTATCTTCAACATCTCTTGAATCCTTAAACAATTACACATAATAGTTTTTATTAGTTTATCAAGATGCTTGGCACCTACTTGTTTGCTAGATATCTCTCTTTTTGGTTAAATCTTATGATGAAAATATTCTTTTACCATTCGAGCACAATTTCATAGACCACATTTTGTCATCAATTTTGTTCAAACTTATGTGATTTCTTCATTTTCTAAATTTTCCTTGTCAGAATTGATATCAGAAGACACCTTAACTTTTATCAATCTAATTTTGTTTCTCACTTCAAAGAGAAAATGGAGATTGATAGATTAACTATTCCAATTTCAAATATTTGAACTTGAAGATACTCAAACAATAGTAGTTTGTGGGTTCATGAATTTGTAGACCTAAGAGAAATTCACAAGTCCTCCTATGGCTATAACTTCTATATGTAATCCAAAATCAATCATAAAGCAACTTGATGTAGGAGCATCTTGGGTTGCCTTGTTATCCTAGTCATTTTTATTCATTCTAAAAGTTGGTGTTGAGTTACTGTAGTACTCAATAGGTGTCGAGTAACTGTAAAACTTAGTTGGTGCCGAGTTACTATAACACTTAGTTGGTGTCGAGTTACTGTAGTAATCTAGTGTTGATTGAGTGTTCCTTCATGTGCCAAGTTACCTAGTGCATGCCAATTGACTCTTCATGTGTTGAGTTACTTAGTGTATGCTGAGTGACCCTTTAGGTGCCAAGTTTTCCTATTTATGCCAAGAGTCAACATTTGGATGTGATTTCTATGAGATGACTAGCAAGATTTATTTTGATCATGATATTTATGTTAATATATTTTCTTGGGATTTGTCCAAATCAGTGTTGGATAGACCTTCCTCTTATGTAATGTTCTAGAATGATCTATAAGCCACTTTGGCAAGTATATATAGAGTGTTTAGGATTAGAGTTAGGTAGTTTTAAAGAGGATTGTAGAGCAGAACTAGAAAGTGTGGATTTTCTATTGGATCTTTGAATGTGAATGTATTTGCATTTGGCCATAACCAAGAAAGCCTTATAGTTGGGCATGTATGTTGAATATTTGAGGAATCAATTAAAATGTTTTACACTTCTTCCTCCTTTGGTTACTATTCTTTGTGTTTTCTTTGTTTGTGTTAACTCTTGCAGGGTGGTTCAGAGAATTGGGTGTGCCATTGGCCCTAGTTTTCCCCATCCTTCCTTGTGTTAGGTGGTATCAAAAATTGAGGTTCATTATTATGGAGATTGGATCATGTAGAACCATAATTGAGATTTGGTTGCAGGGTGAAAAATTTGTGGATCTAACCTATAACTTGTAGAGGGTTATGATCTTGCAGGAATCTAATTTGTTAAGATGGTTTGTGGTAGAGGAAATGTTGACAATGCCATATTGGATCAATTGAGACAAATTGTAGCCATATTAGATGTTGTAGGGACAACCCAGAGGAAAGGAGCACATCTTGATCATGTAAATGATGATGAAGCAGTAGTACCAAACCATAATCATGAACCTAAAGAAGATCAAGATGAAGAAATATTGTTACTAGTGTTGTTTAGGAAAAAATCAAAGCCTGATGTTGAAGTTGTTCCTTATGATAGAAAAATGGATACCAATGTTATGTTGGATTTGATCTTAGATATGGAAAAGTTATTTGAGGATGAAAACACTCTCGATAATAGAAAGGTGAAGATCATAGTCACTAGGTTGAAGGTTCATGCATCACTATGGTGGGAACAATTGCAAATTGATAGACAAAGGAGAGGAAAGGAGAAGATCAAAATGTGGCCAAAGATGGTGAACAAGGTAAAGAAAAAATTCTTTCCTACTGATTACCAAGTTAGCTTGTTGAGAAAAATGTAAAATTTGAAACAAAAGGACATGACTATGAAAGAGTATACTAAAGAATTCTATAGATTAGACATCAGATCTAGACATTTGGATGATGATGTTGAGAAAATTGCAAGGTACATAAATGGATTGAGATATATAATTCAAGATGAAATAAGTTTTGTGAAGTTGGAAAGTGTTTAAGAAGCATATAAATATGCATTAAAAGTTGAGGAGATCTTAGCGAAGAAGCATGAACAAAGACAAAGAGGTAGAGGTGGTATATTCTAGAGAGGCAGAAGTATATCTTATGGTGAAGGTGGCATAACTAAATTTTTTGTGTAGGATAAAGGAAAATTTGAATGGAAGAATGATGAAAAAGGTAAGACTGAATGGAAAAGTGGTAATTATTATGAAGGAGGTACTAATTCTTACTGAGGAAGAGGTAATTCTTATTCTAGAAGTGGATTTCATGGTAATTATTTCAGATGTGGTAAAGAGGAACATAGATCTTTTGAATGTAGATCCTCTAAAAGTGGGCAAGGTAACATAAGTGCTCTGATTCAAGGAGATGATGAGGGTTCACCAAGTGGACCTAAGGATGGAGAAAATTTGATAGTGAGAAGAACCTTATGGAATAAGGGAAGTGGTGAGGAACCTACTTTAAGGAGAAGTCTTTTCAAGACAAGACATAAGATGGCTAGAAAATACTACAAAGTGATCATTGATAGTGGAAGTTCTAAAAATTTGGCATTAGAAGAGTTGGTTAAAAGGTTACAATTGTAGAGGCTAAATCATTCTAAACCATATCATATTTCATGGATCAAAGATGAACATAAGATATTGGTAAGTAAGCAATGCCTTGTGAAGTTCAAGATTGGACATTTATTTGATGAAGTTTTGTGTGATATTATGCCTATGGATTATTGTCATATTCTATTGGGTAGACCTTGGCAATATGATAGATATGCTATGTATTATGGAAGATTATATCAATAGAGTCTTTGGGTGAATGAGAAGAAACAAATATCATTGCCTTCAATTGAAAGTCTAGATGAGGTTAGTTACACTACAATAAAAGTTTGCATGGTTAATGGGAAACATTTTGAAAAGGAAGTGAAGAAGAATCAAGTCTATTTTTCCATTGTTCCTAGGGGACCGAGTGTTGGTAGTAATGATTGAGTGACAGAAGCTGGTAATGACCAGGTGACAATAGATAGGGATAGCTGAGCACTAGAAGAAATTACAAAACTGCTAAATGAGTATAAGGATATTGTTACTGAGGATATTCTTGATGGTTTACCACCAATGAGAAGTATAAGTCATTGTATGGATCTGATTCCTGGAGCTAGTTTTTTGAACAAAACACCATATACATTGACACCTATAGAGAATGAATAACTTAATAGACAAGTACATGAGTTGTTGCAAAAAGGTTTGGTCAGAGAAAGCTTGAGTCCATGTGTTGTACCTACTATATTAGCACCTAAAATGAATGGATAATGGAGAATATGTACTAATTCCAGAGCTATTAACAAGATAATAGTGAAATATAGGTTTCCTATGCTGAGGATGGATGACATAATGGATTGTTTGAGTAGAGAAAAGTATTTTACCAAGATTGATTTGAAGAGTGGCTATCATCATATCAAAATTAGAGAAGGTGATGAATGGAAGATTTCTTTCAAGACAAAAGATGGTTTGTATGAATGGTTGTTTATGCCTTTTGGTTTGACTAATGCACCTAGTACTTTCATGAGGTTGATGAATAAAGTTCTAAAAAGATTTTTGGGTAATTTCATGATTTTTGATTTTGATGATATTCTAATATTCAATAAGACCAAGGAAGAACATCTTGAGTATATTAGACAAGTATTGTAGAGGTTGAAAGAGGAAAAGTTGTTGACTAATCTGAAAAAGTGTTCTTTTATGCAAGAGGAGATTGTGTATTTGGGATTTTTGATTTCAGATGATGGATTGAAGATGGATCCTAAAAAGGTTAAAGAAATTTTGGAGTGGCCTACACCTGAGAATGTGGGTGAGGTAAGATCATTTCATGGTTTGGCTAGTTTTTATAGAAAGTTTATAAACAATTTTAGTGTTATTTGTAATGCTATGATTGAGATAATGAGAGGAAATAACAAGGAATTCAAGTAGACACATGGAGCTGATAAGATTTTTGAGAATTTGAAACAAAAGGTTACTGAATTACCTATATTGGCTTTACTTGATTTCAACAAAGTATTTCAATTTGAATGTGATGCAAGTGGTGATGCAATTGGAGCTATATTAAGTCAAGAAGGTAAGCCTGATGATTTCTTTAGTGAAAAATTGAATGATACCAAAAGGAAGTATTCTATGTATGATCAAGAATTTTATGCTATTGTCCAAGCTTTGAAGAAGTGGAGACATTATTTGATTCCCAAGGAGTTTGTGTTGTATACTGATCATAAAGCTTTACAATACTTGGGAAGTCAACATAAATTAAATCAAAGACATATTAAGTGGGTTGAGTACTTGCAAAATTTTACATTTTCCATCAAGCACAAGAGTGGAGTTACTAATAGAGTTGTTGATGCATTGAGTAGAAGATGTTCTTTGTTGATTAAAATGAAGGTTGAAGTTCTTGGTTTTGATGAAATGAAAGAGTTGTATGATGCTTTTTGGTGTTTTTAAAAACTACTAAGCAACACAATACTCAATACCAAGATGACATTACTCACACAACCTAAAGAATAGCCAATTCTTACTAAAAATTGTATGTGCAAACCATTTAGGCTCAACTTCAACAAAACCAAGCCTGGTTTTCTACTCTTCTAGATTTGCACAACCAAGGTGGGTATACCCAGGGATGATTCAAGACTGGAAAATATTGTATGAGGATTATTTTAGTTTCATTTTGATTCTCACCTCAAATCCTCAAATACATGTAAAATTCGCCACAATTTGCTAAACACATCCCATAAAATAGATATGGCAAAAAATATTCTATAGGTCTACAGATGTTCTCAGCAATAGTGGCTAACTGAAGCTAAAACATTCCATGCAAACAAGTATAGGCCAACTTTGAAAATCTTCAAGAAATAAAAGTAAAAAATTGATTTAATTCTGCATTTTGATAACCATTTGTGACACATTTCTCTTTCAGCTGGATCAAATTTGATCAGTGCCTAATCCATTGGGGTTCAGAGTCTATAGAAAATTCTTAGATCTAATTTATTTCCTTACAAAATTTTTTATCAGCAATTCTTATCAGAATTCATCATTCAAAATCCTTTCCACTACTACAACAAACTTATCACATTCATTAAAGCTTTTACTTAATCCATTGAATTAACAAAAGTGATAAATAGATATACAACCTAACTGGATTGCATTCAATTGCACAAGCCTTTACTTATACAACATCAAGATAACCAAGTAATCAAAAGGAGACAAAGTTTAGAAAGAATTGATATGGGGATAGTTCATAATTTGTATTCATTTTTCTTTGAAAATTGTATACAATTTACAATAGACTCAAAATGGCCTTCAGAAGAAACACATATCATTCTATATTCATGTATTCTCAAGATTTGACAGAGAAAATACATCAAAAACTTTCTTAAAATGATGGACCAAAAATAGACTAAGT
The DNA here is from genome assembly GCA_028749045.1 of Cupressus sempervirens. NCBI lineage: Eukaryota > Viridiplantae > Streptophyta > Pinopsida > Cupressales > Cupressaceae > Cupressus > Cupressus sempervirens. The sequence goes on along the minus strand of CM053791.1, from coordinate 112,205,025 downwards.
ATCACTTAGACAAATAGAATTTGGACCCTTTCTCTAGCTCTGGAATCTCACTTATATAGTGTGAGATGCAACAAGCTTCAGGCTAAGAGAAAATGATTGGTGTCCTTACAAGAGGAAGACACAGACATTTTCCCAAAAAGAAAAAGATTAACAGGAAATTATGCAGATCACATATTCTCTTGCAAGCTTCTGTTTATCACATCCTTGTGCTGATTTAGCTCCAACTATGATTCTATAGTATATGTAACTGCTAAGCTTGCCCATGAAAAAAACTAATTTGATGATTGCAAACTGTCTTGGACTTGTGGTATTTACCATCATCATAGTATTGGGAGAAACACCCTTACTTCCCACTCTTCACTGATTAATAAAACTCCTTAAGATGATGGGATTAACCCTTAAGAAACAACACTCGAGCATGGAAACAATGTGGCCGCCAAATATAACAAAATGAGCAATTTCTTCTTAGCCAACCATGTCTACATCCAAAACTAGCTTTCAACCAAAATTTGTCACTTACTGATACAAACATATGCGCATTAACAAAAAATTAGAGGGACTATTCACATGAAGCCTATGGGTATAAAATCTTCTTCACCTTCTCTAAACACTCTGCACATGGTCCTACATACTTCTGCTGCCATGGCATTGAAGTGTGCCATCTTGAGAATTTCCTTAGAGAAAGGTGTTACTGCTAACAGGGTTTTAATTTTATCAAGTTCATTATTTGCTCCCCTTATTACCTTAGTATCTTGATCACAACCCATAGAAACAACTAGGATTACTAGTCTTCCTTGATCAAAATACCACATACTGACATACGAGACAAACAACTTCCTCTCTGTAAGCCACTTGTCAAAAAAACTTAAACCAATTCAAGAGGAAGAAACCCTAGGGATCCAACTACTCTTGTCAAGTAATCCCTCTACTATCCACAATCTAAGAGTTAGTGAATTTTTCAGAGCCATTTCTACTACACCATGCAAGACTGCAACACTTCAAAGACTATAGTAAAACAAGTACATGGAAATCTCTTATCTGTAGTTCTTTTATGCTATTTGGCACTCATGCCAAAATCTACACAATCCTTTGAGTTAATGATCCTATTCAAAAAAAACTTCAAAATATTTATTTGCATAAGGTGCAACTGAGAAAATCTTATAAGTTACACTCTATTTTTTCCTTCACATGCGAAACTTTTCAATTCTCATTAATATGCAGAGTGTCACCACCTTTAGTATTTAAACCTGCACTGTTGATCTTTAAAACCATATGATCATGGGGTATAGAGAAAGACAACTCGACATTCCACTTGACAAATTGATCAATTGATCCAATGAGAATTGCCCACATACATAGCTCTTTCCTTGATGGCGCTTGTGTCTGGACCCTCTGGTGACTGAGGACACATGTCACCATGTCACTACTTTGTTGTGCATATCCTCCGAGCAACTCTTGATAATGAGATAGCGATGGTCGTCAATCTAAAATCAAATCAAAGGCAAAGAAACCACTCAATGTATTCTGAAGGAGTGGTGGGTCCCATACTCGCTATGTCGCATAGACTAAACATCGTGCAACTTTTTATAGTGAGATGGTGAGGATCGTTGATTGAAACTTGATCTGATGATTGGGATCTCTTAAAAGCTTTATGGGTCTAAAGCACTACTGACATAGGAGAATTTGCACTAGTGGCAATCAACAAACCTTTACTTTGAGCCTGGCCAGCCTTCCACATTGCCTCAGGTCCCACTAGCTATTGATTTTTATGGTGCCTCACTACTTTGCTAATGGTGAGAAGTCAAGGTTTTTTGATAGCGAGGTAGCAAGTTCTAATGACTTGAGTAAAACTTGGCACTATGAAATACAAGGACCCATCAAATCAAAATTTCTCTTGCCAACTGCTTCTGATGACAGTAGTTATTACTTGTCATGCCACCTGGTCATACCATAGTTACCGATGATTTTCAAGACCACCATGTTTTGATTTCACAAAACCTCACTACTTTTCTAACAGTGAGATGACCAAATTTTTTGATAGCGATATAGTGAAACATCAAAAAAACCATCATTCTGGTGCCGACCTTTGACTGCTTCCATTGGGTCCCTTTTTCCATTTTGACAATACTTGCCAACTGTCTGTGACTAAATAATCGGCCAGAAAACAAATCTTTGATTGATGTGTCTTCATTTTGTGGCCCCGTCTTATAACTTTCTAACACTCACTACCTTGCTATACATAAAGAGTGCCCATGTTTTCATAGCGAGGAAATGACAATGGCTGATTTACTTAGATTGGACAGCTGGGGAATTTGAGAGAAAAAGTAGCTCGGGGGCGTGAAGGATAAAGAGACAATAGAATATTTGCCCTATTTGAAAATTCAAAATTTTTGTGCTTGAAAGTTATGAATGGACTGAAACATAGGGTTCTCACAAAAAATTTCAAAGGGTAGCAAACAGATGACTTAGCTAGAAACCCTATTATCCATTTATGGACACAATCTGAAATTTTTAATCCTAGGCAAAGGACTTTTATCATATGAAAATTCAGACCAAAAATGCTAATCCTAATTTTTTTGAGGTGTGGAGAGAGTACAGAGCACCAAATCTAACAGATCTTATAAGTAAGTATGATGAATGTTTCATTAAATAAGGTATGTGGTTCAAAGGCATTTAGTTGCGTATTCCTAGAAGTTCTATGAGGTTGCATCTGATTAAGAAAAAGCATAGTGGTGGATTGGCTAGACATTTTAGAATTGATAAGACATTGAGTTTGCTAAAAGAGAAGTATTATTAGCCACAAATGTATAAGGATGTTAAAAAATTTGTAAAGTGTTGTGAAGTTTGTCAAATTGCAAAAGGAGTAAGTCAAAATACTAGTTTGTATACACCTATTACTGTTCCTAAGAAACCTTGGAGTGACATCAATATGGATTTTGTTATTGGATTACCTAAGATAGTGAATGGGTATGATTCCATATTTGTTATAGTGAATAGATTTTCTAAGATGGTTCATTTCATACCATGTAAGAAGACATTAGATGCTGAGCATGTTGCTAAACTTTTCTTTAAAGAGATTGTGAGATTGCATGGATTACCAAGAAGCATTATTTTTTACAGAGATAGTAAGTTTGTTGGTTATTTTTGGAAGACTTTGTGGAAGAAGATGGGTACTAAATTGAATTTTAGTTCTACTTTCCATCCACAAATAGATGGATAAATAGAGGTTGTGAAGAGAAGCTTAGGTAATTTGCTGAGATGTTTAGTTGGGAATAAGCCAAGTAATTGGGAGATGGTATTGGCACAAGTTGAATTTGCATATAATAATTCTATGAATAGGAGTACAAAAAAGACATCTTTTGAGATTGCTACTAGAATGAATCCTAGAGGAGTATCAAATTTGAGAAGTGTTGCTAGTAAAGAAAAGAGAAGCACCATAGGAGAAAAATTTGCTGATTTTATGAAGTCTTTACATAAGGAAGTGAAGCTAAGGTTGGAAAAAAGTAATTAGAAGTATAAGGAGAATGCTAATAAGTATAGAAGATATGATTTTGAAGTTGGTGATGAGGTGATGGTTCATTTAAAGAAAAGAAGATTTCCTGTTGGAACATATAGTAAGTTGAAGATGAAGAAATTTGGACCTTGTAAGGTCTTGAAGAAGTTTGACAATGGTAATGCTTATGAAGTTGTGTTACCTAATGACATGGATATATTTCCTATATTCAATGTTGCTGATTTGTATAAGTATAATGAGTCATATGATGAAGTTGTTGTATCAGAAGATTATTCTAAGAAGTAGATTGAAGAAGTTGAATAGATATGGGGTTAGGGAGTTGGCAAGAGCACAAGAGAAAAATATTACTATGAATATGTGGTGAAGTAGAAGAACAAGCCTACTGAAGGTGCTTTATGGATTTCTCAATCTGAGTTGGATTCAACTCAAATTGTGACATCTTAATGATTTAGGAGAATCATTTCTTTCAACCCTAGTTGTCTCATGTAGGATCATCCTTGGTTGCCTTATTATCCTACTCATTTTTGTTCATTCTAAAAGTTGGTGCCCATTTACTATAGCACTTAGTTGGTGTTGAGTTATTGTAGCACTTAGTTAGTGTTGAGTTACTGTAGCACTTAGTTGGTACCAAGTTACTATAGCACTTAGCTTGTGTCAAATTACTATAGTATTTAGTTGGTGCTGAGTTACTATAGAAATCTAGTGTTGACCAAGTGTTCATGTTTTGAATTACCCAGTGCATGTTAAGTGACTCTTCATGTGCCAAGTTACCCAGTGTATGTCAAGTGAACCTTCATGTGTCTAGTTTTCCTATCTATGTTGAGTGTCAGAATTTGGACATGATTTCTATGAGCTGACTTGTAGGATTTATTTTAATCATGACATTTATGTTAAGATCTTTTCTTGGGATGTGTCAAAACTATTTTTGGGTTGGCCTTCCTCTTATGTAATATTCTAGAATGATCTATAAGCCATTATAGCAAGTATATATAGAGTGTTTAGGCTTAAAGTTAGGCAGCTTTTAAGAGGATTGCAAAGTAGAACTGGAAAGTGCAGTTTTGCTATTGGATCTTTGAATGTGAATGTATTTGAATTTGACCATAACCCATAAGACCTTACAACTGGGCATGTATGCTGAATATTTGAAGAATCAATGAAAGTGTTTTACTTTTCTTTCTCCTTTGATTTCTATTCTTTGTATTTGCTTCTATTGTGTTAAATCTTGCAAGATGGTTTGGAGAGTTGGGTGTGCCATTGGCCCTAGTTTTCCCTATCCTTCCTTGCATCACATCTTTTTTATAATCTACTTGTGTCATTCCCTATTTGATTTTTTAACACAAAGACAAAAATTATATGAAAAAATAAAGCTCCTAAATTCTAAAGCAAAGATATAGGAAAGCATTGTTGCCAAAATAATGCTACTACCCCAAAATAAAGTTTATTTGAATACATATTTGACAAATATGATCAAAATATTTAAGTTATGTGACTCTTTTTTCCATCAAAGATAATGATCCACCAACAGTGTGAACTTTTAATATTTAGTTGATACTTTATTATATATTGTCTAACATTTTTAGCAAAAATTTAAATAAAAAAATTGCTTAGTCTATTTTTATATTACACTTAAGATTAGATAGCATGACCTAAATGAAAAATGATATATTTAATGTTACAAGAAACATGATAGAAAAGAAATATATAATATTTATCTTAAAAAATACTAGAATTTCATAAATCCAACTACACTTTGAACTAATAATAATTATATTTTCAAAGAAACAAAACTTGATAAATGTAAGAATTTTCTTAAGGGCAAAATTCACCCAAGAACCAAGAACTCAAACACAAGCACACAGTAGACCAAAGAAGGATATGATCAATTAATCAGAGTATGTCCGAATACATTACTCTGTTCAGAATGTGAATATGCTATGCATAATTCAGAATGCTTAGAGTACACTAGGAGTGCCTGATTATAAAGGCCACTGGAGAGCTTCCAGAATGCCTAGAAGTTAGCACCATGAAGTGTCAAACAACCAAGCACATGTCCACCAGTGATGGATTATCCTCCATTAAGCACAGAAGTAAGTGCGATGATGAGAGGATAAGCCTACAAGGGTGGGACACACAAAACAATGTTGTAGACACCATGTGCTCAAATAAAGGTGCAGACTCCTATGTTGTCAACATGACAAATCAAAAGGTGGCACAAAATCCTAAGTGTTTCATAATAAAAATAATAAAAATAATGCAAAGTAATTAACTAATGCATTAACCTAAGTAAACTTAAGTAAGTGTAAATAGTGAAGTACTAATTTACACCAACACCCCCCCTTAAGTGCAAGTTAGGGGAATGCGCTTAAGCTCGAGAAGATTTCCCTTTATCATACTTCTCCTTGAGATGCGTATCTAATGAACAAGATGAACACTCCCCCTTAGAAAAATTGATGTTTGATAGAACTTTAACCATGTGTTTTGAGAAAGTTGCTGAAGAGAGCGGAAGTCAAGGTGACCAAACCGCTCATGCCATAAGTTGATGTGTGAATGTGAGTGACTTAACAAGGCTTGAGAAGAACTCTTAGGCACAAAATGGGAGAAGGAATAGAGTCTCTTGTAATCATTGACTTTCCCAACTGCTACCAATGAATCATCTTTTAGACTTCGCACCATCACTAAATCGGGAAGGAACTCAACCTTATGACCATCTCCAAGGTGAGTGATTTGGTAAATTGAAAAAAAACTGTTCACACCCCCCTTATTCACTCAATCAAAAGACCCCCCCAAAAGAGATGCTGTTGGCACTTTATAAGTAGTGCGTGTACAATGAGCCACTTGTCAAAATGACCAAAGTGGACTTTCTGATTTGGCTTTTACAACTGCCTTATGAGGCTAAAATCTGTCACTTAAGCACTGTAGCTTACTGTTACAAGAATTCTGAAAAAGAAGGAAAGCTTACAATGCCAAAGAAGGCCTAATTTTGAAAGTGAGAAATTTGTCCACACAACCCTAGAATTTGACTTCAGATCTGGAAAGTAGATGAAAAAATACGCACTTTCAAAAAAAACTGAACCTGAAAAAGTGACCTGATATGCCCATACGGAGCTTCAAAAGTTGCAAAAGGCAGGATTATACAGGTACAATCACCAAAAAATGTGAATTCTAAAAAATTTGTGCACCAAAACCAGAAAACAACACCACCAATGGAAAATTCAAGAAATTCTACCTGATTTCAAAAAAGATTGCACCTGAATCGGAGTCCGGATGACCAAGTTACGAGCTCGCAAAGTCAGGCTGCCAAACTGAAAAGCAATATGGAGAGGGGTCTAGAGGAGAAACTATGATACTAAATTTGACGGTCAAATGGCTGTCAATGCAGTTATAAAATGCCCAAAAATGACGTTCAGATGGGTGTCAAATTTAACAACATAAAGTGATGACGTCAGCAAAGAAAGAACGCCATGTGCTGACGTAGCTGCTGAGTCAACTATCCGTACTGTACGGTTGTGTCCCATGGCAAGTCAATCGTGTTCCACGGGTGATGTGGAAGTCATGGTTTGTGTGGCAAGGATCTGTCCACGTGGCACAGATAAGGCAAAATGAGTGTCGAAGCCGAGAAAAATGCGCGGGTGTGCGGGAAAACCAACATAGTACGACACTGGAATCAGTGCATGCGCTGCCGAAGAATGGTAAATCGTGCCTAAAAAATCTCTGCGTGCAGGCGGGACTTTCCTTCATTGCCAAAAAGAACAAAATGCGTGCTGCCGAAAAAGAAACAGCGACGAACGATGCCGGAGAACCTGTTGCGGGGGACGGAGAACCTGTTGCCGCCGGAAAACAAAAACCTCGCACGGAAACCTTGACCCCAGAACTGTCTACAGACTCTGAAAATGATGCCGAGTTTGCAGATTGCGGCTAGAGAACAGGATGCAGCGGGAGAGAGTTCTGAAAAGTCGTCGCCAAAAATGTGTCTGCGGGTGTCGGGGGTCGCGGATTGTGCAAAAACACTGTCGCCAATGGGTTTGGTAAACCACCTGGCCCGTAAAAGAATATCCTTCTGTAGTGAAATTGAATGTGGTACAGCCGAGGGATAATGGAATTATACCCGACAAATAATAGAAGGTACCTGTAATGTAATAATACCTTCCAAGTGGCAGATCCGAGGGTTGATAGCCCGGTCTGCTAAAAAAAATTTCTCTGCTGTGTGCCCGTAGGGCAAAAAAGATTTCTAAAAATACTGGCAAAAAAAAATGGAAAGTACAGAGAAAATAAATTCAGATCAGAAAATCAATTAAATCTGCAAAAGATGATCATACCCATACCGCAAATCGGGCCTTCGAGTTTCGATTTGCTAAAAAAAATTTTGCCTCACGGTTGACTTTGAGCCAAAGTAGGCTTGCTTATAGTTGATTTTCACCAGTTCAGCGTTTCGGACACAATGGAGAGGTCAGATCTGATGTTGGATGCTCCCAATTTCTGCAGCACTCCGGATTCAGGCTGAGGTGATGAAGCAAGAGGTCTCGAACGACTTGTGAAGAGAAAGACTCCAAGCTCTGATACCATGTAAGAATTTTCTTAAGGGAAAAATTCACCCAAGAACCAAGAACTCAAACACAAGCACACAGTAGACCAAAGAAGGATATGATCAATTAATCAGAGTATGTCCGAATACATTGCTCTATTCAGAATGTGAATATGCTATGCATAATTCAGAATGCTTAGAGTACACTAGGAGTGCCTGATTATAAAGGCCACTGGAGAGCTTCTAGAATGCCTAGAAGTTAGCACCATGAAGTGTCAAACAACCAAGCACATGTCCACTAGTGATGGATTATCCTCCATTAAGCACGGAAGTAAGTGCGGTGATGAGAGGATAAGCCTACAAGGGTGGGACACACAAAACAGTGTTGTAGACACCATGTGCTCAAATAAAGGTGCAGACTCCTGTGTTGTCAACATGAAAAATCACAAGGTGGCACAAAATCCTAAGTGTTTCATAATAAAAATAATAAAAATAAATCAAAGTAATTAACTAATGCATTAACCTAAGTAAACTTAAGTAAGTGTAAATAGTGAAGTACTAATTTACACCAACAATAAATATAATAGAACCCTCTAATATTTTAATCCCTTTATAGATTCAACAACACTTAGATTTCAATATTTTAGGAAATAAAGAAAACACAATGAGAGAAGAGAAAAACCTAATTAGAGCTTGGGAAAAAGCTTCGCTGCATGGACACAAATCAAAGCATTCGCCTCCACATTATCTAAATATACAAAAATGATAGATCTAATATAGCCATTTGGGTCATAGTGCATTCATATTTATATGGCCGCTACTTCACACACTTATCAAATCTCATTTGAGCACATGATGCATCTCTAAAAGGCTAAAAACCTTGCCATTTGCATTTAGACGATACATGCTAGCTTTTTGTCCATCTTCAAAAAATAAGTAAATTATTTGGTTCTTTAATAAAAATCTTGTAGTTATCCCCAAGAATAATATTTGGAATTATAACAATTATCTAATATGTCTTTCTCTCTAGATCAAATCTTATGTGCATAACAATTTTATCTTAATATTCTTTCATATAATCTAATTCTTAACAATATTATGTAAATATTCTTTCATATAATTTGAAATCTTTCTTGTTCTAGTTAGGCTTGCATCTTCAAGATAATGGGTATTCATAGTTAGCGGATTGATTAATTTAAGAAATCTAGGAATAGGAGAAAGAAAAAGATTATTTTTGAAGTATTTCAAATAAACAACCTTGGCTCACACTTGGTATTGTGCTAAGAAAAGATGATGGCTCGTGCTCAAGCAAAGATCCATATGGCAAGGGTAAAGCAATAGCTCCATTGAAGAATGGTTGATTCTAGGATTTTGATTAGTATAATCTATTAGATAGATATGGAGCTATTTTTTTATTAGATAGAATATAGTCAATTTCTATCAATGAAATTTTTTTATAGCATCAAGTTTAAATGAAAATACAATAATTTATATGTTGTTTTAAATATATGTAATTTGATGATGATTTTTAGATGATGTTCTAATGGACAAAAGGTTGAAAGCCTATAATATATTAAAATAAAGGGAGTTTATATATTGATAAGATGACTTAGCTGAGAGCAAGACTTCTCTTCCACTTCCATGCCCATGTTAGGTACAATGATCTCTTGGGAATTATTACCCTATTCTTACACAAGATAAGCATCTTTATAAAAGTCCATAACTACTACATCACAACCCAATACACTAGCTCCTAAGGCCATGATGTGGTTACAGTTCAACTTGAAGATCTCCTCAACAAAAGAGTCCATGCACATATCCAAATGCCTATCTCCCACCTATAGGTCCTACCCTTGCACAATTTAGATTGAAGGAGAAAACTCATTCTAAACACATAGAGAGACATGCTTGTGAATAGAAATAGACTAGGTCAAGTACATTTATACTAGATAAACATGGGGATTAATCAACTTTGAAATAAGATACAATGGGGCATGACACATGAAAATTCTCCTTAGTTTTTCTACAAGCACACCTAATACATGTATAATAGTCATCTTTGAAGATTGTGCCAAGATTTGTATAGGAGATTTTCACATTAAACATGATCTTGGATTAAGCACTTTCTACTTTATTTTTCAACTCTCATAGGTAGCAACAACATTCCAAGCAAAGCAAAAATCCTAGATAATTAAGGAAACTTAATCTCTATATCCATTTTAGTCTTATTCTTGTTTTATTCTTGTTGATAAGGATGGAACATAAGGTTTATGCTACCCATGCAAGGAACATCACTTTATCTTTAATGTGCTCCAAATAAGTGCACTTACAAGTTGTACAAATACCTGAGCCAAAGACCCCATAATAGACAATTGTAAGCCAATACTTATTAAAAAAAATTCATCCAAGAAAATAGGACCGTTATCTAACATTACTAACATACTTGATAACCAATAAACTACTAAGTTCCCTTTCCTATAGTAGTGGGAATTTGGGAATTTGGGAAACTATGGTAGCAACTTTTAGATCTCCCCCAATACATATTGTAACTCATAATCTTTTTTGGCATGAAAGATGATGTTATAATTTGGGAATCACCTTTTATGACCAATCTAGAAATGCCCTATCCATCTAGAAATGCCCATTGATAGGGTTTCAAGTAAAGCTCTTACCTTTGCCATGTTATTTGATCCATCTAGGACCCTTACATTAAGTTCTTTCAGAATTCAACCCATGTAATCCCTCACCATTGCACTTATTTTTTTGGCAGCCTTAGTTAGTTCTCTAAATGTATTTGGTATGGATTAAAAACCAATAACAATGGTGTTGGTATCCATAAAACTAGGAATGGAATACATGTTTGGAGGTTGGCATACATCCAAGGGGTGTTATGAAATATTTCCAAAGAGTGGAGTGGCTAAGATATTGAAGGTTGGGAGGCAGACACCATATTCAAAAAGGAAACTCATATTACCAAGGGTGGCTTTAGTAAAATAACATGGAATTCAGGTTATTTTAGCTTAAAGAAAAGATTACTAATTATATTTATTATTATTAGGATGTCAATGTAACAAAGTAAATAACCTATTAACTATTCATATCGAGGTTCACTTATCATCTAAATTATTTTATCTAACCATATTACTACTGATGAAAGAGCATCCAACAATACATACATTCAACAATGTGTAACTTGAATATCTTTGAAGTGAGTGGATAGTGATATGATAGAGGTTTCATATGTTACACTTAGTTGGATTTTGTAGGCATATTTATAGAAATGGGAGGACAATAAACTAGAAATATTATTGTGCAATTATTAACAAGCCAACCAATTATAAATGGCATAATATCATTTTGATGAAACCCTTACCAAATACACTTTTTAAAAAACAAATTACTTATCAATTTGATGAAACTTGTTGAGCTTTCATTTTGAATGATGCTTCATGATAGGAATCCTTTTGAACTCCTCTCTTGAAAATTTAATCTAGAATCAACTCCAAGGTTCTAGGTGATCATGTGCCCTACTAGAATCCACTTAGTTAAAGATAAATGTATGTGTTCATATGGAGGCCTTTTCTAGTTCTGACTGGGGATAAGATTTTGAATTTTCTTGCTATCTCAAAAGAAAACCACACAAAAAGAAACATATTTTTGTATTTTTTGTTTTTTAATGAATGTAGTTTTAACTATGCAACTATATAAATTCATAAATTAACCAAGTGTTTGTAAAAGAAAATAATGAAGATAGTGTAACAAGATGTTTACGAAAATAACTTGAAAAGTAAATTTTTAAAGGACATAAGCTATAGAAACAACACATTTGGGAGTTAAGGCTTTGAAAAGATCAATACATAACCAATGAAAATAGGATCAGTGCTTCCTTAATTCAACTAAAGTAATCATCAATGGGAATTCAGTAACCATAAGATATTTCACTTTTCATCAAATTGCAAGGCCATGGAAAGTGCAGTCAAAAAATACAAAAAGCAATGTAGGAACAATAAGGTGATCACTTCTCAAAATATCTATGTTAGTAGAATATGAAAACTCATAGCAAACACTAGAATTAAAAGATCACTAAATCAAAATAACACAATAAAACTATTGGCTCCATTACATTCCATGAACATACATTCACAAAATATAACACATTCAAGCAAGAATCAGTACACTCCAAATGTGAGAACCAAAAGCATATGTTATTGCATCAAAATAATGGCCTAGAATACATATTACAATCCTAAATTTATAAGAAAACTTATCCTCAAACTATGTTGAGAGTAAAAGAGCTCTTTATGCAAACATATGCTTCTAGAGTAATAAAAAAATTATATTTATGTACAAGCTAACTCTCCAACAGGTGCTAAGTAGGACTCCATCCTCATTTATATCATTAAATGGATGCATGAGCCTTTACATGTCTTAAAACAAAGAAAACATGAGAAAATAAGAAGAAGAAATCCAATAGATGATGAACGAGTGTCTAGAAGTGCCAAAAATAGAAGCTCCACATCGACTCAATATTTGTAGGAGTTAAACTACCATCAGAATGCATTTTTAATGTACAAAAAGCTCTAAATTTGGAATTGATAGTTAACTATTGGTACACCTGCGCACCTTGAAAGCTTGCACACCTCAAAATAAGGTAAAAAACATGCAAAATTTTACCAAGTGTCAAACTAAAATTCTAGCTTCTAGGTTTTGTTCCCCTTTACACTAGAGCTATGTCTAGGTATTTGCTCTTGATTTTTTCTATAATCTCCATGACTTGGATTGCATCTAGAAAATCTAAAGTTTCATATTTGTCCTTCACTTTTTTCCTATAGTTTGCCACCATAATGCGAGTCTCTACAAAATCTCCTAGCTTCACATCCAAATCTATCAATGCCTCTTTGGTCTTAAATGCCTTTCTGATATCATCATCATTGAAAACTTCTTCAAAAGTATTATGAAACTATTCAACAACTTCTTCTATAATCATCAATTTATCCCTTGAATCATCTTCAAAAATTTCCAAGCATGCATCATTATAATGCCTCTCCACCTCCAAAATTTTCTATTGGTTTTGATCCTTGAGCTTATGAATATCTACATGTAATGTTTCCATTAATTTATTACCATAAAAAATATTCTCTATCCAATCATCTATTTTATCAAACTCATCTATTTTATATACATCTATCAAAATCTAATATATTTGACCCTTTATTGACTGTAACTCTTTCATGTCTTTACCCTAGGTATGTACTTCATCTATTTACCCAATATCCTAGTTCAATCTAGCAACCAACTTATCTACATTATTCAGAATATGGTGTAGCACTTCAAGATTTCCTTGTATGATCTGCATAACTTTTTCTTCAAAACTTTCTTTCCATTGTTGACTAGCATTAAAAAATCAATAAAGTTATGCATTCTCCTTATCCCTTTTCTTCAATGTCGTATTTAGAGTTTCTTTAGGATTTTTTGGATCCAACGTACCAAATACTTCATTCAAATATCCCCTTAGGATCTCATTCTACTTTTGAAGGTTTATCAATTTAGTCTCATCCTATTCTAAGTGCCTAAAAACTTCTTTGATTCCTATCGTAACCATTAATTTGGTTGTATCTACCACAGGTTTCCAAGCACAACCTCCCTGATCTAATAATCTTTTGGGGTCAAGTCCTTAGTATCTATATGTGGAGGTGAGCTAGAAACATGGGCAAAAAAGTCCTAATTTTGATCACTCATGGCAAAGGCCAATGTTCATGCATCCTTTATGAGTGACTTAGGCTTCTTGAGAGCTTCAACTAATTCTCCCATCCTCTCTTCATTAGTAGAATACTACTGCCTTTTGTGTTTAATCATCACATCTTTCCTCAACCATCCCATAGTATGTTTCATCAAAGATTTATCCTTAGATGAAGATGGATCTTGTACTACTATACCTTTTCCCTTATCACTCCTGTTTGAAGTCTTCTGCTTTTGTGATGGATCCACATTGGGCATCTTTGTATCTGTCGAGTCCACGGTCCTCATCTTTGTGTCTTGGTAAGTCTACTAAGGTTCCTCATATATCTACCCTTCCTTTGAAACTTCATCAGTAGATATTTTTTGTGGCTCTTCTTCCTATTTAGCTTGGACCTATTCTTCATTACCCAGAGGGAGAGGAGAAGCTAAACCTTTATCCACACAAAATGAAACTAGATTTGGTGATGGTGGAGCTATTTCAGTTCCTTGTGGCTAAGGTGGCAATTGACTCCAATTCTCTTGTTGAGGTCAATTAGTTAGAGTATCCCTTATCTTATCTCCAACCAACTTCATGCCAACCAACATAAAATCAAAATTTGACATCTAAAAGACATTAGCCCCTTCATGTTCCTACTCATCAATCCATTATTCCAACTCATCCTCCAAAGTTGTAGCCTAAATAGGCTATGTAGGAATGGATGGTGGCATAATGGTGAAGCTTATTCTCCATTTTAACTCTATTTTCCTAGAAAGATGAGTCATTTGACCCAAGGGAAGGTTATCTTCATCTTCTTCTTCTTCCTCCTCTAAAATAACTTCAAGAACCGATGGAAAGGGAATAACCTTTCTTATTACCTTTTGTCTCCTTTTAATTAGAATTTTGATCTTTCTTCTCTTATGATACAATGAGGAGGCTTGTACCTCTTGTTTAAGTGGAGATACTTCTTTTAATACTATTTTAGCTCCTCCTTGCCCTTGTTCTAGTGGTGGCACTTGAGGATTATCTTGAGTTTGCATGACTTCTACATTCTCTGCTCCCTATACATTCTCGACCCCATGATGTTATTATGGTGCTTGAGTTTCCTCTTTTTTAGGCTTAGCTTATTTAGGAGAAGTTATTTTACTCTTTCCTTTAGCTTTTTGAGCCTTATACTATCCAACTTCTCTATCAAGTTGGTGCATTATTTCTAGGCTCACTAGGGATTGAGTTGTGAAAGTAGGGATTGTCACCTTTTCTCCTCTACCTTTTATTGAGCAGGTTGTATCTTGGAAAACTATAGTTTGAGAAATTAGATACAACTTGAATGATCTTTTAATCAAATCCTTGGTAAAGTGGATGATGTACCTTTCCCTATGATTAATATCAACATTTTCTTCTTTATCGATCTCCACATTCATAATAGGTCAATCAAAAATCTTCCCTATTATACAATGGATCTAGTACCTCTTTAGTATCTTGCTGAACATATTTCAAAAGGGATATTTATCTTTAAGGTACTACCCACCAAATAGAGAGTCATCCTACAATAATCCCTTATATGGATTTCATAGTCATCCACTATGTTCATCCAATGGTCCTCAATTGAATCTTCATGCTTGAATTGTTTCCCTACTAAGTATTGCAATCTTCCAATGTTATCAAAATAGGGATGAGGATATTTATATTCCTCCAAGGGATATCGATCCCACTCAGATGCAAAACTTAGAATATCTTGCTTCTGAACAACACTAAATGGTCCTATAGTAATAGGCCATACCTAGGTTTTCTTGTGTTGCTTCGTTACTCTCTCATATGTAGACAAGAGTTGTGTAACCTCCAACAATATAAGCCTATTAGATGAATACCTAGGGAGCTTCTTTGGATTAATAGTCTTACCTACTACCCTCAAATAAGTGAATGTTTTAAATTGGATGTAATAGGCACCAAATTCTATAATCTTTTCCACTACCTCATTTGACATCCTTTTCACATAATCCCCTTCAATGAACCAAATGATTGTGAAAATGAAGGCATCATTCACTATTCTATACTCTATTCTATGCTTTGAAAGCCTTTTCTTCACTAACTAGGGGTATGCTATATAAGGCCATGCATTTGCATCTTCAATCCTACCTCTTTTGAACAATGTCAGATAGTTTGTTTCTCTTGCAACTAACAAGTATACCAAATAAGATGTCATATAGAACTTTTGATTGTTCTTTACTACCACCAGTTGCTCATCCAAATTTAGAATTGAAGCCCAACCAATTGGTATCTAATCTATTTGAATGGTCTCAATGAAGTGTAACATCCATATGTTCAAGTGTCTCGATGCTGGTAATCTCATGATTCTACTCAAAAGTATTATAGAATATTCGATATCATCTTTCATATAAAAGGGTTGGATGATTTATGATGCTTCCTCTCCATGTTCTCTATACCATCTTTCCACTTGATGATATGTCAATTTGATATATTGATCTACTCTTAGAAGATGAAATAACTTCTCTATGTTCATAGGTCTTAGATCTAGGATGATCTCTCTAGTTATACTTTTCACAACCCTTTCTTTTGAAACATAGCTCTTGACCAATTCCATGATCAATTCTAAATACTATACTAATACTAGGTGAGACACTCTATTGACTAGCCCTTATCTGATAAGAGAAGATATCATTGGAGACCTCTTGGTTCGTTTGTTGCATAAAACTAGGAAGGTGTTCCAATCAATATGGCCAAGATCAGTGTCTTGGATCTTTGAATATACATCTTGGAAGCATGATTTTGTTAGAACACCTTAAAACTTGAAAACTATTGGTTTTGGGGCTATCTTTGTAGCAAGGGAGGATGAGGAAGAAGCCATTGAATCTGCACAAAATCAACATCCATTAGTCTAGAGGTAGAAAAAACTCACTAACCTAAACCCTAATGATGACAAAAAATAACCCAAAAACCCTTGTTTTACAAAACTATTAAAAATATTAAAAAACCTATTCTATAACCCTAAAAGACAAAAAAAGAGTGCACCTTGTGCACCTCAGATGTGTGCTAGGTGCACCTAAGATGGATGCTAGGTGTACCTCTTCTTATAAAAAACTTACAAAAAAATAAGGGTGCACACCTACACACCCTATAGGGTGTGCTAGGTCTGCTCCCTTCTGACACAAAGGTAAGACAATAAAATTAAAGGGTGTGCACTTGGTGCACCTCATTAGGTGTACTAAGTGCACACCCTTTTGATTTTTAGGGATGTTTGAACCTCAGTAAAGGTGTGCATGTGCACACCTTGGATAGGTGCACACATGCACACCTTATAGTAGGTGAAGCTTATTTTTTAAGTTTTTCATTTAAGTTTGTGTCTAATTAAAGAATAAGGTGTGCACCTTGTGCACCTTAGGAGGTGCACAGGGTGTCCACCTTTACCTTAGGTGTTATTAAATGTGTTCTTTGTGTATAGGTGATAGGGAGAGTAGAGTGAGTGGAGTAGCACACCTCAAGAGTTTTGGAGGTGCAGGAGCACATAGAAAAGAGGGAAGAATGGTAAGGAAAGAGGGTGGACTCTTGAGGTTTATAGGCCTAGGGGTTAGTGCACCTCTAGGAGGTGTGCAACTATGAAGTTCCAAGGGTGTGTTTCTTTTATTAAGTAAATAGTGCACTAGTGCACCTAGTGAGGTGCGCTAGCTACACTAGTGCACCTAGTGAGGTGCGCTAGCTACACTAGTGCACCCCTTCTAGTGCAATTTTGATTTTCTCTCTCAACAACATTGTTTCCAAAATTTGGGTTTTTAGGAGAGACTAAAATTAGTTAAAAATACTAAGAATAAACCCTAAAGAAGACTCAAACCCCAGACTAGGGATCTAGAAAGCTGAAAATAAAGTAGTGGGTCCTAGGTGAAATGGGGCGTGCATTGTGAGACCACAACAAAACCTTTGCCAAATACATTATGCAATAATAAAAGTTGTAGATTTCTACCACTTAGCAATGCTAACTCAAAACTTGTCAAACATCTACAATGGAAAGCTAAAACCTATCAAACATTTGTAATGCAAACTCAAACCTATCAAACATCTACAATGGCAATTCAATCAACCTAAAAACCATACGAGAAATGTAAACATAAGTAGGAAAGACACCTAAGGAAAATTGAAATACAATAAACAACACTTTAAGGGGATTAATCAATGGAAAATGATTTCTTCTTACATCAAATGACTCTTGTGCATATAGAGCTCATCAAACCAACTCCTCTCATGAAAAAGAAAATATTATGCCATTTTCTTTTTTTGTTATTAAAACCGATTTGGTCAAAATTTCAACCAAATTGGGAAACCCTAATTTCATCAAAATTTTGACCAAATTAAGCAAAAAATTATATTTCATAGGCCAATTTGGCCTTTGATCAAAAATCTAGGTCAAAAAATTAGTTAAAATGTACTAGTGATGTTCATGGAATATCATTCATTTTGATAATGTTTGTTATAGTTGATTCAAATGCACAAATTTGTGAAGAATATTTTACCAACCTTTATTATCAAATTGTAATGCAATGTTTAATTTGAAATGAGGTCTGAAATCCCTTAAGATGTCTACACTTAGCCAAATCCATGGCCATTTGGTCTTAGGAGCCCATCTTTGGTCTTAGGGGATGTTTTAGTATGTAGTGGTCACAAACATTATAGGGACTCTGTGGTCAAAATTGGGGTGTTATATGGTTCACCTTTTCATATAGAGCTATCGACACTAAAATTTTGATGGCATTACCAATGGTTTGAAATTAGGGTAATGATGCACTAATGAAGTGACATATAACAAGTTTTTGAACTAGGCAAGATCATTGGGCCAAATACAAATGGAATATGATCCCTCCAAAATAGGAGAGGTTATTGTAGAGCTTGACATGACTATCATGTAGCATTTGACATTTCACCAATAGCTCTAAGGAGCTCTGAGTTATGACCCTCAAAAGATTGATCTCCAAATGCACTTAGAGCATCTTAGAGACTCTTTAGTATGGGCTGGCTGTAAACATTATATGCTCTCCATGGTTAGAATAAGGGTGTTACTAGGGTTCACTTTCTCATTCAAAGCTAATGAAATTGATGATTTTAGGCCATAATCAACAATTTCAAAGTTATGTAGTGATGCACCAATGAACTGAGGCATACTGCAAGATTTGGAAACATGCAAGATCACTATGCCAAATACAAATAGAATATGACCTATTTGAAATGAGAGAGGTATTTTAGACCTCAACATAAATATCATGTAGCATTCAATGCGTCACTGATAGCCATCACAAGCTCTGAGATACAACTCTTGGAAGATTAATCTCCAAACACACTTAGAGCATCTTAGAGACTCTTCACTATGAGGTGGCTACAAATATTGTAGGTTCTTTGTGGTCAAAACTAGGGTGTCATTGGTGTTAGTATTAAGTAAAAAAATCACTTTTAATGTCCCTCATGTTTTGGCATTAGGCACAATGCAAGTTTTGTGTTAGTTGTTGACACAAAAATTTGCACCTTTGCCAAAAGTTTTTACCTAAAGGCAACCTTAACATGGAAATAACCTCCAAGTGTGGGAATTGTGCTTTGAGGTTGAATCTCCAAAGAAGGATGGCTTCCTTACTATTAGGATGCACCTAAACTACTCCTTGAGAGGAAAAGGGAGAGAGATTGCAGAAATTAAAATGGTAAAAGGTAAAAGGGGTGATGCACCTAGATAGAATAGTGGTTACAACTCTACCTATACATGTAGAAAACATGAATATAAAGCCCAGATACACAAATATTGGTTCTATTTATCTCCTAAAACCCACACAAAAGTCAAAACTAATGAGATGATTCATGGAAAATAACTTTCACAATATAGCATTCATGAGACAATTATCACAACATGTAAACTGGAAAGATAAGAAGAAGATATTCAACATTAGGTAAGAAATATGCACATACAAGTAAATGTGAGAAGAACTAAAACTGAAATTTGAATTCATGTAAGGAAAAAGTATTACAAAAAATAGAGTAGAATGATACTATCATGAACTAGGAAAGAACAAAGAAGATCCCTTAACTAATATTTAACTTCCTTTTATAAAGTTCAGGCATAACTTTGATATTTCATTGAGACTCTAAATAAAACCATTTAGTTGGATTGAAAAGGAGAGAAATAACTAATGAGTAGAGGAAATCATGATTAGATTCACATCTCCATACACAAGATATGAGATTTTCATGCAAATCGGTGACCATAACTGTACTAGCTAGTAGATAGACCACCACAGTAGTAAGAGAATGAAAATTGCATTAAATAGGCATGGAGAACACTCAAAGGGGGTTGTACATGATCAAATGGATTTGATTTTCATCAATGAGCTATTGGTTTTGACCATGCCAAATCAAATATATAATTTAGTCAACTAGAGTCAATCCTCAAACTCACCATGTGGCCCAATATCATTTAAGCATTCTGCCACCATTCCTAGTTTATTTCTATTATGTTGACCTATTCCTTTGCTTTGTTCATAGATTTTCAACTGATTTTCTTCACTAACTACATGTCCTTGTAAAATTATGACCTACCTTGTTTTATCCTTATCACTACTTCATAACCTATTTCCACTTTATCTCCTTAACTATTATGATCTTGTGAGAGATATGAGATTGGTCCTTTACACCATCACCACAGTTTAGAGTTAAAAATCTTCTAACTATTTGACGATTTCAAAATAATTATCTTGCCTTTGTCACCCTTTCACAACTTAAAATTGAAGTTTCCATCAAATTTTTATAAACCTACAATCCTTAGGAACTCAACTGCTAGTACTATAGTTTGGACCCCTACAACTATGCAAAACTATAACTTAACTATGATTGCATCATCAGAACCACCAAATGGCTTCCTACACTAACTATTGCAAATGAGAAAAACCATTATTAGAAGGCTTTGACAAATTTTACTAAGGCACAAGACTATTTTTAATTTATCTCATATTTCAATTCTATAGGTTGAAGGGACTTACTAAAAAATGCAATAGGTTTCTCATACGCTTCCTCATTTTTTTGCAATAGAATTGTTGCACAACATGAAAGGATGGAAAGGAGAATATGTGAATTGGCTTTGCATAATCAAAAGTCCTAAGGGTTGGTGTATTTTTTATGGCATTCTTAATTTCCTAAAAAGATTTTGAAGGCTCACCATTTCAACTGATGATAGCTCTTTTCTTGAGTATTTTAGACATTGGTCTACTAATCTCAGAAAAATTAGTAAAAACTCTTCTTAATAAATTTACATTCCCAAAAAATGATTGTATTCCTTTTAAATTTTTTTGGCTTGTGAACTTTATCAATGGAAGCTGCTCTTTCAAGGTCAATCTTTACCCCATCTTTTGACACTATATGACCTAACAACCTTCCTTCTATCACTCCAAATGTGCATTTCTTTGGGTTCATTGATACTCCATATTATAAGAATTTAATAAAAAAATTCTCCAAATATTTAAAGTGTTCTTCAAGCTTCTTAGAATATGTTGTAAGATAGTCTTGATATACTACCATAAACTTATCAATGTATTCATGAAAAGCTACATCCATGGCTCTCTAAAATGTTGCTCTTGCATTAATTAAACTGAAAGGTATTCTTACATAGACTTATGTGCCCCACAGAGTGGTAAAAGATGTTTTGAACTACTCCTTTTTGCTCACAAGAACTTTCTTGTGTCTTGAAAATCCATTCATCATGGATATTAATTCTAAACTAGTCACTTGTTGCAGCATGGCTTCCATATTAGGTAAACCATATTTATCTTTGAAAGAAGTAATATTTAGATTTATGAAGTCCACAAAAATACTTATATCCCCATTTTACTTCTTGATAGAAACTAAATTTGATACCCAAGTAGAGTGTCTAATTGGCTTAATTATTTCTCCATCTCTAAGATTCATCAATTCTTCTTGCATTTTGGGAGCTAAGTTGGGGTTTATTGGTCTCTAATTTTGTTTGAAAGGTTTGAAATTTTCCTTAAGTGGTATGAAATATTAAAACAAGTCTTCTCCATAAAATTTGAGGTCATCCTATGTCCATGCAAAGACATGTCTATACTTTCTTAGCAAATCAATTAAAGGCTTCCTAATTTTAAGTGATAAATTTTGACCAATATAATTTTTTTTTGGAGCTTCAGAGGTACCAAGATTTATTTCTTCAAGTTCTTGTGGTTTGTGATCCCTAACCCTTGACTTCACTCTATCTTGGTTATCAAACATGCTTTCTAAAACTACCAATGCCTTAGATACTTTGTTAGTTTTTAGCTGCAAAATTTCTTGGCCAAAGATTGTCTCCTTCTCATCCCTTGTCTCAATTAGAGAACTACAATCAAGTTATTGACCATGATACTTGTCCTCATTTTACAAGAAATTTAGAATATCTTTATCATCTTGAAAAACTTGCCAATGTTCTATATTATCATGGATTGATGATATGTTTTGCACTTCAATAGATGAAATACCAAGAAATGACACATCCTTAGGCTTAATTTCTACATTTGTTAACATATCAACCATCTTGTTATTACTCTCCATCCAAGAGATACCGAAGGCATCAAACAATTCAACTTGGTCCCATACAACATTTCTATATTTCTTCAATCTCTTATTCTTGGATATATAAGTCGCTCTTACTTGAGAGATTACTAACTTAGAATCACCATTAACATGCAATTTTTTTATTCCATGATGAGTTGTAACTCTTAATCCAAGGAAGAATGCTTCATATTCAGCTATGTTATTAGTATGTAAATTTTTTTATGGTGAATGAATATTTGAAAGTATTCTTCTTTAGAGATACAAAAACTACCCCAACTTTTGAACGTTTCCTAGAACTTGCCCCATCAAAAACATGGTCCACAAAATCTATGAATCCATGCAACACTCCATGTGCAATTATAGCTAGAAGTTTCTCAACTTCTTGAATAATCAACTTTGCTCTAAATGAATTTACATCAATATCTAAGAAACAAGTAGAATCCTTATCAATATTATCCCCAAACATATGGTTGATCCTTGGCTCTGTGTCTACCCTGACTACCTTGTCTCCTATATGAAAAGTTGCATATGAAAAATCACATTATAAGGTGTCTCCCATTTTTTTACTCCATTTTATAGATAATAACATTCCATAATGGGGAGAGATTTCAACTACAAGGATTGACATGGTTAATTCTACATCAGGGTAAGTAGATAACTTGAAAGGTAAGGCATTGATTTTACCTATAACGGACACTTCACTTGCATCCATGGCCCTACACTTACCTTTTTTGGTGTCTACCTTTAATTTTAGGTCTTACATGACCTTGAAGGGAATTATATTATTGGAGGCTCTTGAATCTATCATGCATTTTTTTAGAGTCCTTCCTTTTATCACCAAAGTAAGGAAGAAAGGATCAATATCCTATAAATATGCTACTGATGAATTATATAAAAAAATTTGAGGAATTTGAGACATGATACCAGTATCTTCTACTACCATAGGGGTTTTTTTGTATGGCATTTCCTTCAATAATATTATTGCTATTACCTATCCCACCCAACCATGATAAAGCTTTATTCTTATGTTCATCTATTCTTAATTCAGATAGAGACACTTTTACTAGAAATAGAATAGATATCATGTCAACTAGATCACCTACAATAGGTTTTATAAGAATAGTTGGAGCTAAGATCTTTTGAACAATAGGCACCACTACTTGCTTAGAAACATCAAATAATGAGTTCCTTTCCTTTAAATTTGCTTTAACTGTTTCACTTGTCTCAAATCACACTTTCTTTTTAGGCTCCCATTTAATAGTCTTACTATCATTGACCTTTGTTGTAACTATACTATCTTTCTTATTGTCATCCTTCATCTTATGAGTGATATCTTTTATTAAAATGCTAGAAGGCTTACTAGTTTAATTGTTAACATTCCTACTCCTCAAATTATAGTTACTATGAAATTGTGATACCATTTATGCCACAATTATGTTAATCTCTTCCTTAAAAAGGCTTTCTCAAATTTATATGACTAACTTCTGTGGATGTAGTACATACCTTATCTTCATCACATTCTTCATTTTCTTAAAATAATTTTTGATGATGTAATTGGTAGACAATTATCTAATCAACAACATTATTTTTAGGCTCTTCTAGATTAGAATTTTCATAGTAATCACACAGATTCACTAAGTTATAGCTTGCATCATCATGGTCCTTTTATTCTTCTCCCTCCTCCATTTAAACATTCTAATTTATAGAAAATGATTGGGTTGTTTCACAATAGTCTAAGGAGTGAGGTAATTGGTATATGATACACCATGGAACATCATCTAACATGTTGATAGAATTTCTTTGCAAAGGGTTAGGAGTACACTTATCTTTTGTATTTTGAGTTTGGTTAGGGATAGGTTTTCCATCTTTCCATTGAGTAGTATATAGGTAGTTTTACATTCTTGGATACCTATTGAAATGATTATTGTTTACTGGGGCTTTTTCACCAACATAAAAAGTTGGTGGGTTCATCTTTTTCAAAAAATCTAAAACTTGACCCATTGTGTCTTCCTTAGGATTCTTACCTATAGACGACTTATCAATTTCCTTCTTATTGTTCTTAGAGTTGAACAATTTTGGGTCGTCTCTTCTTCCTAACTTACTAGATGCTTTTGTATTATTGTCAATATTGACATCCATCTTGTAAGTATCCCTTAAGGTTTTAGGATCTTTGGCTCTTAAATGATAAGCCATTTTACTATCAAAGGCATTGAAATATTTAGTGAGACATACATCTTCAATAAGTCTAACGACTTGAAAGATTCTATACATTCCCTTTTGAAATCTTACATTAAAATCAAAAGTAGATTCATTAGGACTCTTTTTGATGTTGTTGAAATCATTTAACATGAAACCAACATTAGTGTTCTCTCCATACTATTCTTTGAATAACTTTTCCAAGTCATTCCATAAGCTAATGTAGTCATCTGGTAATCTTCTAAACCAATCCCTTGCATCTTTAGTCAATGAGTGCAAATAAAACTTCATAATCATATATTCATCTTCTACCTCAAAATCATTAAGCATGTCTATAAATATTCTTAAGTGTTAATCACCTGAAACAACATTGTTTCCTAAGAACTTCACAACCTTATCTCTAATGTCAAATGATAATGGATGTAGGAAACCAGGAATACTTAGGAATGACATTTGTATACACTTCTCCATGTATATAAGTTTCTTTTGAAAACCAACAAAATTTGACATACTTACTATATTTTTTGGTTTTGGGCAATGCTTTGAGACTATTGTATTTGAATAGTGGGGATTTGGATACTAGTGGTAGATGATGAAGCAGGAGTAGATTGAGACACATTTTGGTTAGGGACTACTGGTCCACAAGTGGGGACAAAATTTGTGGCTTGGGTGGATAAATTAGGCCATAAAGCTAAGGAAAAATTGGATTTAATGAATTGACTCTTCCTTAAGGTTTCTACAACCTGGGCTTCACTTCATTTTCAACTTTCTCAATATCTTTTTCTAAATCCTCCCTCTCCCTTTTGGCCTTTTCTAGATCCAAATCTAACTTAGACATGGGAGGTTTTATAGATTTTTTTGGAATAGCATGGGGTTCATTTATCTGGATCCCTACAACCTTACCTTTTCCTTTATCTATTGGTTTTACAGTCAGATCTACAAGGTCTAGTTGAACAAGCTTATAGGGTTCAAGTTGAGATATAATAGGTTCTTTTATTTGGCTTAGAATTTTTTCTTGTTCTAAAATTAGTGATCTCAAACTATCTACATCTCCAAAAACATCAGCATGGAGAACTAAAGTCATTTCTTGTAGTTTTTTGTTTTTCTCTTTTAGGGAAGCCATCCTTCTAGGCAAATTATCTCTCTCAATCAGAGCATTCAAGGTGGCTTGTTCTCTGTCCTTCTCCAAATGAACAAGTTTGGAATCCTCTTTTGTAACCCATTTCTTGAGGACTTCAATCTTTGACTATGTTTCTTTGGGATCTATAGAAATTTCTTTTGAATCAATAGGATCATCAAGATCTATAAGGTTTGTTACTACATATGGAGCTGGTTTGGGATTAAAAGAATTTTCCATAGCATTCTTCTATGCAAGCCTATGATTCATCTCTTTTATCACAGTAGGTCTACACAACATATCTCCCACTAAAGAGATATTTTTAACATGATAGGCCTAGTCTTCTTATAGTGGGGTGCTAAACATACCTCCTAAAAGTCTAGTGGTTTCTGATTAAGAGCTTAATAAAGATGATTCTCTCCATATTGTAGGATGGTATCGAGAGTTTAATGATATACTATCCCATGGTTTCCAAGTAGGATTTGAATATGATTTCTTTTAGTTTTGGTTCTTCCTACCACCCTAAGTCAAGTCAAGAAATAATGGTACTTATTGATTGGCTCTGGTATAAGCTCATGTACTTTTTCTCTTGTATGCCATTTGTGGAAGTTAGTTTTCAGTAAGCACTAGCTTAAAAACCTTGATCGAGTCACCACCCTATTCTAGGGAAAGTATAATATGAAATAGCTTTTGACTCAAAGAAAATATCATGGGATAATATAAGATAGATTTGACATACAAACAAACCAATCAAAAATAAATTTGGGATTGTAACTCTTGCTTAATAGATAAGACACTTTTGTAATGACAATATACATTAGTCTACACTTGTGGTATGGGTGACTTTATCCTTCTTAAATTATCAAGGCTTTTTCACTAGAAAAGTTCAATATGACCAAGACCAATTACTAGAAAGAAACTAAAAAACACATATAGAAATAGCACCAAAGATCACAATACAACATGTGCTGAACAACTCCTTACTAGAGTCACCATTATATTAGTGTTTTAAACTACCAAGCAACAAAATAATTGATACCAAGATGGTGAAGAAAAAATTAGTCTAAGGGTTAGTTATTTCCTATGCTCAACTAAGAAATTCTTAGATTTGGACCCAACTTCAACAAAACTACAAAGATTTTCTACTCTTTAGATTTTATAAAACCAAAGCGGGTTCACTTGAGGGATAAAATGATTCAAAAATAAGTATCATCTTCACATTTCATACATTTATTGATATTATTTTACAATACTTATCCCCTATAGTAGATATTTGGTCATAATTATTCTCAGATTTACATATAATTTTGAGTAATAGCTAACATAAACACATAAATTAAATGCAACCAAGTACTGACTAGATATTTTATTATTCACACATTAAAGTAAAATTGATATTACTTTTCAAACTTTTCTTGATGATAATACATGATATCTTCATATGCTAATTAAAATATTTGATCAGTGCCTCATTCATTGGGATTCATAGTCTACTCAACCATTTTGACCTTATTGATTGCATTACAATCAATATTATCAGTAGTTTACCCTAAACCTCATTCTTGTGTATATCCTTCTTACTTCCTAGAAATCCTATCATATCACTAAAGTATTTACTTAATTCATTGAGTTAAAAGCAATAGAAAACTAATATACAATTTATCCTAGTTGCATTAAATTGAATAAGATTTGCTCACACAACCTCAAGATAAATAGTTAGTAACAATGGAGACAAGATTCAAAGAAAAAAAGATATGGTGGTAGTTCATATTTGTATTAATTTTCTTTGAAAATAACACAACACTGGAGTAAAACTCAGAACAACTCAAGACAAGACAACATGATGAAGGGACACTCTGATACCACTTGATGAGGCCACAACCTAGGACATAATGAAAAAAATGAGAAAAGAGGAATATTATTATCAAAATTGATATGCTATTATATTTAGTACAATGAAAATAGACTCAATGACATGCCCTATGGGTTTACAATGTTGTCTGATTGTGGAGAAAAACTCTCCTCATAGTACCTTCTCCCAAACTCCACCAAAACTATGTTCACAATGCAATAAATGACCTTAAGTAAATTTAATTAGGTTTAGGGTTAGGAATAAATTCTATAATATTCCATTTGGAATCCACCAGGAAAATAGAAGGTTCTAGGAAACATGTCAAAAGTCGGTGTAAAATTAAAAGAATCCAAAAATGGTAGTCCAACTTCTAGGAGGCATAACTTTTGATCTTGGACTCTGATTAATGAACTGTTTACATTTTCAAAAAGCTCTCTAATTATTCTATAGCCCTATGGATAGATTTTCTTGTCCCCCATTATTTGGGCTTGTACAAGGCTGTTTAGTGCCTCAAATTTGACTTTTAAGTGCTCTTAGGGGATCTTCAGGAAACTTAAAACTATAATAACTTTTACACTATAAAGCCTTTTGACCTAATTCTTTTATGGAGTGTTTTAAATTACAATTATAACCACCCCTCAAAATCACACCCTCTAACTCATCATAATTATTGCTCAAATACAAAATAACCTATTTTATATCTTGACACATATTCCAAGGTGCTCAAAAACTCTAACCCAAAAAACCAATAGTAAAACTATGAGAGTTGGAATCTCTATTTGACCCAAATGGGTATCTATAAATAAAGACACATTAAAAAAAAACTAAGACTAAGCATATTTTTGGGTGATACAAGTTTGCCCTTACACCATTGGATACTCCTACATAAACACCTAGGGTAGATTGAAAAGTGACCCTATCACTTTATAGGTAGTAGAGGAAAATCCAAATAGGACACCTCCATTGTAGATATCCAAGTTGAATCCTTCACTAGTCATCCTTTCGACTTCACCATGTATTCTTCATACTACCTATTTCTAGTACTTTGACCCACACAACTATCTAGAATTTCTTCAATCTCTTCCTTCTCAAAAATAGGAATTGGACTTGGCTCTAGCATCAACTCCTCCTCTACACCATCATCATGATATTCTATTAAGTTTGTGATATTGACAATAGGAGAAATGTGAATGCCATTTAGAATTCCACCTCATATGCATTTCCTCAATCATATTTCTTCAAAATTTTGTAGGCACCAAATTTCTTCACCTCCAACTTGTTGTAGGTACCCACTAGAAATCGTTCCTTCCTCAATTATATCATAGCCAGATCTGCAACTTGGAACTCCTTATGCCTCATCTTTTGATATGCTCTAGCTTTATACTATAGGTTCATCTTGGTAATGCATGCTCGTACCTCCTCATGTTGGCTTGTGACATGTTCAGCAAAGTTTTCTTCCTCAACACTTATTCTCTCTCCTTGCTCAATTTTACCTAGCTCTAGTGTAGTCCTTGGACTACTCCCATACACAATTTGGAACGGATATCTACCAATACTCCTATTCATAGAATTGTTGTAAGGAAATTCTACATGTGGTAGAATTGGATCCCATCCTTTGGGCTTATCTCCTACTTAACACCTTAGCAAATTGCCTAGACTTCTATTCACTACTTCTATTTGTCCATTAGTGTGTAGATGATGTGTAGAACTGAACTTCAATTTTGTGTTCAACTTCTTCCACAAAGTCCTCCAAAAATATCCAATAAACTTAGTATCTCTATCAAAAACAATACTTTTTGGGAGACCATGTAGCCTCACCATTTATTTGAAAAAAAAATCTGCAATATGCATTGCATCACGGGTCTTGTGGCATGGAATAAAGTGTTCCATCTTGATGAACCTATCAACAACCATAAATATGGAGTTATTACCCCTTTGTTTCTTCAACAATCCAA
The DNA here is from genome assembly GCA_028749045.1 of Cupressus sempervirens. Lineage (NCBI taxonomy): Eukaryota > Viridiplantae > Streptophyta > Pinopsida > Cupressales > Cupressaceae > Cupressus > Cupressus sempervirens. The sequence goes on along the minus strand of CM053791.1, from coordinate 112,175,570 downwards.
GACCAAAATCCATACTTATGTCCTCCCAATGCTTTGATGGAATAGGAAATGGTTGATAGAGTCTAGTATTGTGACTAAATCCTTTGGCTATTTGACATACTCAACAACTTTGCACAAACTTCTTCACATCCTGTGACAATTGAGGCCAAAAATAATGTTCAGTAATAATGTAAAAGGTCTTATCTTGACCAAAGTGTCTTGCCATCCCTCCACTATGTTTCTCCTTGATCAAGTTCTCCCTCATGGAACTCCTTGGAATACATAATTGACTACACTTAACCAATATACCATCATTAATCATGTAATCTAGCCACCTAGTCCTGTCTAAAGTAATAGGTTCTTTAGAAGCCTTCTAAGCCTCTACAAAGTTAGGATCCTTAGGGTATAGATTGTTGAGTTCATCAAACCCAATCGCTTCAACCAACATTTTTGTCAGCAACAACTATCTCCTACTTAATGTATCTGCCACCCTGCTAGATCTTCCACTTCTATGTTTCAATACTAATGTATATATTTGCATAAACTCTACCCATTTCAAATGTCTCTAATTCAATTTAACTTATCTATTTAGATACTACAATTCCTAATGATTAGTATATAAGAAAAATTATTTTGGCAACAAATAATGCCTCTATTTCTTTAAGGCTTGAACTATTACATAGAACTCCTAATCTTAAACAAAATTATTCTTATTTGCATCATTTACTTTTTCACTAAAATAGGCAATAGGCTTACCTTCTTGGCTTAACATAGCACAAATAGCACTATAGCATTGTAATCCACCTGGAACACATTGCTAAAACCAAGTTGTGCCAACATAGGTTTCTCTGTCACCTTCTTCTTCAACAATTCAAAACTCCATGTAGCTCCTGTAGTCCACTTGAACTCTTTTCTATCTCCCCTCATTGTTTCAATTAGGGGTGCACATATACTACTAAAATTCCTATTGAACTTCTTCTAAAAACTAGCTAGACTATGGAGTGACCTCACCTCAGAGGAAGACCTTGGAGTAGGACATTCCAAGATGAACTTCAACTTCTTTGGATCCATTTTGAGACCATCAATTCATACAACAAACCCCAAATAGACTAACTCCCTTTTGACATAGCTACACTTTTTCAAATTAATGAACAATTTCTCTTCCCTCAACCTTTCAAGGACACTACAAATGTAAAATAAATGTTCATGTAGAGACTTATTGATAATGAAAATATCATCTAGATACACAATAACAATTTTTTTGAAAAATTTCTTTAGGACCTCATTCATAAGCCGCATGGAGGTGCTTGGCACATTGGTCAATCCAAAGGGCATGACTAGCCACTCATATAGACCGTCCTTGGTCTTAAATGTAGTATTCCACTCATCTCCCTCGTGTATCCATATTTGGTGAAAGCTAGTCTTAAGATCTATCTTGGTGAAGTACAAAGCTCCATTTAAGCAGTCCATAAGATCATCCATCCTTGGTAAAGGAAGCTAGTATTTGATGGTTATTTTATTTATAGCCTAAGAGTCTATACGCATTCTCCATTCTTATTCTTCTTTGGTGCTAGCACTATAGGTACTACACATTAACTCAAGCTCTCTTGAATTAAACCTTTCCTCAATAGCTCTTGAACTTGTCTATTTAGCTCCTCAACCTTAGTAGGAGCCATCCTATGAGCAACCTTGTTAGGAAAACTAGCTCTAGGGACTAAATCTATTTGATGATTGATTTTCCTTATTGATGAGAACCCTTCTAGAATATTATCAAATATGACATCTCCATACTCACTTAATAGACTTGAAACTTCAACTAGAACTTCACTACTACCTTCCTTATCCTTTCTAGGAATTAAAACATAACACATATGCTGATGCTTCATGCCATCCAAAAATTTTCTTCCATCAACAAGACATACCCTAACACTATTGCATACCTTTTTACCCTCCTTTATTAATGGATTCAATTTTTTATGAACTCCATCCTTTGTCAGAGAGTATGTATTTGCATTACCATTATGTATAGCATGCTTATCAAACTACCATGATCTTCCCAACAAAAAATGGAAAACATCCATTAGGATGATGTCACAAAGAACCTCATGATGGTAACTCCTAATATGGAACTTTACCAAACATTGCTCACTAACCAGGACCTTATGATCATCCTACACCCATGCAATCTGATAGGGATGGGGGTGTTTCTCCCTCTTGATTTTTAGCTTTCAGACCATCTCCTTTGACACCAAGTTGTCAATGCTTCTACCATCAACAATCACATCACAACATTTACCCTCACACTTGCACCTAGTACAAAATAAACTCCTCCTTTGCCCAAGTTTAGTCTCACCACTTAGTAAGAGCCTTTCATTAACTAGAACCTCTCCTCTTTCTACATCTTTTGAATATGATGACTATGCATCATCATCTACATGAAAAACCCTTACTTGACCATTAGCCCTCTTATTTTTCCTTCCTTGGTGTTGAGGACATTCATAGGCTCGATGACCTTCTTCATTACAATGGAAAAAGTATCATAGAAGCCCCCTCTTCTGAACCCTATCCATGTCCTCTATCTCTTCCTCTCTAATCTCCAAATTTTTGACCATGTGAGTAGTTGAAACCCTTGTTCCTCTAGTTCTGGCTGGTACCCACATCTTCATTTTTCTTCTAGTTCTTATTTTGGCCTCCAAATAACCTGTCACCACCCCTTCCTCCTTGATTGCACCATCTTTTTCTTCTACCAAACTTTTTGTTTAACTTCTCCTTAACTTGCAAGGAAAACTAGTATGCATCTTCAATGCTAGTCATTCTAATAAGGCTTAACTCCTCCTAAATGCTAGGTCTTAACCCATTAAGGTAATGAGAAACCTTCTCCTTATTTTCTTCTACATGCTTTGCCCTAATAAGGACTCAATAAAACTCCTCTATGTATTCCTAGATAGATTTTCCCACTTTCTTTAACCCTTGCATCTTCTTGAAAAGATCAAGCTTGTAATCAATAGGAATGAATTACTTCTTTAGTTTGTCCACCATGCAATCACATCTTGTGATCTTCTTCTTTCCTACTTTATTTCTTTCCAACTACATCTCTTGCAACCAGATTTTGGCATGGCCTTTCATTTTGGCCTTCACAAACTTAACCCTATCATGGTCCCCAATATCCTCATACTGAAAATATTCCTCTAGCTCATTGATCTAGTTGATCAACTCATCTAGGTTTAGATTTCCCAAAAACATATCGATGTCAATTTTAGATCTCTTTCCTAGCTTGACAATGGCCCTAAAAAGCTTCTACTCTACCTAGTTTAGGACTTTTCTATCTCCTTCCCCTTCCTACACAATATTTCCCTCTTCTTCATTTTCCTTCTCACTTCTATCACCTATGACAATATTCATCCCTCTATGGATCTCCTCTTGTAATGCCTGAACTTTTCTCTAGAGGGCTCTAACCTCAAGAGGAAAAACTCTAGCACTTCCACCATGCTCCCTTCATGGAGGCATCTTGTCACTATATCAAAACCCCACAACCACATAGCCTTGGTGCAAACTACCACAAAGTCCGTGATCTATCTACACACTCAAGAAAACCTTCTTTAATATCACTAATGAAGGGACACTTTGATACAACTTGATGATGGCACAAACCAAGACAAAATGAACATAACAGGAAAAGGGGATATTATAATAATAATTTATATGCTATTACATTTAATACAATGAAAATAGACTCAATGACATGCCCTATGGGCTTGCAATGTTGCCTGATTCTAGAGAAAAACCCTCCTCATAGTACCTTCTCCTAAACTCCACCAAAACTATGTTTACAATGCAATAAATGACCTTAAGTAGAATATATTAGGTTTAGGATTAGGCATACATTCTAAAATATTCCATTTTTCATGCACCTCCAAAATAGAAGGTTCTAGAAAATATGTCATAAGTCAGTGTAAAATTAAAAGAATCAAAAAATGGTAGTCCAACTTCTAGGAGACATAACTTTTGATCTAGGACTCCGATTGACAAACCGTTTACATTTTCATAAATCTCTTCAAGTGAGCTATAGCCTTATGGACAATTTTCGCTAGGCCCCCATTTTTTGGGCCTGTACAAGGCCGTTTAGTGCCTCAAATTTGAATTTTAAGTGCTCTTAGGGGGGGTTTCCAAGCAATTAAAAAATATAATAACTTTCACACCATAAAGCCTTTTGACCTAATTATTTTTTTGGAGTGCTTTAAATTACAATTATAATCACCTCTCCAAATAAAACCCTCTAACTCAACATAGTTATGGCCCAATTAAAAAATGGTCTATTTTTTGGCTTGACACATATCACAATGTGCTCAAAAACTCTAACCTAGAAAACCAATAGTGGAACTATGAGAGTTAGAATCTCTATTTAACCAAAATTGGTATCTAAAAATAAAGACAAATTAAACAAAAACTAATACTAAGTATATTTTTGGGTGATGCAGGATTGCCCTTACACCATTGGATGCTCCTGCATCACAACATGACCCTTAAATGTTAATGTATTCTCAGATTTGCAGAGAAAAATACATCACAAAAATTAACATCAAGAACATTAGATTGAATATAATCCTAGCGAGATTAAAAGTTACATAAGAGTTCAGACCATTTCACTAGCCTTGGGATCTCATTTACATAGCATGAGATGGAACAAACTTCAGGCTTAGAGAAAAATGACAACTATCATTAAAATAGAAAGATATTTACAAAAAGGTTACTATTATAAAAGAAAAAACTTGGTGCAACATGATGATTTACATTATAAAAGTTCCTTTTGTGGGACCATTTTTACTGTAGCTTCTTTGTTGTTGAGGAGTTTTTGATTGGACTTGATGTAATTGTCATTCCTTAGAGTTTTTGACCATTAGATTTACCTATGATGGACTAGATTTTGATATGTGAAAGATGATTTTAACTCATGGTTCTCCATCTAGGTAATCATGTATTAAAAAACTAACAATTATAGATGATTCTTCTACTGTCAACTCATCAGTTTGAACTTTTGTACTTGTTACTATAGTTGATTATTTATCATTCTCTTATTCTACTTTAACTAATGCATCAATTATTTGTAGCTCATCTTTGTCCACCTCACCTTCATTAGTTTCACCAAATACTAACTATTTTGAATATAAAATTTTTTCCATTCACTTGTTGAAAAGTGTGTCACCTGGACAATGAAAAGTTAATATTTCATGCTACTTCTTTAAAACATATTCTCCTAGATTGTATATTTCAACAAAATCATCCTTAAAAGAATCAAATAATAATTGAACTTTAACAACTTCATTAGTTTTTTTTTTCCAATCATGGATTCCCCTTTTCATTTGGCTTCAAAGCAACCTCACTACTTTTCATCTCATTCCATATGTTTGCTATCCCTACAAATTGTTCATAAAATCTAGGCCAACCAATCTTATCTAGTAGATACATGATTATTTTTCTTATTTTTTCCTCATACTATATATCCAATTCCATATGAAATGCCCATGTAGTTTTCTCTTCTCCTTTTCAAAATCCTTGGCTATATAAAATTGAGTTCTCTATGGAGTATCTGGTAGCTCTATGAGGGGAGTTAACTAGAAAGCTTCAATAGGAGGATGAGAAGGATAAGTGAACTTTGGTTGGCTGGGTTCTCCCACTATTCTTTTTCCAAATTACTTATCCATTTGAGCCATTTGAGCCTACAATTGATGTTTCCTATCTCCTCTTTCCTCATATGCCTTTAGCATCTCTTCAAATCTAGGATGAAGCTCCAAGAATTTATTCTTGTCCTTTGTAGCAATAACAAATCCAAAATCCACCGTTTCTATAGTCATTTGGTGCACCTTTTCACTATCTACCTTGTCTACCCTATAAACCATGAGGCTAACTATATGTTCAACATTTGAGGCTTCTTGCATCCTGGTTTTATCCTTTCCCTAAATATACCATATCACCAATGCTTGACGATCATTATTGTAATTCAATCCCTTTTGGGCCTCCAAGACTTTTCTTTAAGTTTGGAACTAAGTGTCTTTAGATTGAATCATAGTGTCAAAAATCATGGCATTTACAATATCCCATTCAAGAAATATCAAGATTCTTGAATCCTTTAACAGCTATCTTTCCCCTTGAGGGGTCATCTATGCAAACTCCTCTATGAAACTAGCTTTAAATTCTTCTTAAATTTTAGAGTCATTTTTACTAGGTTGTTCTACTTTGATAATTTTACACTTGGCCTCAAAATTGTTGATAATTATTCTCCACTAAAATTGAGAAAATGATATTGACTTTACAAAACTCTCATCACTAATAAATTTCTTAGAGGCCTATGCTATTATAGGATCTATTTCCTTACCTCTATAATCCCCCATATTGAGAGATAGTGTTGGCATAGGAGGTTCCTTTAGAACTCCTTCTTCTATTTTTGTTATTGTAACTACAATATCGCTCTCCCCTCCCATTTTTCTCAACTTCTCTCTCAAGGATACTTCATCATATATCTAGAGTGGGGTCTGGGTAGGAGATTATTCTTCCACTTTAGAAAATGATCCCCACTACAATTTTTATTTCTTAGGTGTAGGTGCAACTAGTGGACTTTAAGAGTGTGGTCTTTTGTATTGAGGAACAAGTTATACACTTTTGGACACAATATACTTGGATTTTGTCAGAAATGCATACTACCATGGGTCAAAAATCATCTTACTTGCCAATCTCTTCTCCACCTCAATGGCCTTATCAAGGTATGCTTGGGTTAAAATTTCATTGTTCTCATTTAAATTTTTAATAAACCCAACAAAGTTATCCATGAACATATCTATTTTCACACCCAGTATTTTCTATTAGCAATGGGATCATAGTGTAGCTCAAAAGAATTTATAAAATTTACCTAACCTTGTTATATACTTTCCATTTCTCTTTCCTAAGTTCTTGCTCTTGTAATGAGAACTTATTTCTAAATATAACCTTTGGAAATTACACCATCTATTTTTGAGCTTTGGTTTTAGTTCTTTCTCTAAATAGGTAATAAAATCCCCTTGGGTCTATAAAGTGAGCATGGGATTGAACCATTTGATATTTATCTAAAAAATTCTCCAAGTGCCTCCATCCCTTTTTGATAAAAATAAAATTGTACACAATAGTAACTTGGGGAAAGAAAATACCTTTGGATTTTACCAACAATTCTCTTTCTTGTACTAATCCTATTTTTTATAGGAGCTCAACAATTTATACATTGAAAGACACTTGATAGGGTAGCATGTGTGGTTTTCTAAGAAAACCATAAACTCTAAATATAGTAGACACTGCATATGGGATGATGTCTCTCCAATTTGACTTACCATCAACCCTTTGGTATGATATTTCAGGCTTATTTGTTCTAGTAGAGATTGAGGTATCCTAGGGCTATCCACTACTAACAACATTCTAAGCCTGGATGTAAAATACCTATCAAATCTAATAAATCTTTCATCAGTTACCTCCCATGTCATATATTCACTCCATAATTGGATAGGGAGTTTTTCTCTGTCTCCTTCCAATTTCAATTTCATTTATTTAGAGAAAAATGTAACTCCTTTTTAAAAACATATGTACATTAACATGGAGTACCAGAAGAATGGCTTATTAACATTAGCCTTTGCAATATCCATTAACCTAGTATGAATTTCTTTTCCCAGGAGAGTAGTAAAGTCAAAAATGGAATTCATACCATATTGAAGGGTTTGAGCAATGATAAAGACAATGGAACCTATGATATGGTCTTTCTCATCCATGCCAAATATCTTGCATAGACAGAAATAGAAGGCTTGTGCTCTGGGATTGAAGTATTTTCTTAACAATGGCTCTGGGGTATTTGTAGTAACCAAGGCTAATTATTGTATCTTGACAAAATATTCTTGTAGTGATCCCCCCTTGAATATACTCTCTATGTATCATACCTAGCCTAGAGGTCTTCCATATTTATCTTCTCATGAACTACATGGTTAGGGTTTAATTTGAAAATGTCTTTGATTAATTTTGGTGAAACCTTAAAAGGATTATCACCCGCATGATTCTTCACTATCATGTTTATTGGATCATATTTATTTGGCATTATTACAAGCAAATCATCATCAAAGAAAATTCTTGGGATAATAAATTGGCCAATATCGAATTCCCACACATTATTCAGGATGTGTCAAGTCTTCTTTTTGCAAACCATTCATGGAAAATCTCTGAACCTCTGATAGATACTTTAGCATCTCTCAACCAATTTTCTTTTTCATAAAAACCCTCACTGACCAATAACCTATGGTTCTTCAGTATGAATTCTTTTCCCCTAGAAAGCTCATTCATGGATTGTGACATTTTCTCTAAGAAATCATTATGCATAACCTTTTTCAAGTAATTTTCTTTTCCTAAAAAATCCCTTCATGGAGGCATTTTGAACAATTATCTTACAGTAAAAGTTCTTTCTTAATTTACTAGAAATCTAGATACTTACCTAATTTTCCTATTCATCTCTTCTAAAAATTGTTAGTACTGAATTGAAACCCTAAGAAAAATGTGCCCTTAGCTCTAAAAATCTTCTCTTTATGAGAATTCTGCAACTTTAGTGTTAAATAATGGACAATTGGATTCCTTATTGTAAAATTAACCTCACAAAAAATATAATTGATTATAATTAATGCCTCTCTAGTCATATTTTATATCACATCACAGAATTTAAAATTCAACCATTTATCTTTGCAAATCAAACATCTTAGCTTTACAACCAAATGACTGCATTACCCTTTTATGAAATTGGCCACATGTCAACAAGGTGCTTCATTGCATTTGTTAAAGTTCAAGCAATTTCAATTGCATGAAAGCACCAATTGTCAATCTTTACAAAATTAATGATCATAAAAAATATTTGGAACTACTACATTTACCTTGTATATTTTGGTCCCACTTCAGTAGTCATGAT